>CM046875.1:533140335-533765335 GCA_025667525.1 Glebionis coronaria | reverse complement strand
ATATACATATACAAAAGGAAATAAAATACATGTTTACATAATCAAAATAACAAGAGGATGAGGAGGACAATCTTTATACCACCATGTTGATGTAGGTTATGAGTTTGACATGGATTTGGATGGAGAAACTTGTGCATAGCCAAGACCATCTTCAAGACCACCAATCTTCATATACTCCTTGTGGAAAATCAGCCCTAAGACACCATTAATACTCCTCCTTAGATGTTATAAGTACCACCAATCAATAGGGTTTAAAAAGGGCTTCAACATATGCAAGTATAACATAGGATTTCATGGTTGAATCAAGATCAAAGGGTGTTTTTGGGGTGGATATGGGACGGCACAATGGAGTGAGATGAGAGGATTTGTGTGTGGTATTGCATGTGAGAAATGGGAAGAGTGGTTTGAGGTTTGCTTGTTTTGATGAGTTAGTGGAATGTGTAGCTTAACTTGTAAGCTTAGCTTACAAGTGTAAGTTACTTTTTTTGCAATCTTGCCACATCAAGGGTGGTGTTGCTATATTAGGCCGGTTTTGAGTGGGGTGGGACAAGTGTCCCACTTGTCTCATCCCCATTTATTTACGGGTACTCCTCGATTCTATTTTCCTCGATTTGCGTGCCCTCGGGTCGTTTTACGAAAAACGTTTTTATAAATTATGGATCAACGTCACAAGACGAATCCAATAAAAATTGTCTCATCAAAAACGGAGTTCGAAAACGTAAATACGTAATCCTAGGGTTTCCGGTTTAGTCGTAAAGGACGTTAAAATAAAATCGTAAGTCCTAATCTCTTCTCGTAAATTTGTGAGTTTATGAACCAACACAAATTTAAAACTCCAAAATAATATCCACGAATAAATTTATTTTCTGAAATGTCGGACTGTCACCAAAGACGGTGTATGTAAACGTAAGCACGTAACGTTGAATACTCTGGTTTAGACGTAGTTGATGCTACTCCAAGACGTAAATCCAAATTTCTTCCAAAAAAATAAGTGAGTTCATATTGTAACATTAAAATAATGTTTTCAAATAAATATTGAGAATAAAAATATCGACCATAAATTGACGGATTGTCACACGAAGGCTCATAGAGAACATGTTTTTATTTATTCTTCTTTATTATTATGATATGTATAGTAAGCCAAATTTCTGCAATCCCATGATCAAAAGTCCATGACGCTGACACCCTCAATGTTTTCTCACTTTAATTATAAGGGAAGAAAAAGAAGGAGTTACGAGTTAAGATATTAAGCCTAAACGCTAAAAACTTCATTTATTAAGCAATTTTTATTCAAGCGTGAAAAATAAATACGAGGAGATTAAATCAAACACAAAAATACTTACACAAGGAAGAATTAACTTTAAAAACTTACGATTAAACTCTATCATCTCTTGTTCTACATATTGTAAAATTTCAAAAATGTGAAATCAATGGATACTTAGCCTATTAAATCCAAGTTTTGGGTTTTTAAGTCATCTATAGGATCTTGCATTTTCTTATACTTTTTCAAGTTTTAGAATTTGCGCTTTAAAGTTCCCTTGATAAACGACTTTCTAGGATCAATTATAGGAACTTGCGAAAAGTTCTCGTTCTTAAACCCGTATGAGTTAAGACTTTCGCGTTTTAAAGTTCCCTATATAAATGCCTAGCAAAACTTGATTTAAACACGTTAAGAAAAAGCTAAGGTAAAAACCGAGTCGAGTCAAAAACTATTATTATTTTCACCAACGGAAAGCCTACATTTGTGTCAAAAGCACTTATTTTCTTTATTAAAACTTAAAATAACACTAAAAATTTAAAATTTTATGAAAAACGAGAAAAACGATTACGCTTAGACACGACAAAAGCAATTGCAAGCGATTATATCGATTGACTCCCCCATGCTAAAACCAAACATTGTCCTCAATGTTTCTTAGCTCAAGATTAACACCCCCTTTCTAAAACACGAAGAGTCTAATGCAAAATCCTAACATGGAAAAAGCACGCAAATCTATAAGCCGTTTATTAATTATGCCTCAAGATAAAACGTTAGTCAATAAAAATCAAAGGATAGAGAGTGTTCCCCTTTTTACAATCAAAGTATGGAAGATCAAGTGGACCGGAAAAAACCAAACACGAGAGTCTTTAATGATTAGGGTCATACCTAAGATTCACAACACAACAAAACACGAGCACTAGCTTGAAAGATCAAGCCTTATTAATGTTAGAAAATAGAAAGAAGATAGAATGTATGGGACTCCCCCACAAGGCACCTCGTTTTTGTTAACCGAGTCATGAGATCGACTCGATCCCCGCATTCATTGGTCCTTAGGGAAAGTTTGAAAATCCGGAACAACCTTCGTATGTATGTCCCCTCCAAAATAGTGTTTCACACGATGACCATTCACCTTAAAGTTAGGCCCGTCTTTTTGAGCAAGCTCAACGGTGCCATAAGGGAAAACTTGTGAAATGGTGAATGGTCTGGACCAATGGGATTTAAGCTTGCCCGAGAAAATCTTAAGTCTAGAGTTGAATAAGAGGACTTGATCACCAACATTGAAAATGCGGTTTTTGATCTTAGAGTCACGAATCCTCTTAGTCTTCTCTTTATAGATCAAAGAATTTTCATAATCTTGATCCCTTAATTCACTTAGTTCATTCAATTAAACCTTGTGATGATCACCTGCGGTCCTCAAATCAAAGTTACAATGCTTAAGAGCCCAATACGCCTTATGTTCGAGTTCAATTGGCAAGTGGCATGCCTTTCTGTAGACCAACCTAAATGGTGTGCAACCAATTGGCGTCTTGTAAGCCGTACGGAAAGCCCACAATACATCATCCAATTTATCCGACCATGAAGTGCGATTTTCTCCAATAGAACGCTCTAAAATCTTCTTAAGAGCTCGGTTTGAAACCTCCACTTGACCACTCGTTTGAGGGTGATAAGTCGTCGAAAGTCGATGAGTGACACCATATATCTTTAGAACTTTTTCAAATTGTTCATTACAAAAATGGGTCCCACGATCACTTATTATAGCCCGTGGAGCTCCAAACCTAGCGAAGAGTTGTTTCAAGAATTTCACCACAACTCGAGCATCATTCGTAGGCAAAGCCTTAGCTTCAACCCATTTAGAAAAATAGTCCACAGCTACGAGAATATACTTATTTCCTTTCGATGATGGAAATGGCCCCATAAAATCAATCCCCCAAATGTCAAAGATTTCACAAACTTGGATAATGTTTTGAGGCATTTCATCCCTTTGTGAGTTCTTTCCTTGACGTTGACAAGCATCACAAGTCTTGATTAAGTCTTGGGCATCATGATATATGGAAGGCCAAAAGAAGTCGGCATCAAAAACTTTCTTCGCGGTGGCGTTAGCACCATGATGTCCCCCGGTGGGTCCCTCATGACAAGATTTAAGAATATCTTGAGCTTCCTTACCAAACACGCACCTACGAATCACTTGATCCGCGCACCCACGAAACAAATAGGGGTCGTCCCAAAAGTAATAGGATATATCCTTGAAAACTTTCGTTTTTGTTGGGACGACATACCCTTGATCACAAATTTCCCCGCATGGTAATTTGTAATGTCTGTAAACCATGGGGTACTATCATCACCACGAAAAGCAATCATACCAAGCGTCTCGAGAGGAAATGTTTCATTGATTTCCTTGTTCTCTCGATCACTTTGGTGAGGATTCTTAAGTCGAGATAAATGATCGGTCGCGAGATTCTCGGCTCCTTTTTTGTCTAGAATTTCGACATTAAATTCTTGAAGGAGGAGAATCCACCTGAGCAACCTCGGCTTAGCATCTTGTTTAATAAAAAGATATTTGATAACCGAGTGGTCCGTATACACTATGGTTTGAGACAAGACGAGATATGGTCTAAACTTTTCAAAAGCATACACATCGGCAAGTAACTCCTTTTTCGTTGTAGTGTACTTTGTTTGAGCATCCGTCATAGTCTTACTTGCATAGTGTATAGGCAAGAAATGTTTTGACTTACGTTGCCCCAAAATCGCACCTACCGCGTAATCACTAGAATCACACATAATTTCAAAAGGTAGGTTCCAATCCGGAGCAACCAAAATAGGCGATTCGGTTAATTTCCTTTTAAGCATCTCAAAGGCTTGAATACACTCATCCGAAAAGAGGAATGGACTCTTTTTCCAAAAAATGGGTCATAGGCAGAACTATCTTAGAGAAGTCTTGGATAAAACGTCTATAGAAGCCGGTATGGCCGAGAAAACTCCTAACTCCCTTAACGGTGGTGGGTGGAGGTAATTTGGTAATCACGTCAATTTTAGCCCTATCAACCTCAATACCGGCCTTAGAGATCTTATGTCCTAACACAATTCCTTCTTTGCACATGAAGTGACATTTTTCATAATTAATAACAAGATTTGTTTCCTCACAACGTTGCAACATTCTTTCCAAGTTAGAGAGACATGAAGTGAAAGACTCCCCAAAAACCGAGAAATCATCCATAAAAACTTCCATGGTTTTTTCGATCATATCATGGAAAATGGCCATCATACACCTTTGGAACGTCCCCGGAGCATTGCATAATCCAAAAGGCATTATACGATAAGCAAATGTTCCATTAGGACAAGTGAATGTGATCTTTTCTTGATCACGAGGGTCAATGGGAATTTGGAAATAGCCGGAAAATCCATCCAAAAACTAATAGAATTCATTTCCCGCTAGTCTCTCTAACATTTGATCCATAAAAGGTAATGGAAAATGATCCTTCCTAGTGGCATCATTAAGCTTCCTATAGTCAATACAAACACGCCAACCGGTTACAAGTCTAGTAGGAATCAATTCATTATCCTCATTAGTAACAACCATCATTCCTCCTTTCTTTGGAACACAATGTACAGGGCTAACCCATGGACTATCCGAGATAGGGTAGATCATTCCGGCGTCTAGAAGTTTAGTGACTTCCTTTTTTATCACCTCATGAATCTTTGGATTGACCCTTCTTTGATTTTGGATAGCGGGTTTATAATCTTCCTCCATTAGAATTTTATGAGTACAAAATTTTGGATCTATACCCTTAATGACAGAGATTTTCCATGCAATGGCCCACTTTATGTTTCTTAAGCACCTTAAAAAGTTCATCCTTTTCATTTTCCTTTAATCCCTTAGCAATAATCACCGGTAACTTATCTGTTCCTTCAAGAAAATCATACTCCAAATGAGTAGGAAGTTCCTTAAGTTCTAGGTCGGGTGCTTCTTCAATAGATGTTTTCATTTTAGTCTCAATTTCACTCACAACTTTTAATTCCATAGGTGGTGATTCAAAAGGATCCATATTCAACAACTTTTCAATCAACGCAATATCTCCCTCGGGATCAAAATTCTCGCTATCAAACTCACTAGGATCGAATGGTTTGCTAAGGTAATCATCAATTTCCTTATTGATTTTTGAATGACCATTATTCTCAAGCTCTTCTAGGACGAAGTCCCCTCCCTCAAATGGAGTGAGTGGAGGTTTAGCCAAAGAGATAATTGGATTCGATGAAGTGGGATTGCCACTTTTAGAAATATCCGAAAAACCAAGCATATCTTGCGAAACTTCTTCACTAGCAACATCAATCACATCGATTTGATTGATTGATTCCTCGTAGTACTTGGAAGAAGGTCTTGAGATATTACCAACATCAAACGTGATACTTTCATCATCATCTCGTAAAGTCAATTTCCCCGCTCTCATGTCAACTATAGAACTAGTCGTATTTAAAAACGGTCTTCCCAAAATAAGAGGCACACGAGAATTTTCCGGATAATCGCAAATTACAAAATCTGCTCGGAAGACGAACTTTCCTACTTTGACAAACACGTCCTCGGCTATACCTTTTTGCAAAGGTGGTCGATCGATCCGCTAGCTCGATGGTCATCTTAGTAGGTGTAATCTCGGGAAGTGATAACCTTTTCCACACGGAAAGAGGCATCAAATTAATGCTAGCGCCAAGATCGGCTAATGCTAAGCATTCTTCCATATTAAGGAATCACATGGTATCAAAAATTGACTGGGGTCTCCAAGCTGTTTGGGAAACTTTTTAGAGAGAACCGCGGAACAACTTTCATTTAAAGATGTAGACACTTCAACCAATTTCACTTTATCGTTCATCATCCTTTTAATTGACGAAGCAAACTTAGGCATGTAAAGAAATGCATCCGCGAAACTAAGATTAATATAAAGATTCTTAAACACCTTAAGAAACGTAGACATTTGAGCATTGGATTTTTCGGGGAGCTTCTCTTGGTTAAGTCTCGAAGGGTAGGGTAGTGTGGGTTTAGTCTTCGGAAGCTCGGGTTCCGGAATAGGCAATTGGTCAACCTTTGGTAGAATAGGAATTTCCTTTTCTTTAACCAACTCGGGTTCTTGCTCCACTTCCCTCACCGGAGAGGTACTCTCATGTGGAAGCAAAGGTCCGTCTAAAGCCTTCCCACTACATGTGGTTATAGCTTTCATCTCACCCTTCGTGTTTAGAATGGTATTGCTAGGTAAGTCACCCGAAGAAGAGGAGAGTTTGCACATAAAAGTTTCAAACATCGAAAGTAATTTGTTCTCAAAGTTAGCTTGATTTCCCTCAAAACGGTTTTAACTTTGTTCCAAATTTTGTTGCATTCGATTTTGACTTTGCTCTAAACTTTTCTCCATACGGTTTTGGTTAAGCTCAATCTTGTTATTTTGCCCCTTAATCGTATTTTGAAACTCATTTTTGAAAGTTGCCATTTGTCCTTGAATATTGTTTTGAAAAGCTTTCAAATTTGCCTCATTTGACTTGATATAGCTTGACAAATCATTTTGATTATTGTTAAAACCTTGATTGTTTTGATTAGCATGAAATCCATTTCCTTGATTGAAATTCCCTTGGTTACCACGGTTAAAATTATTCCCATTATTTCCATTGTTGTACCTATTTTGAACCGGTGGAAAACCCGGTGGAGAAACATGATTTTGACGAGGAGCTTGACCATTAGGGCCATAAGTTCCCGTCGCGGCAAAAGCACTAGCTTCATCAAACCCCATGGTTGAACAAGCATAATTAGGATGTGCTACACCACATGATACACAAAAATTCTCAACCATATTAATCGTTCCATGAGGATTCTTCCTAATCACATTCAACAATGTAGCAAATCTATTATCAATCTTAGAGTCCAATCTAGCAATTTCGGTATTAGATGAATTCACATTGGAAACAACCGATGTGTTTCATGAATATTGCACTCTAGACTTGTTCTCAATTATAACCCACGAGTCTCTCGGAGTTTTTCTTAAAAGATTACCACCCGCGGCGGCATTTAAAGAATCTTGTTCAATCATATTAAGCCCATTATAAAAAGTATTGATTTGATGCAATTCCGAGAAACCGTGGTGTGGACATTGTCTTAACAAATCTTTAAACCTTCCCAAGCAACTCCAAACGATTCATGCACTTTTTTTTCAAATCTAGTGATCTCATTCTTAAAGTGTGTTGTTTTGGATGGTGGAAAGAAGTAATTCATAAACTTAGACACTAAATCATCCCATGTTAAAATCGAACCCGGTGGTTCTTTCTCATACCAAAGCTTAGCGTTCCCCTCGAGCGAGTACGGAAAAAGCATGAGCTTAATCGAGTCATTCGGCAAATCTCTAAACTTGAGAGTCGAGGTAATTCGAAGAAAATTCCTAATTTGAGAGTGCGGGTTATCGGTCTCATTGCCATGAAATTGGTCGACACGAATGAGCGATAAAAGTCCCGTCTTAATCTCATAATGATCCGCCAAAATAGCCGGCACAACGATTGCTTCCCCATACCCTTCGGTGGGTGCACGGAGCAATTCCTCCATTGTTCGGTTATCGACCATCTCTACAACAATAGGTGGAAGCTCGGGTTCCACTATTCGTTGTTGATGATTTCTATTTCTACGAGGAATATTTTCAAGCCTATTGTAATCAATAAATAGTCGAGAAGATCGTAATTGCATAAACCAAAGTGACGAGAATTTAGAGGGTTGAAGAAAAGAAATTAGACTAGAAGAAGATTATTTTTGGTATTTTTATTTGGTATTGCTCAATAAAAAAGATTGATAAAAACAAGGAATAAGGATAATTACTATGGAAGTAAATTACCCTCGGTCGACTTTGAAACGACAGGTGAAAACCTAAACGTCTCGAGGTTCAATAAGTAAACTACAAAAATAAGATATAATACTACTTGAGTCGGCAAACCAGCAATCGGTCGTCCCTCTGAATACACGCACAATCAAGCGGGGAAACGAGGTGGCACAAAGCACTTAAAAACCTTTTTCCTTAGACGGCCTTTTATAGCTCGTCGCCTTATACCAACCTTATAGTTTGTATAAATCGAGTTCAAACTTTTTATTAGTATTTATCTATTTTGCCTTTATTTTTCGTTTTGGATTCGAATACAATAGCTAGGTGATGAAATCCCAACTAATGTCTTATTTGGAAGTAGGTAAATTTATTGTTCTACGTAATACAATATAGTAATCACAAAAAACACGAAAAGCGATACATACTATAACAATAGAAAAATAACAAAACTTTCTGAGGACGGAAAGGGTCTTCAAATCAATGATCAACAAATCTCAACAAGACGAATCATACACAAGATCCCCGGCAGCGGCGCCAAATTTTTTGATGTGTCGAGGAAACGTGATGTATTTTAATTAGATACGATATAGGACAAATTTAGGAAATTACCCTTAGGAAAAGGTAATAATCCATAAATAAGTCGAAGACGGATTTAATTAAACACGTTGATGAACCAAGTTCGTTGTACACGAAAATCAAGTGAATTTGAGACGTTTTATTTCAATTTGGATAATTGATTTGAATGGGTTTTCGGTTTTTATCTAATATTAATCCTACAATTTATAACTAATTAATTCCTAAAGTGCATGAATCGTTCCCCATATTTAAACGATTAGACAATTATTTAAAAATTAAAGCTATTTAAAAATCTATTAAAAATTTATCTATTTAATTAAAATGACTTTTACACTATTTAAAAACTTTATTTAGACTTTATAAACTAATTTAAAAATTATTTTAAATCTAAAAATTAACTCAATCTATTTAAAAAGAATAACTTTTACTTTTTTTTTAACTAAACAAAATCTATTTTTAAAAAACTATTTTTATTTAATACAAAATTAATTAAAATATAATTACTTAAATTTAATTAAAACTAAAAGTATGTATTTAAAATCAACAAATAGGCAGACAGCCTAATTAAAAGCCTATATTAATTAGAAAAGCTGTATCTAAACACAAAAAGAGGGCTAGAGCAAATGGTTAACTTGTTTGGCCTGTGACCAGGAGGTCACAGGTTCGAATCCTGTAATGGATATTTTTGTGATTTAATTCTTTTTGACAAAGTAAAAGAAAGTAAAGTCACAGGGGTGACTTATAACTGCTATTTGGACTGGTCAATTCAGTTTAAACTATGCAGATCAAATGGATCTGCTAGCTTATTGCTTAGCAAAATAATCGCAAAATCAGCAGAGTACACAAATACACCAAGCAAACCAAATTTCAGCAACACTAGAACACTTAATAATTCTACCAATATCAACAACAAACATTTAATTTCAGCAAAGTTAGAAACCAGCAAAAGCTTATTTCAGGTTGCATACAGATTCACCAATATACCAATATTAAATCAATTAAAGTCCATTTAAAAACAGATAATGAAGATTAAGTGAAAACTCAGATTAAGAACTCCAAACTAGCAGATCTAACACTCTAAAACAGCTAGTGATGAAAATCAGAAGAAATTTTTAACAATATAACACACAATGCTTAGAATAGTAGCATGTTTAGTTTACCAAATAGCAGACTATAATTACCAGTTAAATTCATATTTCCAGTTCAAACTTATCTAAACTTTAGATATAAATCCTCAACTTAAACCTCAACTCCAAACATATTATCAGCATATGAAAATTTACAGTTAAAATAATGAAGCAGATTAAAACTAAGATCAGTTAAATTCAGAAAAATAATTGCATATCAAAACTTTCATATAGATTCATTAAACAGTAAGTAAAAGCAATATAACATGATAGCATATAAAATCAACAACAAATTACCAAACAGATTCAGTAAAACCTAAATCATAACCCTACAGCCTTAACACATTGATCAATAACTTTATTTAAGCAACTAATCATATTCATCAAAACAAGTAAACAACATAAAATAAAAATAGATTCAAACCTTTTGAAGAAACCTTTGTGGAGTAGATCAGCGCTGAGCTATCTAAATGAACCGACCCATCACCATTATTTTTACCACCCTAATCGAACCTCCAACGTACACCATTTAACATCAACTCACGAAAATCAACAATATTCGATCCAGTTTATTATAAACTTCGAGTGGGAAAGTTTATCCCCAATATTATTTTCAATTATCTAACATAAGCTATTTATTAGCTTAATTAAATAATTTCATCATTATTATAACAAATTAGTTCAAAGATTAAATTGCAATAATAAAATTCCTTAACAGAAAAATTATTCAAGATTTGAATAAAACAAAAATAGACTTTTATTAAATTCCAAAAGTGATTACAAATACTGGAAAAGAAATTACAATAATCCTAAAACTAAACTAGCATAATAACTTTAGAAAATAAAATGGGATAATCAATTACAGAAATTTGGGGGTTTTTATAGCCAAACCCCCAAGGCTCTTGGTGGAGTTTGTTGAGAAGATACCATCATCTTAGCCGTCTAAATCTTCTGTTTCTTCTTTCTCTTTGATCTACGGCTGATAAATACACAAGTAGCACACGGATCGCCAACGTGGCAACCGATTGTGATAGTTGTGCTAGTTGATATCTGAGGTGGCATCCTTTTATTGGTGGGTTGTTGAGGAGTGAGCTGTCTCGACCAATCACGGAGGAGAAAAGGGCCACGTCACTGTTCTCTCCTCCATCTTCTAGATCAGAAAAAAGGAGGAATTAATTAAAGGGACGTGTATACCACGCGCCCTTAATTAAACAAAGACCCAAATTTATTTATGGATAGGGTTTGGGTAAACAGTACTCTGGTTATTTGGGGGTAAGGGTGAAAGAGATGGGAGGTGGGTAGACATAGGAAGTATCGAAAGGAATAAATAAATGTGTGTGGGATAATAAACGTGTGTGGGTATAAAGTAAATAAATGGATGAAGGGTTCGTTTGTTTATTGTGGTGTGGGTAAATGTGTTTGACCAAGTGAAAGTAAAATGGGTAATCACCAAATGTTTATAACTTCTTTTGTAACCGGATATGTGAAACCCTAATGGGTTTCCAAAGCCCAATTCATGTCTTCTATTTATTTGCAAAGATATTGGACTTTAAACCCATTATGTATTCAGTCCGTTACATAGGAAATGAAATGGGCTATTGGTTTTAAGTTGTCTCACAAATGGGCTTTTAAGCCCATTAATCCAAATGTGGGACCCACAAGCCCAATTAACTTCGTTAAAGATTAAATCCGCTAAAAACGAGCTTGTATTTGGCTTTGTTGATCTTTTCTTCAAACTCGTGTCGATTTTGCCGGTTTTCGCGAACTTTGGTACCTACACACATCAAACAACAAACAAACGTATACAAGGCAATATTTATTGATTATATGCATTTATTGTTCGTTTTTAAATACAAATGATATGAGTAAAATCACTCATATCAGTTCATGATTTCATGTTCATGATTATAATTATGATTGTTAATAATTATCGTGTACTATCACGTACTTAATACTTATCGTGTAATTATACGTACATAACTTCTGCAATTACTAATCGTGACACGTGTTCATGCTATAAAAGGAAAGTTTTAATATGTACGTACGTTTACTAAGTGTATTGTCATGGTAAAAGCATGCGGGTTTTACAACTCTTCCCCCCTAAAAAGAATAATTCGTCCCCGAATTATAGATAAAATAAACTGAAAGAGGAACATACCCGAATTCAAAATATGAAATGAGGGTAAGAAGCCCGGATAGACTCCTCTGTTTCCCAAGTGGCTTCCCACTCTGTATGGTCCCTCCAAAGGATTTTGACAAATGGAATCGTCTTCTTCCTCATGACTCGTTCTTGCCTGTCAAGAACTCGTTCGGGTTCCTCTATGAAGGTAAGATCTTCACGAATCTATTCCAGTGGATACTAAACCATGTGAAGGGGATGATAATTGTACCCTCTGAGTAAGGACATACGGAAAACGTCATGAACGTGAAAAAGCTACGGAGCTAACGCTAAGTGATAAGATACTTCACCTACTCGCTCGATGACATCAAACGGTCCGAGAATCGAGGACTGAGTTTCCCTTTCATTACAAAACGTCTAATACCACGTGCCGGTGATACCTTAAGAAAGACGTGATCTCCTACGTTGAAATGTAAGTCCCTACGGTACTTGTCGGCATAACTCTTCTCACGTGTACGAGCTTCCTGCAATTTCTGCTTAGCTAGAGTGACCTTCTTGTTGATCAACTCTATCATCTCCGGTCCTTCAAGTGTTCGCTCACAAACCTGATCCCAGCAGATTGGGGCGCGACACTTCCTGCCATACAACATCTCGAATGGTTTGGGTAGGAGGGATCAGCTCCTTGTGAAGGATGCAAGGCACACACCACATTCACACTGAATAATCTGCTGAAACATGTAACTAGGATGCACCTATACGCCCCACCTGATAATAATAATATGGCCAAAAGCTGAAAGGGACGCCACAAGCTATCACTCCGCCGTGGTGAAGTCATAACACCAGTGCCTCTAGTGTTATGGTTATGGTACCTCCAAAACTAGGTGAAACTGGTCATGCATGTATATGGCTTTAAGTATTCTAATTAAACATAAGCAATTCAAAAACATATAAAACGTATACTGGGGAAAAAAGTTGGCTGCATACGGGGAATCCTAATAAGGAAGAATGTCCATACTGAAAGGATGGAGAATCCCTACCTTGTGTCCAGTGAACGAAGAAGACGAACGAAAGAGAGACCTACTTCGATATCACTAATGCTACATAAATACATACGTGTATAAGTATCTGATTACTGAGTACGAACTGGTTCAATATCATGTCTTAGCTTGTTTTATATGTTCATGTCATGTTTTACTGATTTAAGCTTTATATTGTGTTTATCATATATTCTGTCTATTCTGTTTAAGTATTTCTTATATTTCATGTATTATTATACTTGTTGTGTAATAATAAGAAACTTTCTAAAAATAGCAGGTTTCCTAAAATAGAAAGTTTCCAAAAATAGAAAGTTTCCAAAAATAGAAAGTTTACAAAAATAAAAAGTTTCCAAAAATAGATTTACTGCTTAAAATAGATAAGTTTCTAAAAATAGAAAGTTTCCATAAATAGATTAGCTTCCTTAATTAAATAAGTTTCTAAAAATAGAAAGTTTCTATAATTAGATATAAGCTGGATTATTAAGCTAAATATATAAGCTTAAGTGTTTACTGATTAATATTCTAGTCATGTAATTATATAGTATAGTTTATTAATTATTTCATGTGAATTAAATAAACTATAGGATAAAGTATTTAATTAAATATAACATGGTTTAATTAAAAAAAGGAAAAAATACTTAGGTTAAACATGTATTATTATCTATTAATAATATAACCTAAGTCATGTAAATTAATTAATTATAAGTCATAATTTTAATAATTAATTAATTATATAGTCTAATTAAATGGAAAAATACTTAGGTTAAAATTCATGTATTAATAATTAATATTAATAACCTAAGTCATGTAAATTAAATTAATCATATACATGTTCTAATTAACTTAATTTAATTCTTGTAAAAATATAAACTTGTAAAAATAATTAACCTTGTAAAAAGTAACCATGAACCGAACCGTGTTTTATTCTAAACATGTGTGAACTAGACCCGTGTTTTAACCCGTGAATCGGACCCAATTACACCCTTGGTCAACCTAGCCGCCGGCTAGCCAAGGGTTCCCACCGGCTAGCCGGTGTTCCCCTTGCTGTCGTGGCCTACCCGAGCACCACCATGCCCCGACCGAGGTCGGGGTCTCCCTTTTTCCTGCTGCCGTGACACACCACTACCACACCGAGACCATAAGGTCTCGGTTGGTGCGAGAAAATCAAGCCGAGACCCCCTTGGGGCTCGGTTATGCGTCGGCCAACAACAAGACACCCCTTAACCATTTATTTAATTTACCCCATGATTAATTAACATGATAAATAACTTGTTTTTAATTTGTATTAAAACATTCATGATTTCATGTGATTTATAAATCAAAACATAAAAGAAAAGAGGTTTAGGGTTTATACCGATCACGTGAATCAAAAGAGGATGAACACACAACGATCCTTGCAATAAATCGAACACCAAAATCAACCAAAACACCCCTTAGTGTGATGTATACCCGGTGGCCAAAGAGCAAAGGAGAAAGGAGAAAAGATTTTTATGGTTTCTTGTATTTTCTAAATTTTGTTAAAATGAAAATGATCTTTTCCCTTAATTCATTGTTTAGTAAAAATTAATGGGCTTGGCTCTTTTCTTGTGATGTAGCCGCGGGTAGGGGCCCACATGGGGGTAACCCGAAAATTTCACGTGACTAATATTTAGTGTGTTCTTGTGTTCGTGTTTTACGTGTTTTAAATAGTTAACATTCGCGTCTTATTATATTTATTCGTGATCGTAATAAATATATATACATACGTAATATTTAGCTCGTGATTACTTTACGTTCGTGATTTCATGTTCGTATGTTCGTGATTATAATTATTATTGAAATAATTATCGTGTCTTAATAGCAAAACATACTTATCGTGTTATAACACGTACGTAATACTTGTAATTCTTGTTCGTGAAACGTAAACGTGCTATAAAAGGAAAGTTCTAATCATGTACGTACGATCATAAGGGTACTATTCATGGTAAAAGCATGTGAGTTTTACAACTCTTCCCCCTAAAAAGAATAATTCGTCCCTGAATTATAGATAAAGTAAACTGGAAAAGAAGAATCGACCCGAATTCAAAATATGAAATGAGGGTAAGAAGCCCGGATAGAATCCTCTATTTCCCAAGTGGCTTCCCGCTCGGTATGATCCCTCCAAAGGATTTTGACGAATGGAATCGTCTTCCTTCTCATGACTCGTTCTTGTCTGTCAAGAACTCGTTCGGGTTCTTCTATGAAAGTGAGATCTTTACGAATCTATTCCAGTGGATACTGAACCATGTGAAGGGGATGATACCGGTACCCTCTGAGTAAGGACACATGAAACACATTGTGGACATGAGAAAGCTGCGGAGGTAACGCTAAACGGTAAGATACTTCACCGACTCGTTCAATGACATCAAACGGTCCGATAAATCGAGGACTGAGTTTCCGTTTTATTCCAAAACGTCTAACACCACGTGACGGCGAAACCTTAAGAAAAACGTGATCTCCTATGTTAAAATGTGCGTCCTTACGATGCTTGTCTGCGTAACTCTTCTGACGTGACCGTGCTTCTTGCAGTTTCTGCTTAGCTACTGCGACCTTCTCATTAGTCAGCTCTATCATTTCTGGTCCTTCAAGTTTTCGCTCACCAACCTGATCCCAGCAGATTGGGGCGCGACACTTTTTGCCATACAACATCTCGAAAGGAGCACACTTGATACTTCCGTGCCAACTGTTGTTGTATGCAAACTCCACCAAACAGATATAATCGTCCCAATCACCCGTCCATTCCAATGCACATGACCTCAACATGTCTTCTAATGTCTGAATCATTTGCTCTAACTGCCCGTCTGTTTGAGGATGAAAAGTCGTGCTAAGCTTAAGTTTTGTACCCCAAGCTTTCTGCAGACTTTGCCAAAATCTCGAAGTGAAACGAGGATCTCTGTCTGAGATGATGCTAGATGGAGCACCGTAAAGTATCATGATCTCCCTTCTATAAGTATCGGCGAGTTTACTGACCGAATCTTCCTTGCTGATTGGTAAGAAATGAGCTGATTAGGTAAGTCGATCCACGATAACCCAAATTGCATCGTGCTTCTTCTTTGTTGGCAGAAGACCAGTAACAAAATCCATGGTGATTTTGTCCCACTTCCACTCTGGAATATCTAACGGTTGTAGAAGACCGCCAGATCGCTGATGCTCGATCTTAACCTGCTGGCAGGTAAGACATTTGGAGACGTAAGTAGCAACATCCTGTTTCATACCACTCCACCAAAAGTACTGCTAGATGTCATGGTACATCTTGGTCGAACCAGGATAAATACAGAATGGGGAGCTATGAGCCTCAGCTAACAATGCTTCCCGGAGTTCTTGGTCATCAGGAACACAAAGTCTCGTGCCCTGCCATAAGATACTGATAGGTGTGTAAACACCCATCTTTTCTACCACTTAATTACAATAATAACCGGACCAAAAGGTGTATTTTATGTCTTTTATGTCGGAATTATGCGTGGTTTGTGTTTTTGTTGTGATTTAGGACGAAAAGGTGAAAAGTGGAGAAAACACGGGAATTCACGGGCATTTACGGACTTTTATTGAAGAAAAAGATAAAAGACGAAGTCAAGAAGTCAAGAGTGCAAAAAGAACGGAAGTCCACGACCAATTCTGAAGATTTATCGAAGAAAAAGTCAAAAGACGGAAGTTTATCAAAAGCCGAAGAATTCAAGTCTATTTTATTGTGTTCATTTGTTTTTGTAGATTAATGAAGATTAAAAGAAGGAGGGACTTAATGACGCAATTAAGAGAAAAGGAAAGAGGGGAGGAAGCTTCCTTAATCCTCCCCTATAAATAGACCATTAGTGTGTTCATTTGTTTTTGTTGGCTAATGGTGACAATTAGACCTTCCACCATTTAAATACCTTGTCATTTACTTATCTTGTCAATTTAAATTCATGTTATGCACCTTAATTACCATTTAATTTCAAGTAAGTTTTCATTTAATCTTTGTCAATCTTTACTTTATCTTGTCAATCTCTTATCTACCTTTCTTAATCTTTGATTTATGTGTTTATGTTTATGTTCATGTTCATGCTTTTTATTTTGATCCAAGTGATTGTTGATTATTGTGGTTAAAGTTGTTAAATATCTTGTTTTTAATTGTTTGTTGATGTTACTGTTGATTCGTTATTACTTTGATTAAATCGTTTGTGTTTATTTTTGTTAAATTTGTTATTAGATCTGTGGTTTCTGTGATTCCCTTGTTCTTCGGGGTGTTTGTTGTGTTTCTGATCTTTCCAGGAATACTTCCGAACCAAGTAGGAGGGAAAGTGCTCATTCGGAACTTCCAAAGTTCCGAATCAAAGGGTTCATCCGGAAGATTTTTAGCTCAGCAAAACTTCCGAGTCAAGCCTTGTTCATCCGGAACATTCAAAGTTCCGGACGAAGGTTAACTTCCGAACCAATAGTCATTCATTCGGAACTCAAAAGTTCCGAACCAGAAAAGCTTCATTCGGAACTCAAAAGTTCCGGATCAAGCTCTGTTCATTCGGAACTAAAAAGTTCCGGATCAGTGATCGTTCATTCGGAAGTTTCCAAAGTTCCGAACCAAGAGCTGTTCATTCGGAACTTAAAAGTTCCGAATAAACTTCCGGATCAAGGGGCAAGTTCCGATTCAAGAGGTGTTCATTCGGAAGTCTGAAACTTCTGAATCAAGAGGCTTCATTCGGAATCTTCCGAATCAAGGGTGACCAAAAACTTCCGAATCAAGGCAAATTTTACAAGTTCCGAATCAGTAAAGTTCCGAACGAAGGATTGTTTTGGATAAGTGACATATTCAGATCAATTTGTTCCGGATCAAGGATTTTGGCAATATTCCAAGCGAAGAAGAATCATTTCAACCGAAGGTGACATTCCGGACGAGTGATTGTTCCAAACGAAGGTTTATTCCGAATGAGCTGTATTCAGGTTCTTATTAGTTTTTGTTTTTGATTTTTATTTTCAAGCTTTATTTTTCCCGCCTTTATTTTAATCGCACTTTAAGTTTATTTGTCTTAGCTTTATTTTAGTCTTGCCTTAGTTTAAGTTTTAGTTGCGTTTTAAGATTGCCTTAGATAGATTTAAGTTTGCGTCTTTACTTCAGTGCCATTTAATTTCTGTCACGTTTTTAAATACTTGCACCTTTACTTTAATTAGACTTAGATTTACTTTAACCGCCCTTTTACTTTTAAGTCTTTGCACATTTAATTAAAAACAACCAAAAATATTCTTTTTCACAAAAGATCAACTGAGTCACACATAGGGCCTAGATCAATTCGTTAAGATACCGAGAACACGAACTTTAATCTTTTTAATTAGGATGAAACCGAGTTATCAGATACCATCTGCATCTACTCTAAATTCTGTCTGCTTCTCCAAATTCTGAATTATCGCCCAGATTTCTCCATCATCTTTCTGTGCTTCCTTGATCTTAGAGAGTAACTTGGGTTCCACTCCAAGATTAGCCCATTAACCGTGTTGTCCACGTACCATGATCTCTATGTCTAGTCGCTCCAAGTCTCTTATGATTTCCTCCTCAGTTTTAATGCCGTTTATCATTCTGGACTTTTTGCTATGTGCATCTGCCACTACATTCGCCTTTCCGGGATGATACTGCAGATTAATGTCATAATCCTTCAACAGCTCTAACCATCTCCTCTGTCTCATGTTCAATTCACGTTGAGTGAAGATATACTTCAAGCTCTTGTGGTCCGTGAAAATGTCACATGATTCTCCATACAAGTAGTGCCTCCATATCTTCAATGCAAACACGACTGCTTCAAGTTCCAAGTCATGTGTAGGATAATTTCCTCATAAGGCTTAAGCTGTCGTGAAGTGTACACGATCACTTTCCCATGTTGCATGAGAACACAGCCAAGTCCCTTCCCCGATGCATCACTATAGATCTGAAATCCACCTGTACTAGATGGGAGAGTAAGAATCGGTGCAGATACTAACTTCTGCTTCAGGTCTTCAAAGCTCTTCTCTCGTTCTTCAGTCCAGATGAATCTCTTCCTTTTCCGCATTAGTTTGGTCAATGGTAGTGCTAACCGGGAAAAGTTCTCCACAAATCTATGGTAATATCCAGCTAAGCCTAGGAAACTGCGGACTTCAGTCGCTGATGTCGGCCTTGGCCATTTGGTAATAGCCTCAACCTTTGCTGGATCCATGGTGATTCCTTCTGCTGATACAATGTGATCTAAGAATGCCACCTTGTCTAACCAGAACTCACACTTGGAGAATTTAGCATACAGCTGCTTCTGGCGAAGAATCTGTAGTACTGTACGAAGACGGTCTTCGTGTTCCTCCTTGGACTTAGAGAAAATCAGGATGTCATCGATGAAGACAATGACGAACTTGTCCAGAAATTCATGGAAGATTCTGTTCATCAAATCCATGAACACTGCTGGAGCATTGGTAAGGCCAAATGGCATGACTATTACTTTGTAGTAGCCATAACGTGTACGGAAAGCAGTCTTGGCGATGTCCTGCTCCTTAACCCGTAGCTGATGATAGCCCGACCTTAGATCAATCTTGGAGAAATGTTTGGCCCCTTGGAGTTGGTCAAACAGATCGTCTATACGTGGTAGTGGATACCTATTTCTGATGGTAATCTTATTAAGCTCGCGATAGTCTATGCAAAGACGCATAATGTCGTCCTTCTTCTTAACGAATAAGACCGGTGTGCCCCATGGAGATGCGCGCGGTCGAATAAAGCCTCGTTTCAGAAGTTCTTGCAATTGATCCTTCAACTCCTTTAACTCTATGGGAGCCATGCGATAAGGAGCCTTGGAAATCGGCTCAGCTCCTTGGATGAGCTCGATATTAAATTCTACTTCACGTGTAGGTGGTATGCCCGGAAGTTCTTCTGGAAATACATCTGGAAATTCTGACACTATCGGCTGATCCTGAATTGATGGGGATTCAGCATCCATGTCATGAATAGTAGCTAGATAACCCTCACAGCCATGTGAAAGTAAAGCACGTGCTTCCAGGGTTGAAATGATTTATACAGACCTGCCGGGTACGAACCCGTTGTGAATGTACTCTGGCGCATTAACATCACCGAAGATGACTCGATATGAATGGCAGTCTATGGTAGCATGATGTTTGGATAGCCAATTCATGCCCAAAATCATGTCAAAATCATTCATGTCTAGCGGAAGTGCGTCAACAGGACGAACCTTGTCGTCAAACTCTAGGGGAAGGCTCTTGTACACATGGGTTATGCGTACAGAGTCTCTCAAAGGCGTGGAAATACTCAATATATTTTCTAGTGGCATGGGGAGTATCCTAACATTCTTGGCATATGCAGTAGAAATGACCGAGTGAGTAGCACCTGTATCAAATAGAACACATGCAGCTTGACCATACATATACAAGATTCCAGTGATGGTACCTGTAGACTTGTTGGCCTGATCGCACGATGTCGTGTAAATGCGTCCAGTAGGAGGAGGCGGCTTGGTATCAGCATGTCCCGATGTACCCTCCATCTCGCCCTTACGGCAATCCTTCATGTGGTGGCCAGGAAGACGACACTTGTAGCATGCGTCGCTGTCACGGCGACATGGCCCTAGGTGCCTACGGTGGCAAGTAGAGCAAAGAGGATGAGTATATCCTCCAGCAGGTGTCCTGACTGGCTGAGAGCCTGATAAAAACAACATACATGAGACATGGAAAAAGGTACAAAGGACAATGCGGATAAAACGTAAGATTGAATACCAGTGATAGCTGGACGGTTAGGCTGTGAACCTCTCTGGTTCTGGTCCCTCCCGTTACCATGATTCCTGGTAGAAGATTTGCTAACGTGTCAGAATTAAGAGTTGTAACATGTAATCATGAGAAAATGAGTAAGCATAAGGACCTGCTGCTGTTGGAGTGTCCAGCGTTGTTACGGTAATTATCATTAGCGCCACGCCTGTCCATAGCAGAACGGTCATTAGTCTGACCGTTTCCCTTGGGCTGATTAGGTTGTTGCTGAGTAGCCGGTTGAGAGCGCTCCCCAGTCTTCTGCCTGGAAGATACAATTTAAAGAGATGAAATATTGACATATACTGAAAGAATACGGATTGTTCACCACTTGAATACGAATGTTTACCTCTTATCGGGTCTCTCTGCTTCCCCGAACTCATCTCTTTCCTGCAGCATCTCTAGCTTACGTGTTGCATCGGCCACTTGTGCTACCATGTTGAACGTAGCACACACCAATTTGTTTGCGACTGATGTACGAAGAGCCCACCTGAAGTGGTGTGCTTGCTCTTCAGGAGTACCTGCTGCTGCACCAATGAAACCAGCCAAGCAAAGAAAGCGCTTCATGAACTCGTTGCTATTCTCCCCAGCTCTCTATCGGATCCCATGGTACTCCCTCTTCAGCTTGTCTTGCTCAGCCTTGGGAAAGAACTGCTCCATTACCCTACCTCTGAACTGAGCCCAAGTCAAACCAGCCACCCAATCATCACCTCCCTCTAACTACTTCAGTGCTATCCACCATGCTAACACATCACCTTCGAACCGGTAGCATGCCAACCTCGACTTGAAGACGGGGTCACAGGCCATAGCATCGAAGATCTTCTCAATGTGAGCCAACCAGCTTTCAGCTTCACTGGGGATATCTGTTCTCTCGAAAGCTCGAGGGCGGAGCTTGTTGAATCTCTCCAGCCATGTGGCCAATGTTGTCGGAGGAGGAGGAGGTACTGGGTGATGCTGCTGGTTGTTGGCAGCCTGAGCCTCAGCCCTGATTTCGTTCCTCAGCTGAGGAAGCATAGCTTGCATTGCAACTTGGATTGTTGCATTGAGTTGTTCCTGCTCGCGTGTGAGAACCATCTGACAGTATAACATAAAATACATGATTAAACTGATCAAAGCATAAACTATATACATGAAAAAAAATTATACCAATAAATCATGAGAAAAAAAATTTTATGCAGGAAAAACTAGTACATGAATGCATGATGCAGTTTTATAAAAACTTTTGTATGCGCGAGAGTGAACGCCTATGGTCAATTCACTCAAAACAAAAGACATGGCGAGGGGACGCCTATGGTTCGGTCCCAATTTAAAAGTTTCGATAAAAGCACATGCGACTAAATAGGGCCATTCCTGTACCAACCATTACTTAGTCATAAACCTGCGAAAATGACATATATATGTATGCATGAAAATGATGAATGCATGAAAACCGACTGTCAGTTCTAGGAAGACCATAGTGACTACCCACTAATCACAGGTCGTGTTTTGAGAGCCTACAAGTCGAAGCCTTGGCTCTAATACCATAATTGTAACACCCCATTTTGATAAATGGAATGTCACGCGTGATTATGGCGTGTCATCAAAGCATACAAGGATAAATGTCTAAACGTTACATGACGATAAAGGAAATACCGGAATCAAACATCGGTATCCCAAAAGTAGAACTCATCACACACAAACATAGGTATTGTAATAGAAAGGACTAAACAATATCCATGGAAATGAGTATCAAAGTATAAAGGAATGCAAAAAGTAAAGAAGGCTAGAAAGCTTCCAATCCATATGCACGTACGCTTAAAGTCTACGAGCGTCCCTGAGTACCTGCCGTTTTGGGAAAATGAAAAGGAAAATGGCTGAGCATAACGCTCAGTGCACGAATGTACAAGTAAAGCATGAAGAATATAAACATATACGCATGAAGCAGCGGAAAAGACTAAGTCCTGGATAACCTGGTTATATCTTAGTAAAACTGGTTATATAGTTTGAAAAGCCTTATGTTTATCTTGTAAAAACTGTTTAACATGTTTACCATTAGCCAATATAGGTCATGAATTATCAACGTGCATGAATACTTGGAGGGGTGACCTCGTCATGCAAATTAGAGGGGCTGCCTCTAATTTAATATACTGGTTTGGGTAGGAGGGATCAGCTACTTGTGAAGGATGCAAGGCACACACCACATTCACACTGAATAATCTGTTGAAACATGTAACTAGGATGCACCCATACACCCCACCTGATAATAATAATATGGCCAAAAGCTGAAAGGGACGCCACGAGCTATCACTCCGCCGTGGTGAAGTCATAACACTAGTGCCTCTAGTGTTATGGTTATGGTACCTCCATAACTAGGTGAAACTGGTCATGCATGTATATGGCTTTAGGTATTCTAATTAAACATAAGCAATTAAAAAACATATAAAACATATACTGGGGAAAACAGTTGGTTGCATACGGGGAATCCTAATAAGGAAGAATTTCCATACTGAAAGGACGGAGAATTCATACCTTGTGTCCAGTGAACGAAGAAGACGAACGGAAGAGAGTCCTACTTTGGTATCACTAATACTACATAAATACATACGTGTATAAGTATCTGATTACTGAGTACGTAACTGGTTCAATATCATGTCTTAGCTTGTTTTATATGTTCATGTCATGTTTTACTGATTTAAGCTTTATACTGTGTTTATCATATATTCTGTCTATTCTGTTTAAGTATTTCTTGTATTTCATGTATTATTATATTTGTTGTGTAATAATAAGTAACTTTCTAAAATAGCAGGTTTCCTAAAATAGAAAGTTTTCAAAAATAGAAAGTTTCTAAAAATAGAAAGTTTCCAAAAAAAGAAAGTTTCCAAAAATAGAAAGTTTTCAAAAACAGATTTACTGCTTAAAATAGATAAGTTTCTAAAAATAGAAAGTTTTCATAAATAGATTAGTTGCCTTATTTAAATAAATTTCTAAAAATAGAAAGTTTCCATAATTAGATATAAGCTGGATTATTAAGCTAAATATACAAGGTTAAGTGTTTACTCATTAATATTCTAGTCATGTAATTATATAGTATAGTTTATTAATTATTTCAAGTGAATTAAATAAACTATAGGTTAAAGTATTTAATTAATTATAACATGGTTTAATTAAATAAAGGTAAAAATACCTAGGTTAAAACATGTATTATTATCTATTAATAATATAACCTAAGTCATGTAAATTAATTTATTATAAGTCATGATTTTAATAATTAATTAATTATATAGTCTAATTAAATGGAAAAATACTTAGGTTAAAATTCATGTATTAATAATTAATATTAATAACCTAACTCATGTTAATTAAATTAATCATTTACATGTTCTAATTAATTTAATTTAATTCTTGTAAAAATATAAACTTGTAAAAATAATTAACCTTGTAAAAAGTAACCATGAACCGAACCGTGTTTCATTCTAAACATGTGTGAACCAGACCCGTGTTTTAACCCGTGAATCGGACCCAATTGCACCCTTGGTCAACCTAGCCGCTGGCTAGCCGGTGTTCCCCTTGCTGTCGTGGCCTACCCGAGCACCACCATGCCCCGACCGAGGTCGGGGTCTCCCTTTTTCCTGCTGCCGTGACACACCACCACCATACCGAGACCATAAGGTCTCGGTTGGTGCGAGAAAATCAAGCCGAGACCCCCCTTGGGGCTCGGTTATGTGTCGGCCAACAACAAGACACCCCTTAACCATTTATTTAATTTACCCCATGATTAATTAACATGATAAATAACTTGTTTTTAATTTGTATTAAAACATTCATGATTTCATGTGATTTATAAATCAAAACATAAAAGAAAAGAGGTTTAGGGTTTATACCGATCACGTGAATCAAAAGAGGATGAACACACAACGATCCTTGCAATAAATCGAACACCAAAATCAACCAAAACACCCCTTGGTGTGATGTATACCTGGCGGCCAAAGAGCAAAGGAGAAAGGAGAAAAGATTTTTAGGGTTTCTTGTATTTTCTAAATTTTGTTAAAATGAAAATGATCTTTTCCCTTAATTCCTTGTTTAGTAAAAATTAATGGGCTTGGCTCTTTTCTTGTGATGTAGCCGCGGGTAGGGGCCCACATGGGGGTAACCCGAACATTTCACGTGACTAGTATTTAGTGTGTTCTCGTGTTCGTGTTTTACGTGTTTTAAATAGTTAACATTCGTGTCTTATTATATTTATTCGTGATCGTAATAAATATATATACATACGTAATATTTAGCTCGTGATTACTTTACGTTCGTGATTTCATGTTCGTATGTTCGTGATTATAATTATTATTGAAATAATTATCGAGTCTTAATACGCAATACATACTTATCGTGTTATAACACGTACGTAATACTTGTAATTCTTGTTCGTGAAACGTAAATGTGCTATAAAAGGAAAGTTCTAATCATGTACGTACGATCGTAAGGGTACTATTCATGGTAAAAGCATGTGGAACACAAAGTCTGGTGCCCTGCCATAAGATACCATCGTCATCCAACCGAATCTCCGTCTGCTGATCCAAGTTTTGAATGATTGCCCAAATTTCACCATCATCCTTCTGAGCTTCCTTGATCCTATAGAGTAACTCAGGTTCCACTCTAAGATTAGCCCAGTAACCGTGTTGTCTACGTACCATGATCTCGATGTCTAGTCGCTCCAAGTCTCTTATAATCTCTTCCTTAATTTTAATGTCGTTTATCATACCGGACTTCCTACTAAGTGCATCTGCCACTACATTCGCCTTGCCGGGATGATATTACCGATTAATGTCATTATCCTTCAACAGTTCTAACCATCTCTCCTGTCTCATGTTCAGTTCACGTTGAGTGAAGCTGTACTTCAGGCTCTTGTGATCTGTGATGATATCACATGATTCTCTATACTAGTAGTGCCTCCATATCTTCAATGCAAACACGACTGATGCAAGTTCCAAGTCATGCGTAGGGTAATTCTCCTCATAAGGCTTAAGCTGCCGTGAAGCGTACGCAATCACTTTCCCATGTTGCATGAGAACACAGCCAAGTCCCTTCCCTGAAGCATCACTATAGATTTGAACACCACCTGTACCAGATGGGAGAGTAAGAATCGGTGCAGATACTAACTTCTGCTTTAGGTCTTCAAAGCTCTTCTCTCTTTCTTCAGTCCAGACGAATTTCTCCCCTTTCCGCATCAGTTTGGTCAATGGCATTGCTAAACGGGAAAAGTTCTCTACGAACCTACGGTAGTAACGAGCTAAGCCTAGGAAACTGCGAACTTCAGTCGCTGATGTCAGTCTTGGCGACTTAGTAATAGCCTCAACCTTTGCTGGATCCATGGTGATTCCTTTTGCTGATACAATGTGGCCTAGGAACGCTACCTTGTCTAACCAGAACTCACACTTGGATATTTTGGCATACAGCTGCTTCTGAAGAAGTATTTGTAGTACAGTACGAAGATGGTCTTCGTGTTCCTCTTTTGACTTAGAAAAAATAAGAATGTCATCAATGAAGACAATGACGAACTTGTCCATGAACTCATGGAAGATACGCTTCATCAGATCCATGAAAACAACTGGAGCATTGGTAAGGAAAAATGGCATGACTACGAATTCGTAGTGCCCATAGCATGTACGGAAAGCAGTCTTGGCAATGTCCTGCTCTTTCACCCGTAACTGATGATAGCCCGACCTCAGATCAATCTTGGAGAAATGTTTGGCCCATTGGAGTTGGTCAAACAAGTCATCAATTCATGGCAACGGATATCTATTTCTGATGGTGATCTTGTTGAGCTCACGATAATCTATGCACAGACGCATGCTGTCGTCCTTCTTCTTTACGAACAGAACAGGTGCGCCCCATGGAGAAGCACTAGGTCGAATGAAACCGCGTTCCAATAATTCCTACAGTTGTTCCTTTAACTCCTTCATCTCTATGGGAGTCATGCGATAAGGAGCCTTGGAAATTGGCTCAGCTCCTGGGATGAGCTCAATATTAAACTCTACTTTACGAGCAGGTGGTATGCCTGAAAGTTCTTCTGGAAACACGTCTGGGAACTCTGACACGATCGGCTGATTCTGGATAGATGGAGATTCAACCTCCAAATCATGAACAGTCGCAATATAGCCCTCACAACCATGTGACAATAGTGTACGTGCTTGCAAGGTCGAAAATATTTGTACATACCTTCCGGGTACGAACCCATTACATCACCGAAGATGACTCGATATGTACGGCAGTCAATGGTGTCGTGATGTTTGGATAGCCAGTCCATGCCTAATATCATGTCAAAATCGCACATATCCAAAGGAAGTGCGTCAACATGACGAATCTTGTCATCAAATTCTAGGGGAAGGCTCTTGTACCCATGAGTTATGTGTACAGAGTCTCTTAAAGGCGTGGAAATGTTTAATACATTCTCTAATGGCATAGGGGATATCCTAACATTCTTGGCATAAGTAGTAGAAATGACCGAGTGAGTAACACCTGTGTCGAATAAAACACATGAAGCTTGACCATACATATACAAGATTCCAGTGATGGTACATGTAGACTTGCTGGCCTGATCGCGAGAAGTCGTGTACACCCGTCCACTAGTAGGAGGTGGCTTGGAATCAGCATGTCCAGATGTGCCCTCCATCTCGCCCTTGCGGCAGTCCTTCATGCGATGGCCAGTAAGGCCACACTTGAAGCAAGCGTCGATGTTGCGACGACATGGCCCTGGGTGCCTACGGTTGCACGTAGTGCAGAGAGGGTGAGTATACCCTCCAGCAGGTTCCCTTGCTGGCTGGGAGCCTATTTGGAAAAGTACACATGAGACATGGTTTATAGGTACAAAAGGACAATGCGGAAAAATCGTAAGATGTAATACCAGTGATAGCTGGACGGTTAGGCTGTGAACCTCTTCGGTCCTGCTCCCTCCCGTTACCATGATTCCTGGTAGAAGATTGCTAATGTTTTAGAATTATAAGTCATAAACGTGTAACATAATAAATGAGTTAAATGTAAGGACCTGCTGCTGTTGGAGTTTCCAGCATTGTTACGGTAATTATCATTACCGCCACGCCTATCCGTAGCAGAACGGTCTTGAGTCTGACAGTTACCCTTGGGCTGAGTAGGTTGTTGCTGAGTAGTCGGTTGAGACTGGTCCCTAGTCTTCTGCCTAAAAGATGCAGTTTAAAGAGAAAGATAAATATTGGATAGTACTTAATGAATTTGAAATGGTCACCGCTGAATGACGAACAAATACCTCTTTTCGGGTCTCTCTGCTTCCCCGAATTCCTCTCTCCTGCAGCATCTCCAGCTTACGTGTTGCATCGGCTACTTGTGCCACCGTGTTGAAGGTAGCACACACCAAGTTGTTGGCGACCGATGTACGAAGAGCCCACCGGAAGTGGTATGCTTGCTCTTCGGCAGTACCTGCTGCTGCGCCAAGAAAACTAGCCAATCGAAGAAAGCGCTGCATGAACTCGTTGATGTTCTCCCCAGATCTCTGCCTGATTCCGTGGTACTCCCTCTTCGGCTTGTCTTGCTCAGTCTTGGGGAATAACTGTCCCATCACTAACTCCCTGAACTGAGCCCAAGTCAAACCAGCCACCCAATTGTCACCTCCCTCAGACTGCTTCACTGCCTTCCAACATCCCACTACATCACCTTCGAACTTGTAACAGGCCAACCTCGACTTGAAGACGGGGTCGCAGCCCATTGCATCGAATATCTTCTTGATATGAGCCAAACAGGTTTCAGTCTCACTAGGGCTGTCAGTTCTCTCGAAGGATCAAGGACGTTGCTTGTTGAATCTCTCCAGCCATGTGACTAATGTTGCTGGAGGAGGAGGAGGAGGAACTGGGTGCTGTTGCTGATTGTTGGCAGCCTGCACCTCAGCCCGGATGTCGTTCCTTAGCTGAGGAAGCAAAGCCTGCATCGCAGCTTGGACTGCTGCATTGAGTTGTTCTTACTCGCGTGTGAGAACCATCTGACAGTATAAAACTAAATGCATGATTAAACTGATTAAACATAATATATATACATGAAAAAAAATTATGCCAATAAATAATGAGAAAAATTTTATGCAGGAAAACAGTGCATGAATGCATGATGCAGTTTATAAAAACTTTTATATGTGTGAGGGTAAACGCCTAAGGTCAGTTCACACAAAATAAAAGACATGGCGAGGGGACGCCAATTGGTCGGTCCCAAAGTTAAAAGATTCGATAACAGCACATGCGACTAAATAGGGACAGTCCTGTACCAACCATTACTTAGTCATAAACCTGCGACAATGACATATAACATGAATGCATGAAAACGATGAATGTATGAAAACCGACTGTCAGTTCTAGGAAGACCATATCGACTACCCACTAATCACAGGTCGTGTTTTGAGAGCCTACAGATCGAAGCCTTGGTTCTGATACCATAATTGTAACACCCCATTTTGGTAAATGGAATGTCACGCGTGATTATGGCGTGTCATCAAAGCATACAAGGTAGATGTCTTAAAAACATTAAATGACCATGAAAGGAAATACAAGAAACAAATATCGGTACCCCAAGTATCAGCTCATCACACACAAACATAAGTATTGTAAAGGAAAAGGACTAAACAATATCCAAAGAAATAAGTAGCAAAATGTATGATGAAATGCATAAAGTAGAGAAGGCTAGATAGCTTCCAATCTATATGCACGTACGCTTAAAGTCTACGAGCGCCCTTGAGTACCTGCCGTTTGGGAACATGAAAGGAAAACAGCTAAGCATAATGCTCAGTGCGTGGATATACAAGCATATCATTGAATAAAGTAAGCATAAAAGACTAATAACAACGGAATATTCTAAGTTCTAAGCAATCTGGATTCATGTTCGTAAAACTGGTTTTATAGTTTGAAAAGACTTATGTTTCTATGAAAATCTGTTTTAATTAGCCAAATAGCCTATATAGGTCATGAGGTTCCACCGTGCATGAATACTTAGAAGGGAGACCTCGTCATGCAATTAGAGGGGTTGCCTCTAATTAAATAGTCTAGGTAGGAGGGATCAACTCCCAGTGAAAGATGCAAGGCACACATCACATTCACTCTGATATTACTGGTAAACATGTAACTAGGATGCAACCGTATACCCCACATGATAATATAATATAATGGCCAAAGTTGAAAAGGAGCCACGAGCAATCACTTCGCCGTGGGGAAGTCATAACACGGGTGCCTAATGTTATGGTTATGGTACCTCCATAACTAGGTGACACTGGTCATGCATGTATATGGCTTAGGCTCTTATTCTAACATAAGTATCAAACATATAAAACAATACTGAGAAAATAGTTGGCTGCAAACGGGGAATCCTAATAAGGAAAGAATGTCCACACTGAAGGACGGGAAATCCGTACCTTATGTCAAGTGAACGAAGAAGACGAAAGAATGGAAATCCTACCTCGATCTCACTAATGCTACATAAATAGTATACATGTATAAGTATTCTGATTACTGAGTACGTAACTGATTTTATATCATGTATTAGCTTGTTTTATATGTTCATGTCTTGTTTTACTGATTTTAATGTTATGCTGTGTTTATCATGTATTCTACGTATTCTAATTAAGTATTACTTGCATTTCTTGTATTATTATACTTGTTGTGTAATAATAATTAACTTTCTAAAAATAGCAGGTTTCCTAAAATAGAAAGTTTCCAAAAAATAAAAAGTTTCCAAAAATAGAAAGTTTCCAAAGATAGATTAACTTCTTAAAATAGATCAGTTTTTAAAAATAGAAAGTTCCCAAAAATAGTAAGTTTCCTGAATTAGAAATTTTCCATATTTAGAAATAAGCTGAATTAATAAGCTAATAATATAACCTTAAGTTTACTGGTTAAATATCATAAGTCATGTGATTATAGTATAGTTTATTAATAATATCATGTTAATTAAATAAACTATATGTTATAAGATTTAATAAATATAAGCATGATTTAATTAAATTAAAGTGTATAAAATACTTAGGTTAAAACATGTATTAATATTTTATTAATTATAACCTAAGTCATGTTTATTAATTATTATATTTCATGTCTTAATAATTAATTAATACTATAGTCTAAATTAAATAATTAAATACTTAGGTTAAAACATGTATTATTTACTAAATAACAATTAACCTAAGTCCATGATTAATTAAATTAATTACATGTCATGTTTTAATCAATTTAATATCTTGATAAAAATAAATACTTGAAAAAAAATAAAATACTAGTACATATCTTAGTCATGAACCAGACCCATGTATTTAATTTAGACATGTCGTGAACCGGACCTGGAACCCCTTGAACCGGTCCGAACCAAACACCCCTTAACAGTGGCAAACCGGCTTGGCCCGTTGCCACTGTTCCTGTTTAGGCTTCCACCGGCTTAAGCCGGTGGTCTTGTCTCTCGGCTAGCCGCTGCCCAACAGCGGGTTCCCACCGGTTGTGTGTTGGTGGTTGCCACTGCTACGCTATGTTCCCCTGCTTGACCCACGACTGCCACCGATGGTGGTGGCTGCTGGCTGCCGTGACCCAATCGAACCACAAGGACACCCCGACGCGAGTCGGGGTTCCTTGTCCCTGCTGTCGACCGAACCAAACACCACCGAGATCATAGATCTCGGTTGGTGGCGTGATCAAAACACGCCGAGAGCCTTGGGCTCTCGATTTGTGTGTCGGCCAAACAACCAAACTCGAAACAAACACTTAATTTACCCTCCATGATCACGTGACATGTTTTAATCCTTGTTTTTATTTAATCCATGTTCATGTGCTAATTAATTAAATAAAAAGAATAAACATAAAAGGGTTTATGGATTACCGAATGCGTGTAAAGATTGGAGAACAATAACACGAACACGATCTTGAATTCAATTAGCTAAAAATCAAACAAACACCCCTTTGGTGGTGCTTGTTGCCGCCGGCCAAGAGAGAGAAAAGAGAGAGTAGGGTTTTTGAATTCTTGAAAATTTTGTAAAGTGAAAAAGAATGTTTCCCTTATTTGTTATTTACTAAAATCAAATGGGATTGGCCCGCTTCTTTCTCTTGGTGCCGCGGCTAGTAGGGCCTACAAGGGAAAACCTGGAGTTTTCCCGTGTTCCAAATTTACGTGCTAGTATGTTCGTATATTCGTGTTATAATAGTTCGTGTTATATTTAAATACTTGCACATAACGATATTAATCGTATAATATTAATTAAGTACGTAATTACATGTTCGTGATTTTTACGTTCATGATTCATGTTCGTGATTATAATTATTATTGTTAATAATTATCGTGTACTATCACGTACTTAATACTTATCGTGTAATTATACGTACATAACTTCTGAAATTACTAATCGTGACACGTGTTCATGCTATAAAAGGAAAGTTTTAATATGTACGTACGTTTACTAAGTGTACTGTTCATGGTAAAAGCATGCGGGTTTTCCAAATAGTGACTACTAAGTCTTCAAGGACTAGTATCACTCCCCTCCATCTTGATATCATCATTCAATGATGTTGGAAATCAAAGAAGATGAGTCTTCTACAAGTGTAAGTAACTCAATTCACAATCAATTGAATGATTGATCTTCATGAGTACCTACACATAACAAGATTCAAACTAGTAGATTCATTTCAGGAGTAAATCTAAAATGCATAAATACTACTAATCTAAATGAGATGCAATATTATAAATTAAAAGGCTTATTTTTAATAAAAAATAGTTTTAACCAAAGAAAAACTTTAATACAACTTAACCTTCTAATTTGAGGAGACAATGGATCGATCCAAGTTTTAAAGTACAATATACTTCAAAGATCTTGTGTCACCATCACTCTGATACCAATTGTAGAAACTAGAAGGGGGGGGGGGGGGTGAATAGTTTCTCATCGATTTATCTCCTAATTAAAATTCCTTTTAATTAGGTGAGTGCCAAAACTATCTTTTACTTGAAAGCTAGTTGCATAATGATTAGGTTCAATACTAATGCATTAACAATAAGTAGTAAGTATAATGATGATGAATGTAAGTGATGAGTAAGGAAAGAAACAACCTAGTAGGAAGACACCAAGATTTATAGTGGTTCGTCAACGAGGCTCTATCCTCGTTCCTACTCCACTCCTCGAGTACACCTTACTCGAGATTTCCACTATATCCACAAGCTCCCTTCTTGGCGGAGAAAACCTTACAACGTCGCTTACATTATTTTCCGACACTAAGCTAAATGTCGAGACCTAATCTTAGCTAGGACCAATCTACACAACGTCGCCCACTTCACCATTTTACGACACAAGGCTAGATGTCGAGTTCTAATCCAAAGCTAGAACCAATCTTCATAACGTTGCCTACTTCACCATTTTCTGACACAAGGCTAGATGTCGAGTTCTAATTCAAAGCTAGAACCAATCTTCACGACTCTTCACTTTGAAGCTAAGTGAGAACTTCACACAACACAACTACACATCACTTTATAGTTTAGTAAGAACTCACAAGACACAACCACATCACTTTATAGTTTAGTGAGAACTAACGCAACTTATTATTATTATTTTTTTAATTATTTTTTTGATAACCGTGATTTCTCACTTTATAGTTTGGGGTTTGAGCCCACCGCCACACATACTCATTGGCCGACTAACACAACTTATTACAACTCAACTAAACATATCCAAGTACACACATGTAGCTTGGATCTACACAACACAAATCCAAGCACACACATATGCAAATGATTTACACAACTCTAATCCAAGTATTCACACATAGCATGGATGAACACAACTAGTCCAAGTATTCACAAATACATTGGATCTACACAAGACACAAATAAACAAATGATGAACATGACTAGATCTTTTAGGAGAGGATGATCTTCATCAAGGCTTCATCTTTAGTCACATCACAAGTGTGTGAGTGATCTTCTCTTTGGACAAGCTAAAGAAGGAGATCAAGAGGATAATCATATGTAAACATATTTAACACATTAAGTGATCATTTACAAATGATTAGGATTAAAGAGGAGAAAGAAGACTGAAAGAGATGTCCAAAAAGGGTTGATGAAAATGCAGATTTGATCCAGTATTTAAAGAAGACAAATCCCAACGGCTAGCTGGGGGCGGTTCCTTAGCTACCTAGGCGGTTCCTTATCGATAGTGAACCGTGTAGGCACTTAAGGAACCGCGGAGTGTAGACTCTACTCCTTTTTGTCTTTTAGTGAATTTGAAATATCTAAGACTGTTTAAACCTTCAAAGGATATTCTTATGGCATTTGGAATATGCCATATTCAAATTTACATTTTCATTTTAATAAAACATTTTCTTAAAAATAAAGTTTATTAAAAATCTTTTGTTACATTTGACAAAAAGTGAGTTTTAAGGCTAATCACTTTTATGATCACTAAGCATGATTAAGATATGTTAGTGTAATGATTATTACCTTGATTATAGTGTTTGTTAGATAATTCGTTTTATGATTGTGTTTGACAATAAATATCATTGTAATTTGTCGTGATCAAAACAAAGAAAGATTAATTAGTACTAACAATGTTTTTAGGCATTGCTTTACATTAACATAAACTATAAAGTGTGAGGCTTTGGTACACTTTTGCTACTATAAGGCATGCTTATTTGCAGGTTTTAAAAATGACTGCTATTCAAAATCATAAGACCAGTGGGAGTGGGGTGAAACCCACTCACCTCCACCTCTGCACCACGTCAGCTTTTTTACCAAACTCACTAAAACTCACCCAAACTCACCACAGGAGGTAATGGCACTCACCAAACTCACTCCACATCACCCCATTTTTTCATTAAATAATTTTTATTCATACAATTTTATTACAACACGGGTACATAGAAAATTAAAACACAGTACAAAATTAAAAATAAAACATAAAAAATTAAAACACAGTACGAAAATAAAAATAAAATATAGAAAATAAAAAAACAACATTTAAAAAAAAAACTAATACGGGATATTATAGGCCTCCTTGATTTGAGTTTTGCGCCACTCCGTGACTGCAAGATCACGTCCCGTCAAATGATCTATCGGCTGCATATAAAAGTCCAAGTCTTCCTTTTGCTGTTTCAATCGGGCTATTTCCACTTCTTTTTCTCGGACTCGAATCTCTTTATTCTTCATCTCAAATATGTGGCATGTTCTTCACCCTGCACAGCAAAGGCCCGTTCTTGTTGTTCACCAAACCCAGACAACATCAACCTAGCCAAAGCCTCGTCGTTTGTACTCGACTCCCCCGAAACTCTGCTCCCTTTAGCCTTAGCCTTAGCTCTGTCCCTTCCTATTGGACGTGGGATCGGTTGCACTTCTTCATTATCAGTGGCATCAACATCCACACTGTTACTTGGATCCATAGAATTTGTATTAAACGAACTAGACCCAGATGACTTGTAGCTCTTGCTTACTTTGGAAGTCCTAGCTAATTCGGCAGGCAATTCTTGCTCCTTCCATTTCTCAACGTCTTTCAAAATCTCCCAGCAATGACGAAATTTGAACGGTTGTCCAACTTGAGCATCATAATGTATCAACGCATCATTAACCATATCAACATCCGATGCACCACTTCTAGGCCCCATCTGCATCATTTGACCATAAACACCACAAAAACGAGCAATACAAGGTCGCATTGACTTCAACTTCCCGTTCAAAGAATCATAAGTACGAACCCCGGGTTCCCCCGTTTTGCTCTCAAAGTACTCAAGGATTTTTGTCTAAAATCCCTGCGTACTCATTTCGTTTCCATTAATGTTGTCAGTAGACACGGAAATCCAACCTTTTGTAAAAAAAAATTCCTCCGTTGTTGTCCAATGTTGTTGTCATTTTGGAGGTTCTTCGACCGCCTTCTTCTTTTGACGTCCCCTAGATAATGTCTTCTTTGGTTTAGGTTTTTGGACCGTTGGTTGAGTTTCGGGAACGGTTTCCAGCTCGGGAGACGCGGTTTGTTGATACGAAGCAAACCCTTGACTTTCAATCGAGTCTGAATACTGCGGGATGTAGCAATCTTGAGTTTCATAGGCGGGTTGTGATGAGGAACCACCCCTATGGCTTTGGTATTGGGTCGGGTATTGGATAGGGTATTGGCTCGGGTATTGGGTAGGGTATTGGCTCGGGTATTGGGTAGGGTATTGGGTAGGGTATTGACTTGGGTCCGGGCAATGGTAAGGTGTGTTTTGGTAAGGTTGTGGGTGATACAATGATGGTGGTCGAATGGTGATACCGGGTGACGGGTTTTCTAGGTCGAATGTTCCTCGCGGTGTGGGTGGTGAATTTTGGGTATTTGGCCTACCTCGACATTTGTTGGAGGTTCGGGGTGTGTTTTCTTGAGACATGATTTGGAGATTGAAGATGGAGATGAAGATGAGATGTTTGATTTTGTGTGTGTGAAAATGAAGAAGATGATGGGGGTATTTATAAGTAAATTTTGGGTAATTTTTTTTTAATTTGATAAAAAAACGGCAATATTTAAAAGTGGTGGGGCCCAATATTCAGAAAGTCGCTGGGGTGAGTTTGCCTATGGTTTTTGCTTGCCAGCGAGTGACTCGCGCGCGGGTTGGGTAGGAGGGGGTGGGGGCTGCGCGTGGGTGGAGGGTAGTCACGAGTGGGTTATAACCCACTCCAGCCTAAAAACATACTAAATATGCCTCAAGGACGAGATCAGTTACATGTCATATATCATTATGTACCCACTTATTGTGAATCATAGATTGTATACTCTAACAGCTATATAATTTACTTGATAGTTAGGATTTATGTGTTACTTATACTACCAGGCAGTAAGTTTAAACTCATTTGGAGTAGCTTATATATTGGAAAACACTTATATTGCAAGAAAAATCGGGTTGTTCCGTACTAGATAGGTTCTGTTTTCACAGATGAACTTATACCAGTCAGTAAGTTTAAACTCATAGCTTGATGAGTGGCTCACATATGTGAGTTTGCACAGTTGTAAGCCTTTATTTTTATGTTTTAATATTTTTTATTTTAGTTGTGAGTATCAGTGCGTATTTAATACGATGTATTTTGTATAAAATAAGTATTTTAATTAGTGGTGAAATCTGAGTTTGAGTGAACGTTATTACGATTGATAAGTAAATGGGAGTAAATCGTGTAAATGAAAAGAAAGTTCTTGTGGCGCAAAAGTAGTTGTGAGTTTAGATAAACCATACCCTCTAGCTTTATGATTATTAAAAAAAGACGATGAATTTTTCAAGTTCAATAACATTTGGCTTACATCTATTACGCGTCTTTACTATTTATGCTTAGCGTTGTTATAACGAGAGGATACATTTTGAACGTAACCACTCCAATTTTCTTCGACTTATCTTTTGATTATCTGATTACGTATTATTAGGTTCATCTTTGAATTTACGTTTTTATTTATGCTTTTAGTTTACGAATTAAAGTAATAAAAAATATATAATATAATGTGGCAGTGAGTTTTTCATCATCAGTAAGGCTAAAATATGAGTAGAGTCAGGGGCGGAGCTAGGGGGTTCCCGGGGATGCACGGGAACTCGATGGAATTTTCTCGCGTAGTGTTTATATTTGTTAAAAATCTCTATTTTCTAAAATAAACCCGATCTCAATATTATGTACTATATAAATACTCGTATTAAAAAATTTGTGCATCCGATTACTTTATACTCTAGCTTCACTCACCCATGAGAGTAACGAGTTCATGTAACTTAGTCGGTGATGAATGACCATTGAAAAAAGTGAAATGTAAATTGAAATTAAATAAAAATGCTCCTCTTTTTGAAAACGAGGCATATTGCCCGTGCTTCGTTGCAGATGGTGCAAGACAAACAATAAAGTGGACCGATAATGCGAAACATTGTTCGAGTCAATGACTCTCCTTTCAAAGAACAAATAACCCCAAAGAATATTTCAATAAGTTATTTTAATGTGTATTAAGCTTCAATCTTTTTATAACTTATACATATATTAGAATTATTTCAATATTAAACTCGTTTACTTTGCAATTTGACGATCTTCAAATGTACTTCGCACAACACTTGCACCTTCGCATGATGCAACGTATTAGAAGAATGATCCAGAACTTTTTACTATATACGCTTTTTTGTATAACAAAGTTAATTTATTACACATGGAACGTATAATCTAATTAATGGAACCACGATGAACGTTTCGATTTCTTTTATCATGTAAAAAATGGGACGTATATCTATCGATTCTTTTAAAATATATATGTGTTAGAAGCCTTGCAATATTGGCATCCGTTCGGTTCGCAATGTCACGATCTTTTTGGAAATATTATTTTTTTCGAAAAAGCCATTAAGTATACGTTTCATATTTGATGGGTAAAGCTAGCGGCGACGATGTTTGCGTCGATGACTGGTCTTGCGAGAAACAAATAACCTTTAATACAATTTTTTAAGAATTATTTTAAATATGTATTAAGTTCTAATATTTTTTATTAAATCATACAAAATGTCAGATGCATTGCAATATTAGATTCGTTTGGTTAGTGAGTCGACGATCTTTTTAATAATATTTTTTCCGACGGTCCAAATGCTCACCCTAGGTGTATGTTCCTTACTTGACAATTTAAAGTTGTTATATAAAAAATCGTAAGAAATAAATAGTACAGGGTAGTTTTTGTTACACATTGGTTAGTTTAGGGGAAACATTATTCATTTTGCTACAAAACGACGCCGTAAATAAGATGTCGTTTTACTACTTAATTGTATTTCACCGTTGTCGTTTTGGAAATTGGTTTTGAACGACACCGTTTCCGGCGGCAATTGATGTGTATATTAATGGCTTCCGCCGACCTCCACTAGCTACAAACAATTGAAAAAATTATAAACTTAAAATTCGTTTTCCACCATGAAACCGGACGAAGAAGGATGCTACTTTTCAGATCTAACAGAGGAACAACTGTGAGTTTTCTATAACTTTCATAACACAATTTAGGGTCTGTTTGTTTTAGCTTATACTAGTCGGGTACCCGCGCAATGCGACGGCGGGTACCCGATGATTATTTTTTTAGGAACAAATGTATTTCATTTTAAGTTTTTCTTATGTTGAGGCTTAAACTCGATAACACGAATCACCCGACATAACATAGCCCGAATCACTCGAACCCGATAATCGGATTTTTAATCGGGTTAGGGTTGGGACACTTTATGATGAGAGTTGTTGTGTGACCTGTGAAGATGACACAGTGATGATGTTTTAAAGGAAATTATGTGAGGAAAAAAGCGAGTTTTAGAGTGTAGCCAAAACAGTTTATATAGTGTTTAAGGCTTTGTTTGAGATAGGCCAGAGACGTTACAAAGTCTTAAGACGTTATGTTTTAAATTGGTTAAATATCATTTAAAATGGCTGTTACAAATTTGATGGGGTGTTAAATTTTTGAATTGAAAGATATTTATTTTTCAAGATGTTACATTTTAGAATTAAAAGATAATAACTTATATACATTTCTTATTAACATTATTATTTAATTGATTATTTGTTTTTACTTTCTTAATAAAGAAATGTTTAAGGCTTAATATTTTAAAACTTCTTTATTTAGAAAGGTTGTAAATGTTTTATAAAGTAGTATAGATAGCGTTAGTTCATTTCGGCTTATATAACATAAGCCTCAATTTTGTGGCCTTATATAAGTTTATTATATGATGCAAGCCCATACGTCTCCAAATAATTGGGGTTTGTTAAAAAATGAAATCAACAAAACAATATTTTTCCCAAAACGTTTTATTAACCAAAGATCAAGAACAGTCCCCAAACGGATGTTGTTCAACATACAAACCAAATAGATAGTCCTCAAAACGGATGCTATCTCAAACATACATCAAGAACAACAAACAAAACAATAAACTACTAATCTACTTATGATCCAAACATCTACATCTTTGATGTTTGGATCTATTTAGGGTTTTTATTAATGGAATATTGAAACTGTTAAGGTTGAATGGATGAGAGAAGGATGTGTGTGATGAGAGTGGTGGGTGAGTGAAAATGATTGAGCGATACAAACAATGTCTCCAATGTGCAACGTTATAACCAAGACTCAGTCAACAGTCAAACCAACAATTGCAAAAAGCCCCCCTGCACAATACAAAACAATGAAAGTAAAGCCTAACGGCTATATTAGTAGAAAACAGTTTCACAACCAGTCCCTCATGTTTAAGCACTTGTCACATTGACAACCAACATTTTCAACACCCTTCCTCAAGTGTATAAACCAAAAAAGTTTTTCAAACACAACCTGGAGCACAATTCATTGTGTTGATAACTCCCAAGACCTTTAGTCAAGATATCTGCAACTTGGTTCTCAGAAGACACCTTTAGGGTCTTAATAAGACCAGAAGCAACTTTCTCTCTTACGAGATGAACATCAATATCAAAATGCTTAGTTTTTTCATGCATAATAGGGTTAGCTGCAATCTGAATAGCTGAGCTATTGTCACAGAATAACCAAGCAGGGATACAACTAGGAGCATTAAGATCCATTAATATTTTGTTGAGCCACATAACTTCACACACAGCAGATGCCATAGACCTATATTCAGCCTCAGCAAAGGACCTGGATAAGGTGGCCTGCTTCTTGCTTTTCCAAGACACCAAGTTACCACATATGAAAACACAATAACCAGACACTGACCTTCTTGTCATTTTACACTTAGCCCAATCAGAGTCAGAAAACACTTTTATGGTTTTGGAATTAGACTTTAAGTAAGTTAAACCAGCACCAGGTGCACCTTTTAGATACCTAAGTACCATAAGAGCAGCATCAAAGTGAGACTGAAGAGGAGCATGCATATGTTGACTAAGGCAATGAACAGAGTAAGAAATGTTAGGCCTAGTATTGCACAAATATATCAGTTTCCAACAATCTTTTGATAACTTGTGATGTTGGAAAGAAATTTATCATCAAAGCTTTCCTTATGAGCCAAAATGGCATTTTCAGTCATGGGGGTACAAACATGTTTGCAACCAAGTAAACCATACTCATGAAGAAGCTCAATACAATACTTTCTTTGGTTTAAACACAAACCATTGTTAAGCTTTAAGACTTCTATACCAAGGAAATACCTTAGTTCACCCAAATCCTTGATTTTAAAGCTTTGACTAAGCAACATTTTAAACTTATCAATTTCACCATTATTGTTTCCAGTAACAATAATATCATCCACATAAACAAGCAAAACAAGAAAAATTCCATCTTTGTTTTTTTTGAACAGGATGTGATCATTTTTGCTTTGTAAGAAACCAGCTTTACTAAGAAACTCAACAAGTTTTATGTTCCATTGTCTAGGAGCCTGTTTTAGACCATAAAGAGCCTTTTTTAGTTTACAAACTCTTTTTTCACTCTTATCAAAAAAACCAGGAGGAGGCATCATGTACACATCCTCACTTAAGTCACCATAAAGAAAGGCATTGTTGATGTCCATTTGAAAAATATTCCAAGTATTTTGAACAGCAAGGTTTAAAACACACCTAATAGTACTCATTTTAACAACTGGGCTGAAAATTTCATCATAATCAATCCCCTCTCTCTGCCCACAACCTTTAGCCACTAATCTGGCTTTATATCTATCAATCTCCCCATCAGGTTTATATTTGATTTTATAGACTCATTTAGAGGGAATAGCTTTCCTATTAATGGGCAGAGGGGTAAGAGTCCAGGTGTCATTTAAGTATAAGGCCTCCATTTCTTTGTTCATGGCATGTACCCAATTAACATTTTTAACAGCATCAAGAAAACAAGTAGGTTCAGCAGTCCTATTAAGATTGGAAATAAAGCATCTATTGTCTTCAGAGAGTTTAGTGTGGTTAGCATATTTATGCAACCCATACCTAACTTTGTTATCTAACACAAAGTCATTTAACTTATCTGGTAATTTAGGGACCCTGCTAGACCTTCTTGGACTAATGGGAGGGCTATCATCATCTGCCCTGTTGCTGGAATCAAAGGTGGGAACAAGATTTTGAAAATTGCCCTCAGAAATAGATAAAGTATCATCCATTGATGATGCAGTATGGTTGTCATTCCCAACTGGCTGCTCCTCTGCAGTATCAGTTGAAGAATGATCCATAATTACCTCACCTGCATCACCAGATGGTCCCCTTCCTTCATCATTGGGTCTTGAAACATTTTGGTGTTCATACTCAAAAAAATCAAAAAAAGTTTTATTATCAAACTCTTTATTCAAAACTTTATTCTTAGAACTCATTTTGTAGGGAAAAACACTTTCATAAAACTTAACATATCTAGAAAAGAAAGAACTTCTGTTTTCTAAACTCAAAACTTTATAAGCCTTTTTGGTACTTGAGTACCCTATCAAAACACATTTTTCAGACTTAGGAGAAAATTTGTCATGATTATTTAAAATGCTAGCAAAACACAAACACCCAAAACATCTAAGATGGGAAAGGGATGGTTCCCTACCATAAAGCATATAAAAAGGAGATTTTCCAGCAAGGACAGAAGATGGAAGCCTGTTAATCAAGTAGGTAGCAGTTAAGATACACTCAGTCCAAAGATACAAAGGAATACTACTCTGAAACAAAAGAGTTCTAGCCGTGTTAAGGAGATGTCTGTGCTTTCTCTCAGCAATACCATTTTGCTGAGGAGTATAAGCACATGAAGTTTGGTGCACAATCCCTTTTTCTCTCAAAAAATTATCCATCTTACTATTTATAAACTCAGTCCCATTATCAGACCTAACAATCTTGACTATCCCTTTAAATTGGTTTAAAATAAGATTGACAAAGTCCACAAAATAGTTAAATACTTCATCCTTAGATTTTATCAAGTAAACCCAAACAACACGAGAAAAGTCATCAACAATGGTAAGGAAATATCTGAACCCTTCCTTTGAAGTAACCCGGTAGGGTCCCCATAAGTCTAGGTGGATGAGATCACCAACCATTTTGGACTTATGGTCACTCAAAGGAAACGGTTCTCTGGTTTGCTTAGAGAAGTGACAGATTTCACAAGGATTGAAGTGTTCGGGTCTGCTTATATTGAGAGAGTTTTTTAAAGTTTTCAACACATTATCACTGGGGTGACCAAGACGATTGTGCCAAACATTCTTAGAAGCATGGTAACAGACAACAGACAAGTTACTCTTAATTTAGGGTAACTTACATTCAGAATCAAACAAGTATAGGCCATCACACTCATTACCAATCCCCAGAATATTTTCCCTTTTCAAATCCTGAATAACACAATTGTGTTCGTTAAAACCAACATGAAGTTTACTACCCTTGATTAACTTGTTAACAGACAAGAGACTCACAATATAATCAGGAATGACTAAAACATCAAATAATATCACATTATTAGTAAGTTTTAAATTACCAACACAAGTGATTTTAGCAACAGTCCCACTTGGGTGACCCACAGTTATGTCTAAATCAGAGATATCAATCACATTTGTCATGTTTTTAGTTGAGTTAGTGATATGTTGATTTGCACCAGAATCAATAATCCAACCAAAATTAACTTTAATCCCATTGTAATTAATCTTAGCAACAAAAAACTTGTAAAAATGATTGTTAAAAAACACATTTCCATTAAAGAAACTGAACTCAGTACCTGCCATATTGTCTTGACCACCACAATTCTCTTTTTCACTAATTAAACTCATAAGTTTAGCAATTTGGTCATTGGAAAAAGGTAAAGTGGTGTTAGAAATCTGAGTGTCAACACTGTTACTAGAACCAACTCTGTTATTCACTTTAAAAGGGGTCCTATTGTTACTGGTATTGGAGTTCTTTTTATATCCAGGAGGATACCCAATTAACTCAAAACATCTATCAATAGTGTGACCCTTCATATTGCAATTAGTACATAACAAGGAGTTGTATTGATTCCTGTTTCCCCCATTGTTACCATTAAAAAACTGATTCTGGTTTCTATTGTTGGAAGATCTGTTTTGATTCTGATTTTTGGGAAAATCATTAGCCTTAGCAACAAAAGAGGAAACTTGGGGTTTTGAACCCCCAAAATTAGAGTTAAGACCCCTATGGGACTCTTCTCTACACACAATCACAAAAGCATCTTTAACATCAGGTAACACAGGTTGAGTCAATAGAGAGCTTCTTATAGGTTGGTAAACTTCATCCAAACCCATCAAAAATTGCATTAATTTCATTAATTGTTGATGTTTACTAGACTCAGTCCTAGCTATGCAAGTACAAGGAGAAAACTTGGTAAGAATATCAAATTCTCTCCAAAGAGAATTCAATTTGTGATAATATTCAGAAACAGACAACCCATTTTGTTTAAAACTGTTAATTTTTTGAATTAAGTTAAACAGAATTGAGCCATCAAGTTTATCATAAGTCTCCCTAAGTTCATTCTAAACCTCAGCAGCATTTTCAGAGTACACTTGACTCAAATAAAGATCTTCAGATACACAACTCAACAACCAAGACAAAACAACAACATTACATCTATCCCATTGATTGGAAAGAGGTTCACTATTAGCATAAGCAGTCCTAACACAAGTACCATCAACAAAACCCATTTTATTCCTAGCTTGTAAAGCTATTTTGACAGCATTAGCCCAAAGTCTATAGTTGTCACAACCAGTAAGTTTAATGCTAACAAGAGTCCCAATATTATGATCATTAGGTTGTAAATGTAAAGGATTACCAACATCCAAAGAGCTAATCAAAACAGGAGTAGGAACAGGAGTAGTCATAATGAATAACAAGCAAACAACACAGAAAAAACACACCAAACAAGAATAGGAAAACTAAATAGCAATTAACAAAGAGAGAGAGAAACTTGAAACTCAAGAATCACCAATTCTAGCTTGTGGACTGGGGTTGGCCAGAGCAGGTATCCACACCAGTCAAGCTGGAGGGTCAAGGTGTTAACCGAACCCGTTTGCACCCACCTCACTAGATCAATGATCAAGAAGAAACAAGTGACTTACAGCGGAGAAAAATGATGATAAGCACCACTTGTGCTCTTGATTCACTTAGTCAAGAGACACAGATGGTGGGAGAGACAACAAGGTCACTAAGAGCAAATGAGACCAAGAAACAACATTTAGGGTTTCACAAACCCTAATTTCAAGTTACCAGCAACGAGAGAATCACCAAACAAAAAACCCCCAAAAGTTACAAATTAGGGTTTCACAAACCCTAATTTTAAACTTTCAGAAATTAACCAATCCAACACCCAAAGTGACAAAAAAGGCTGCACAAAGGGTTAGATAACAGATAAATATCGAATTAGAACTTACCAATGAAAAACCCTAATTTCTGAATTTAGGGTTTTTCAAAATAGATCAAAAAATATGTAAATTGAGACTATTAATCAACGATTAATAGTCAAAGAAACAGTTCCCAAGCCAGAAATTAAGAAACCCCAAAAAAAAAAGTTTAGAACCCTAATTTTAATTAATTAAAATAAAAGTATAGATCGGTAGTAAGTTAACAAAAAAGAAGGTTTTACCCAAGAAATAGAGCCATATGCTCTGATACCATGTTAAAAAATGAAATCAACAAAACAATATTTTTCCCAAAACGTTTTATTAACCAAAGATCAAGAACAGTCCCCAAACGGATGTTGTTCAACATACAAACCAAATAGATAGTCCCCAAAACGGATGCTATCTCAAACATACATCAAGAACAACAAACAAAACAATAAACTACTAATCTACTTATGATCCAAACATCTACATCTTTGATGTTTGGATCTATTTAGGGTTTTTATTAATGGAAGATTGAAACTGTTAAGGTTGAATGGATGAGAGAAGGATGTGTGTGATGAGAGTGGTGGGTGAGTGAAAATGATTGAGCGATACAAACAATGTCTCCAATGTGCAACGTTATAACCAAGACTCAGTCAACAGTCAAACCAACAATTGCAAAAAGCCCCCTGCACAATACAAAACAATGAAAGTAAAGCCTAACGGCTATATTAGTAGAAAACAGTTTCACAACCAGTCCCTCATGTTTAAGCACTTGTCACATTGACAACCAACATTTTCAACAGGGTTTATGAAATATAAGCCGGAATAGGGCTTATTTTCGGCTTATATAACATAAACTCCAATTTTGTTTGAGACTTAGCGGCTTGTACAAGTTTATTATATCATAATAAACTTATATAAGCCCACGAGTCTCCAAATCAGTCACAAAATTGAGGCTTATGTTATATAAATCGAAATCGGCTTCCGTTATATAAGCCAAACCAAACACCCCGGTGACTATTTTTTTAGCAATCGAATTAGTGTAAAAAAGTTGAATTACAATAAATAAAATTGAAATTTCTTTTGAAGAAAATTTTAATGGTGAAATTAGATTATGAAAAAAATAAATAGTTTAAAAGATATTTCAATTTTAAAAATAAGGGTGGTTGGTTTTTTAATAAGTTGTTATAAAAGAGATGGATGGTTAAGATTTCACCTTTGGTTTGAATTAAAAATGATCTAATAGTAGAGAGTTGAGATGTTTATCTTAATTTTTCGTTTAGAATTAGGTTTGGAGTTAGGATGTCTAGATACACTCCTTTTATATAGATATTGTAATTTTGTAGTATTGCTTTGCTTTTTGTTCACTGACAGGCTGAAGGAACCAGCCTCCTTAAACCCGGACTTGCACAGCACATTAACACCGATCAAAACGGCAATTTGGTGTCAATGCTTCTGTATATTATTAAGTAAAGGAAAACTGATTACATAAGGAAGAAGTTAATAAGGCTTTATATAGCCTTTACAAGACACAAACGTGGGTCAACTACACTACCACTAAACTAGTAAAATGCTACTGCTAACTCTCCTAAAGAAATGGTAAAACATGACCTCTTCTAGCCTACATGGATACATAATATTCGGTCACAAACGTTTACCAATTCACACTAAATTATTAACTGGAAACATACTGAATATGTAGAACTAGCCATGCCATGCATACGTTAACCGACTTATAAACAATTAATCCAACATTCACCCCCTTAATCGTTTATACACATCTCACTCATATCGGGGTGACCTTCTTTCGAACCATCTCGATTCTCGAGCTTCCCCGGACACATCCGAAGATATCCCGATGATGCAACTTCCACCATCGAACTAACTGATTCAACATCCGCGTACTTGTATTGAAATATTATCGCTTTGATGTCTTCCTTATCGACGAGAGCTACTCCTATAGATCTTCCCTACTATCGTGTCTGCTGCCTATTCCTCGCTGCTCTTGCTACTTGCCACACTTTTCTACTTACTTACTTTCTTTCTCGTTCTTGCTACCTTTTTCTTTCAAACTTTCTTGCTATCTTTCTTGCGAAAGTTCTTGCCAACTTTGTTGCTTCTTTCCTCTTTTTCAAAAACAGTTCTCAAAACTGTTCTTGCTTTCTCTCTTTCTTGTAACTTCCTTCGGTCTTTGTGTGAATCTTCCGGTCATTTGATTCAACACTTCGGTCTTCAGCTATTAAAGCTTTGGTCTAGACAACCTGCCGTTCACGGTTATCTTTTCGGTCTTCGGTCTAATATTTCTCAGGTGAACGTTCGGTCTCTTGTCACCTGTTGTCGGTCTAGGTGCTGCCCGGTCTTTTGCAGCTCCTCGGTCTTTTCGGTCTCACGTCGGAGCTTCCTCGGCCTTCTCTACGGCGTCGGTCTTTTTCGGTCTTCTTTTCTTTCTTGGGCAACACGCGGTCACGGTCTCGGTCTAGGTTGCCTCCTTCGGTCTCGGTCTCGACTTTTTCAGTCTCGGTCTCGGTCTTGATTTTCTCGGTCTAGACATTTCTAGATCGGTCTCGGTCTCGGTCTAGGTACCTTCGGTCGTTTAGGGTAGGTCGGCCCTCTCGGTCTCGCTAACCTTGCTGCATACTTCGTCTTTCACCGCCTTAATACATAAAAAAGGCATTCGGTCTGTTTTCAAACAGTCCCCCGCTGTCCGAACCTTCTCAACACCTGCCCTCCACCACCGACACACCCGTCGATGGCGGAGGCTTCCCCGGTACGAGCCTAGCGCTCTGATACCAAATGTAGGATTCAGCCTCCTTAAACCCGGACTTGCACAGCACCTTAACACCGATCAAAACGGCAATTTGGTGTCAATGCTTCTGTATATTATTAAGTAAAGGAAAACTGATTACATAAGGAAGAAGTTAATAAGGCTTTATATAGCCTTTACAAGACACAAACGTGGGTCAACTACACTACCACTAAACTAGTAAAATGCTACTGCTAACTCTCCTAAAGAAATGGTAAAACATGACCTCTTCTAGCCTACATGGATACATAATATTCGGTCACAAACGTTTACCAATTCACACTAAATTATTAACTGGAAACATACTGAATATGTAGAACTAGCCATGCCATGCATACGTTAACCGACTTATAAACGATTAATCCAACACAGGCTGCCATCATTCGGTGAAGTTCGCAAGTTTCGGTTTGTGGTGTGTAAGCTTTTTCTTAGCTACAACAGTGATGATGATGCAGAAGCTCGTAGAATCCACAAGGTACACTCCCCCTACTACGGCATATTTTATCTTCCGACAGGCACTGCCCACGGTATCATGGTGGGTAGCGGTCATAAGCTATTTGGGAGTATACAGGCAGCTGCTTTCTCTCTAGATCCGGCGTCACCTCCTTTCGGTATATTCAACCGTAAATTCAATGATCCCATAGGTGTCCCCGAACTTGGATTTTTATCCCCACACTGTACCTGTTACTGTTCAATCCCGTTCTCTACCTCCGTGAAGATCGCTGCAAAGCTTCATGTTACCACTGACACGGAGGGTGACGTGCATACTGTAGATGAATATTATTCTTCATTTGGAAATTCACCTGCAATATACAATGATGCGTTTGAGATTTGCAATGGCTCTGCGGTTATAAACTTCTCAGATTATTTCGCCAAGAGACCCAATGGTGGTTCGTGTTCTTATACTTTAAACGGTAGAGATGACCATTTAAAGCTTTATTACGTTGCATTAAAGTATGCAGTGGACGCAGCTCTGGAAGTAGTATTTGATGCACCTTCCGAGGAAACAAAAGTTGCTGGAAGAGTAATGGCTTATTATGGCAGAAATTTCGATTATGGCTGTTCTCCTGCTGAACTAGATGATTACAAGGCAATGCTCTTTGAAACCGAACAACCTGAGGTTAAGCCTGTCAAAATAAACCTGGTGCAATCTGTGTTGTCTGTAGTGTACCAGCTTAATTTTCCCTCATAATTAATGCAAACTTAACTGACTCCGCCTCTGGGGCTATAATCTTGTCCGGCGTTTACGAATTCCTTGTGCCAACTGATGGTGGCATCAGGGTTGGTCACATTTATGGGAATGATTGCTCTTTGGAACTGAAAGTGGACTGGAAGCTGCCACCTTTTGCCGATGAAACAACACTGGATAAAAGATCCTACTATTCAGATCTAACCGAGACACAAGTGTGAGTTTGCTTTAATTTAAATTTAACACTAGCATCACCAGTGAATCAAACTAAAACCACAATTCCACCTAGTTATCAAAATAAGTGCAAAAATAGAGAAGTAAAGATTGTAACTTTCAAAAGCCAGTGGACTGGTTGAATTGGTCAAACTGCCAATCTAGTATTGCATGGGATATTTGGTCAAAATTACAAAAATAAGAAATGCTAATTGAATTGTCATATTATTTTCGGTCCCTTCCGTGTAATCTACTTATTTGTTACTCCGCAGATTTTCTCAAAGAAGCTTGGTAACAGAAGATGTAAGTCTATAATTAATAATGTACACATTATCATGCTCATAGCTAAATCTCTAGCTGTCTTTTGTTGTCACAACTCACACGTGAACTGTAGATTTTGAAGAAGCTTAATATATAAGAGCAAACTAGAGGATATGTTGACAGTTAAAATAACGGTTTTGTATTGTAATACATTACAGGAAGAAGATGGTAGACGGAGCGTTCATAAAGAATTTTCTTTGGTATATGGCTTCCTAGTGAATGGCTGTTTCCCTTGTAACCGTATAGTGTCTGTTAGTATTTCTACCTGCACCGAAGAGGATGATTATGATTACTTATGGTATATAGTTTCTTTCTCATACGTAGTTGTGCCCTTTTACTTTCTTCTGAATGATATGAGTACTAACTCAGAACTTTACATTTGGTAATAGCACCAGCGTCTTGAACATATGGCCTGAAGTAAGAAGCCTTCGTTACTTCTGTGGACCAAAACACACCGGACTGGTAATAGTTTCTTCTGACTGAAATCTCATTGATTCTGAAAAATATACCAAGTTTTTGTCCCTTTTTTACAGGATGTCACAGATAGAATAGCTTGTCTTCCACGAGCTGCTGACATGGTGGAAAGATGTGTCGTAGGTGGTCCTGGTTTTCTGAAGTTTAAGTTATCTAGGACATGGATAGCTGAGGTATAAGTGTTTTAAAACACACATTACTATTCTGATCCAAAATCTTGTCTACTTTAATATCTGTCACTTTTTTTTGCTGCAGAGTATTTTTAAGATGCTAGCGGATGATATACGCCAATGGGCACCCAAACTCCCTGCTGAAACAGCAATTATACACATTTTGCCACGAAATATAGCCAGGGAAATGCATATGGGTCATGTACAATCCGCTATTATTGGAGAAACGTTAGCTCGTGTTCTTGAGTTTTCTTCGGTTAGCGTGCGCCGAAGATTCCATTATGGGGATTATCTCGACATTGAGGTACGTATTGTTGGTCTTGCTGTTTAAACGTTGTGAAATTAAATCCACATTATACCTGCATCTAACATGGTAAACAAAGCTTTTTTTAGCCTGTTATTATTATAGAGTATAAACTTGTTTTACACACACACACACACACACCCTGTCTGACATACATACATCCATACACCAAACATTTTGTTTTGTTTTTTGCAGTCCAAAATGATAATGACGGAGTTCCTAATCGATATGTTCCCTAACGGTGAAGTTAACGATCTAGCTATTGGAGAACTTGAGGTGAGCACAATTTCGTGAAAGTTAAATCACACGTGGTACTATCTGAAAAGTGTTTCTGGAAAATGCAAGATTACTTGATGCATCATGAGGTTTTAGCTATTTATATTTTTCTGTCATTCTCTCTTAACTGGTTCGTTGATAGGTGTTGTATGAGGAATCGAAGAAGAGGTTTGATGAAGATGCTGAATTCAGAGGGATAACCCAGCCTGTGCAAGTCAGTTTTATGATTTAAATTTTTTATCTTGGTCTTCTTAACTTCTTTTATGTTTTTTAAAATGATGATTTTGGAATAGGATTGGGATGAAAGGCACAAATCTGCTTGGGACCAAATCTGCAAGATAAGCCAAGAACGTTACCACAAAGTATATCAGCGTCTAGGAGTTCGCGTGAAAGAAGAGGTGTCATGTTGTTCACCATTTTTATATAAAATAGGAATATACCTCGTATATTAATTGCATTATTTTCCAGGGTAAAGCACATCATGATTATTACATTCACGAGACTGATACTAGTATAAACATAAACGAGTTAGTTTATGTGCAAAAAGTGAAGGAGATGAGGTGATAGTTATTGAAGGACGAAAGTTACCTTTCGTGGATTTCGCAGCTTTGTGGTTAGTTTATGTGCAATAAATGCTGATACTAGTATAAACATAAACGAGTTGGCTAGCAATAAATTTTATTTTTGTGAAATGGCTCTAAACCTTTACTGTTTGACCGAACCAGACCTTTAATAAGTGTTATTATTCTTGTTTTTCGGGTTTTATTTGCGCTGCAGGTAAACCCACTCTTAAACCGCTTGAATATTATATTTTGTAATATTTAATATTACAAAACATGCCCGTTTATTCTATAATGATTCATATGCAAATGTTTTAATTTTGTGGCTGTTTATGTAGGTATTCACTTAAAATGGGAAAAGCAGACCGGATAGTCCATGTGGCTGATGTAGGCGAACGAGACAAAATTGAAATGTGCATTAATGTAAGTAACTATTATACACCATAAACGATAACATCCTCAAAAAGTGATCAAGAAATTGAAATAAATACTTATTGACCCCCATCCCCCATCCCTATTCAGGCTGCTGAATGTGTAGGGTGCATCGGAACTAATCAGTGTCATGACCCGTTAAGTCATGTCGGATTTGTTCAAGTTTAAGGTTTTAAGGGATTTGGTCTTGTTCAATTGCTTGACGAAGCTAAAAGTCGCTGTAAAGCGGTTCTTGTTGGAAAAGGTATACCAATTTTTTTTTTCATATTACCTTTGCAACCGTTTGACCTATTTTAGTTGTATTTAATTAGATTTCTTTTCACAAGACAAAATCCTTAATAGGTTAATGGGTTGATATAAAAATGACAAAGACTTGCATTATTTTTCTTGGCAGGCAAAGAGCTTGAGCATGCTGCTGAAGCACTTGGATGTGGTGCTGTCAAGTAAGTACTTATGTTTAAGCATACCATACACAAAATAGTTTAAAGGAAAAGAAATATTGAAAACTTTATTATAATAACTATCTGATTAAAATGACATGTAAAAAAGAAGCAGACCCTGCAAATGGCATAAGAACTCCACATGAGCTAAGTGTTCCCTGATGATTGTAACGCGAATGTTGTAATACAACAGTTTTGCACTCATAATTAACTATTAGAAGACTACTACAATAACCTGATTTATGGGTGTTTGTTAGTCGACTAAGTGACCAACCCAGTACACCGCCCCAACCCATGTCACCCATATTTAGAAAATGGCCAAATTGGATCCAACCCCTGCTGCACCCATTACACAATCCACCATGTTACCACTTCTACTATAGGCTATGAAACAATTTAACTTGGCATATATGCGTTCACAGACAGACATATTTGAGTGAAACTAACAGCAGTTCCACTATTGATTGAATACTTACAGTTGAAGGACGAATTCCTCCTAAGAGCTGTGTAGAGAGATAGCTTTCCCACAGGTATGGCCATTTCCTATAACGTATTTGCATAAAGAAAATTAATAAATCAGCATCAAAAAGATATCGAGCAGAAGCATACACGCACATATATATCCAACAGTTGCAAAATGGCAAACCTACTTATTTAATCATGTCACTAAAAGTATAACTTAACCACATGACAGAAAAGGGAAGTCAATTACCTGGCAGCCGAGATCTCGTAGGCCTAAAATTTGCTCACCATCAGTCACAACTATAAGTTGAATTTTCTTCTGACGCCAATTCTTTAAGATCTCAAGGATCTTCCCCTTGGGAAAGTAACCCGTCGTGGCGGCAAACACATCGTCACACACCCGTGGAGCAGCTGATCAAAGTGCCAAACACCTGAGATTTGTATAAAGTTGGTATTTTTAAATATAATAGATGTCATGTCAAGTTACTAAAGATTAGAATGTTGAACATTCAAATTACAAAGGAAGAGTTGGTGAATACTTACCATGCCCTTTGTGATTCTTCACAGTTGCATACCTTGGGACTGGGTTTCCAAAACAGGAACAAAAACGCATCAATTTTTAGCATAGAGAAGCCCTTTGGTTATTTTTTTATTGGCTCAGAACGGTAGAGACTTGAGACTTGGAGAAACAGCGCGTAACTGATGTGGCTGCAACTTTTGTAAGCTGCCAAGCCGACATGCAGAATGCTTCATTTCCATTTCTTCCTACCGAGATAATTCATCATTGCCTTTCAGAACTATGTTAATGCCAAAGTTTAAAAAAAAGTCGAGTAACAAATACACAGCCTGTTCCATTCATAAGACCAAAGCATGTGCCACTTTTACTGAGTGGGTAATGAGATATACATACATAGGAACATCCTATGTATTTGTTAGTCTCTATCGGTTTGGAAACCGTCATGACCGCCATAGAAAGCCAAAGACCAATTATAAACCATCATCAAATTTGTCATCTAAGTCCTACCGTCACCAACCCATCAGAGATTGGGGGGCGACGATCCGGATAAACAGAAATGACCATCACCCTAACCCGACCATCGCCAACCCTATCAAAGATTGGGGGCAACAATCAGCTTCGAAACAAAATCAGGCACCCAATTATAACCAAATCATAGAGACATACTGATACGATAGGGCTTTGATTGGTATTTTTTTTCTTAGTGAAGAGTATCACCACGACCATTCAAAAGCGTTACCATTTATTCAACTGATAGCGTGTCGTTTTCCAAGGTACCCCCAAACCACCAAAATTGGTGAAACCATGGCATAAATTGGAGGCGCGTTACCATCATCGCCTGCAATGAGAAGCGGCAACGATAGTATCGACACCACCAATTGTATCACTATCCAGTAGGGAAAAACATGTAAAAGAAAATTAGGCCAATTATTATTATATTATATCCTTAGTAAAAGAGGGGAAGCACGGTTCCCAATGAACAGTGCCCCCTGACAATGAAACTGATATTTTATTTCGCCTCTCACACACATATCCCATATAATAATATATCACCCCTCGCCTCTCTCAAAACTCCTTACACACATTATTTTCTCACCCACCATTCTACCTAAGTTGGTATTTTTAAATATAATAGATGTCATGTCAAGTTACTAAAGATTAGAATGTTAAACATTCAAATTACAAAGGAAGAGTTGGTGAATACTTACCATGCCCTTTGTGATTCTTCACAGTTGCATACCTTGGGACTGGGTTTCCAAAACAGGAACAAAAACGCATCGATTTTTAGCATAGAGAAGCCCTTTGGTTATTTTTTATTGGCTCAGAACGGTAGAGACTTTAGACTTGGAGAAACAGCGCGTAACTGATGTGGCTGCAACTTTTGTAAGCTGCCATGCCGACATGCAGAATGCTTCATTTCCAGTTGTTCCTACCGAGATAATTCATCATTGCCTTTCAGAACTATGTTAATGCCAAAGTTCAAAAAAAAATCGACTAACAAATACACAGACTGTTCCATTCATAAGACCAAAGCGTGTGCCACTTTACTGAGTGGGTAATGAGATATACATACATAGGAACAACCTATGTATTTGTTAGTCTCTATCGGTTTGGAAACCGTCGTGACCGCCATAGAAAGCCAAAGACCAATTATAAACCATCATCAAATTTGTCATCTAAGTCCTACCGTCACCAACCCATCAGAGATTGGGGGCGACGATCCGGATAAACAGAAATGACCATCACCCTAACCCGACCATCGCCAACCCAATCAAAGATTGGGGGCAACAATCAGCTTCCAAACAAAATCAGGCACCCAATTATAACCAAATCATAGAGACATACTGATACGATAGGGCTTTGATTGGTTTTTTTTTCTTAGTGAATAGTATCACCACGACCATTCAAAAGCGTTACCATTTATTCAACTGATAGCGTGTCGTTTTCCAAGGTACCCCAAAACCACCAAAATTGGTGAAACCATGGCATAAATTGGAGGCGCGTTACCATCATCGCCTGCAATGAGAAGCGGCAACGATAGTATCGACACCACCAATTGTATCACTATCCAGTAGGGAAAAACATGTAAAAGAAAATTAGGCCAATTATTATTATATTATATCCTTAATAAAAGAGGGGAAGCGGATCAAACCCTAAATGTAAAACCAAATCCCACCTAGAAGAATCTGGAATAAGGGGGAAAGGAACAAAGTATATACCTGTGGCTAATCCACCACATCTCGCAAAACCCAGCAAAGTGAACATCCAGGACAGCCAAGACGATGGCAAATCAAGATGCCCGCCAAGGCAATAACTGATAACAAAAACCCCATCACTCCTCATGATAAAAACCCACCAACGTCGGCGGCCATTAAGACGTATGGATGAATCCAACATATCAAACACCATAAAAAAGCGAGCAGATGATCCAAAGATCATCTTAAAGATGATCAGCTTAATAATAGAGATCAGATCAAGAAACATCCAAGACGATGGCAAATCAAGATGCCCGCCAAGGCAACAACTGATAACAAAAACCCCATCACTCCTCATTATAAAAACCCACCAACGTCGGCAGCCATTAAGACGTATGAATGAATCTAACATATCAAACACCATAAAAAAGCTAGCAGATGATCCAAAGATCATCTTAAAGATGATCAGCTTAATAATAGAGATCAGATCAAGAAACATCCAAGACGATGGCAAATCAAGATGCCCGCCAAGGCAACAACTGATAACAAAAACCCCATCACTCCTCATGATAAAAACCCACCAACGTCGGCATCCATTAAGACGTATGAATGAATCCAACATATCAAACACCATAAAAAACCGAGCAGATGATCCAAAGATCATCTTAAAGATGATCAGCTTAATAATAGAGATCAGATCAAGAAACATCCAGAGAGAGAGAGAGAGAAATAGTGGGTGAGAAAATAATGGGATATGTGTTATATGGAGTTTTGAGAGAGGCGACGGGTGATATATTATTATATGGGATATGTGTGTGAGAGGCGAAATAAAATATTCAGTTTCATTGTGAGGGGGGCACTGTTCATTGGGAACCGTGCTTCCCCTCTTTTATTAAGGATATAATTAACTTACCTTAAAGCTAACAATTCCATATGTTAAGATCTAGTTGGTGCGGCTGTTTTTTTAGATGTTCTATGTTTGACATTCATGTGTGTAGAATATATTATATATATTATGATTGTTTGCAACAGGAAACTCTCAATGCACGGAAAGACCGTTTGACATTGAAGGACGGTAGAGAACGTCAGTTGGGATTACATTTAGTTCGGTTTACTAAGGTAAGATCATGATTGGAAATCCACCATAGGCTCTAGCCTTTTCATATAAGTAATTAATACATTTAAAATCTTTACTTTCCAACTCCAACAATTGTTATAAAGAATACATGGCATCTGCTATTATACATTTTGCACCCTTGACTTTATGTGGTTTGTCTCATGTAGTCCTTCATAAGTACTCTAGCTGAATCTGATTGTGTGAAGTATATTAATAATTCAACTTTCCTTTTTAGGTTCTTGTAGAGGTTTCCAGAGTCCATACGCCACATATCTTGTGTGATTACCTTTTTGCTTTATGCGATAAGTTTAACGGATTATACTCTGCGAGCTGCCAGGTATGTTAACTTACATATATGCTGTTTCTCATACAATATTGAATTCAAATCCCATCCTAAACTAGATTTAATTTTCTGAAAGTTTATTTGATATATAGACAGCAAATCTGATGAGTGTTTTGCAAGGACTTCATGTAACTTTGATAATTTTGGCAGGTTCTTCGGCCTGACGAGGATATCAAATGTTTGTTATTTGAGGCAATGAAAGTGGTAATTGTGATGTCCTTTTTTCTTCTTGGGATCACTCCTATCAGGGCCGTCTCGTTGATTTCGGTGGCCCTGTGCCGCAACTATAAAGAGGCCCTGACGAAAAACGAAAAACCTTATTATAAGTAAAGCAATTAGTGAAGTGCGAGAGAGATTAATAGAAATATGACATGACTATCTCAATTTAATTATATTTTAAAATATATTTATTTGTAGGATGGAAAAAACATTGCTCCATAGTTCATTGGTAACAAAAAATTGTATCAAATAAAATGTATATACTACCAAATTATAATTAATTAATTAGTTTAATTATTATATCACTAAATAATTTATATAATGTAATAGGATAGTATAAACAATTAAACTCATTAAAAAAAGAAGAAAAAGTATACATAAATATTACTCTATCTAGAAAATAGGAGAAGAAAACATGTGGACTAAAGTATATTACTCACATGACTTTTTTATTAGTATATTTATCTTTTCCTTTCCCTCATCTTCTACAACAGGTTCTTTACTTTCTAAACATGGTGTTTGCAGGTTTTTTGTTCTTAAAGTAGTTTTCTCGAACCACTTTAGTACAACGTCACCTTACAGGCTTACATAACAAAAATGAAAAAAATGAGGCCCTTCTAAAAGTGTGGCCCTGTGCCACTGCACCTGTCGCACACCCCTATCACCGGCCCTGACTCCTATCTACAACTTCAAACTTTCTACTATCAAGTGATCATTTCAGAAACATTTTATGATTAGTAGATTATGATTGTAACTCAAATGTATGATTGCAGCCGTATGCTTGATTATATTTTCACCTCTAGTTTTTCTGAGTTAACTATAATAAGTAGATCAAGTGGCCCTTAACTCCTGCACAAAAAAAGATTTAAGGACTTTTCTTTTTTCGTAACCCGGGTGTAGTTTAAAAGATATTTTTTGTTAGAAGTAACAAATATATGAAAGAAATAATCTAAAGTAAACATGTTCCATCAATAGATGAAATTAATAATCAGATAATACCCGAGTTATTCGATAAACAACTAAGTTTGTAAGTTTTATTATACTAAAAATCAACGCGTTTTGGACTTTTGGTGTTGAACATCTTGAATAGCAAAGTTTACATGTGAGAGATAAAGTCAATAGAAAAGGTCCATGAATAATCAGCTGGAAATATAAGTAAAAGTAAATTTTCGACCTTCGACTTTTGCTCTTTAGACACACACTTTATCAAGGTAATAATTAACTAAACTGTTCTTTGGAAATATCTCTGACTTTTGCTCTTTAAAATTACTAAGTTTTGCTCTTTAAAATTACTAAGTTTCGGCTTAAGTTATCCGCATCTTTTAGCACCTTCCTGGATTTTAGACTCACTTTTACTCTTTTTGATTTTTAAGTTTCAATTAAGTAAATACGAAAGCACTAATCAATATATCCGTTAAATTTCACACATGACTTTCAAATCGACACTCACTCGAAAAGCATAATAAAACTACTCAATCGTAATAATAAAGCTAGAAATCAACAAAGTAACAATAATGATCAACTTTCTAAGTTAATTAAACGACGAAAAGAAAAGAGATAGAGATTAGAATCCGAACGAAAAACTAGAGGCGAATATTAACCACCCAATCTAATAAACTTAGCCACTAATTAAACTTTAAACTAACAAATGCCTAAACTTTAATTATCAGTTAAGCTAGTAAATCCGTAAGCTCCTTGTCAAAGACGATGAACAAGATACGCCGAGATCAAAACACATTAAACGGGTTAAGACGAAATAAGCTAAAATACATTTTAAACTAGTTAATAAAACTATTTTATAAAGTCTAAATTTAATAAACTATTTTCTAAAACTATAGTATTATTTTAAAACCATTTAGAAATTTTTAAAAAATATCAAAAATGAATTTATATTTAAAACTAATTACTAAAACTTTTTTTTAATATAATAAGGGTTTAAGAAATTAAATAGTCATGTACTTTTTTAAATATATCCACATGGTACGTGTACCCAAAACATTATCCAAATAGTGCATCAACTTTGTTTTTACCTGTTAATATTGTACATGAAACTTTTTTTACCTGTTAACCTGTAGTAATTTTGCAACATTAGTCCTTTTACAAACGGTCGTTTTAAAATGTTTGCAACGTTAGTCCATTTTAAATTCTTTTTCTGCAAAAAAAGGAATTTTTGAAAAAAAAATGTTTTCTTCAAAAAAACAATTTTCGAGAAAAACATATTTTCTTCAAAAAAGACTATTAATAGTAATTCTAAATCCAACCTCTCACTTCTTTGTATTATATCTAGATATAAAAGGTTATGAATATATTTTTAGCTTTGTTTACTTTTCTCTTGTCATGGCAAGTTTACCTTCTTTTTCCTTTACTTGTTTTCGCATGACAACTTAACCAAGAAGGTAAACTTGTCACGTGGAAACAAATAAAAAACTAATAAGATAAACTTGTCGTTGTGCAAAATTTTAATCTCTCTATTTTATGTCTAGATATAAACGGACTATTAATACTATTTCCAAATCCAACATCTTACATCATTGTATTATATCTAAATATAAAATCAAGTCAATATCTTTTTTAGCTTCGTTTTCTTTTCTCTAGCCACAACAAGTTTATCTTCTTTTGTCTTTGCTTGTTACTACATGAAAACTTTACCAGGAAGGTAAACTTGTCATGTTGAAACAAACAAAAAACTAATAAGGTAAACTTGTCGTTGTGAAATTTTTTAATCTGTTTGTTATATATCTAGATATAAACAGGCTGTTAATACTATATGAAAATCCAACCTCTCACTTCTTTGTATTATATCTAGATATAAAAGCTTATGAATATTTTTTTAACTTTGTTTCCATTTCTCTTGACACGACAAGTTTACCTTTTTTGATCTTGCTTGTTTCCGCATGACAACTTCACCAGGAAGGTAAACTTGTCATGTGAAAAAAAAAATTAATAAAATAAACTTGTCGTTGTGCAAAATTTTAATCTCTTTGTTTTATATCTAGATATAAACAGACAAAATATACTATTTGCAAATCCGACCTCTCACTTTTTTTGTATTATATCTAGATGTAAATGCCTTTTGAATATTTTTAGCTTTTTTTCTTTTTTCCCTTTCCACGACAAGTTTATCTTCTTTTGTCTTTGTTTGTCCTCGTATTAAACATGTCATATCACAAGTGATATTAGATACTTACTATCTTTATGTATACATGTCATGTAACGAGGGTGATAGCGACCACACGTTGAAATTTTTAACCATATTCGGGACAGATTATTCAGGTTTAACATTTTATTTGACTTATTCGGGTAGCACGAGTACCCCAAATATTAAATAGAGTCGTGTATCTGGTTAACCAAAGATCTTTTAAAACTTATATATTTTACTTATTAATTTTTTTCCTTAAAACAATCTTAGATTGTAATTAGAGGTAGCAAAATGGGCGGACCGAGCGAGGGCAAAACGGGCGTTGAGCTAAACGAGCGACGGGTTAAACGAACGACGGGCTAAACGGGCACAGGCCAAACGTGCGCGGCAAAATGGGCTCGGGCTAAAACGGACTAAAATATATAAAAATGTAAAAATAAAAATATATTAATACTTGTTTAAAAGTCGAGAAAAAAAATTAAATATAAAAGATTCACCGAGTGATCAATTCAGTATTTTACAGACGTCAATTAGACACCATCTAATGTCTCACATATATCTATTGAGCCCATTAATAGTAATTCTAAAATTAACCTTTTACTTTTTGAAGATAAATTAAAAGTACCACATATTAGTAAAATGGACAAGTTTTAACACCTCGAGCATACATTCATAAAAACAATCAAAACAATATCAACAAGCCGCATATACAGCAAATGTAATTTCTTTTTTAATGCTCAATGATGGATCTGAAATATATAATTGACTTACAGTATCATCAATTTAAAAATTGTGTTCAAATAATAGATTAATAGTATCATTTTTATGAAAGTTTTCACAATCAATAATTAAAAGCCCATATAAAGTTTGTTTGACCAATCAAAATATTTTCTATACAAAACCAATATCCATTGTCAAAACGAAACCCAAAACACGTAATAACATACATGAAGAGAAACTTTGAAGTCATTAAGATTCACAAGTAAAGCGGATCAAGAATCTACACGACATTGATTTGCATTAAATCTTTGATATCTTGAAGCAACACCATGATGAATCATCAATTGATTGACTAGTTACTTATTTAATTTTTTTGTTCAATTAGTGATTTTTATGGTCAACTGGTGTAATTTTTTATTCTTTTTGGTTAGGATTTGAGGTAGATAGAATGTGTGTGACATGTGTTTGTTTTTAGTGGAAATTGGAGGAGATTGGGTGTTTTTACATATTTTCACTATTAGTCTCTTAATTAATATTAGCATATTGTCACTTTTAACTTTTCTATGTTTTTGTTAGCCCTATATTTTATATAGTCGAACAAGAATGTAATAGGTAATCTTAGTCGTTATTGGTCTTGTATTGTAATAGGTTAGTCGGGAAAACCGGGCTTGGACTTTAAGCTAATATTGTCTAAGTTAGGGGCGTAAGCTCAAGCAAAGCCAAGCCCGACCCATGAACAAGCCCACTAAAGCCTTAAGGCCGTGGCATATAAATACCCTCTTCCATGTGTGGAAGAGGGTGTTGGTTACAATTTACTTTCTCTCTCTAGTAATGTTTAACCTTCTATAATCTCTCTAGTTTCTCTCTCTACCTTCATCTATTTCTCTCTCTAAAATATCATCTTATATTATGTTATGGATTAAAGTAGAATTAACAATTGGTATCAGAGCTTATAGTGGATAGGTGATTGAAGATCCGTGGTTTATGTTCTTATTGATTTTGTGAGGTATTTGATCCATAATCCTTGATCCAAATTTTTTTTTCCGTGTTTTTATGGTTTAATCTTGTTACAAATCTTCTACATAGTAGTGGTAGATATTTGATATTGTTTATTTGGGTAAAAACATAAAATTTTTGGGTTTTTGGATCAATTTTTGGCAAAAAGTTACGTTTTTTACAAGTTTGATCCGAGAAAAGGGGTTTGTCGATCAACAATAGCTATATTCGGAAAAGGGTTTTGGTTATCCGAAGAAGTGGGCTTATTCCGAAATACTATTTTCGGAAAAGGGTTTCTGTTTTCCGAAGATTTGTTGTTTATCCGAAAAAGTGTGCTTATTCCGAAAAAGAAGGGTTATCCGAAGAAGATTCATCCGAAGAAGTAGGTTTTACCCGAAAAGTGGTGATTATTCCGAAGATTGATTTATCCGAAGATCTGTCTTTTTTTCGAAAAAGGTACATTTTTCCGAGTATCTCTTTTATTCCGAAATATTACTTTATCCGAATATTTCCATTATTCCGAAGACCCCAATATTCTGAAAAAGTGATTTATCCGAAAACAGTGATTTTATCCGATAAAGCCAACTAATTCCGAAGAAGGGTTATTATTCCGAAAAACATCACTTATTCCGAAGATTCATCATTTATCCGAAGAATCCAGTTTTTCCGAAAAACATAGTTATTCCGAAAAAGGTATTAATCCAAAGATCTTGCATTTATCCGAAGATATATCTTTATTCCGAAAATTGTCACTTATTCCGAAAAATGTTCATTATTCCGAAGATTGTCAATTATTCCGAAGACTGTTCATTGTTCCGAGATTGTCAATATTCCGAAGATCAACCTATATTCCGAAGATTGTCACACATTCCGAAGAAGTGAAATTTTCCCGAAAAACCTCATTTCTCCGAAAACATTGCATTTATCCGAAGATCTCAATTATTCCGAAGAAGTTCAAATTTTCCGAAAATACTCAATTATCCGAAAAAAGCAATTTTTTCCAGAAAAGAGAAATCGAGTGTTTTTAGCCTTGGAATTTTTGGTTTCTGGAGAGACAATTCTTAGGGGATTTTAACATCTTTTCTCGTCAACATCAACCACACCTCATCACAACACATCCACTAAGATCCTAATCCATTCACAATCATCGACAATGTCTAACAACAATATCATCAATGTGACTGCAAATCAAATTCGTTTGGAACAAGGTGGCAATGGTAATCCACCTGTGTTCACTGCCGGTTGCTATGTCAATGGAGATCTCGTTTTCTCAGATTTCTCGACGGAAAAGAGAACCGAACTGCTCTTCATCACTGCCTTGAGAATCCACCTCCAGTTTTGAATTCAGGCCCATTACCACACAAGCATAGGATGGTAATTCATCAACTATACGAGCCATGGAGAATTTTGATACTTGTCTTGCTGAGAAAAAGAAACTCCTCCAAGCTGAAGCTGATGCTGTGAACTACATACTCACTGGGATTGATAACGATATCTATTCCACGGTTGATGCATGTCCTAATGCTATGGAAATGTGGAATGCAATTCATCGATTGAAGCAAGGTTAGTCAATCAACGTTCAAGATCTCGAGACTAATTTACTTTGGGAGTTTGGAACATTCACATCCGAAGATGGTGAATCCATTGACTCATATTACTCGAGATTCTACAAAATGATGAATGAGCTTGTTAGAAATCAGTGCACCATCTCTAATCATCATGCCAATGTTCAGTTTCTACTTCAACTCAAACCGGAATGACAAAGGTTTGTGACTTTGGTTAAACAAAGGGAAGATATCAAGACCATCTCCTATCACAAACTTTATGATATCATGAAACAACATCAGAATGAAGTGAATGAACTAAGGGCTGAAAAGGCAGAACGGTCTGCTAACTCTATTGCTTTTGTGGCTGCTACTTCAACAAAACCCGTTCCCCGTCAACAACCACCTCCTCATTCCTCAAAGTCATCAAGCTCATCCATCAAACCTCTAGCTGCTAAAAAGGCAAAAGCAATTGTCCCCACTCCACCTCCAAAGTATGACACCGAGTCAGATGGAGACAGAGATGATGAACAAACTTCAAGGGATAAGAAGATCGAAGAACTCATGTCTTTACTCACCACAACTTATAAGAAGATCTACAAACCTACCAACAACAACCTCAGATCATCATACAATGCTCGATTTAAGGAAGTTGATCATGCACCTAGGTATGATCGTGACGCTAGATATGATAATCAGAGGATGTCGAATCAAGTTGGGGCTAGAGATAATGTAGGCACTCCGGTTGTGCAGAAGACTGGGATTCAGTGCTTCAATTGCAAGGGATTTGGGCACATGGCTAGGGAATGCAAGAAGCCAAAACGGGTTAAGGATTCGGGATATCACAAGGAAAAGATGTTGTTGTGTAAGAAAGAAGAAGCAGGAATTCCACGCACAGCAAATGAAGTTGACTGGCGTGATGACACCGATGATGAAGCCGATGATCAAGAGTTGGAGGCACATTATGTGTACATGGCAAAGATTCAAGAAGTGATTCCAGACACTGCTGATACTTCTGGACCTATCTTTGATACTGAGCCAATTGAAAGGTACCAACATATGATAACTATAATGTGTGTGCTAATGAACGACGGCATCCTGAGCAACCCGAAAGCATCAATGACACATATGTAATGGACACGGAGGATAGCAATATTTCTACGGATTCACAACATATGTGTAATGATGACAGTAATGCGGCTCAGGATACTGACTCGGATGAGGACCGTGATTTGCTTGCGTCTATAATTGATTCTTTAAAACATGAAAGTGAGGAAAACAAAGAGGCTAATAAACGTTTGAAGCAAGCAAACACATCCTTAGCCGAGGAGATAGACATGCTTAAAACGTGTGATTATGTAAAAGAAGCTGATCGACGAGTTGCAATAGTTAATGGTTTGGTATATGAACGTAAGGTGCTCAACGAACAACATTATTCTGAAGTAACACACGAAATTCATATGTCAAAACAAAAGATATCGGAACTTGAAGAACAACTGCTGCTACATAAACTCCAAATTTCTGAGTTAGAGTCGGTTAACAAAGAATAAACTGAGCTTTATAAAACTCGTGAAGAAAAGGATATTGAAAAAATTCTTGCTTTGGAAAAGAGAGTCGAAACGTTAAACAACATTGTTTACAAAACGGGACAGTCTATTCAAACCATATATGCTCAATAGAAATATGAAAACGAGTTTTGTCAAGCCTGAATATCTCAAGAAAGTTCAAAGTACCAAGCCTGCTCTTTATGATATCGATTGTTATGTTGATAATCTTGCTCTTATGCTTTCCCCTAACTGCGAAGAAATCATTCGTCAACAAGAAGAAAGTCGATCGAACTTAAGTAACCTAATAAAACTTTCTGATTCTGATCATTATATTAAGTTTGTTCCTCAAAAAGAACTTTCCAAAGAACAAAGGATGTATAATAGAGTTCCACCACCAAGTGATGAACCACACAAGAAAGTTTCTTTAAAAAGGAGTTTCAAAAAGCAATCAATTTTGTTAGAAAAAAAAATTTCGGAAGAAAAACGAAAATGAGATGAGAAAAGTAAAAGTGTTCAGCAATTTGAGTTTATAAAACAAGGGGTTTTAAATTTGTATAAATGTGTCGCCGATTATGAAAAAGTTTCTAGAAATACCGTTTGGAATATCAGAACCTAACCCACAAGTAGAAGTCGTCATTCAACAATGTATTGTCCCAACCATCGATGATCTTTCAAAAAATGTGGAAATGTTTTATAACGCTCTCACTGAGGAAATGTTAACTGATTCAAGTTATGTTAAATCTCTTGAAGATGAAGTTGTTTTTCTTCAAATTAAATTAAAGACACAAGAACACCAACTTTCTAACGAAATTGATTGACTTTCTAAGGAATACTTTTATGTTGACCATATGAATGCTATACTTGGTGTGTATACCGATCTTGATCAATATTGTCATGTAGCATGTCTAGTGTCAGAATCGGACGAGAAATGTCGCAATCTTGAAGTAGAGCTTTCGAAACAAATTCAGTCATATAACAAACTTTCGAAAAGTTTTTCCCAACTTCAGAAACACTCCATTTCTCTTAAACTTGCTTTACAAAAAGGTGATAAATCTCATAATCATAAAAAGTGTCAAGAAATGGCAGCTTCTTCGTTTCAACAATTAAATGAAAAAGGTTTCGAAATAAATGATTTGAAAGCTCAGCAACAAGAATTTATCAACCCGTTCGGTACACCGGTACACGAAGTCGGAGAGTCTTCTACTCAACATGTTGATCCTTCCAACATGCATACATTCTACCAAAGATATCCATCCACTCACCATTGGACTCGTGATCATCCATTGGAGCAAGTAATTGGAAATCCTTCACAACCAGTTCGAACACGCAAACAACTCCACACCGATGGCGATGTGTGTATGTATGCACTCACCGTGAGTTCAACTGTACCTACAAACATCAAGCAAGCCATGACTGATCATGAGTGGATTGTTCATCAGTTTGAACGCCTAAATGTTTGGGAACTTGTTGACAAACCCTATGAAATTTCACTTTTAGACTTCAAATGGATCTGGAAAAACAAACTGGATGAAGAACAAACCATCATCAAAAACAAATCTCGTCTTGTGGTTAAGGGATATCGTCAACAAGAAGGGATATATTTCGATGAACCATTCGCTCTAGTCGCTCGTTTGGAAGCTGATAGGTGTGTAAACACCCATCCTTTTACCACTTAATTCTGGCTAAAACAAGACCAAAACGCGTATTTAATATCATTTGTTTGGTATTATGCGTGGTTTTTGTGTGTATTGTGTTTTCAGAGCCAACCGGATGAATATTGGAGAAAACATGAGATTGCACGGGTTTTACCGAAGAAAAAGACTCAAGACAAAGTCTAGTGTCCAAGAAATGCAAAAGATTTGAAGTCACTGGGCCTATTCGAAGATTTATCGAAGAAAAGGACCAAAGATGGAAGATTTACATAAGTCGAAGAAACTCAAGTCTATTAAACGAAGAAATTAAAAGACGAGTTGAATTTAATCGACGACAAATCCCGAATCAGAATCGAAAACGTCAACTTTTCTGAAAAGACGAGAAGACAAGAAGAACGGGAGAAAGCCCACTCACCAACCAAAGGGAGCACCTATATAAAGCCCACCCCTCACACTTTTCATCCAGTTTTTAGTTTTTCTTTTCCTCCTTCTTTTCCTCCCTTTCTGTTCGTAGCATCACCAACACCACTAGGGTGTTTGGTGATTTTGATCTTTGTTTTTTGTTAATCTTGTAATCTCATCCTTGTTTTGTGATTGTTAAAACCTTATTCTATCAATTAAATCTTTCCAATTCATCTTGTTCATCATCATCTTTTATTTCTAGTTCTTAAGTTCTTATTTGGTTGAGTTTTCATTTTAAAAAGTTGTTGAATTTGTGTTTTTGTGATTGGGATTTGATCCTTGTAGTTGGTAGATGATTTGTGGTTAATTTGGTAAAACCTTTTTGCTTATTTAGCTTGATTTTGGATTAAAATCGCATTTCCCTGTTTTTTCTGCATAGTTACTGTTCTTGAGTGTTCCCAGGTTCCGGATGAACAAAACTTCCGGATGAACACAAAACTTCCGAATGAACTGAAATTTCCGGATGAACAAAACTTCCGAATGAACAAATAGTTCCGGATGAACCAATACTTCCGAATGAACAAATAGTTCCGGATGAACTAAAAGTTCCGGATGAACACAAAGTTCCGCATGAGTTTAAAAAGTTCCGAATGAATTCCCTTTTTAAAAGTTCCGAATGAGTTTTAAAGTTCCGAATGAATTTTTGTTAAAAAGTTCCGAGTCAAGCCAAAAGTTCCGAACAAACTTCCGGATCAAAAGTTCCGAGTGAACTTCCGGATCAACAACTTCCGAACCAACTTCCGAAGAAAGTTCCGGATCAACTTCCGAAGATAGTTCCGAGTGAAGGTTCCGAGTAAACTTCCGAACGAAGTTCCGAATCAAGGGTTCCGAACCAAGTTCCGAGTGAACTTCCGAATCAAGGTCAAACTTCCGAATCAAATTTCTTTTGAGTATTTCTAAGGTTTACTTACTGTTTCTTCAGTCATACTTATATTTTAATTTTAATTTTAATTTTAATTTTAATTCAAGTTTTATTAATTGTTATTAATTTAATTGCTTTTAAACTTAAGTTTACATTTTAATGAATTTAAAACTTTTAGTAGACTAGAAAATCACTCCCCTTTTTAGTAACCAAGAACAATCATTTCACTTAGAACCAAGATCAATTCGAGAGGATATCAAGAGAATTTAGAACCTATACAAAATCCAAGTATCAAATGGCGCCGCTGCCGGCTCTTCTCGTTAAGATCAAAAGTTTTTGTGAGAACTTGGATTTTGGGATCCGTTCCCCGTGAACGTTACTTTTTCATAAAAATTTTCAAAAACACAAAAAAATATAAAATTTTCAAAAATCCAAAAAAAGTAAAAAACATAAAAAACCAAAAATATTTTTGCTTTGTTTTTCTCTTGTTAGTTCTTTTGCAGGTGTATGTGCACTCGATCAACGTCTTATCAAGAGCCCGAGCCTCTCGATAACTTAGACATGGCCGGTGTACAAAACAACAACAACATACCACCTCAAAACAACAATAATAACAACAACAACCCACCTTTCAACAACATGAATAATAACAACAACAATGAGCCTCTACCGGATAATCGCCCGATGATTGAACTGCTGCAAGCTCATGTAGATGGCAACACTGATCCAATTGTTATACCAGCGATTGCAGCCAACAATTTTGAGCTCAAATCAGGCTTTATCCAGATGGTCTCTGCTCAACCATTCTTGGGGCATACCATTGATGATCCTCATGACCATATCAAGAGATTCTTGCAACTCACCAACACGGTCAAATTCAATGGTGTTCCACAAGAGGTAATCCGGTTACAAATTTTTCCCTTTTCTTTAGAGGGACAAGCCCGGCATTGGCTTGCTAAGGAACCGCCACAGAGTATTCTTTCTTGGACGGATTTGGAAACCAAGTTTATCAATTACTTTTTCCCACCCTCTCGTACTACCGCTTTGCGGAATGAAATCATAAATTTTGAACAAAAGTACGATGAGTCGTTCAGTGAATCTTGGGATCGTTTTAAAGATCTTTTGAGAAAATGCCCTCAACATGGTTTTACCAAAGTACATCAAATTAATACTTTTTACAATGGTTTAAGCATGAATGACCAAGATTCACTAAACAGTGCCTCGGGGGGTAATCTTTTGGCTAAGACTTCCAATGCTGCTTGGGATATCATTGAGAATAAGTCTCGTGTGCAAACCAAGAGTGTTCGGACCAATGTCGCTAGTGCTAGCACTAGTGACAGCGACAAGCGCCTGGACAAAATCACTACGCTTCTTGAATCGCTTGTTACCCACACCGTTAACAACACCAACAGCAACAACGCTAAAAACGCTCAAGTCAATGCTGTTAGCCAACCATGCGAGATATACGGGGGTCCTCACTCTTACACCACTTGTACTGCCACCCAAGACTACCCTTCTGAGAATGTGAATGCAGCTTATGGCACCTATCCTCAACCTGCTTATCAAGCTAGACCTCAAGGTGACCGTAATTTGCTTAGCTACCGCTCTAACAACTACCTCTCACCACCCGGTTTTCCTCCAAACAACCCAAACCAACAACAAAACCTCAATCGCCCTCCTCAACAACAACAACAACCTCGTACACCATACATACCACCTCACAAACAGCAACAACCACCTCAACGAAACAACCAAGTATACCAGCAACCTGCTTATCAACCACCCGCATACAATGCTCCTCCCAACCAACCCACCGCTTTACACCAAGAACTGGAAACTTATATGAGGACTAACGATGTGATCGTGGGAAATCTTCAGAGGGAAGTGCTCAACTTGAAAGCAGACCTGGTCAAACAAGGGAACGATCTGAGAGCTGACATGAGAAACACGTTGGATAGTCAAACGAATGACTTGAAGAACATGATGGCTAGTTTCTTCCAAGGTAATCAACCCTCTTCTCCGGGTACTCTTCCGAGTAACACCGTTGCGAATCCAAGAGGGGAGATGAAAGCAATCACTACTCGCAGTGGCAAAGGTACCAAGGAACCCGAGCTTCCTATACCTCCACCGGTGGTTGTGACTAAGGAGAACGAGTCACCTGCTCCTATTCCTCATCCTTCTCCATCCCCAATTTCTCCACCTCTTACTTCTACCCCTCCTCCACCCAAGGATGTGAGTGATCCTATTCTTCCAAAGCCTTCCTCTTCTTCCAATATACCTTATCCATCTAGGTTGAGGAAAGAGAAGCTCAAAAGCAAGGACGATATTCAGGTTTCAAACTTTCTTAAAATGTTTAAACAACTGAATTTCAATATCTCCTTCGCTGAGGCTCTCGCTCACATGCCTAAGTACGCGAAAATGTTTAAAGATCTTCTGAGTGACAAGGAAAAGCTTCTTGATATTGCCAACACCCAACTTAATGAGAATTGCTCTGCAGTGCTCTTAAGGAAATTGCCAACCAAGCTTGGTGATCCGGGTCATTTCTTAATCCCTTGCAATTTCCCGGGAGTAGAGAATTGCATGGCCCTAGCCGATCTAGGTGCCAGTATTAATCTAATGCCTCTAAGCGTTTGGAAGCAATTATCTCTCCCTAAGCTAGTTCCCACCAAAATGACTTTGGAATTAGCTAACCGTACGGTTGCTTATCCAGTGGGGATAGCCGAAGACGTCTTTGTAGGAGTCGACAAATTGACTTTTCCTGCCGATTTCGTCGTCGTCGACTACGAGATTGACCCTCGTGTTCCCTTGATCGTGGGTCGTCCATTCCTGAGAACCGGTCGCACTCTCATCGATGTTGAAGCCGGTGAGCTTATCATGAGAGTGGGTGACGATAAAATCGTCTTCAACATGGGAAAGTTGTCTAAACAACCTTATTCATACGAGAGTGTTAATTGTATTGACGTTCTTGATGAGGCTTGTGAAGAGCACTTCAAAGATGCTTGTAAAAGTATTCCTACCTCTCTTCCCAATGTTGAAACCGTTTCCTCTATTGATTCATCACTGTCTCTATTTGGAGATAGTGATTTGTTTTGTAACAATCTTGAAACCACCATGGGAGATGTGAAGTTAGCTAATGATGATTCTCCCACCGATGGGGATGAAGACATGCATTTCTTTGACAACCTTCTCAACGAAGATAATCTTTCTCCACCATCTCCCACGGTTATTGCTATCGATACTCCGACTTTGAATACGCCTCCCGTCGAAAATCCTCCGGATTTAGAACTTAAGGAGTTGCCGCCTCATCTCGAGTATGTGTTCCTTGAAGAAGAGAAGAAGTCGCCAGTCATCATCGCTAAGGATTTGAAAGATGAAGAGAAAACTCGCCTCATCGCCGTGCTTAAAGATCATAAGAAGGCTATTGCTTAGAAAATTTCTGATATTCGCGGAATTGATCCTCACTTCTTAATGTAAGGCTTTTGACACCCCGTAAGAAAATTATAAGTTCGTTGAAGTTTGTTCTAATCGAATTGATTTCCGGTTAAATGTGTGACTCAATTGTTTTTGGTTAAGAAAAAGGGAAGTTGATTATCTATAACTAATCAAAAAGTAAATGCGAAAAGTATTTAAAAACGAACTAAAGACAAGTACAAATAATAAAAGTAAAACAAAGTGAATATTAAAAATTAAAAGTTAAAACGATATTAAAACTAATAGTAAAACAAATAATAAAACGTAATTTAAAGCGAAACAATTAATAAAAATAAAACTAAACGAAGAAATTAACTATCGACTCGAAAATAAAGTTTTCTAAATGAAAAAGGAGAGAATAAAACTAAAATGGTACTTTAAAGCTAAACGAGGCAAAACCTAAAGCGGGTACTTAATAAAAGATAAAACTTGCACTTTACGAAAAAATATTAATTTTAAAATTAGACGAAAAAATTAACTAAAAATACGTAACTTTCAGAAATTAAATCGGAACAACTTTCAGATAAAACTAGACAATTACGGAACAATACTAGTAAATAAGCAAGCAGGCAGGCTAGCTGCTGGAAGCAGCCAGCCTGGCTGCTCATTTTGGCGCCAACATTGGTTAAGCAGCCAAGTAAGCACCTATCGTAATGTAAGACTAAAAAAAATCATCGGAATGTTTATTTATGAAATCTATCGCAATGTGTTAATGTTGTATCGGAATATATTATTTTTTTTATTTTATTTTTTTTTTATATTTTAAACTATCGGAATACTAAAAAGACAAACCATCGGAATGTGATTAAAACTAAAGCTATCGGAATGTTTAAAAATGGTCACCATCGGAATAACATAAAGTGAAATCCATCGGAAAGTGGCTAAAGAAAATTGGGCAGCATTTCGACTTAACAAAGGCCTTAAGACCCGTCGGAATATGCGATCGCAATGAGCGATCGCAATCCCGATCGGAATAAGGGGGATTTACCAACCTATCGCAAAGTAGAACCCACACTTGGGTTATTGCGATAAAAACCAAGAAGTCCGTCGGAATGTGTATTACCCTCAATATTGCGATGAACACCAACAAATCCGAAAATGGAGATAAGCAAAAATCTCAATAAGCACTTTCAATAAGCACACTAAACCAAAACTTGAACAACTTAATAAGCATAAATTTGAAAGCTTTTAAAAAACGAAATTCATAAACTTTATAAAAACACAAAATAAGAAAACAAAATAAGCAAACTTTAAAGAGACAAACTTTTTAAGAAAACTAAAAAGCAAATAAGCTAAGTACAAAATAAGCCAATAAGATTGTCAAACTTATAGCTTATTTCATACGAAAACTTATATAGAAGTAAAAAGGTGAACTTTTTACTCAAATAAGCAATATGATTAAGCAAAACCAAAACTTAATCCGAACCAAAATCAAATCGAAAACAAGAAAAGTAGGATGAGAAAGATAAATAAAAGCTTGATAAAAGGGAAATTAAGATCCAACAATTAAATTAACTTACTTAGAATTAAACGGTACGAAATTTAAGACATGAAATTAAAGTGACAAGAAATTAAAAGTTACAAGTAATGAAAATGGTGGAAAGACTAATTTTGTCAAAATTAGCTAACCACTACAAAATGAAGTCCTAATGATTTATTTATAGGGGAGGAGGAGGATTAGTGGAAGGAAGCTTCCTCCCCTCTTTCATTTCTTCTTAATTGCGTCATTAAGTCCCTCCTTCTTTTAATCTTCATTAATTGCATACTTAGTCCTTTTCTTCTAATCTTCTTTAAACTTGGACTTAAGGGACTTTTGGCTTTGGGATTTCTTTGAACTCGTCTTTAAATTCTTCAATAAAATAGACTTGAATTCTTCGGCTTTTGATAAACTTCCGTCTTTTGACTTTTTCTTCGATAAATCTTCAGAATTGGTCTTGGACTTCCGTTCTTTTTGCACTCTTGACTTCTTGACTTCGTCTTTCATCTTTTTCTTCAATAAAACTCCGTAAATGCCCGTAAATATCCGTGTTTTCTCCACTTCTCACCTTTTCGTCCTAAATCACAACAAAAACACAAACCACGCATAATTCTGACATAAAAGACATAAAATACACGTTTTGGCTCGGTTATTATTGTAATTAAGTGGTAAAAAGGATGGGTGTTTTCACACCTATCAAATCCCCTACACTTAACCATTGCAATGTCCTCATGCAATGCATTAGTTACAAAGCACGTTTTACACTTTCCATCATAATCAACCTACCTTGGCCTTTATTAAACAACTAAGGAAAATCAAAAAGATAGAAAATAACAAGATGCAACAAGGAAGAAACTTGTAAAGAAATCTAAGACTTACATTAGGGCTTGTGTGTCATGAATGTTCATCACCCTCAAGTTTCACGTTCCCCATGCCAAGCTTAAAAACAAGATCATTGTTAGTACAAGTTAGCATAACGAACATTTACTCATGTGGTTCAATTAATCACTTAAACTCCCTTATTCCTACGAGTATCTCTTATATTTTATTGATGTCTTGAATGATCACGAGGATGCATTGTTGACTTATTTCGATAATTTATTTAGGCTGAAAGCAAAGTAGGACGATTTGATCAATAGTTAGCTAAAGGACAAAATCTCTTAAAACTGCTTCTCGGGATATCAAAAAGTTCATATCTTGACATAACTTGGTTCACGATTTGAGACCTTTCTCGGCCCGATATTTGGCATGTACTTCATACTTCATATCTTCGAGAGACGTTTTTGAGATAATGGTCTTCTCTTCGTTATAGAGTTTCTTCACTTGGAGACTTTTGAGGAGTACTCCAGCTTTGTTGACCACGACTTCATGATTATTCTTCAATCTCTAATTGGGATTTTGAGATACAACGATCCGCCTCCTTTTCGGACTTGGATCTATTTATCCTCATACCTTGTTAGGGTCTTTTCGGATAGACTTCTCCATGATCTTTATGGGAGTTGATTGCTTTTCGTCGTGAGTCTTGATCCTTCATATTGATTTTGGGAATAATGCTTTTCACATCACTTTGGATCTTCAGCAATAAAATTGAATCCTCATGCCTTGTTAGGGCCTTTTCGGACTCGCCAATCTTCGCGCCCCGCTTCATAAGTTATGCCTTGGCTATGAACTCTTATCATTACCGAGCAACTTTTAAACGATCTTGGGCTAGAAGCTAAGTAACTTTTCAAATCGTACGACCTTACTTATTGCAGATAATTTATTAGCAAGTGATGGGAGAAAAAGATCATAATTAACTCACATAAGTTAATGAGAGAATACCAAACTTGTAACCAACTCTATCATTTCTCGTTCTCCACAATTTAAAATCTCAAGGAATGAGACTCGTGGATGCTTAGCCTAATAAACCAATTAAGGTCTACATGGTTAAGGATACTAGCTAGAGTGAACTTGGATAAGTAAACTCGGGTTGAGTCAAAATATTCACAACGGGCCTAATATATCTAAGATTTCTAAACTTGCTAAAACCATTTTATTAAAATGCTAGAAAGTAACAAAAATAAAGGAGACTACAACTAGGCCAAAATAGATTAAAATTTTTGAAAAATGTCGAAAAATTAATTTTTCGGTTAAAATGAGGACAAATACAAGGAAAAGGCCACTTAACTTCGATAGAAGTCCCCCCTACACTTAATATAAACATTGTCCTCAATGTTTAAGCATGTGGGAGTAAACTCCCCTATACTTAGGACATTGTGCACTTTGTTTAAATCTCGTTAAGGAAAAGACAACTAAAGAGATTCCTATTTTAATATTGAGAAATATAAAATAGTGAATCGAAAAGAGTTTAGGATAGAACCGGGAAGAAGGGAACACGGAATCACGGTTCGTCAAAAGTCATCAAGAGTGTGTCTTTGAAGCTCTAATCCCTGCACATGATAAGAAAGAAAGCAAGAAACACCAACGGGGCTCCCCCTACACTTATGGTGAAAACAGGAAAGATAGATAGATAATTGGGTTGCCTCCCAAAAAGCGCTTGTTTTTGTTAACCGAGTCACGAGCCTGACTCGTCCCCGAATTAAATGGTCCATGGGGAAGCCTCGTATGTAATACCGGGATCAAAGACCTTGTCCTCGTTCCCGGAGGACATTAATAAAGGAGAGGTAGGAGGATAAGTCTTGAATAGTAAAAAGGTCCTCTCCATACCAGAAAAGCAAGTGAAGTCCAGATTGACGGGAGGTGGGGTGGGTAAGGGAATCACATTGTCATCCTCCAAAGACAATGGATGCAGGCCAATTGGCAAAGCCGTAAAAGTATCAATCATAGAATGGTCCATGTCACCTCCCGGGTCAAAGCATTTATCCTCATGATCGTAGAGAAGGAGTGTAGAAACTCGTTTAAGAAGACCACGATCAAGTACGAAACCATCATTCATTTGTGGGAATTGTTGATAAGTTAAATCCTCACGAATGTGGTAAACGTAATTCTCATAAGTGGAGTGTTGATTAGGTAACTCCTCGAGAATAGGATGTTTGGGCATGTGAGTTGGTTCGTCATTATTATGAAAAATAAGACGTTCCAACTCATCAAGTTCGGCATCGATGTTGGAAAAGTCGAGCTCGCTTGTAGGTGGAAGCGGAGGCAAAAGAGCTAACTCTCGGTCGATAATTTCCGCAATCTCTGGCTCGAAGACGAAATCATCATACTCGCCACATGTTGAACTCTTGTTGGGAAAATCAATTAGCGCTTGTGGATTTGTGATTATGTGATCAATGACTGTCAAATCGACTTTGTCCTTAAGCTCCGCAAAAGTCGGCACATCACACAGATTTTCCGGAATACCTGCGGGCTCACTTGGGATGACGACAAGTTCCTCGACACGAGACTTTAGGAATTTGTCCGATTCAGTTGCCGAGATAACGTCAATATGCTCATCCTCCACGATGAGAGAGCCAACGGGCTCCTCGGGTGTGATAGCAATAGACGAAGGAGGAAGGGGAGAAGTTTTGCTTTGCTTTAGAAATTCCTCCTCGTCGAAAATAACCTCAATTTCGGCATCGCTCTCCTCGTGACCTAAAGGGCCAATAATAAGCTCAGGGATATGAGTACTCGTCTGATCTCGCTGCTGTAAAAATGACTCCATACAAGTTCGCAGCGTGTGTAAAAGCTGTTTCGATTGCTCTTGAAAAGCTGTAGCAAAATCGTTTCTTTGTTCTTGAAGGGCTGTAGCAAGATCGACAATTGGTTCTTGGTAACTCATCCCGTGATGAGGCTGATGATCGAGTGGGTGCGGTGGGGGCTCAAGATTTTGAAAACCGGAATTATAGCACGTATGAGGCTCATAGTTGTTCATCGGTTGAGAAGAATTAGAAACCGGGTTTGGTTCATAATAATCCATAGTTGAAGAAAACTGAGGATCCGGATTTTGCTCATAATAATTCATTGGTTGACAGTAATAGGTATCGTGAGGGCCCCCACAGTTGTTGCAAACCGGGTATGGAGAAAACTCAGGTGCGTCTTGTGGATAGCTATTTTCATTGTCATAATTGTACCCCGGTTCTTGCCCGTGACCATACGGGTATTGAACCGGGCACGAAACATGCCAATGAGAATCGCTTCCACAATAGATGCATGGGGGAACAGGAGGTGGGTTCAAAAAGAATGAATTAGTCGAGTTGCACAAGGGACAAAATCCGTTTTGTATGTAGTCGATATCATTTCCGCACCGCTCACATGTACACCATTGACAAGAGTTGTTCCCAGATAATTGTTTCCCACACCGGACGCAATGGACATAAAAATCCATAAAGAAAGATAGATAAGCAAGAAGAATATTTTTGGTGCAAAACTTTGAAAAAGAAATGCTTTTAATGATTTTTCAAATGTTTTTGGAATTTTTTGAAAATTTTTGATACGAAAAATAACGTTCACGAGTGAACGGATCCCAAAAGCCAACGCGTCTCTCACAAAAAACCGTTAATCTTCACGAAAAGAGCCGGCAGCGGCGCCATTTAATGTAAGGCTTTTGACACCCCGTAAGAAAACTATAAGTTCGTTGAAGTTTGTTCTAATCGAATTGATTTCCGGTTAAATGTGTGACTCAATTGTTTTTGGTTAAGAAAAAGGGAAGTTGATTATCTATAACTAATCAAAAAGTAAATGCGAAAAGTATTTAAAAACGAACTAAAGACAAGTACAAATAATAAAAGTAAAACAAAGTGAATATTAAAAATTAAAAGTTAAAACGATATTAAAACTAATAGTAAAACAAATAATAAAACATAATTTAAAGCGAAACAATTAATAAAAATAAAACTAAACGAAGAAATTAACTATCGACTCGAAAATAAAGTTTTCTAAATGAAAAAGGAGAGAATAAAACTAAAATGGTACTTTAAAGCTAAACGAGGCAAAACCTAAAGCGGGTACTTAATAAAAGATAAAACTTGCACTTTACGAAAAAATATTAATTTTAAAATTAGACGAAAAAATTAACTAAAAATACGTAACTTTCAGAAATTAAATCGGAACAACTTTCAGATAAAACTAGACAATTACGGAACAATACTAGTAAATAAGCAAGCAGGCAGGCTAGCTGCTGGAAGCAGCCAGCCTGGCTGCTCATTTTGGCGCCAACATTGGTTAAGCAGCCAAGTAAGCACCTATCGTAATGTAAGACTAAAAAAAATCATCGGAATGTTTATTTTTGAAATCTATCGCAATGTGTTAATGTTGTATCGGAATATATTATTTTTTTTTATTTTATTTTTTTTTTATATTTTAAACTATCGGAATACTAAAAAGACAAACCATCGGAATGTGATTAAAACTAAAGCTATCGGAATGTTTAAAAATGGTCACCATCGGAATAACATAAAGTGAAATCCATCGGAAAGTGGCTAAAGAAAATTGGGCAGCATTTCGACTTAACAAAGGCCTTAAGACCCGTCGGAATATGCGATCGCAATGAGCGATCGCAATCCCGATCGGAATAAGGGGGATTTACCAACCTATCGCAAAGTAGAACCCACACTTGGGTTATTGCGATAAAAACCAAGAAGTCCGTCGGAATGTGTATTACCCTCAATATTGCGATGAACACCAACAAATCCGAAAATGGAGATAAGCAAAAATCTCAATAAGCACTTTCAATAAGCACACTAAACCAAAACTTGAACAACTTAATAAGCATAAATTTGAAACCTTTTAAAAAACGAAATTCATAAACTTTATAAAAACACAAAATAAGAAAACAAAATAAGCAAACTTTAAAGAGACAAACTTTTTAAGAAAACTAAAAAGCAAATAAGCTAAGTACAAAATAAGCCAATAAGATTGTCAAACTTATAGCTTATTTCATACGAAAACTTATATAGAAGTAAAAAGGTGAACTTTTTACTCAAATAAGCAATATGATTAAGCAAAACCAAAACTTAATCCGAACCAAAATCAAATCGAAAACAAGAAAAGTAGGATGAGAAAGATAAATAAAAGCTTGATAAAAGGGAAATTAAGATCCAACAATTAAATTAACTTACTTGGAATTAAACGGTACGAAATTTAAGACATGAAATTAAAGTGACAAGAAATTAAAAGGTACAAGTAATGAAAATGGTGGAAAGACTAATTTTGTCAAAATTAGCTAACCACTACAAAATGAAGTCCTAATGATTTATTTATAGGGGAGGAGGAGGATTAGTGGAAGGAAGCTTCCTCCCCTCTTTCATTTCTTCTTAATTGCGTCATTAAGTCCCTCCTTCTTTTAATCTTCATTAATTGCATACTTAGTCCTTTTCTTCTAATCTTCTTTAAACTTGGACTTAAGGGACTTTTGACTTTGGGATTTCTTTGAACTCGTCTTTAAATTCTTCAATAAAATAGACTTGAATTCTTCGGCTTTTGATAAACTTCCGTCTTTTGACTTTTTCTTCGATAAATCTTCAGAATTGGTCTTGGACTTCCGTTCTTTTTGCACTCTTGACTTCTTGACTTCGTCTTTCATCTTTTTCTTCAATAAAACTCCGTAAATGCCCGTAAATATCCGTGTTTTCTCCACTTCTCACCTTTTCGTCCTAAATCACAACAAAAACACAAACCACGCATAATTCTGACATAAAAGACATAAAATACACGTTTTGGCTCGGTTATTATTGTAATTAAGTGGTAAAAAGGATGGGTGTTTTCACACCTATCACTTCTGCACACACAAAATTCTCATAGAGGACGACTTTAAGCCCACAATTCAAAGCCAACGAAGGGTGAATCCAAAAATCCATGAAGTCATCAAAACAGAGGTTATCAAACTTCTTGATGCGGGTATGATTTACCCTATTTCGGATTCACCATGGGTTAGTCCAATCCATTGTGTGCCCAAGAAGGGCGGAATAACCGTTGTTCCCAATGAACACAACGAGTTGATTTCCACTCGTCTCGTTACTGGGTGGAGAGTTTGTATAGACTACCGCAAACTCAATGATGCCACGAGAAAGGATCATTTCCCTCTACCTTTTATGGACCAAATGCTTGAACGTTTAGCGGGTAATGAATATTACTTCTTTCTTGATGGTTTCTCGGGTTATTTCCAAATACCCATCGATCCCCAAGATCAAGAGAAGACAACATTCACTTGTCCCTATGGCACATTTTCTTACAAAAGAATGCCTTTTGGCTTATGCAATGCCCCCGGGACTTTCCAAAGGTGCATGTTAGCTATCTTCCATGACATGGTTGAACAAATCATGGAAGTCTTCATGGATGATTTCTCGGTCTTCGGGGATTCCTTCTCTTCTTGCCTTGCCAATTTGGAACGTATGCTTAAGCGGTGCGAAGACACTCGCCTTGTTCTGAATTGGGAAAATGCCATTTTATGGTAAAAGAAGGCATCGTGCTAGGACACAAGATTTCCAAAGCCGGTCTTGAAGTAGACCGTGCTAAAGTCGATGTTATCGCCAAGTTGCCTCCACCTTCAACCGTGAAGGGTGTGAGAAGTTTACTGGGTCATGCGGGCTTCTACCGTCGATTCATCAAATATTTTTCTCAAATCGCTCGCCCAATGACCCACCTCTTGGAAAAAGATACTCCTTTTATCTTTTCCAAAGAGTGTCTTGAAGCCTTCAACTCGCTTAAGGATAAGCTAACTAAGGCACCCGTCTTGGTTACCCCTAATTGGGAGCTTCCCTTTGAGTTGATGTGCGATGCTAGTGATTTTGCTATTGGAGCGGTTCTGGGACAAAGAGTGAACAAACACTTCCAACCAATCCATTACGCTAGCAAGACAATGACGGGGGCACAATTGCATTATACGACAACCAAAAAAGAGCTTTTAGCTGTTGTCTATGCCTTTGAAAAATTTCGCCCCTATCTTGTCCTTTCCACCACAATCGTTTACACCGATCATTCCGCGTTGAAGTACTTGTTGACAAAGCAAGATTCCAAACCAAGACTTCTTCGCTGGGTTTTGCTACTCCAAGAATTTAAAATCGAAATTCGTGATAAAAAGGAGCTGAAAACCTAGCGGCGGATCATCTCAGCAGACTTGAGGATCCTTACCAAGGGGATCATCCGAACAAAGAAATCAATGATTCTTTTCCCTTGGAGACCTTAATGTCTATAAATTCGAATTCTGATGAAACCCCGTGGTTTGCGGACTTTGCAAACTACTTGGCGGGTGGAATTCTCAAGGAAGGGTTGACGTCCCAACAAAAGAAAAAGTTCTTCACCGACATTAAGACTTACTTTTGGGACGACCCTTACCTATTCAAACAATGTGCCGACCTGATTATCCGCCGATGTGTTGATGGACCGGCAGCTTTAGAAATCCTTGATGCTTGCCACAAAGGACCCACCGGTGGTCACTTTGGTCCCAACTACACCGCCAAAAAAGTGTTTGATTCGGGATTTTATTGGCCTTCCATATATCGTGACGCTCACAATATGGTTAAACGATGTGATGTTTGCCAAAAACAAGGCACGATCACACATAAAGACGAGATGCCTCAGAATTTCATTCAAGAGTGTGAAATCTTTGATGTTTGGGGTATCCACTTTATGGGGCCATTCCCTTCTTCTAAAGGAAACAAATACATCCTTGTTGCCGTTGACTACGTCTCCAAATGGGTTGAAGCCAAAGCTTTACCCACTAATGACGCAAGGGTGGTTTGTAACTTTTTGAAATCTCTATTCGCTAGATTCGGTGTGCCTCGTGCCATTATTAGTGATCGTGGGACTCATTTTTGCAATGACCAATTTGCTAGAGTCATGGCTAAGTATGGTGTAAATCATCGTCTTTCCACAGCCTACCACCCACAAACTAATGGCCAGGCTGAAATATCCAACCGAGGATTAAAGCGAATTCTGGAAAGAACCGTGGGAGAGCATCGTGCCTCATGGGCTGATAAACTTGATGATGCTTTGTGGGCTTTTCGTACCGCATACAAGACTCCGATTGGTTGTACACCATATCGTCTCGTGTACGGGAAAGCGTGCCACCTCCCCATTGAGTTGGAGCACAAGGCTTACTGGGCCTTGAAGTGGGCTAATTTTGATATCAACAAAGCCGGTGACCTACGCAAGATCCAACTCAATGAGCTGAACGAACTCCGTAATGAGGCTTATGAAAATTCTTTGATCTATAAGGAAAGGAGTAAGCTCATTCACGACTCCAAGATTAAAAACCGAGAGTTCCATGTTGGAGACAAAGTCTTACTTTTTAACTCTCGGTTGAAAATCTTTTCGGGCAAGCTGAAATCTCGTTGGTCCGGCCCATTCACCATTGCCCAAATTTTTCCATATGGTACTCTCGAGCTCGCTCAACCTAATGGACCTAATTTTAAGGTGAATGGCCAACGAGTGAAGTTGTACTTTAGTGAGGACACCTCTCAGGAGATGATTCCTTCCCTCACCACGTTTCCCATGAACTAATTTTGGGTCGAGTCAGGCTCGTGACTCGGTTATCAAAAACAAGCGCTCCTCGGGAGGCAGCCCGGGTATCTATCCTGTTCTGTTTTAACCTCCTAAGTGTAGGGGGGACCTCTATCGGTGTTTGTATTTGTATGGTGATGTGATTACAGGGATAAGTGCACTCTTGGAAACTTTGAAGAACCGTGCTCCCGTGTTATCCGAAATCCGGTTCTCTCTCTCAACTATCGTGATTCAATTTTCTTCATACTCTCATTTGAAATTGATCACTTTAGTCGTCTCTTTCTTAACTTGATTTAACCAACGTGCACAATGTCATAAGTGTAGGGGAGACTTTTCCCACATGCTTAAACATTGAGGACAATGTTTATTTTAAGTGTAGGGGGGACTTCTATCGAAGTTTTAAGTGGACTTTTCCATGAAAATGCCTTCATTTAACCGGAAAATCATCTTTTTCAACATTTTTCAAATTTTTAATTAACTTTGGCCATTTAGTCGTAATTTTTAAATTTTAATCTTTGCTTTCATATGTATATATCCCGCACTAAAGTCAAAATATTAATAAAGTGGAGTAGCTAGTTTAGAAGTCTTTGACATATTAGGCCCGTTGCGTTTATTTTGACTCAACCCGAATAGACTCATCCAAGTTTATTCTAGCTAGTATCCTTAACCATGTAGACCTTAATTGGTTTATTAGGCTAAGTATCCACGAATCTCATTACTTGAGATCTTAAATTGTGGAGGACGAGAAATGATAGAGTCAATTATAAGTCGGTACTCTTGCACAAGCTCACTTGGTGTGATTATTTGCCTATTCTCCCATCACTTGCTAATAATTTATCTGCAATAAGTAAGGTAGTACGATTTGAAAAGTTACTTAGCTTCTATCCCAAGATCGTTTAAAAGTTGCTCGGTATTGATAAGAGTTCATAGCCAAGGCATAACTTATGAAGCGGGGCGCGAAGATTGGCGAATCCGAAAAGGCCCTAACAAGACATGAGGATTCAATTTTATTGCTGAAGATCCAAAGTGATGTGAAAAGCATTATTCCCAAAATCAATATGAAGGATCAAGACTCACGACGAAAAGCAATCAACTCCCATAAAGATCATGGAGAAGTCTATCCGAAAAGACCCTAACAAGGTATGAGGATAAATAGATCCAAGTCCAAAAAGGAGGCGGATCGTTGTATCTCAAAATCCCAATTAGAGATTGAAGAAATAATCATGAAGTCGTGGTCAACAAAGTTGGAGTACCCCTCAAAAGTCTCCAAGTGAAGAAACTCTATTAACGATGAGAAGACCATTATCTCAAGAACGTCTCTCGAAGATATGAAGTATGAAGTACATGCCAAATATCGGCCCGAGAAAGGTCTCAAATCGTGAACCAAGTTATGCCAAGATATGAACTTTTTGATATCCCGAGAAGCAGTTTTAAGAGATTTTGTCCTTTAGCTAACTATTGATTAAATCATCCTACTTTGCTTTCAGCCTTAATAAACTATCGAAATAAGTCCAAAATGCATCTTCATGATCATTCTAAGACAAAAATAAAATATAAGAGATACACCTAGGAATAAGGGAGTTTAAGCATATAATTAAGCCATGTGTGTAAGTGTTTGATTTACTAACTTATAATAACAATGGTCTCGTTTTTAAGCTTAGTTTGGGGAACGTGAAACTTGAGGGTGATAAATCTTCGCAGCACCAAAGCCCTAATATAAGTCATTGATCTCTTTGCAAGTTATTTCCATGTAGCTATTTTCAAGTGAAAATGGTTTTCTATCCTTTTGTTTCCTTTTAAGTTTTAATTTCTTTTAGTACCTTAATTTTTGTTTAAGTAGTATTTTAATAAGGCCAAGGTTGATTAATTATGAGAAAAGTGTAAAATTGCTTATTCACTAAGCATTGCATGAGGGCATGGCAATGGTTAAGTGTAGGGGATTTGATAGGTGTGTAAACACCCATCCTTTTACCACCTAATTCTGGCTAAAACAAGACCAAAACGCATATTTAATATCATTTGTTTGGAATTATGCGTGGTTTTTGTGTGTATTGTGTTTTCAGAGCCAACCGGATGAATATTGGAGAAAACATGAGATTGCACGGGTTTTACCGAAGAAAAAGACTCAAGACAAAGTCTAGTGTCCAAGAAATGCAAAAGATTTGAAGTCACTGGGCCTATTCGAAGATTTATAGAAGAAAAGGACCAAAGATGGAAGATTTACATAAGTCGAAGAAACTCAAGTCTATTAAACGAAGAAATTAAAAGACGAGTTGAATTTAATCGACGACAAATCCCGAATCAGAATCGAAAACGTCAACTTTTCTGAAAAGACGAGAAGACAAGAAGAACGGGAGAAAGCCCAATCACCAACCAAAGGGAGCACCTATATAAAGCCCACCCCTCACACTTTTCATCTAGTTTTTAGTTTTTCTTTTCCTCCTTCTTTTCCTCCCTTTCTGTTCGTAGCATCACCAACACCACTAGGATGTTTGGTGATTTTGATCTTTGTTTTTTGTTAATCTTGTAATTTCATCCTTGTTTTGTGATTGTTAAAACCTTATTCTATCAATTAAATCTTTCCATTTCATCTTGTTCATCATCATCTTTTATTTCAAGTTCTTAAGTTCTTATTTGGTTGAGTTTTGATTTTAAAAACTTGTTGAATTTGTGTTTTTGTGATTGGGATTTGATCCTTGTAGTTGGTAGATGATTTGTGGTTAATTTGGTAAAACCTTTTTGCTTATTTAGCTTGATTTTGGATTAAAATCGCATTTCCCTGTTTTTTCTGCATAGTTACTGTTCTTGAGTGTTCCCAGGTTCCGGATGAACAAAACTTCCGGATGAACACAAAACTTCCGAATGAACTGAAAGTTCCGGATGAACAAAACTTCCGAATGAACAAATAGTTCCGGATGAACCAATACTTCCGAATGAACAAATAGTTCCGGATGAACTAAAAGTTCCGGATGAACACAAAGTTCCGCATGAGTTTAAAAAGTTCCGAATGAATTCCCTTTTTAAAAGTTCCGAATGAGTTTTAAAGTTCCGAATGAATTTTTGTTAAAAAGTTCCCAGTCAAGCCAAAAGTTCCGAACAAACTTCCGGATCAAAAGTTTCGAGTGAACTTCCGGATCAACAACTTCCGAACCAACTTCCGAAGAAAGTTCCGGATCAACTTCCGAAGAAAGTTCCGAGTGAAGGTTCCGAGTAAATTTCCGAACGAAGTTCCGGATCAAGGGTTCCGAACCAAGTTCCGATTGAACTTCCGAATCAAGGTCAAACTTCCGAATCAAATTTCTTTTGAGTATTTCTAAGGTTTACTTACTGTTTCTTCAATCATACTTATATTTTAATTTTAATTTTAATTTTAATTCAAGTTTTATTAATTGTTATTATTTTAATTGCTTTTAAACTTAAGTTTACATTTTAATGCATTTAAAACTTTTAGTAGACTAGAAAATCACTCCCCTTTTTAGTAACCAAGAACAATCATTCCACTTAGAACCAAGATCAATTCGAGAGGATATCGAGAGAATTTAGAACCCATACAAAATCCAAGTATCAGAAGCAGTCAGGATATTCCTTGCTTATGCTGCACATAAGGGCTTCAAGGTTTTTTAGATGGACGTTAAAACTACTTTTCTCAACGGTTATTTAAAGGAAGAAGTGTATGTGAATCAGCCAGAAGGATTCATCGATCCTCATCATCCTGATAAAGTCTATCGTCTCAAGAAGGCTGTATATGTACTTAAACAAGCTCCAAGGGCATGGTACGCAGAACTATCCAACTTCTTGGTTTCCAAAGGATTCTCCAAAGGTTCTATTGATCCTACTCTCTTTATTAATAAATATGGGGAGGACATACTGCTGGTGCAAGTTTATGTTGATGACATTATTTTTGGTTCTACGAAATGGGGGAGCTAAAATTCTTTTTAGGCCTCCAGATTCATCAATACCCACGTGGTATCTTCATAAACCACGCTAAGTATGCTCAAGAGATACTTAAAAAGCATGGTATGACCTCATGTGCTCGCGTTGGTACACCATTGTCGACCAAATCCCTAGACGCTGACTTGTACTCATATCCCGTAGATCAAACGCGATATCGCAGTATGATCGGGTCACTTATGTACCTTACAGCCAGCAGGCCTGATATTCATCATGCCACATGCTATTGTACACGATATCAAGCCAGACCTACTCAAAAGCACCTCAAAGAGGTTAAACGGATCTTTCGGTACCTTAAGAATACCATTTACATGGGACTCTGGTATCCGAAGGGAACCGGTTTTCATCTAACAGCTTTTTCAGATTCTGATCACGCAGGTTGCCTTGATAGTCGAAAAAGCACTTCTGGTAGCGTACAATTTCTAGGGGAAGACAAGTGATGGTTGTAAAATACGTCTTTTAGGGAAAAGAGCGTAATTAGGGCAAGTATTAAGTGTCGGTTTAGGAAAACCAAGCACTAATGACCCAAAAGTGGGGATCGTTCTCAAGGAGGCTTGTGTGTTGTGTAGAGAGATGATTAATGGTTTGTGATTATATTGATGATAAATGAAAAGAAGAAAATAAATTAGAAGAGAATGACGGTTACGATTATGAATTAAACTAAGACGAATAGTCGTGCACGTAAAACCGTAAAAAGTGACCAAATTAATAAATTTACCCTAAAAATTCCTAGAAAATTGCAATAAATCCTAAAAAAAGTAATTAGAGTTTACTAAAAATCAAAAATCACTCAAACCTTTTATTTAATTAAATAATAATTTTTAATGCTAACTAAAGCCCAAAAAATCAATTTAATTAACAAAAAGCCCAAAATGAGATTTTTTCACTTGTAGACCTCTAAAATGACTTAACTAAATTTATAAATATTTTTTGAAAATTTTAAAATTAATTAAAACTATTTAAAAACAATTAAAAACTATTAAAACTTAAAATAATTCTAAAAATTAATCTAATGACAATAAAAATTTTCTAAAAATTGTAAAATTCCTAAATTAATGTGTTTGAACTAAGAAAAATGAAAAAACTTGAAAAATCAAAATTTTAGTTTTTAATAATAAAATAATAATAAAATATTAATAAAAATCCAAAATTTATACAAAATTATAATAAGTTGCAAAACTACTTATTTTAACTAAATAAAACAGAAATGAAGTTGAAATTACAAAATACCCCTATTGGGCCTTAAAATGGGCTAAAAGTCCAAACAGTCCCCTTAATGGGCTCAAATTGGCCCAATAAAAAAATGTTGTCCAAATTAGCCCAAAATCTCCTATCTGACTTAAAATTTGATTTTAAGAACAAAACTATTAAGGCCCAAAAGCTGAAAATGTGTTTAAGCTAGCTTATTTCAAAGCAGCTTATTCTTAATGGGCTTTTTGGCCCATTAAGCTATAAGCTGATGTCATAAGCTAAAATATGACACACAAGCTTCTTTTGAGTTACTTAAGAGATCTATAGAAAGAAAATTGGAAAAATCACAAGAAATAAGCCTGAAATAAGCCAAGACTCTCTTCACCAAACGACAAAATAGTCGTTTTTGAGTTCTAGACCACCTCAAGTGCTGATTCAACTTTCAAAAGCTTTTATATGACTTACTTCCAATATTCATAAAAGCCCTCTTTATATGTTTCAGACGAAGAGCATGTGTGTCAAATGCGTATATATCAGCGAAGTCTAAATGATAAACTATTATTAGTTCAGTTCGGTAGAACATCGATGATAGGAGAATTTTTCCACTGGTATTCTACGCTCGATCTCTACTCCCCGAAAGCTCACTCACAATGGCCCCGCCGAATGATCAAATGGTACCCTCTGGTTCCGGAGGACCATCGCACTCTCCCTCCTGGAAGGAATCTTCCTTCGAGATCGATGTGTTGTTGGAAGAATGGCCAAAATGTTTGCTATCCTTAACTATTTTTGTCTTTTCTGAATGATAAAAAAAATAGGGTCCGCGAGGATCCCACCAGAGCGCCTTCCACTTCTAATAGTCCACGAACTAGACCAGAATCAAGCTAAATAATAAAAAAGTTTTCAAATAAGCACAAGCAATAAGCCAGAATAAGCAGATAATCACTTGTTTAAAAGTCAACTTAATGAGTTTTCTAGTAAAAAGTAAAAGTCAAAGTCTAATAAGCTCCAGATCAAATAAATGGGTCAAATGAGAAAGATCTATCACAAAAAATAAGTTGTTGCAAGTCTGGATAAGCCAAATTGGCTTATGAATAAGTTGAATGATGTTTTACACTAGCAGGGGCTAGTTTTGGAGGTTGAGCAGTGGAAACTTTTCCCCCTACTTGACCTTTTTGACTTTTTGTCTTTTGTGGCTTTTTTGTGGATTCAAGTTAAGCAAAGGCACCCAAATGATCAGTTAATCATGAGGAGTCAATATCAATCACAAAAACACAACTTCAAATAGCCAATCAGTGCAGTTAATTCAAAACATCACCAGATATAACACAGACATGAACAATAAGCAGTTTTGGTTCAATAAACACTTTTAGCAAAAATCAGCCAACCAAATTGCACCAAAAGCATACACAAGCTATAATTAATTTAAATGAACAAATTTAAACAGGTTTCATGCAATGGTTCAAGGTCTAGATCAAGATTCAAGCACCAAGAAGTTACTGATGAACACTAAACAAGCAGTTATGAACACTTGCTGATATACTTGACCAAAAGGCCAGATTCAAATACTCAAATCTTCCAATTAGGTTACACAAACTTTGATTTAACAACTTTTAGCCCTAAACATGCATACACTCTAGGTGTTTCCAAAACCTTAGGTCAAAAACAGTCAAAACAAGTGAGATATAGCACAATCTTTAATTTGATGTTACAAAGCTGAAAACTTGCAGGTTTTAGCACACAACCAAGTGAAAAGCAGATACCAACTCAAACAAACAACTTCCAATAACACAATAACAATCTATGCACTCAAACAGGTTAACCCAAACACCCCTTATCTTTTTTAAATCAAGATTAAACAAGTATAAGTGTGATTCAATGTTACCCAAGCCCAATCAAACACAATAACAGATGTATTATGCAGTGTCAAGCATGATTAAGCCACAAACTCAACAAGAACACAAGCAGAACACAAAATCACCAAAAATCAAGTATTATGACAGATTTTGGGTAAAAGGGTTCAAACCTCATGGATGTACATCCACACCCGCGAATGTTTGAGCTGATGTGCTAGCAAGAACAAGCACAAGCTTCCACAAACAACCCTTCTAAGATTCAACAAGGTTAGCACAATAAAATCAAAAACAGAAAGGTGACAACTTTGAAAAGAAATTTGATTAATGCAACCTTGTTCCCATACTTGATTATCCCCAAGTTATAAGCCTCATAAAACCTTGATAACACTTTATCAGGATGCTATGATCCACTTATAGCCCAAGAATTCCAAGGTTTAAACCAAGACTTAGCAAAATATCAAATTTTGAGCCCTTGTACAATTTCTTGCACAAGGTTTTAGAACACGTTTTGAGATTCAAAATTAGCAAACATATAACATAAACAAGCTTAATAAAAGGTTGGCACTTGGTTTTTCTTCACTAAATTCAAACTCTATTTCATAACTTGAAAGTAGGATTTACCGAAATGTGAACTAGGAAAAATCAAGAGCAAGCTGCTATGATGCAGCTTCTATGCCTTATATAGGCTACAAATGAACTACTACAATGCATAAAAACATAAAACCCTAATGTGTGAAGTCCCTGAAATGCCCTTGAGAGTTTTGGCATTTTGCTTGATCATGTGACTGAATTTGGCAGTTTGTTGAGGTGTCACGCATGTGGAAGTGATCAAAGGCTCACAATGAGCTTAAGTTTGAAGCTACAATCTTGAACGTTGAATGTGGCAGGGTTTTTGGCTTTTTCTCCCAAAACCGTATGTGAGGGTTTATCATGTGACCAAGGTGATGATGTGGCATGGGTTTTCAAAGTTGGGATGCGATTAAGATAACCTTAATCACATTTCTGGATAATTTGGTGGTTTAATTTCAAGTGGATTAAGAAAACCCAATTCGTGTTCTTGAGTGAATAGTACATGTTTTAATCTTGATTTGTGTTTAAAAAGGTGTTAATTGCGTAAATTTAAACTTAATTAAATAAGTTTAAACCGGGTTAGTGGGATGGGGTGATGTGGCAAGGTTTTGAGTTGTGATTGGCTGAAATTTGGTAGTGGGGCACGTGTCACAAGGTGAGAGGTCTAGGTAACTTCTTGTGTCTGCCAAGTTTAACCCTCCATTTCTTTCTTTCTTGCTACTTTGGTTTAAACATGCCAAAATCCAGATTCCTTTGTTAATGAAGTTTTACTTTTCATACTTTTGCCCCAAATAATTTTCCAAAGTATTTTCAGGGGTATTTCTTGCCAATTGTTGATTCTTGAAGGGTTGTTTTGGCATTTTCTTCATAGATAATGGTCTTGACTTGTATGATTGACTTTTTGGAGGACTAATATTGACAAGTCATGATTTATGAGGGACCATTTTTGCCAATTCTTCAAAGTGGAGGGCCCTTTTTGTAAATTTGACAAACTTTAAGGACCAAACTTGTAATTATGAATAAACAAGGGTTTAAAGTGTCAATTCTTCAATATTGGAGGACCCTTCTTGCATAATCTTCATATCTTCAAGGGTTTTTCTTGGAAAATCTTCACTAGGGCTTGGTTCATTGTGCGGCTTCGTTTCCCGTGTTCGTTTTTGCATGTTTCTTGTGATCTTTTGTCATTTTCTCAATATCCGTACCTAATATACACAAGTAACAAACACAAGCATATATTTGGCATTTTGGATGATATTTAATGCATTTAAAGCCCGTTTTGGACGATGAGACTATGTATAAAAGCAGTCTCATCACTCTCCCATACTAAACCATTGTCGTGCCCTCACGCAATGCTAGAATAAAGTATCGTAGCATCTCCAAAATTAATTTTTATTCACCTTTATTGAATGTAAACTAGCTATACTACTACTGTTACTTCTACTTGCGTTTTTGACATAATGTATGATTTTCATCGCAAAATGGGACGTTTAGGTTCATAGAATAAGAACACGTGAATGCTTCGTTAGAAATAATTTCGTCGTCCTCAATTTTCACCCCAATTCCATGCTAAGCGTGCAACGAGATCATTGTCATTATAAGTTAGTAATGCTAACACTACTCATATGCCCTAATCACGTACTTATCCTCCCATTTTCCTAAGTTGCATCTCTTATATTTTATTTTGTCTCGAATGTTTCACGAGGATACATTGTTTGACTTATGCGATGATAAAGATTTAGGTCTAAAAATAGAGTCCTAACGGTGCAACAAAGACCATCGAATTAATAGCCCCTCTTAATAGACAACGATGTCAAAAAATTAAGTCAACAAGAAGGATCAATAAACACGGTTTTATAATGGTTTTGAACATGAGACTTATTACCAAGACTTTTATACGCCCCCTAACGGAAGGGCCTTATTATCATAGGTTTACCTCCATCTTTTATTCAACTTCGCCATGAAGCTTTTATTATGACTTCGGTCTTGCCTTGCCTTTTATTTAACCTCGCCATGAGGTGTTTATTATGGCCAAAGACGTATATCCTCACGCTAAGGCGAATTTTGGATCTTTAAAGCTTCAAAGATTAAGGCTTGATTCACTTTCAATTTTGCATAGATTTTTCGGCCTTGTGAGCTTCAAATTGTTTGCTTGATTTAGGTGAGCACTTGAAATCTTATTATTGGGTGAAGCTTTCGATTAATCGGGTTGCCAATACTTCAAAACCGTGACGCTGGCGATACCTTAATGTCTTCCCAATTTAATTACATGGAAGCTACTAGAAAAGACTAGAAACCAACAATCAAGACTAAACCGCTAAGTCAATATTTATTAAGCAAAAAATATTTACATGCGAGGGGAGAATAAGCAAATACCAAGAACACATGAGTTTTTGAAAGAATACGAGTACTCTACGTTTAGCATAGTAACTTATAATTAACTCTATCATTTCTCGTCCTCATTTAAGAGACTTAGCCTAATATAAAGTTAAGGAATCAAAGCTAAGTGCTCAACACGCACGGGCGAGTCAAAAATTACTCTTATTCTCACCATCGGAAAACCTACATTCGTGTCTTCAAACACTTATAAAACATGAGAATTTTTTTAAAATTTGGCCATTTTTAGCCTTATTTTGCAACAAAACGATAAACAAAAAGATAAACTTTGGAAAGCGTGAAGGTTTGGCAAGGCAAGTATCTATTCACCCCCCATACTAAAGTTAAACACTGTCCTCAATGTTTCGAGTCTAAGGGTTGGAAAACCCCCTTACTAGAGACGTAGTCGAATGCTTAATCTAGCATGGAAAGTTTGTAACCGTTAAATTTAAAGCCGTTTATGAAGTGTGCTATAAACCTAAGGTTTGAACATCAAAGGATATATCATAGATATTGAGAAATTCTTCCAAGCAAACCCATAAAATGAACACGAGAGGCTCCAATCGTGAAGATAATCATCTTCTAAAATCCACAATTCACGAACAACCACGGAACAAAGGTTGGAAGGGCAAAAATCCCCACACGTTACTACATTAGAAAACGATAATATGTACATAGGATAAGCATGGGACTCCCCCACGAGGCACCTCATTTTTGATTACCAAGTTATGAGCTCGACTCGATCCTCCCAATACTAATTATCTTTGGGGAAGGTGATTTGGTCGAGGTAGTTCAAGGATGGAACTTCCCCGCCAAAGTAGTGCTTCAACCTATGTCCATTCACCTTGAAATTGGGGCCATCATTTTGAGCTAGCTCGATGGTCCCATATGGAAAAACTCGAGTCACGGTGAATGGACCGGACCAACGGGATTTCAACTTACCGGAAAAGATTTTCAAAAGAGAGTTAAAAAGCAACACTTGATCTCCAATGTTAAAAACCCGGTTTTTAATTTTTGAATCATGAAACTTTTTAGTCTTTTCTTTATAAATCAATGAATTTTCATAAGCAATGTCCCTTAATTCATCTAATTCATTTAATTGCATTTTCTGGTGTTTTCCCACGGTCTCCATATCATCATTACAATGCTTAAGGGCCCAATAAGCTTTGTGTTCAAGTTCAATTGGCAAGTGACAATTCTTCCCATACACAAGCTTATAGGGAGTGCACCCAATGGGCGTCTTATGAGCGGTCCTAAAGTCCCGTAAAGCATCGTCCAACTTATCCGACCAAGATTGTCGGTTCTCTCCAATAGATCTCTCCAAGATCCTTTTCAAAGCTCGGTTTGAAACCTCGACTTGCCCACTCGTTTGTGGGTGATAAGCCGTAGAAAGACGATGTGTAACCCCATATTTCCTTAGGACCCTTTCGAATTGGTCGTTACAAAAATGGGTTCCACTATCGCTTATGATCGCACGAGGGGTTCCAAACCGAGAGAACAAGCTTTTCAAAAACTTGACTACCACACGAGGATCGTTAGTGGGCAAAGCCTTAGCTTCCACCCACTTAGATAGGTAGTCAACGGCGACAAGGATGTACTTATTACCACGAGATGATGGGAACGGCCCCATAAATTCAATGCCCCAAACGTCAAAGATCTCACACACTTGGATGATATTTTGTGGCATTTCATCATTTTGTGAGGCTTTTCCTTGTCGTTGCCATGAGTCACATGACTTCATAAGTGCATGTGCATCTCGGTAAATAGTAGGCCAAAAGAAACCGACACCAAAGACCTTCTTAGCCGTAAGATTAGCACCGTGGTGACCACCCGTGGGTCCCTCGTGACAAGCTCTAAAGATGTTAGAAGCTTCGGTACCAAATACACAACGTAGAATAATTTGATCCGCACAAGTTCGAAACAAGTAAGGTTCCTTCAAAAAATAGAACTTGACGTCATGAAAGAATTTTCAATTTTCTTGAGTCGTCATACCCTTGATGATGAAGTTCCCCGCATGGTAATTTGCGATGTCCGCTAACCATGGGGTAGAAGAATCAAGCTTAGAATTCACTACACCAAGTGTCTCGAGCGAAAATGTTTCGGTGATTTCCTTGGGCTCGTAAACACTTTGGTGAGGATCTTCCAAACGAGAAAGATGATCGGCCGCTAGATTCTCGGCTCCTTTTTTGTCAACGATTTTGTGATCAAATTCTTGAAGGAGGAGAATCCAACGAAGTAATCTTGGATTTGCATCTTGTTTAGCCATAAGATACTTGATAGCCAAATGATCCGTATACACTATGCATTTAGTCAAGACGAGATAAGATTGGAGGTTTCTCGAATGCATACACCACGACAAGGAATTCCTTCTCCGTTGTAGTGTATTTTGGTTGAGCCTCGGTCATTGTCTTGCTAGCATTGTGAATAGGCAAGAAGTGTTTTTCATGACGTTTCCCCAATACGGCCCCAATAGCGTAGTCACTAGCGTCACACATGAGCTCAAAGGGAAGGTTCCAATTGGGAGCAACAAGAATGGGAGCTTCGGTAAGTTTCCTCTTAAGGATTTCAAAGGCTCGTACACAATCTGTAAAACCCCTGTTTTTACCTTTCAACTTTGTCCCATAGTGGGCACAGTTTACTGAACTAAGTGTAATCCCACTTCATGAATTTTCAGTCTCTCATTATATTTTACTGTCGATTCTTGTATATTTATAAATATATGAGACTTCCGTCCTATTTAATCTATGTAAGGTCACGATTCACAAGTCTAGTGTATGTCTTACATTTTTATTTAAGTTAAAAAATTTCCATCCACCTTATGCCTTGTCTTACCTAAGTGATCACACTTAGCTTCTACTTAATCAAAAATAAACTACACGTCACTTGTGAAACCTTATGTTTACACGGCTAGAAACATTACACAAGTGTTCACATAACACAAAACTTACCTTTACACTAAAAACTAACTAATACTTACTAGATATTTTTGAGAATCACAATTCCCCACATGGGATATGCAACCTCTCCAACAAAACATATACTTCACTTGGTACAAGGTAATCTTGGTACTAAGATTAGCCAATTAAGAGCATGTACCTTTTGTCTCCCACCAAGCCCTCACCTAGCCGGTTTTGCAAGCTCCACATCACCTTTGTACATCCCTCCATTTATGAAGATGTACTAAACTCCCTATAGATACATCACCATACAACTAGATTAAAACCAAAACCACTCCCCACTTGGATGAAACCTACGGCTAAACTAGAAAGCATGGGTAACTCATCCTAAGAACATTAAACACATATCACATTTACTCTCCAATCATCACCAAACTCAAACACATTTACTTCTCCTAGCATTGAATCGAGTCAAAGAAGCATTGAAGGGGTCTCGGCATACATTGATCCAACTAGGAAGGCTTCATTTGTCCACTTTTAGGAACCTCAAGCTTTAGTGTACTTCTACTTCATCACCTCTAGGTCTAAGCAAGTAAGTAATCTCTCTTTCCATCATCTTCCATATCTCTTACTTCTCATGCATAGCATTCACTTAAACTTATGATAATCAAGGTTTAGAATGCATGCACACGTAAAAATCATGCTAAAACCCTCCTAGCAAAGCTCACGGCTTGCATATTTGGCCACAAGTGTACACACCCTTAGGTTGATCATATTGGCAACATGTGTGACCAAGTAAATTACTTAGGTTTGCGTCCTAAAAACCCTAGGTGGCTCGGCTAAATAATCAAGACAAGGGATGAACACCTTGATTTATAAATCCTAGATTAACTTCTATAATATGGTTAGATAGATTTGTTATAAACACTAGGAAGCTCAAGCCTAAGCCCATTATATTCGGCTTATTTTGAAAACAAGTGTGTACCATGGCTTATTGAATCTTGAGATATTAACTAGCATGTTATGATGAAAGATCCCTTATTGTTGATAAGATAAATCTGTACTACACAAATAAGCCGAAACATAATTGTGTAAAATCAGATTAGCCATAAGCTTGGTTAGGCCGAAACATATCAAGCCTAAAGTTAATGTATTGGCTAAATAAATGGTTATAGTAACTTTTTAATTAGCCCACTATGAACCATTTGGCCCAAGAAACCTAACCGACCCTTAATGGGCCATTCGGGCCCATTAATCACAAAAAATACATAATGGAGACTTTTTGGGCCGGTTGTGTAAAATAAGGGAAGTACTAAGTTGAAAATGAAAATATATATAAATGTTGAGTACTTTTCGAAACTTGAAACAAGTACAAGGACTAAACTTGACGAAGTGGAAAGTATAGGGTCACGGTTTTAAGTAGACAAGACTTATTTCAAACTTCAAGGACCAAACGGACCATTTTATAAACATTTTACAAACCCAAAAATCTTTTCGTGCCTTATAAGGTCTTATCCGAAAGATAAAGGACCTAGAATGACATTATGAAAACTTATATACAACTAGTTACTTTTTGGGCCCTTTTTGATACTTAGCCGAAACCATAGGGACCCCTTTTGCTAACTCAATAAACTCTTATAAACCCTAGGGGGCTGTTTGGTATTTAGCCGAAACTTTTATAAGCCCTAGGGGCTGTTTTGTAACTTGAGTATATATCTAAAACTTGGCCGAAACTACGAGGACTAGAATTGACAAACATTGAAACTTATGTAAGCCCTAGGGGTGTTTGTGTAACCGGGGGTACTTATGCGAATTGGGGGACTAGTTTTGACATTCCCTAAACTTAGATAAATTTTCATAAACCCTAATAATATGTATATAATCAATGTATACCAGAAAGGAAAATATAAAGGCCCGATGCTTGTGAGTATATTTTTAATATGACCGTTTATAAAAAAATAAATATACTAATTATATTTATTTTTCCTCACATCAAATATTTATGAAACCCTGTTATTAAACATTTAAACCACGATTGAGTATAGTATGAATTCGAGAATATTAATTAAACAGGATTAATTTAATTGGACTATAGTATTTATTTTATTACTTAAAATAAATATGACTACAACCCGTACCACTTAACCAACTACGGGTACTCTAATAAAATGCTTAAAAACCTGTAGAAGCATATACTGATACTTTAGTAACCCTTGTACAACCTGTTATACTTTTACTGAGACTGTATAATTATCTAGGTTGATTGACTGTGTGTTGAGCACTACTCCATATATTGTGACTACCACCATACTGTTAAGGTGAGTTCATGGTCCCACTTTCATATATTGACAAACTTTTAAAATCCTTTTGGGGGAGAAAACATGCAACTGATTTATGGATATAAATTAAACTGTATCAACTTTAATTATATGTGCCTATTGTAGAAATCCTCATGACCCGTGAGCTGAAACTGTTAAAATCGTTGGATTACCTGAATGTTATAAATAGATCTATTTGGGATTGACCATCCCCACCTGGGTGAGTCATGCTCACTGTGCCTTGGCCGGGACAACAGGTGTTTACCATGTCAGCACTTACTTTGGATGGGTGCCTGTTTAGAAATGGCGATATGTCCTTATTTGTTGAGGGCTCAACCATGTCAAGTGTCAGTTTCGGGCAATAGACAATATAATTACCTTTAAACAGCAATGCTTTGTGCCTTACTGTTTCAGTGACTATTTATATGTAGACTACAACTAAACCTATGAATTCACCAACTTTTTGTTGACTCTCCAAAGCATGTTTTTCTCAGGTGTTTGAAGCAGGTAGTTACTCTGTGCATGGACTGTAGCATTGAGTAGACAACATCTTTATAAGCATTTGGGGATTTTCATAAGGGACTCATGGATAATCTTTGTGCCATGTCAGAACTTTTTAAAATAATGATTTACACTTTTGGTCATGTAATAAATGTTTGATAATCTTTTATCTGATGCTCTATGTACTATTTGCTATGATCCACCCACGTGACACCCAATATATTTATCCGCTGCATTTTAACCAATTTGGGGGTGTCACAGAATGGTATCAGAGCAAAAGTTATAGAGAACCAGACTCGGAAAAATTTATAAAGATAAAAATAAAATTTTTATAAATAAACTGGACTATAGCTACATTAAAAATCTTTGGGATTTTTCTTTTGGGACTAGAATAGTTAAGCATATAGGATGTAGAGCATACATTTACTATGTGATCTATGTGTACATTGATTCTAACATCGGTTAAATGATCTGATAAGTATTAGCTAGACCCTAACATGATATGTCAAGGGAATACTTACTATCACTATTATAATATTAGTATATTATTTATTTATTTATTTATTTTTTTGTCATACATACACGTCAGCAAAACGATGATTTTCTTTTCAGAGATACTATGACATCACCATCGTCCGTATTACCAGGATGGCTGTCCGCCTCAGATTCTGAGGGCAGTCAGTCTGATGGAGTAGTCCCAGCTGTTTCTTCACCGCCTACTGCTTTGACCCCTCTAGCTGAGGAGGTGGGCCCAGTGGCCCACACCCTGCCGCCCTTACCACCCTCGTCATCACTCCAGGGTTATGCTCCTAGATCTCTAACCCCTCGTAAGAGGAGGTATGAGACGACCCCGGCTTCCATCTTTGAGGTCGGAGAGGGATCTGGGACTAGACAGGTGGATCCTGTCCAGGCTCAGATAGCGGCTTTGACAGCCCAGCATGCTCAGGATATGGACGATGTTCACGACTTACTAGCAGCTAGTCAGGCTGAGCGATCGATCTTGAGGGAGCATCCGGATTCCCTGACTTGGACTACGTGGGCAGAAGCCCAGGTTGCCAGAGGGACTTGGACCACAGTTTATGATGCCCTTCAGTGGCTCATGAAGGAGTATGACCACGCCATTCACCGCATCTACACCTTGGAGGGCCGATAGCAGCAGACTCATGCCGCCCTCACAGCCCAGGAGCAGTCCCTCTCCATGTTCTTTGACCTGGCGATTGTTCGTCACGATGGAGTCACATCAGAGACAGCTCACCTCAGGGGAGCTTTGGACACCCTCAGGGCCCAGTTAGTTCGGACTCTCCGCCACGTCAAGAAGACGAGACTTGCTATGATCGCTCTACAGGACGCTATACCCGCACCAGCAGCTCCGCCAGCACCCGCTATACCAGGCACCTCCACCGGATCCGTTATACCAGCATAGATTAGATGTTCTAGATCTCATGTACATCATGATAAGCTTTGGGTTGCATCCCAGCTATCATGATATAGGATTTCATGTACTTTTATTTTCATGCAGCTTTTGTAGCCTATTAGTATTGTACTCTCATAGATAGGTGTCTGTATATATATCACTTTAGACTATGCGTACCACTACCCCAGACAGACATACTGTACTTCTGTCTTGGATCGGTTGTACTTGATGTTATGTGTATTTTCTTTCAGGAAATGACATATGCCCACTCTCTTTTGTTATATCATGTGTTGTATCATTAAAATGTGACAAGTTATTCAAATTGTTGTAATTATTGTATACAGGTTTGGTCGTGCAAATAATATATAATCATACGGACTTTGAAGCTAACAATTTCATTTTTGTATAACTACAGACAAATGGCAATCACTAGGCAAAACCCTGCCACTAATCCTGCCATTAACCCAACCAATAACCCTGCTGATAATCCTCCTAATGACGATGCCACCCATAATGTCACCACTGCACAACTTAGGGAAATGATTGACCAAGGCATCGCCACCGCTATGGCAGCTAACCGAAACATGGACGATAGCGAAAATTCCAATAACTGAAGGAATAATAATACCACCAGGGGTTGTTCTTACCCTGAATTTCTCAAATGCAAGCCATCTTACTATCGGGGCAACGAAGGCGTGGTGTAGTTGATGCAATGGTTTGAAAGACTAGAGATCGTATTCCGCATCAGCGACTGCGCCGATGAGAACAAGGTTAAGTTTTCCACCTGCACGCTGCTTGAAAGTGCCCTCACCTGGTGGAATTCTGTAGCTGTTACTCTAGGACATGATGCTGCTTACACTCTGAACTGGACAAATCTGAAGGATAGAATGACGGAAAAGTACTGCCCAAGGGGCGAAATGAAGAAACTGGAAGTTGAGCTATGGGATCTTAGGTGTAAGAACAATGACATCATGTTGTACAACCGAAGGTTCCAAGAATTGACTCTCATGTGTACCAGGATGTTTCCCGATAAAGAGGAGAAGATTGAGAAGTACGTTGGAGGACTCCCCGACACCATCCATTATAGCGTTCTCGCCTCACGGCCCACCACCGTCGAGAAAGCCATGGAGTTTGCCGCCGAATTAATCAACAAGAGGACCCGTACCATCTCCGAGAGAAACAGTGAGAACAAGAGGAAGTTGGACGACAATGTCCGTGCTCCCTATCACCCAACTCCAAAGAGGCAAAACGCCGGACAGATCTACAGTACAATCGCTCCCACCGGGTCAAAGATTTACGAAGGCACCAAACCTATGTGCACGACATGCCAGTTTCACCATCAGGTGGGTGACCCATGCAGGACTTGTTACAAATGTGGAGCAGTGGTCCACTTTGTTCGTGATTGCCAGGTAAATGCCGTTACTCCGGTTCAGCCCAACCCTATTGCTAGGAGCAATAATCGAGGTGGAACAAATGCCCGTGGATTTGGGAATAGACAACCGGGAAACCGTAGTGTTACAGGAGGAAGTAACAGTGGCCTAAGGAAAGGAATCACATGCTATGAGTGTGGAGAACCCGGACATGTGAAATCAGGCTGCCCCAAGTTGGCCAATCAGAACAAAAACAATGGAGGATCCGCATCCAGAGTATACGTGTTGGGCAATGCAAAAGCCAACCCAGACTCCAACATAGTTACTGGTACGTTTTTACTAAATAATCGTTACGCATCTATTCTATTTGACACTCGGGCAGACAGGAGCTTTATTTCCACTGAATTTAATAGTATATTAGAGGTTATCCCTTCCGCGTTAGACAGCTGATTCTCATTAGAATTAGCAGACGGTAAGATCGTAGAAGCCGATACCATCGTTAGGGGTTGTACCCTGAATCTTTCCAACCATCCGTTCAATATTGACCTAATCCCAGTGAATTTAGGCAGTTTCGATATCATCATTGGTATGGATTGGTTAGCTAAGTACCACGCAGTAATCGTCTGCGACGAGAAACTAGTCCGTTTGCCATGGGGAAATGAGACATTGATCGTTCTAGGCAATGGTAATACCGACCTTGCGGACACTAGACTCAGTTTCATATCCTGTACCAAAGTTCAGAGATATTTATCGAAAGGATGTCCCATCTTCTTGGCTCATATCTCCCAGGTAGATAAAGAAGACAACACCGAAAGGAAGTAAATCAAGGACGTGCCCATCGTCCGGGATTTCCCCGAAGTCTTCCCAGAAGAATTACCGGGGCTACCACCAGCCCGGCAAGTGGAATTCCAGATTGACTTAATTCCAGGAGCTGCACCCGTAGCAAAAGCTCCTTATCGACTAGCACCATCAGAGATGAAAGAACTAGCAGAACAACTTCAGGAATTATCTGACAAGGGATTCATCCGACCTAGTTCCTCACCATGGGGAGCTCCGGTTTTATTTGTCAAAAAGAAAGATGGTTCGTTTCGAATGTGTATCGATTACAGAGAACTGAATAAGTAGACTGTAAAGAACCGTTATCCACTTCCCCGTATTGACGACCTATTTGACCAGTTGCAAGGGTCAAGTGTGTACTCTAAGATAGATATGCGATCTGGGTACCATTAATTGAGGGTCAAGGATGAGGATATTCCAAAAACCGCTTTCAGGACTCGTTATGGCCATTTCGAATTTCAGGTCATGCCTTTTGGGTTGACCAACGCTCCTGCCATCTTTATGGACCTTATGAATCGGGTGTGCAGACCATACCTAGATAAATTTGTGATAGTCTTCATAGATGAGATACTCATTTACTCTAAGAATGGACATGAACACGAGGAAAACCTTACCCAAGTTCTGAAGATACTTAAGGAAGAACAGTTGTACGCCAAGTTCTCCAAATGTGAATTCTGGATCTCAAAGGTCCAATTCCTCGGTCATGTTATTGATAGCGACGACATTCATGTAGACCCAGCAAAAGTTGAATCCGTCAAAGATTGGGCATCTCCAAAGTCACCAACAGAAATCCACCAATTCCTAGGCCTTGCCGGATACTACCGTCGATTCATCGAAGGTTTCTCCAAAATAGCAAAACCAATGACCAAACTCACACAGAAGGGAATAAAGTTTGACTGGGGGGAAAAAGAAGAGTTAGCTTTTCAACTAATCAAGGAAAAGCTGTGTAGTGCACCTATTCTGGCCTTACCCGAAGGCAACGACGACTTTGTGGTATATTGTGATGCGTCACATAAGGGCTTGGGCGCAGTATTAATGCAAAGGACGAAAGTGATCGCGTACGCCTCCAGACAGCTAAAGAAACATGAGAAGAACTACACTACCCTTGATTTAGAGCTTGGATCTGTGGTGTTTGCGTTAAAATCTGGAGACACTATCTGTACGGAACCAAGTGCACGGTGCATACGGACCACAAGAGCTTACAACACATACTGGATCAAAAGGAGCTAAATATGAGGCAACGTCGTTGGATTGAGTTGCTAAGCGATTATGACTACGAGATCAAATACCATCCCGGTAAAGCAAATGTGGTTGTAGACGCACTAAGCCGTAAGGAGACCGATCCTCCTATGAGAGTCCGGGCACTAGTCGTAGCAATTAGTCTGGATTTACCCAAACAAATCCTAGAAGCTCAGACACAAGCTCATAAACCTGAAAACCTCGTGAAGGAAGATGTTGGGGGTATGCTCAGGGCCGATCTCACCAAAGAAAAGTTGGAACCAAGAGCAGATGGAACCCTGTGTTTGCATGGGAGGAGTTGGTTACCTTGTTATGGGGATTTGAGGGACGTGATCATGCATGAGTCCAATAAATCCAAGTATTCCATACACCCCGGGTCGGAGAAGATGTATCAGGACATGAAAAAGTTGTACTGGTGGCCAAACATGAAGGCAAACATCGCCACTTACGTCCAAAAATGTCTGACCTGTTCTCGCGTCAAAACCGAACATCAAAGACCATCCGGATTACTGGTTCAACCAGAGATACCCAAGTGGAAATGGGAGAATATCACTATGGATTTCATCACCAAGCTTCCAAGATCATCCTACGGTTACGACACCATTTGGGTGATCGTCGACCGACTTACCAAATCCGCGCACTTCCTGCCCATCAGGGAGAATGACTCCCTGTCAAAGTTAGCCAAGACATATCTGAAAGAGGTAGTGACTAAACACGGAATACCCGTCTCAATAATCTGCGACCGGGACGGTAGGTTTACATCCAATTTCTGGAAGGCGTTCCAACGAGCTTTGGGAACCCGCCTAGATATGAGCACTACTTACCACCCGCAGACTGACGGCCAAAGTGAAAGGACAATTCAGACCCTTGAAGACATCTTATGATCATGCGTGATAGACTTTGGGAATAGTTGGGTTGATCACATCCCTTTGGTGGAATTTTCCTACAGCAATAGTTACCATGCTAGCATCAAAGCTGCCCCATTCGAAGCACTATATGGTAGGAAATGCCGTTCACCAGTGTGTTGGGCAGAAGTAGGCGAATTCCAACTCACCGGGCCAGAACTGATCCAAGAAACGTCTGACAAGATAATTCTTATAAAACAAAGAATCCAAGCTGCCCGCGACCGACAAAAGAGCTATGCAGATCAGAAACGAAAACCTATGAAGTATGAAGTAGGTGACCGTGTAATGCTCAAGGTATCGCCATGGAAGGGTGTTGTACGTTTTGGTAAACATGGGAAACTGAACCCACATTATGTAGGCCCCTTTAAAGTGATAGCCAGAGTCGGAGAAGTCGCTTACCGCTTGGAGTTACCCCAACAATTGGGTCGAGTGCACTCCACCTTTCATGTGTCTAACCTGAAAAAGTGCTATGCTGATGAGCCCTAGCTATGCCATTAGAGGGAGTTCACTTTGACGACAAGCTCCAGTTCACGGAAGAGCCTGTAGAAATCATGGAAAGAATAGTTAAAAAGTTAAAAAATAGCCGGATCCCATTGGTCAAGGTACGATGGAACTCGAGGAGAGGTCCTGAGTTCACTTGGGAACGAGAAGACTCGTTCAAAACCTAGTACCCAAGCTTGTTCGCCTGACCAATGACATTGATCTAAGCTTTGAGGACAAAGCTAAAATAACGGGAATGTGCTGTAAAACCCCTGTTATTACCTTTCAACTTTGTCCCATACTGGGCACAGTTTACTGAACTAAGTGTAATCCCACTTCATGAAGTTTCAGTCTCTCATTAAATTTTACTGTCGATTCTTGTATATTTATAAATATATGAGACTTCCATCCTATTTAATCTATATAAGGTCACGATTCACAAGTCTAGTGTATGTCTTACATTTTTATTTAAGTTAGAAAATTTCCATCCACCTTATGCCTTGTCTTACCTAAGTGATCACACTTAGCTTCTACTTAATCAAAAATAAACTACACGTCACTTGTGAAACCTTATGTTTACACGGCTAGAAACATTACACAAGTGTTCACATAACATAAAACTTACCTTTACACTAAAAACTAACTAATACTTACTAGATATTTTTGAGAATCACAATTCCCCACATGGGATATGCAACCCGCGGCTAGGAGCTCTCCAACAAAACATAAACTTCACTTGGTACAAGGTAATCTTGGTACTAAGATTAGCCAATTAAGAGCATGTACCTTTTGTCTCCCACCAAGCCCTCACCTAGCCGGTTTTGCAAGCTCCACATCACCTTTGTACATCCCTCCATTTATGAAGATGTACTAAACTCCCTATACATACATCATCATACAACTAGCTTAAAACAAAAACCACTCCCCACTTGGATGAAACCTACGGCTAAACTAGAAAGCATGGGTAACTCATCCTAAGAACATTAAACACATATCACATTTACTCTCCAATCATCACCAAACTCAAACACATTTACTTCTCCTAGCATTGAATCGAGTCAAAGAAGCATTGAAGGGGTCTCGGCATACATTGATCCAACTAGGAAGGCTTCATTTGTCCACTTTTAGGAACCTTAAGCTTTAGTGTACTTCTACTTCATCACCTCTAGGTCTAAGCAAGTAAGTAATCTCTATTTCCATCATCTTCCATATCTCTTACTTCTCATGCATAGCTTCACTTAAACTTATGATAATCAAGGTTTAGAATGCATGCACACGTAAAAATCATGCTAAAACCCTCCTAGCAAAGCTCACGGCTTGCATATTTGGCCACAAGTATACACGCCCTTAGGTTGATCTTATTGGCAACATGTGTGACCAAGTAAATTACTTAGGGTTGCGTCCTAAAAACCCTAGGTGGCTCGGCTAAATAATCAAGACAAGGGAGGAACACCTTGATTTATACATCCTAGATTAACTTCTATAATATGGTTAGATAGATTTGTTATAAACACTAGGAAGCTCAAGCCTAAGCCCATTATATTCGGCTTATTTTGAGAACAAGTGTGTACCATGGCTTATTGAATCTTGAGATATTAACTAGCATATTATGATGAAAGATCCCTTATTGTTGATAAGATAAATCTATACTACACAAATAAGCCGAAACATAATTGTGTAAAATCGGATTAGCCATAAGCTTGGTTGGGCCGAAACATATCAAGCCCAAAGTTAATGTATTGGCTAAATAAATGGTTATAGTAACTTTTTAATTAGCCCACTATGAACCGTTTGGCCCAAGAAACCTAACCGACCCTTAATGGGCCATTCGAGCCCATTAATCATAAAAAATACATAATGGAGACTTTTTGGGCCGGTTGTGTAAAATAAGGGAAGTACTAAGTTGAAAATGAAAATATATATAAATGTTGAGTACTTTTCAAAACTTGAAACAAGTACAAGGACTAAACTTGACGAAGTGGAAAGTATAGGGTCACGGTTTTAAGTAGACAAGACTTATTTTAAACTTCAAGGACCAAACGGACCATTTTATAAACATTTTACAAACCCAAAAATCTTTTCGTGCCTTATAAGGTCTTATCCGAAACATAAAGGACCTAGAATGACATTATGAAAACTTATATACAACTAGTTACTTTTTGGGCCCTTTTTGATACTTAGCCGAAACCATAGGGACCCCTTTTGCTAACTCAATAAACTCTTACAAACCCTAGGGGGCTGTTTGGTATTTAGCCGAAACTTTTATAAGCCCTAGGGGCTGTTTTGTAACTTGAGTATATATCTAAAAACTTGGCCGAAACTACGAGGACTAGAATTGACAAACATTGAAACTTATGTAAGCCCTAGGGGCGTTTGTGTAACCGGGGGTACTTATGCGAATTGGGGGACTAGTTTTGACATTCACTAAACTTAGATAAACTTTCATAAACCCTAATAATATGTATATAATCAACGTATACCAGAAAGGAAAATATAAAGGCCCGATGCTTGTGAGTATATTTTTAATATGACCGTTTATAAAAAATAAATATACTAATTATATTTATTTTTCCTCACATCAAGTATTTATGAAACCTTGTTATTAAACATTTAAACCACGATTGAGTATAGTATGAATTCGAGAATATTAATTAAACAAGATTAATTTAATTGGACTATAGTATTTATTTTATTACTTAAAATAAATATGACTACAACCGTACCACTTAACCAACTACGGGTACTCTAATAAAATGCTTAAAAACCCGTAGAAGCATATACTAATACTTCAGTATCCCTTGTACAACCTGTTATACTTTTACTGAGACTGTATAATTATCTAGGTTGATTGACTGTGTGTTGAGCACTACTCCAGATATTGTGACTACCACCATACTGTTAAGGTGAGTTCATGGCCCCACTTTCATATATTGACAAACTTTTAAAATCCTTTTGGGGGAGAAAACATGCAACTGATTTATGGATATAAATTAAACTGTATCAACTTCAATTATATGTGCCTATTGTAGAAATCCTCATGACCCGTGAGCTGAAACTGTTAAAATCGTTGGATTACCTGAATGTTATAAATAGATCTATTTGGGATTGACCATCCCCACCTGGGTGAGTCATGCTCACTGTGCCTTGGCCGGGACAACAGGTGTTTACCATGTCAGCACTTACTTTTGATGGGTGCCTGTTTAGAAATGGCGACATGTCCTCATTTGTTGAGGGCTCAACTATGTCAAGTGTCAGTTTCGGGCAATAGACAGTATAATTACCTTTAAACAGCAATGCTTTGTGCCTTACTGTTTCAGTGACTATTTATATCCAGACTACAACTAAACCTATGAATTCACCAACTTTTTGTTGACTCTCCAAAGCATGTTTTTCTCAGGTGTTTGAAGCAGGTAGTTACTCTGTGCATGGACTGTAGCATTGAGTAGACAACATCTTTATAAGCATTTGGAGATTTTCATAAGGGACTCATGGACAATCTTTGCGTCATGTCAGAACTTTTTAAAATAATGATTTACACTTTTGGTCATGTAATAAATGTTTGATAATCTTTTATCTGATGCTCTATGTACTATTTGCTATGATCCACCCACGTGACACCCAATATATTTATCCGCTGCATTTTGACCAATTTGGGGGTGTCACACAATCTTCGTCAAAGGCAAAACGTGCATCTTTTTCGAGGAGATGTGTAATAGGTCGAGAAATCTTCGAAAAATCCTTGATGAATCAACGATAAAATCCCGCGTGGCCTAATAAACTCCTAACTCCCTTAACGGTTTTGGGATGAGGTAATTTGGCGATGACGTCTACCTTAGCTTGATCTACCTCAATCCCCGCTTTCGAAACCTTGTGCCCTAAGACGATTCCACTTTTAACCATAAAATGACATTTTTCCCAATTAAGCACAAGGTTGGTTTCCTCACAACGTTTTAGCATTCTCTCAAGATTCGACAAACACGAAGTGAACGAACTACCAAACACGGAAAAGTCATCCATGAAGACTTCCATCGTCTTCTCGATCATATCATGAAAAATAGCCATCATGCACCTTTGAAAGGTTCCCGATGCATTGCAAAGTCCGAATGGCATTCTACGATAGCCAAACGTTCCATATGGACACGTAAACGTAGTTTTTTCTTGATCAAGAGGATCGATGGGGATTTTGAAGTAACCAGAAAACCATCTAAAAAGCAATAGAAATCATTTACCGCAAGACGCTCTAACATTTGGTCCATGAAGGGCAAGGGAAAATGGTCTTTTCGAGTGGCGTCATTCAACTTACGATAGTCAATGCACACTCTCCCCCCGGTCACGAGTCTAGTTGGAATTAACTCGTTGGCATCGTTTGGCACAACGGTCATTCCTCCCTTTTTAGGGACACAATGGATAGGACTCACCCAAGGGCTATCGGAAATAGGGTAAATCGTTCCCGCGTCAAGGAGTTTTAGGACTTCCTTTTTTATGACGTCGTGAATTTTGGGGTTCACCTTCCTTTGACATTGGATTGCGGGTTTGTAATCCTCCTCCATTAAGATTTTGTGGGTACAAAATTTGGGATCAATCCCCTTAATGTCGGATAACTTCCACGCAATTTCCCCTTTGTGATCCTTTAGAACATCGACAAGTGCGGTTTTTTCATCATCCGAAAGATCTTTCATAATAATAACCGGCAACTTGTCGTCCTCCTCCAAAAATACGTATTCAAGATGAGGAGGTAAATCTTTCAACTCGAGGATTGGTGGTTCCTCAATTGAAGATTTGGGCTCGATACCCATAACCTCCTCGGTTGGAGGAAATGGGAAATCATTAAGAAAATCCTTGATAATCGAGAAGTCCTCATCATTGTCGAGGTCTTCGTCACAAGTACGTGGAACATCAAATTCTTCCAACGTAAAACCACCACCTTCAAATGGAGTGAAGGTTGGTGTCGAGTTATCAAGAATGGGATCTAGCATAGTGGGATTGCCACTATTTTCATCATCACCAAAACCTAGAACTTCTTGTGAAAATTCCTCGCAAACAACGTCAATCATATCAACGAGGTTTACGGTTACGACGGAATGAACATGAGAAATTGGAGAATTTGGAGTTGCGTTTATAACAAGTTCCTCGTCGTTGAAACGTAAGGTGATCTTTCTATCATGCACATCAATTAAAGCCATAGACTTATCAAAAACGAATGACCTAAAATGAGAGGAACTTGAGGATCCGTGGGAATATCGAAAACGATAAAGTCTATCGGATAATAGAACTTTCCCACTTTCACAAAAACGTCTTCCGCCAATCCACATGCGGGAATCGTGGAATGATCGGCCAACTCGATAGACATTAGTGAAGGAGTAAGATTAGGAAAATTGAGCGACTTGAAGATTGCAAGTGGCATCAAGTTAATACTAGAACCAAGATCGGCCAAGGCATAGCATTCTTCCATATCTTGAATTGCACAAGGAATCAAGAATTTACTGGGATCACCGAATTTTTGAGGTATGCGGTTAAGATAAACCGATGACCAACTAGACAATTGTTGCAATTTCTCCTTGTTGTTAAACATACTCTTAAAGTTAGCGGCAAATCGAGGCATCATGACCAAAGCATCGGCAAAACTCACATTAAAATGAACGTCACAAAACATTTTCATAAAAAGCTCAAATTGGTAATTGTTGCGCTCTTGACGTTTCTCCTTTCTAAGTCTCGATGGATAGGGCAAAGGTGGTGTGGGTTGAGGCATAAGCATAGCCTTTGGAATCTCGGGTTCCAATTGTGGTAATGGGTCAACCGTAGGTGTGGCATGAGCGATACTTCGTAGGATTGGGACATGCTCCTTTCCGACCACCACCTCGGGTTCTTCCTCAATTGCATCCTCCGTAGGAGCAATTGGTTGAGGATTCGGTTCCTTAAGTGTCTTACCACTTCGTGTGGTAATCACTTTCATCTCTCCCTTAGGGTTCGATATGGTGTTACTAGGAAGACTACTCGAAGAAGGTTTGCACATAATAGCCTCAAACATAGATGAAATTTTATCCTCAAACATGGATTGTCTCTTCTCGGCCTTAATCATCTCTTGTTTTATTTCATGTTGCCCTTGTTCCATTTTTTTTTGGTTTTGTTGTAACCTAGTTACATTCCCTTCCATTTTGTTTGTATGGATTTTAAGCTCATTTGCTAACTCGTTTTTCAACTCCTTCTTCAAGTCGTTCTTAAACTCGGATCTTAGGCTAATGATTTCTCTTTGAATGTTGTCAAACCTAGCATCATTTCCATTAGCGTATTCAACAAATTCATTTGGAAGATCTTTCAAAGTTTGCAAACACTTGTTGTTGTTTTAAAAATCATTGTTTTGATTTTTGTTTGAAACTTGATTGTTATTAGCCCCTTGATTCCCATAGTTTCCTTTGTAATTGTTTTTAAAACCAACTTGATTGTTTTGATAGTTGTTAGCATTTTGATTGGGAGCAAAGCCCGGTAGTCGATTGGAGCGGGTAACTTGACCGTTTTGGTTGTAAGTTCCCGTGGCCGCTTAGGCACTCGAAGTGTTACCACCGTTGGTAATGCACTCGGGGAAATCATGACCTCCACCACAATACACACATGAAACCTCAACCGCTTTAGCCGTAGCAGGAGCACTTTGTTCTCCAACTTTGAATTCAATTAAAAGTCCTTTAAGCTTATCAAAGATTTTGTTTTCCAAGTTCGCCTCAATTTGGCAAGCATCGATGGTATTGGACAAAGAAGGTGAAGCCGAAGACGAAGCCTTACGAACACTCGATGTGTTATGAGGACTATACACCTTAGATCTATTCTCAATTATCAACAACGCTTCCTCAACCGTTTTACACAAAGAATTACCACCCGCGGCGGCATTAAGATAATCTATTTCATGATCATTTAATCCATTGTAAAACGTGTCAATTTGATGCAAGTCGGATAAACCATGATGAGGACACTCATGTAACATTTCCTTAAACCTACTCCAAGCCGTTGAAAAACTCTCATTAAATTCTTGTGAAAATTTTGAAATCTCGTTTTTCAAATGCGTAGTCTTAGAGGGCGGGAAAAATTGGTTCACAAACTTAGAAACGAGATCCTTCCACGTCAATATAGAATTGGGTGGCTCTTTCTCTAACCAAAATTTAGCGGGCCCCGCTAAGGAATACGGAAATAACATCATATTAATCGAGTCATTAGCAACATCATTAAATTTGCAAGTGGCGGTAAGACGATTGAATTGGCAGATATGGTTGTGCGGGTTGTCCTTTTCATCACCACGGAATTTTTTGTTTTGGATCATCGACAACAAACCCTTTTTCACTTCAAAAATTCTCCGCAAGGATAGCGGAAATCACAATAGCCTCTCCATAACCCTCGGTGGGTGCTTGAAGTAACTCCATCATAGTTCGATTCGCCATGGTTGGTTCTTCTTCTACGATAGGTTCGTCAATAGGAGACTCCTCACTAGAAAGATTAGGAGTAGGTGTTGACTCCTGTCGGTTTTTTTGTTTACGTGCACGTCTTGCTTGATTACGAGTAAGCATAAACGGCACGTACAACGTGGGGACGAGCAAAGAAGATTATTTTTGGTGTTTTTAATTTTTCCAATTTTTTTGTGGTTTTTGATTGTTTTTACTTTTTTTGGATTTTTGTGATTGTATTAAGTAGACAAAAATCTACAAATCTCCTCCCTAATCAAATCTCTTGATTAAAGAAGCCTCAAGGAATGAAAACGATCACGTGAAGTGAACGCCTTCGATGACTTTAGAACGTTGGTGGAACACCAAAACGTTCAAGAGGGTTTAATAAAATGAAACCAAGAAAATATATATGATACTTAGATAATACTTTGGTTGGCAAAACCTCGATTGGCCCTTTTTATCTAAACACTCACAAGAAAGCGGGGAAACGAGGCGGCGCGAAGCACATAAGAGCCTTTTTCCTTAGGGTAGATTTTATAATACCCGCCTTATACCCACCTTATAGTTTGTGTTTTTCAAAATTAAGCTTCACGAAAGTATTTATCTATTTTGCCTTTGATTTCTTGTTTGAGATTTGAATACAATGATTGAGTAATGACCTCCCAATCAAGGTTGTGTTTTCACACTTTTGGAGTACTTGTGAATTTATTGTTCTACGTACACAATATAGTAATAGTATTCACACAAAAAACGAAAACCGATAATACGTATTAGTAGAGTGCTACTAATACAAATACTATTTATGGTTATATAAAAACAAAAATTTTCCAACTCAAAACAAAACACGCCTCCCCGGCAGCGGCGCCAAAATGATGGTTGTAAAATACGTCTTTTAGGGAAAAGAGCGTAATTAGGGCAAGTATTAAGTGTCGGTTTAGGAAAACCAAGCACTAATAACCCAAAAGTGGGGATCGTTCTCAAGGAGGCTTGTGTGTTGTGTAGAGAGATGATTAATGGTTTGTGATTATATTTATGAGAAATGGAAAGAAGAAAAGAAATTAGAAGAGAATGACGGTTACGATTATGAATTAAACTAAGACGAATAGTCGTGCACGTAAAACCGTAAAAAGTGACCAAATTAAAAAATTTACCCTAAAAATTCCTAGAAAATTGCAATAAATTCTAAAAAAAGTAATTAGAATTTACAAAAAATCAAAAATCACTCAAACCTTTTATTTAATTAAATAATAATTTTTTAATGCTAATTAAAGCCCAAAAAATCAATTTAATTAACAAAAAGCCCAAAATGAGATTTTTTCACTTGTAAACCTCTAAAATGACTTAACTAAATTTATAAATATTTTTTGAAAATTTTAAAATTAATTAAAACTATTTAAAAACAATTAAAAACTATTAAAACTTAAAATAATTCTAAAATTAATCTAATGACAATAAAAATTTTCTAAAAATTTTCTAAAAATTGTAAAATTCCTAACTTAATGTGTTTGAACTAAGAAAAATGAAAAAACTTGAAAAATTAAAATTTTAATTTTTAATAATAAAATAATAATAAAATATTAATAAAAATCCAAAATTTATAAAAAATACTAAAAAGTTGCAAACCTACTTATTTTAACCTAAATAAAACAGAAATGAAGTTGAAAAATACAAAATACCCCTATTGGGCCTTGAAATGGGCTAAAAGTCCAAACAGTCCTAATACAAGGATTTTCCTCGTATGAAAGTTCGTTAAACCGATCTTTTCAAATTGATTATTAGTTATTAGTGCGACTTAGTCGTTCTTGATGGAAAATAAAAAGATTTGATTATCTATTTTAAGCTAAAAATGAAAATATCGTTGAGTAAGTAATTAAGAATGAAAGCTTGGAAATATTTAGACTAAAAATAAAGACTTTTAAAAATTGAAAAGTAAATGATGAAACTTATAAAATGTAAACTTTAAAATTTAAACTAAAACAAGACAAGTTAGAATAATGCTAAGTAAAAAGGCGGGAAAAATTGAAGTTCAAAAACTGGAAATACAAAACCTTATCCGGAATGTTATCCGGAAGGAAGAAATGCAGCTTATCCGGAATACTGGGAGTGTAAGACTTATCCGGAATTGGGGATTCTGGATGTTATCCGGAATATGGCTTTCGAGCCTTATCCGGAATAAATTCTCCTTAGGCTTATCCGGAACATGTCTTTCAACAGCTTATCCGGAATAATGTTCGGCAGCTTATCCGGAAAATGGGCTTGGGAGCTTATCCGGAATAATTCTTCTGAGGCTTATCCGGAACTCGTCTTCGGGTGCTTATCCGGAATATTGAAGTTAAAAGGCTTATCCGAAATAAATATGAAATACACTATCCGGAATATTGTACCTCGAACCTTTATCCGGAATAAATAAAAAGGGGACTTATCCGGAATAAGGTGCTTGTAATGCTTATCCGCAATCCTTCTTCTTTTGGTTATCCGGAATAAAAGAAATGTAAGGCTATCCGGAATAATTAAGAGTTGATTATCCGGAATTGTTTTAAGATGCTCTTATCCGGAATAGAAGACTATCCGGAATACAAGGGAAGGTGACTATATTCGGAATAAAGGGGTTTATGAGAAACTCAGATTACACAAAACTTAAACAAATAAGCAAATCTAAAATAAGCACTTACCAAAACTTAACCCAAAAAGAGTTTTAAGAAAAACTAATAAGCCAAAAATTAAAAACTTTTAAAACACTAAATAAGCTAGAAATCAAAAAGCACTTTTTATAAAAATATTAACTTGTCAAAAATAACTTATTTTTTTAAGAACTATTAATCACAAAAATTAAGAAAATAAGCACTCTTAATCTAAAACTTTTAAAATCACCAATTCAATAAGCACAATCAAATAAGCTACACAATCAAATAAGCTACACAATCAAATCATCAACAAAATTAAAATAAAACTACATGATTATCAAGATTAAAAAGATCAAGAAAGGTAGAATGAGAATTAAGGAAATAAGCTTGATTTGATTCAAGATTAATATCAAAATATTACAAGATTAAAGTAAAGGTTTAATAAGCTTGAAAGAAAAACTAGAGAGAAATTAAAAACACACTTAATAAAAACTAAAAATTAACTACAACTACTAAAAACTAACCACCCTCCTAATGACATATTAGGAGGGTATTTATAGGAGGTGGGGAGATTAAGTGCTTAAGCTTTCTTCTTTCTTTCTTCTCGTCTCGACTCGATTTAATTTCTTTGTCTTTCTCGACGTCGTCTCGGGATTTGTCGATATAAGTTGAACTTGTCTTATAATTTTCTTTTATAATTAGACTTGAGGTCTTCGACTTCATTAAACTTCCTTCTTTAGACTTTTTCTTCGATAAATCTTCAGAATAGGCATTGGACTTCCGTTCTTTTTGCATTCTCGATCTTTCGACTTAGTTTTTAGTCTTTTTCTTCGATAAAAGTCCGTGATAGCCCATGTTTTCTTCCTTTTACATCTTTTGGTCCTAAAACACAATAAAAACACAAACCACGCATAATTCCGACTTTTACGACATAAAATACACGTTCTGGTCTTGTTATTATTTGCTTCAATCCACAGTTAGATATCTCGGCTTGACCATTTGTTTGGGGATGATAAGCGGTGGAAAGACGATGATTAACACCGTACTTAGCCATGACTCTAGCAAATTGATCATTGCAAAATTGAGTCCCGCGGTCACTGATAATAGCACGAGGAACACCGAATCGAGCAAAAAGTTGCTTCAAAAAGTTCACAACCACCCTCGCATCGTTTGTAGGGAGAGCCTTTGCTTCAACCCATTTAGATACGTAGTCAACGGCTACAAGGATGTAATTGTTCCCTTTAGATGATGGAAATGGCCCCATAAAGTCGATGCCCCATACATCAAAGATTTCACATTCTTGTATGAAATTTTGAGGCATCTCATCTTTATGTATGATCTTGCCTTGTCTTTGGCAAGCATCACAATGTTTAACTATTTCATGAGCGTCAAGATAAATGGTGGGCCAATAAAATCAAGAGTCGAATACTTTCTTCGCGGTGTAATTAGGACCAAAGTGACCACCGGTGGGTCCTTTATGGCAAGCTTCAAGGATTAGTAATGCTGCCGGCCCATCAACACATCGACGAATGACAAGATCCGCACATTGTTTGAAGAGGTAAGGGTCGTCCCAAAAATAGTGTTCAATGTCTTTAAATAACTTTTTCTTTTTTTGGGACGTTAACCCTTCCTTGAGAATTCCATCCGCTAAGTAGTTTGCAATGTCCGTAAACCACGGGGTGTCATAAAGATTTGAATTGATAGACATTAAGGCCCCAAGGGAAAAAGAGTCATGGATCCCTTGATTCGGATGATCCCCTTGATAAGGATCCTCAAGTCTACTTAGATGATCCGCGGCTAGGTTTTCCACTCCCTTTTTGTCACAAATTTTGATTTTAAATTCTTGAAGGAGCAAAACCCAACGAAGAAGTATTTTCTTAGAATCTTGCTTAGTCAACAAGTACTTCAACGCGGAATGATCGGTGTACACGATTGTGGTGGAAAGAACAAGATAGGGGCGAAACTTCTCAAAAGCATACACTACAGCTAAAAGCTCTTTTCCGGTAGTGGTATAATGCAATTGAGCCCCCGTTATTGTCTTGCTAGCGTAATGGATTGGTTGGAAGTGTTTGTTCACTCTTTGGCCCAAAACCGATCCAATAGCAAAGTCGCTAGCATCACACATTAATTCAAAAGGTAGCTCCCAATTAGGGGTAACCAAGACCGGTGCCTTAGTTAGCTTATCCTTAAGAAGATTGAAGGATTCAATACACTTTTTAGAAAAGATAAAAGGAGTATCTTTTTCCAAGAGGTGGGTCATCGGGCGAGCGATTTTAGAAAAATCTTGAATGAATCGATGATAGAAGCCCGCATGACCAAGGAAACTTCTCACATCCTTCACGATTGAAGGTGGAGGTAATTTGGCTATGACATTGATAGGTGTGAAAACACCCATCCTTTTACCACTTATTTCTGGCTAAAACGAGACCAAAACACGTATTTAATATCATTTGTTTGGAATTATGCGTGGTTTTTGTGTTTATTGTGTTTTCAGAGTCAACCGGATGAATATTGAAGAAAACATGGGATTGCACGTGTTTTATCGAAGAAAAAGACTCAAGACGAAGTCTATTGTCCAAGAGATGCAAAAGATTTGAAGTCATTGTGCCTATTTGAAGATTTATCGAAGAAAAAGGCCAAAGATGGAAGATTCTTATATGTCGAAGAACTCGAGTCTATTAAACAAAATATTAAAAGACGAGTTGGAATTATCCACCGACACTTCTCAAATCCAAAGTCGGAAACGTTTATTTAAAGAAACGTAAAGACTAAAGAAGAAAGAAGAGAAGAAGCCCAAAACCAAAGCCCATTCACAAGCCCACAATCACACGCCTATAAATAGGACTTCACTTCACCATTTTGGGGGGAGTTAGTTTTAGTTAGTTTTTAGTTTTTGATTCTCTCTAGTTTTATAGATAGAAAGTTCTCAACTTTCTCTCACTAGTTTTCATCTTTCTTTCTTTTAATCTTTCAAGTTTAAACCTTTGTATTGTTTTCTTTCATTAATCATGTTTAAATTCAAGCTTTTAATCTTTAATCTCATTCTACCTTTCTTGATTTTAGTTAACTTTTGGTGCAAAATACATTTGATCCGTGTTGTTCTTAATGTTTTTGTGCTTAAAAAGTTAATCTTTTTGTTCCTACATAAGCTTTCATTTGATTAAGCTTTAAGATTCTTGTGCTTATTGGCTTATTTACATGTTTAGCTTATTTACCTTTTAAAAGTTTTCTTAAAAAGTTCATCTTTTTATTGTTTGATTTATAAGATTGATTATTTGAAGTTTAGATAAGTTGTTATTCGAGCTTATTTGATTCGATTCATATTAGATTCGTTCTAGTTTTAGTGATTAGCTTATCATCATAGCTTATTGCTTTGATTTCTTGCGAATCCCATTTAAATCGGAAAAGGTATAACCCTTTTCCGATTAGCACATTCCGAGCACCCCCCCCCCCCCCCCTTATTCCGATCGTCATATCGGAAAAGGGTTTCGACATATTCCGATTGGGAAGTTTTGATACATTCCGATTGTGGCTTATTGGCATTATTCCGATTGGTTTGTTTAAGTTTTATGTATTCCGATTTGACTCATCTTAAGATATTCCGATTGTGGTCCTTAGCACATTCCGATTATAGTCATAACCCCATATTCTGATCACCCTCATTTCAAGTATTCCGATCAGTCTGTTTGCTACGTATTCCGATCTGTCACATTTCCAACATTTCGATTAGCTTGATTTCCATATATTCCGATTGCACTTTCCGATCAAACATTCCGATCATGTTTAGGTTTTGTTTTCCGATGGTTTGAATTTCTTGTTTTTACAAAGTTTCCAAGTGTTAGTTTCATTAAGTTTTCAAGTATTTTTCTAATATAGTGTTTAAGTTTTCTAGCATTTATTTTTAACTCGTCAATTTAGTTTAATCTTTTAAAGATTTAATTTTACTCTTCGACACTTACTTATTTGTTATTAGTTTAAAATAGATAAACACCCCAACACCTTTTTATTAACCAAGAACAATCATTCCACTTTGAACCGTGATCAATTCGAGAGGATTCCGAGAACAAATCTGAACCCAAGTAAAACGCATGTATCAAATGGCGCCGCTGCCGGCTCTTCTCGTTAAGATCAACATTTTTTGTGAGAACTTGGATTTTGGGATCCGTTCACCGTGAACGTTACTTTTTCATAAAAAATTTCAAAAACCCTAAAAAATATAAAATTTTCAAAAATACAAAAAAATTTTAAAAAAAAAACATAAAAACCAAAAATATTTCTTGCTTGCTTTGTTAGTTCTTTTGCAGGTGCATGCGTACACGATCAACGTCTTATCAAGAGCCCGAGCCTCTCGAAGACTTAGACATGGCCGGTGTACAAAACAACAACAATAACCCACCTCTCAACAACAATAATAACAACAACAATAACAATCCACCTCTCAACAACAATAATAACAACAACAATGAGCCTCTACCAGACAATCGCCCGATGATTGAACTTCTGCAAGCACATGTAGACGGCAACAATGATCCAATTGTCATACCCGCGATTGCAGCCAACAATTTTGAGCTCAAATCCGGTTTTATCCAGATGGTCTCTGCTCAACCATTCTTGGGGCGTACCATTGATGATCCACATGACTACATCAAGAGATTCTTGCAACTCACGAATACGGTCAAATTCAATGGTGTTCCACAAGAGGTAATCCGTTTGCAACTTTTTCCCTTTTCTTTAGAGGGACAAGCCCGACATTGGCTTGCAAAGGAACCGCCACAAAGTATTCTGACGTGGACGGATTTGGAGACCAAGTTCATAAACTACTTTTTCCCACCCTCTCGTACTACCGCTTTGCGGAATGAAATTATCAATTTTGAACAAAAGTACGATGAGTCTTTTAGTGAATCTTGGGACCGTTTTAAAGATCTTTTAAGAAAGTGCCCACAACATGGTTTTACCAAAGTGCACCAAATTAATACTTTTTATAATGGTTTAAGCATGAATGACCAAGATTCACTAAACAGTGCCTCAGGGGGTAATATTTTGGTTAAGACTTCCAATACCGCTTGGGATATCATTGAGAATAAGTCTCGTGTGCAAACCAAGAGTGTATTTACCAATGTCGCCAGTGCTAGTACTAGTGACAGTGACAAGCGACTTGACAAAATTACTACGCTTCTTGAATCACTTGCCGCCCAAACCGCTAGCAACACCAACAGCATCAACGCTAAAAACGCTCACGACGCTCAAGTCAATGCTGTTAGCCAACCATGTGAGATATGCGGGGGTCCTCATTCTTACACCACTTGTACTGCCACCCAAGACTATCCTTCTGAGAATGTGAATGCAGCATACGGTACCTATCCTCCGGCCGCTTATCAAGCTCGTCCTCAAGGTGACCGCAACTTGCTTAGCTACCGCTCAAACAACTATCTTTCACCGCCTGGCTTTCCTCCTAACAACCCAAACCAACAACAAAACCTCAATCGCCCTCCTCAACAACAACAACAACCTCGTGCACCATACATACCACCTCACAAGTAACCATATCAACCTCAAAGAAACAACCAAGTTTACCAACAACCTGCTTTTCAACCACCCGCCTACAACGCTCCGCCCAACCAACCCACCGCATTACCTCAAGATATTGGAACCTACATGAGGAATAATGATGTGATCGTGGACAATCTCCAGCGGGAAGTGCTCAACTTGAAAGCAGACATGGGGAAACAAGGGAACGATCTGCGAGCTGATATGAGAAACACTTTGGCAAGTCAAACGAATGACTTAAGGAACATGATGGCTAGTTTCTTCCAAGGTAATTAACCCTCTTCTTTGGGTACTCTTCCAAGTAACACCGTTGCGAATCCAAGAGGGGAGATGAAAGCAATCACCACTCGCAGTGGCAAAGGTACCAAGGAACCCGAGCTTCCTATACCTCCACCGGTGATTGTGACTAAGGAAAACGAGTCACCTGCTCCTATTCCTCCTCCTTCTACTTCCCCAATTTCTCCACCTCTTACTTCTACCCCTCTTCCACCCAAGGATGTGAGTGATCCTACTATTCCAAAGCCTTCCTCTTCTTCCGATATACCTTATCCCTCAAGGTTGAGGAAAGAGAAGCTCAAAAGCAAGGATGATATTCAAATTTTGAACTTTCTTAAAATGTTTAAACAATTGAATTTTAGCATCTCCTTCGCTGAGGCTCTCGCTCACATGCCTAAATACGCGAAAATGTTCAAAGATCTTCTTAGCGACAAGGAGAAGCTTCTTGATATTGCTAACACCCAACTTAATGAGAATTGCTCTACAGTGCTCTTAAGAAAATTGCCAACCAAGCTTGGTGATCCGGGTCACTTCTTAATCCCTTGCAACTTCTCGGGAGTAGAGAATTGCATGGCCCTAGACGATCTAGGTTCCAGTATTAACTCAATGCCCTTAAGCGTTTGGAAGCAATTATCTCTCCCTGAGCTAGTCCCCACCAAAATGACTTTGGAATTAGTTAACCGTACGGTTGCTTATCCAGTGGGGATAGCTGAAGACGTCTTTGTAGGAGTCGACAAGTTCACTTTTCCTGCCGATTTCGTCGTCGTCGACTACGATATGGACCCTCGTGTGCCATTAATTGTTGGTCGTCCATTCTTGAGGACCGGTCGCACTCTCATCGATGTTGAAGCCGGTGAGCTTATCATGAGAGTGGGTGACGATAAAATCGTATTCAACATGGGAAAGCTTTCTAAACAGCCTTATTCATACGAGAGTGTTAATTTTATTGACGTTCTTGATGAGGCTTGTGAAGAACACTTCAAAGATGCTTGTAAAAGTATTCCTACCTCTCCTCCCAATGTTGAGACCGTTTCCTCTATTGACTCATCACTATCTCTATTTGGATAAAGTGATTTCCTTTGGAAAGATTTGGAAGCCACCATGGGAGATGTGAACTTATCTAATGACGATTCTCCCACTGATTGGGATGAAGATCTTCGCCTCATTGAGAACCTTCTTAAAGAAGACAATATTTCTCCACCATCTCCCACGGTTATTGCTATCGATGCTCCGACTTTGAATACGCCTCCAATCGAAAATCCTCCGGATTTAGATCTTAAAGAGTTTCCGCCCCATCTCGAGTATGTGTTCCTTGAAGATAAGTAGAAGTCGCCCGTCATCATCGCGAAGGACTTAAAAGAAGAAGAGAAATCTCGCCTCATCGTCGTGCTTAAAGATCATAAGAAGGCAATTGCTTGGAAAATTTCCGATATCCGCGGAATTGATCCGAACTTTTGTACTCACAAGATTCTCATGGAAGATGACTTTAAACCCGCAATCCAGAGCCAAAGAAGGGTTAATCCTTGCATTCATGACGTCATCAAACAACAGGTTATCAAACTTCTTGATGCCGGCTTTATTTACCCTATTTCGGATTCGCCATGGGTAAGTCCCGTCCATTGTGTGCCCAAGAAGGGCGGAATAACCGTTGTTTCCAATGAACACAACGAGTTGATTCCCACTCGTCTCGTTACTGGGTGGAGAGTTTGTATTGATTATCGCAAGATCAATGATGCCACGAGAAAAGATCACTTTCCTCTTCCTTTCATGGATCAAATGCTCGAGCGTCTTGCGGGTAATGACTATTACTGCTTTTTAGACGGTTTCTCCGGGTATTTTCAAATTCCCATCGATCCCAAAGACCAAGAAAAGACCACATTCACTTGTCCCTATGGAACATTTGCTTACAAACGTATGCCTTTTGGTTTATGTAATGCTTCTGGGAGTTCTAAAGGTGTATGATGGCTATCTTCCATGACATGGTGGAAGAAACTATGGAAGTATTCATGGATGATTTCTCGGTTTATGGCGATTCTTTCTCTGCTTGCCTTGCCAATTTAGAACGTATGCTTAAGCGATGTGAAGACACTCGCCTTGTTCTTAATTGGGAAAAATGCCATTTCATGGTAAAAGAAGGCATCGTGCTAGGACACAAAATCTCCAAAGCCGGTCTTGAAGTGGACCGTGCTAAAGTCGATGTTATTTCTAAGTTGCCTCCACCTTCAACCGTGAAGGGTGTGAGAAGTTTCCTCGATCATGCGGGCTTCTACCGTCGATTCATCAAAGATTTTTCTAAAATCGCTCGCCCGATGACCCACCTCTTGGAAAAAGATACTCCTTTTATCTTTTCCAACGAGTGTATTGAAGCCTTCAACCTTCTTAAGGATAAGCTAACTAAGGCACCGGTCCTGGTTACCCCTAATTGGGAGCTGCCTTTCGAGTTGATGTGCGATGCTAGCGACTATGCTATTGGAACGGTTCTGGGACAAAGAGTGAACAAACACTTCCAACCGATCCATTACGCTAGCAAGACAATGACGGGGGCCCAATTGCATTACACGACAACCGAAAAAGAGCTTCTAGATGTTGTCTATGCTTTTGAAAAATTTCGCCCCTATCTTGTCCTTTCTACCACCATCGTTTACGCCGATCATTCCGCGTTGAAGTACTTGTTAACTAAACAAGATTCCAAACCAAGACTTCTTCGCTGGGTTTTGCTACTCCAAGAATTTAAAATCGAAATTCGCGATAAGAAAGGAGCTGAAAACCTAGCCGCGGATGATCTCAGTAGACTTGAGGATCCTTACCAAGGGGATCATCCGAACAAAGAGATCAATGACTCTTTTCCCCTGGAGACCTTACTGTCTATCAACTCGACTTCTGATGAAACCCCGTGGTTTGCGGACATTGCAAACTACTTGGCGGGTGGAATTCTCGTTGACGGGTTAACATCCCAACAAAAGAAGAAGTTCTTCAAAGACATTACGACTTACTTTTGGGATGACCCGTATCTATTCAAACAATGTGCTGATTTGATAATTCGCTGATGTGTTGATGGACCGGCAGCTTTAGAAATCCTTGACGCTTACCACAAAGGACCCACCGGTGGTTACTTTGGTCCCAATTACACCGCCAAAAAAGTGTTTGACTCGGGATTTTATTGGCCCACCATTTATCGTGATGCTCACGAGATGGTTAAACGTTGTGATGCTTGCCAAAAACAAGGCAAGATCACACATAAAGACGAGATGCCTCAGAATTTCATTCAAGAATGTGAAATCTTTGATGTTTGGGGTATCGACTTTATGGGGCCATTCCCTTCATCTAAAGGAAACAAATACATCCTTGTAGCCGTTGATTACGTTTCAAAGTGGGTTGAAGCCAAAGCTTTACCTACTAATGACGCAAGGGTGGTTTGTAACTTTTTGAAATCGTTGTTCGCTAGATTCGGTGTACCTCGTGCCATTATTAGTGATCGCGGGACTCATTTTTGCAATGACCAATTTGCAAGAGTCATGGCTAAGTACGGTGTAAATCGTCGTCTTTCCACCGCCTACCACCCACAAACTAATGGCCAGGCTGAAATATCCAACCGAGGATTAAAGCGAATTCTTGAAAGAACCGTGGGAGAGCATCGTGCCTCATGGGCTGATAAACTTGATGATGCTTTGTGGGCTTTTCGTACCGCTTACAAGACTCCGATTGGTTGTACACCATATCGTCTCGTGTACGGAAAGGCATGCCACCTCCCCATTGAGTTTGAGCACAAGGCTTACTGGGCCTTGAAGTGGGCTAATTTTGATATCAACAAAGCCGGTAACCTACGCAAGATCCAACTCAATGAGCTGAATGAACTCCACAATGAGGCTTATGAAAATTCTTTGATCTATAAGGAAAAGACTAAGCTCATTCACGACTCCAAGATCAAAAACCGAGAGTTCCAAGTTGGAGACAAAGTTTTGCTCTTTAACTCTCGGTTGAAAATCTTTTCGGGCAAGCTGAAATCTCGTTGGTCTTGCCCATTCACCATTGCCCAAATTTTTCCATTTGGTACTCTCGAGCTCGCTCAACCTAATGGACCTATTTTTAAGGTGAATGGCCAACGAGTGAAGTTGTACTTTGGTGAGGACATCTCTCAAGAGATGATTCCATCCCTCACCACGTTCCCCATGAATTAATTTTGGGTCGAGTCAGGCTCGTGACTCGGTTATAAAAAACAAGCGCTCCTCGGGAGGCAGCCCGAGTATCTATCTATTTCTGTTTTAACCTCCTAAGTGTAGGGGGACCTCTATAGGTGCTTTGTGTGTGTATGGTGATGTGATTACAGGGATGAATGCACTTTTGGAACCTTTGAAGAACCGTGCTCCCGTGTAGGGGAGACTTCTCCCACATTCTTAAACATTGAGGACAATGTTTATCTTAAGTGTAAGAGGGACTTCTATCGAAGTTTTAAGTGGACTTTTCCATGAAAATGCCTTCATTTAACCGGAAAATCATCTTTTTCAGCATTTTTCAAATTTTTAATTAACTTTGGCCATTTAGTCGTAATTTTTTAAATTTTTATCGTTGCTTTCATATGTACATATCCCGCAATAAAGTCAAAAATATTAATAAATGGTGTAGCTAGTTTAGAAGTCTTTGATATATTAGGCCCGTTGCGATTATTTTGACTCAACCCGAATAGACTTATCCAAGTTTATTCTAGCTAGTATCCTTAACCATGTAGACCTTAATTGATTTATTAGGCTAAGTATCCACGAGTCTCATTACATGAGATTTTAAATTGTGGAGAACGAGAAATGATAGAGTCAATTATAAGTCGGTATTCTTGCACAAGCTCACTTGGTGTAATTATTTGCCTATTCTCCCATCACTTGCTAATAAATTATCTGCAATAAGTAAGGTCGTACGATTTGAAAAGTTACTTAGCTTCTAGTCCAAGATCGTTTAAAAGTTGCTCGGTAATGATAAGAGTTCATAGCCAAGGCATAACTTATGAAGCGGGGCGCGAAGATTGGCGAGTCCGAAAAGGCCCTAACATGGCATGAGGATTAAATTTTATTGCTGAAGATCCAAAGTGATGTGAAAAGCATTATTCCCAAAATCAATATGAAGGATCAAGACTCACGACGAAAAGCAATCAACTCCCATAAAGATCATGGAGAAGTCTATCCGAAAAGACCCTAACAAGGTATGAGGATAAATAGATCCAAGTCCGAAAAGGAGGCGGATCGTTGTATCTCAAAATCCCAATTAGAGATTGAAGAAATAATCATGAAGTCGTGGTCAACAAAGTTGGAGTACCCCTCAAAAGTCTCCAAGTGAAGAAACTCTATTAACGATGAGAAGACCATTATCTCAAGAACGTCTCTCGAAGATATGAAGTATGAAGTACATGCCAGATATCCCGAGAAAGGTCTCAAATCGTGAACCGAGTTATGCCAAGATATGAACTTTTTGATATCCCGAGAAGCAGTTTTAAGAGATTTTGTCCTTTAGGTAACTATTGATCAAATCGTCCTACTTTGCTTTCAGCCTAAATAAACTATCGAAATAAGTCCAAAAATGCATCTTCATGATCATTCTAAGACAAAAATAAAATATAAGAGATACACCTAGGAATAAGGGAGTTTAAGCATTTAATTAAGCCATGTGTGTAAGTGTTTGATTTGCTAACTTATAATAACAATGATCTCGTTTTTAAGCTTAGTGTGGGGAACGTGAAACTTGAGGGTGATGAATCGTCGCAGCACCGAAGCCCTAATGTAAGTCTTGGATCTCTTTGCAAGTTATTTCCACGTAGCTATTCTCTATCCTTTTGTTTACTTTAAATTTTTAATCTCTCGTAGTACTTTAATTTTTGTTTAGTGGTATTTTAATAAGGCCAAGGTTGATTGATTATGAGAAAAGTGTAAATTTTCTTTATCACTAAGCATTGCATGAGGGCATGGCAATGGTTAAGTGTAGGGGATTTGATAGGTGTGGAAACACCCATCCTTTTACCACTTATTTCTGGCTAAAACGAGACCAAAACACGTATTTAATATCATTTGTTTGGAATTATGCGTGGTTTTTGTGTTTATTGTGTTTTCAGAGTCAACCGGATGAATATTGAAAAAAACATGGGATTGCACGGGTTTTATCGAAGAAAAAGACTCAAGACGAAGTCTATTGTCCAAGAGATGCAAAAGATTTGAAGTCATTGTGCCTATTTGAAGATTTATCGAAGAAAAAGGCCAAATATGGAAGATTCTTATATGTCGAAGAACTCGAGTCTATTAAACAAAAGATTAAAAGACGAGTTGGAATTATCCACCGACACTTCTCAAATCCAAAGTCGGAAACGTTTATTTAAAGAAACGTAAAGACTAAAGAAGAAAGAAGAGAAGAAGCCCAAAACCAAAGCCCATTCACAAGCCCACAATCACACGCCTATAAATAGGACTTCACTTCACCATTTTGGGGGGAGTTAGTTTTAGTTAGTTTTTAGTTTTTGATTCTCTCTAGTTTTAGAGAGAGAAAGTTCTCAACTTTCTCTTACTAGTTTTCATCTTTCTTTCTTTTAATCTTTCAAGTTTAAACCTTTGTATTGTTTTCTTTCATTAATCAAGTTTAAATTCAAGCTTTTAATCTTTAATCTCATTCTACCTTTCTTGATTTTAGTTAACTTTTGGTGCAAAATACATTTGATCCGTGTTGTTCTTAATGTTTTTGTGCTTAAAAAGTTAATCTTTTTATTCCTACATAAGCTTTCATTTGATTAAGCTTTAAGATTCTTGTGCTTATTTATTTACATGTTTAGCTTATTTACCTTTTAAAAGTTTTCTTAAAAAGTTCATCTTTTTATTGTTTGATTTATAAGATTGATTATTTGAAGTTTAGATAAGTTGTTATTCGAGCTTATTTGATCCGATTCATATTAGATTCGTTCTAGTTTTAGTGATTAGCTTATCATCATAGCTTATTGCTTTGCTTTCTTGCGAATCCCATTTTAATCGGAAAAGGTATAACCCTTTTCCGATTAGCACATTCCGAGCACCCCCCCCCCCTTATTCCGATCGTTAGATCGGAAAAGGGTTTCGACATATTCCGATTGGGAAGGTTTGATACATTCCGATTGTGGCTTATTGGCATTATTCCGATTGGTTTGTTTAAGTTTTATGTATTCCGATTTGACTCATCTTAAGATATTCCGATTGTGGTCTTTAGCACATTCCGATTAGAGTCATAACCCTATATTCCGATCACCCTCATTTCCAGTATTCCGATCAGTCTGTTTGTTACGTATTCTGATCTGTCACATTTCCAACATTCCGATTAGCTTGATTTCCATATATTCCGATTGCACTTTCCGATCAAACATTCCGATCATGTTTAGGTTTTGTTTTCCGATGGTTTGAATTTCTTTTTTTTACAAAGTTTCCAAGTGTTAGTTTCATTAAGTTTTCAAGTATTTTTCTAATATAGTGTTTAAGTTTTCTATCATTTATTTTTAACTCGTCAATTTAGTTTAATCTTTTAAAGCTTTAATTTTACTCTTCGACACTTACTTATTTGTTATTAGTTTAAAATAGATAAACACCCCAACACCTTTTTATTAACCAAGAACAATCATTCCACTTTGAACCGTGATCAATTCGAGAGGATTCCGAGAACAAATCTGAACCCAAGTAAAACGCATGTATCAGACATCAACTTTAGCACGGTCCACTTCAAGACCGGATTTTGAGATTTTATGTCCAAGCACAATGCCTTCTTTTACCATGAAATGGCATTTTTCCCAATTTAGAACAAGGCGAGTGTCTTCACACTGCTTAAGCATGCGTTCCAAATTGGAAAGGCAAGAAGAGAAGGAGTCACCACAGACAGAGAAATCATCCATGAAGACTTCCATAGTTTCTTCAACCATGTCATGGAAGATAGCCATCATACACCTTTGGAATGTCCCGGGAGCATTGCATAAGCCTAAAGGCATTCTTTTATAAGTAAATGTTCCATAAGGACAAGTGAATGTAGTTTTCTCTTGGTCTTTGGGATCGATGGGAATTTGAAAATACCCGGAGAAATCGTCTAAGAAGCAATAATAGTCATTACCCGCTAGACGTTCAAGCATTTGGTCCATAAAAGGAAGGGGAAAATGATCCTTTCTCGTAGCATCATTGAGTTTGCGATAGTCTATATAAACTCTCCACCCTGTAACGAGACGAGTAGGAATCAACTCGTTGTTTTCATTGGGCACAACGGTGATTCCGCCTTTCTTAGGCACACAATGGACGGGACTAACCCATGGTGAATCCGAGATAGGGTAGATCATTCCCGCATAAAGAAGTTTGATAACATCTTTTATGATAACGTCATGGATCTTGGGATTAACCCTTCTTTGGCTTTGAATAGTGGGTTTAAAGTCGTCCTTCATGAGAATTTTATGTGTGCAAAAGTGAGGATCAATTCCACGAATATCGAATATTTTCCAAGTAATCGCTTTCTTATGATTCTTCAGCACGGCGATAAGTCGAGATTTTTCTTCGTATTTCAAGTCCTTTGCGATGATGACGGGTAACTTCTTATTGTCCTCAAGAAAAACGTATTCAAGATGAGGCGGTAGATCCTTAAGTTCTAAATCTGGAGGATTTTCGATGGAAGACGTAGTCAAATTCGGATCATCGATAGAGATTTCCTTAGGAGATGGTGGAGAAATATGTTCCTCACTGAGAAGTTTCTCAATGGTACGAATGTCTTCATCCCAATTGGAGGGAGAATCGTCATATTGTAAGTCCACATCTCCCAAAGTTGCTTCAAATTCTTTTAAAAGTAACTCACTTTCTCCAAATGGAGTTAGTGATGGAGCAATAGAGGCAACGGTCTCAACAATGGGAAGAGAAGAAGAATCACTTTTACAAGATTTTTTGAAATGTTCTTCACAAGCCTCATCAAGAACGTCAATGAAATGAACACTCTCGTTTTCAGAAGGTTGCTTAGAAAGTTTTCCCATGTTGAAGACAATTTTATCGTCACCAACTCTCATGATTAATTCGCCCGCGGCTACATCAATGAGAGTGCGACCGGTCCTCAAGAATGGACGTCCAACGATTAATGGAACACGGGGATCCATCTCGTAGTCAACGACAACAAAATCCACCGGAAAGGTGAATTTGTCGACACCAACGAAGACATCTTCGGCTATCCTACTGGATAAGCAACCGTACGGTTAGCTAATTCCAATGTCATTCGTGTGGGGACTAGCTCGGGTAGAGATAATCGTTTCCAAACACTTAATGGCATTAAGTTTATACTAGCACCTAGATCGGCTAGGGCCATACAATTCTCTACCCCGGGGAAGTTGCAAGGAATGAGAAAACGACCCGGATCACCATGTTTGGTGGGTATTTTTCTTAAGAGCACTGCGGAGCAATTCTCGTTAAGTTGGGTCTGAGCGATGTCAAGAAGTTTCTCTTTATCACTGAGAAGATCTTTAAACATTTTAGCATATTTAGGCATGTGAGCGAGAGCCTCAGCAAAGGAGATATTGAAATTCAGTTGTTTAAACATTTTGAGAAAGTTAGAAACCTGAATATCATCCTTGTTCTTCAATTTCTCTTTCCTCAACCTTGAGGGATAAGGTATATTGGGTTGAGATGAAGGCTTTGGAATGGAATTCTCACTCACATCCTTGGGTGGTGGAGGGGTGGAAGTAGAAGGTGGAGGTATTGGAGAAATAGAAGGTGGAGAAATTGGAGAAGTAGAAGGTGGAGGAGTAGAAGTTGGAGGAATTGGAGAATGGGACTCATTTTCCTTTGTCACAATCACCGGTGTAGGTGTAGGAAGCTCGGGTTCCTTTAAACCTTTTCTACTGTGAGTGGTGATTGCTTTCATCTCCCCTCTTGGATTAGCAACGGTGTTACTCGGAAGAGAACCCGAACCAGAGGCTTGATTACTTGGGAAGAAACTAGCCATCATGTTCCTTAAGTCATTCGTTTGACTTGCCAAAGAGTTTCACATATCGGCTCGAAGATCATTCCCTTGTTTCACCATATCTTCTTTCAAGTTGGCCATTTCCCGCTGAAGATTTTGCACTATCACATCATTAGTCCTCATGTAAGTGTCAATCTCTTGATTAAATGAGGTGGGTTGGGTGGAGGAAGAGTATGGTAGGCAGGTGGTTGATAAGCGGGTGGTTGGTGAACTTGATTGTTTCTTTGAGGTGGATATGAGTTTCTTTGGGTTTGATATTGATTTGGAGCTCGAGGTTGGTTTTTATTGTTGCGATTGAGGTTGTTTGGGTTTTGTGGTGGGAAACCAGGTGGTGAAAGAAAGTTGTTTGAGCGATAACTAAGCAAATTTCGGTCACCTTTTGGACGTGCTTGATAGCCTCCCGTAGAAAAGTTACCGTTGGCGGCATACACATTTTCCGGATTGTCATAAGTCGAAGGACAATCGGTGTATGAATGAGATCCCCCGCATATTTCACATGATTGACTCAAAGCATTAACTTGAGCATTGATAGCTTTGGTGTTGTTAGCGGTTTGGAGAGCAAGTGTTTCAACAAGCGTAGTAAGCTTATGAATTCTCTTTTTGCTCTCATTAGTGCTAGCACTAGCCACATTAGTCCGGACACTCTTGGTTTGCACTCTATACTTATTCTCAATAATGTCCCATGCGGCATTAGAAGACTTAACCAAAATATTACCCCCCGAGGCACTATTTAGTGAATCTTGGTCATTCATGCCTAAACCATTGTAAAAAGTATTAATTTGATGTACTTTTGTGAAACCATGTTGTGGACACTTTCTTAAAAGTTCCTTAAAACGGTCCCAAGAATCACTAAATGTCTCACCGTACTTTTGTTCAAAGGTAATGATTTCATTCCGCAAAGCGGTAGTACGTGAGGGTGGGAAAAAGTAGTTAATGAACTTGGTCTCTAAATCCGTCCACGTAAGAATACTTTCTGGCGGTTCCTTATCAAGCCAATTTTGGGCTTGTCCCTATAAGGAGAAAGGAAAAAGTTGCAAGCGAATCACTTCTTTTGAAACCCCATTATACTCAACCGTATTGGTGAGTTGAAGAAACCTTTTTATATGGTCCTGAGGATCATCAAGCGAACGCCCCAATAAAGGTTGAGCAGAGACCATTTGAATAAAGCCAGATTTGAGTTCAAAATTGTTGGCTCCAATCTCGAGTATGACAATAGCATCGGTGTTGCCCTCTACGTGCGATTGCAAAAGCTCGATCATTGGTTGATTGTCCATGGTGACAATAGGCGGAGTTATGACTTCGGCTTGAATTGCTTTCTTCTTACGAGCACGAGTACGCATGCACACCTACAAAAGGAAGAGAAAAATAGACAAGAAATATATTTGGTTTTTATGTTTTCTATTTTTTTGGATTTTTGAAAATTTTTGAATTTTTTTGGATTTTTGAAAAATTTTAAGCAAGGAAAATAACGTTAAAAAGTGAACGGATCCCAACATCCAACGCGTCTCTCACTAAAAACCGTTAATCTTAACGAAAAGAGACGGCAGCGGCGCCATTTAATACAAGGATTTTCCTCGTATGAAAGTTCGTTAAACCAATTTTTTCGAATTGATTATTAGTTATTAGTGCGACTCAGTCATTCTTGGTGGAAAATAAAAAGGTTTGATTATCTATTTTATGCAAAAAATGACAATGTCGTTGTGTAAATAATCAAAAATGAAAGCTTGGAAATATTTAGACTAAAAATAAAGACTTTTAAAAATTGAAAAGTAAATGATGAAACTTATAAAAATGTAAACTTTAAAATTTAAACTAAAACAAGACAAGTTAGAATAATGCTAAGTAAAAAAGCGGGAAAAATTGAAGTTCAAAAACTGGAAATACAAAAGCTTATTCGGAATGTTATCTGGAATGAAGAAATGCAGCTTATCCGGAATACTGGGAGTGTAAGACTTATCAAGAATTGGGGATTCTTGATGTTATCCGGAATATGGCTTTCGAGCCTTATCCGGAATAAATTCTCCTTAGGCTTATCCGGAACCTGTCTTTCAGCAGCTTATCCGGAATAATGTTCGGCAGCTTATCCGGAAAATGGGCTTGGGAGCTTATCCGGAATAATTCTTCTGAGGCTTATCCGGAACTCGTCTTCGGGTGCTTATCCGGAATATTGAAGTTAAAAGGCTTATCCGCAATAAATATGAAATACACTATCCGGAATATTGTACCTCGAACCTTTATCCGAAATAAATAAAAAGGGGACTTATCTGGAATAAGGTGCTTGTAATGCTTATCCGCAATCCTTCTTCTTTTGGTTATCCGGAATAAAAGAAATGTAACGCTATCCGGAATAATTAAGAGTTGCTTATCCGGAATTGTTTTAAGATGCTCTTATCCGGAATAGATGACTATCCGGAATACAAAAGGAAGGTGATTATAATCGGAATAAAGGGGTTTATGAGAAACTCAGATTACACAAAACTAAAACAAATAAGCAAATCTAAAATAAGCACTTACCAAAACTTAACCCAAAAAGATTTTTAAGAAAAACTAATAAGCCAAAAATTAAAAACTTTTAAAACACTAAATAAGCTAGAAATCAAAAAGCACTTTTTATAAAAAATATTAACTTATCAAAAATAACTTATTTTTTAAGAACTATTAATCATAAAAATTAAGAAAAGAAGCACTCTTAATCTAAAACTTTTAAAATCACCAATTCAATAAGCACAATCATATAAGCTACACAATCAAATCATCAACAAAATTAAAATAAAACTACATGATTATCAAGATTAAAAAGATTAAGAAAGGTAGAATGAGAATTAAGGAAATAAGCTTGATTTGATTGAAGATTAATATCAAAAGATTACAAGATTAAAGTAAAGGTTTAATAAGCTTGAAAGAAAAACTAGAGAGAAATTAAAAACACACTTAATAAAAACTAAAAATTAACTACAACTACTAAAAACTAACCACCCTCCTAATGACATATTAGGAGGGTATTTATAGGAGGTGGGGGAGATTAAGTGCTTAAGCTTTCTTCTTTCTTTCTTCTCGTCTCGACTCGATTTAATTTCTTTGTCTTTCTCGACGTCGTCCCGGGATTTGTCGATATAAGTTGAACTTGTCTTATAATTTTCTTCTATAATTAGACTTGAGTTCTTCGACTTCATTAAACTTCCGTCTTTAGACTTTTTCTTCGATAAATCTTCAGAATAGGCCTTGGACTTCCGTTCTTTTTGCATTCTCGATCTTTCGACTTCGTTTTTAGTCTTTTTCTTCGATAAAAGTCCGTGATAGCCCATGTTTTCTTCCTTTTTCATCTTTTGGTCCTAAAACACAATAAAAACACAAACCACGCATAATTCCGACTTTTACGACATAAAATACACGTTTTGATCTTGTTATTATTGAAAATAAGTGGTAAAAGGATAAGTGTTTTCACACTTATTAAGTCCCTTAATGGGCTCATATTGGCCCAATAAAAAATGTTGTCCAAATAAGCCCAAAATCTCCTATCTGACTTAAAATTTTGATTTTAAGAACAAAACTCTGAAGGCCCAAAAGCTGAAAATGTGTTTAAGCTAGCTTATTTCAAAGCAACTTATTCTTAATGGGCTTTTTGGCCTATTAAGCTATAAGCTGATGCCATAAGCTAAAATTTGACACACAAGCTTCTTTTGAGTTACTTAAGAGATCTGTAAAAAGAAAATTGGAAAAAGCACAAGAAATAAGCCTGAAATAAGCCAAGACTCTCTTCACAAAACGACAAAATAGTCGTTTTTGAGTTCTAGACCACCTCAAGTGCTGATTCAACTTTCAAAAGCTTTTAAATGACTTAATTAAGCTAAATAATCAAAAAGTTTTCAAATAAGCACAAGCAATAAGCCAGAATAAGCAGATAAGCACTTGTTTAAAAGTCAACTTAATGAGTTTTCTAGTAAAAAGTCAAAGTCAAAGTCTAATAAGCTCCAGATCAAATAAATGGGTCAAATGAGGAAGATCTATCACAAATAATAAGTTGTTGAAAGTCTGGATAAGCCAAATTGGCTTATGAATAAGCTGAATGATGTTTTACACTAGCAGGGGCTAGTTTTGGAGGTTGAGCAGTGGGAACTTTTCCCCCTGCTTGACCTTTTTGACTTTTTGTCTTTTGTGGTTTTTTTGTGGATTCAAGTTAAGCAAAGGCACCCAAATGATCAGTTAATCATGAGGAGTCAATATCAATCACAAAAACACAATTTCAAACAGCCAATCAGTGCAGTTAATTCAAAACATCGCCAGATATGACACAGACATGAACAATAAGCAGTTTTGATTCAATAAGCACTTTTAGCAAAAATCAGCCAACCAAATTGCACCAAAAGCATACACAAGCTATAATTAATTCAAATGAACAAATTTAAACAAGTTTCATGCAATGGTTCAAGGTCTAGATCAAGATTCAAGCACCAAGAAGTTACCGATGAACACTAAACAAGCAGTTATGAACACTTGCTGATATACATGACCACAAGGCCAGATTCAAACACTCAAATCTTCCAATTAGGTTACACAAACTTTGATTTAACAACTTTTAGCCTTAAACATGCATACTGACATACTTGACCAAAAGGCCAGATTCAAACACTCAAATCTTCCAATTAGGTTACATAAACTTTGATTTAACAACTTTTAGCCTTAAACATGCATACACTCTAGGTGTTTCCAAAATCTTAGGTAAAAAACAGTCAAAACAAGTGAGATATAGCACAATCTTTAATTTGATGTTACAAAGCTGAAAACTTGCAGGTTTTAGCACACAACTAAGTGAAAAGCAGATACCAACTCAAACAAACAACTTCCAATAACACAATAACAATATATGCACTCAAACAGGTTAACCCAAACACCCCTTATCTTTTTTTTAAATCAAGATTAAACAAGTATAAGTGTGATTCAATGTTACCTAAGCCCAATGTTACCCACAAATGTTTAAGCTGATGTGCTAGCAAGAACAAGCACAAGCTTCCATAAACAACCCTGCTAAGATTCAACAAGGGTAGCACAATAAAATCAAAAACAGAAAGGTGACAACTTTGAAAAGAAATTTGATTAATGCAACCTTGTTCCCACACTTGATTATCCACAAGTTATTCACAACACCTTGATAACACTTTATCAGGATGCTATGATCCACTTATAGCCCAAGAATTCCAAGGTTTAAACCAAGACTTAGCAAAATATCAAATTTTGAGCTCTTGTACAATTTCTTGCACAAGGTTTAAAAACACGTTTTGAGATTCAAGATTAACAAACATATAACATAAACAAGCAGAATAAAAGGTTGGCACTTGGTTTTTATTCACAAAATTCAAACTCTATTTCATAACTTGAAAGTAGGATTTACAGAAATGTGAACTAGGAAAAATCAAGAGCAAGCTGCTATGATGCAACTTCTATGCCTTATATAGGCTACAAATGAACTACTACAATGCATAAAAATGTAAAACCCTAATGTGTGAAGTCCCTGAAATGCCCTTGAGATTTTTGGCATTTTGCTTGATCATGTGACTGAATTTGGCAGTTTGTTGAGGTGTCAAGCATGTGGAAGTGATCAAAGGCTCATAAGGAGCTTAAGTTTGAAGCTACAATCATGAACGTTGGATGTGGCAGGGTTTTTGGCTTTTTCTCCCAAAACCGTGTGTGAGGGTTTATCATGTGAGCAAGGTGATGATGTGGCATGGGTTTTCAAAGTTGGGATGTGATTAAGATGACCTTAATCACATTTCTGGATAATTTGGTGGTTTGATTTCAAGTGGATTAAGAAAACCCAATTCGTGTTCTTGAGTGAATAGTACATGTTTTAATCTTGATTTGGGTCTAGAAAGGTGTTAACAGCGTAAATTCAAACTTAATTAAATAAGTTTAAACCGGGTTAGTGGGATGGGGTGATGTGGCAAGGTTTTGAGTTGTGATTGGCTGAAAATTGGTAGTGGGGCACGTGTCACAAGGTGAGAGGTCTAGGTAACTTCTTGTGTCTGCCAAGTTTAACCCTCCATTTCTTTCTTTCTTGCTACTTTGATTTAAAAATGCCAAAATCCAGATTCCTTTGTTAATGAAGTTTTACTTTTCATACTTTTGCCCCAAATACTTTTCCAAAGTATTTTCAGGGGTATTTCTTGCCAATTGTTGATTCTTGAAGGGCTGTTTTGGCATTTTCTTCATAGATAATGGTCTTGACTTGTATGATTGACTTTTTGGAGGACTAATATTGACAAGTCATGATTTATGAGGGACTATTTTTGCCAATTCTTCAAAGTGGAGGGCCCTTTTTGTAAATTTGACAAACTTTAAGGACTAAACTTGTAATTATGAATAAACAAGGGTTTAAAGTGTCAATTATTCAATATTGGAGGACCCTTCTTGCATAATATTCATATCTTCAAGGGTTTTTCTTGGAAAATCTTCATTAGGGCTTGGTTCATTGTGCGGCTTCGTTTCCCGTGTTCGTTTTTGCATGTTTCTTGTGATCTTTTGTCATTTTCTCAATATTTGTACCGAAAATACACAAGTAACAAACACAAGCATACATTTGGCATCTTTGATGATATTTAATGCATTTAAAGCCCGTTTTGGACGATCAGACTATGTATAAAAGCAGTCTCATCAACAAGCTTATGAGCTGGTCGTCAAAGAAACAGGATTGCACTTCGCTCTCATCAGCTGAAGCATAATATGTGGCTCTATCCGTGTGTTGTGCTCAAGTCCTCTGGATGAGAACTCAACTCATGGATTATGGCTTCCACTTTGATAAAATACCTATGTATTGTGACTCAAAGTCATCCATAGCCATCTCTTGCAATCCGGTTCAACACTCTTGTACCAAGCACATCGCAGTCAGATATCACTTCATCAAGGAACAAGTGGAACGTGGTATCATGGAATTATACTTTGTCAGAACTGAGTACCAGATAGCAGACTTGTTTACTAAAGCCCTATCCCAAAATAGGTTTCAGTATCTTGTTGGTCGTCTTGGTATGAAGTATATGACTCCAGAAGACTTGGAGGTTTTGGCAAATGAAGCTGCTTGATATTTTCTCATAATGACTGCTAAGCGCATAACAGCTTAAGACTCGGACCTAAAATAAGGAAAGTTTATCACGGACGATAACTTATCCTTCTCAACGACAAATTCATACTTCTCGGTCATGAGCTTCTCGTAAAAACATTCATAGTTTTTAAGCTCATGAAAAACGACTTCTAAGTAAATGTCAGCTTAGAACTCAAACTTCAACTTAAGGAAAGTTTATCACGGATGATAACTTATCCTTCACAACGGGAAATTTATTTTTCTCGGTCATGAGCTAGTCACAAAACAATCAACGTTTTGAGCTCATGAAAATCGGGTCCGAAAGGGAAGTGTACGTTTCAGTGCACTTCCCCTAAGCAATAGAAGAGAATTCTTCTATCATGTTTATTTTAAAACCGTTTAACACAATTTTTCAAGAATTTCTCACAAGATTTTTCTAAATCTTTCAAAATTGTGTGTTCAACACTCCCTTCCTCATATGTGGTTTTTTATATCTCAAAATTATCATATGTTATTTTGATCAATTTTTGAGGGGGAGCGTTTTAAAATCAAGCATTTAATGTTGTTGGGTACATATCGGAAATTGTCATATTTTATGTATCCAACACATTCCGAAAATGGTTTAAAACTGTTATATGTAATATACTATATCAGATAAGGCATCTCAACTCCGTACCTCAACATATATTGTGGTTTCGTTTTTCTAAAATTTGGTCAAATTTTGTCTCAAGACACACATATATTATTGAGGGGGAGCGACCCGACTGAAAAAGTTCCATGATTCATGCGTGCACACATGTTTTTCTTCTGTCGGTTTTTAGAAAATTGTCATATTTTAATCAATTGGTATCTCTAATATTATATTTTTATATTAGAGACAGTGGGAGAAAATGTGATTAAAATGTAACATATCACAACATGTGATCTTAAAGACTCAAGTGCAACTCTTTCCTTCACATGCTAAACTATTTCGTATATCGATGCATGTGTGTAGGGGGAGCTTTTCGGAAATGTAAAACTTTCAAAGTGTTGAAAGTTTTGATTTTTATCAAGCATTTTGAATGGTTTTCAATGGTTTTATGGTTACGATCTATACCCAAAACAACCTACTATCCACGAAGGAATATTGGAGTCAAAAGGTAGTTTAGGATAGGAAACTAAGTCCTATGATCTAACCAGAACCGGAGGGATCTACCCAAGGACATTCCATAGCTAGAAATAGTTTTCCTTAGGAAAGATGGAGTTGAATGAAGCTGAATGCGGACCAATTACTTAAGTTAGCACTGGAATAATCACAACAAGGTGCTAGTGATGACGTATTGGTAAGCATTGAAGGAGTTGAATATTCTATGCAACTTAGGTAGAAACCGGGTCAATACATCTATTGACGACAAGTTATCATGGACCCAGTGATGCAATGCACAACCCTTCCCAGCCATTCGTGTTTCTCTCAAAAGAAACTTGTCTCATAGTCACAGAGATCAACACGTATCTATTGACTTTCTCACTCTGAGTTAGTAAATATTGAAAAGGTGGCAGTTTGCTCCAGCCTCCGATTACCAAAATGCACTTATTGAGTCTAGAGCCAAAAGAGATCTCATTAGGACACAATCGAGTCCTACGCATTATCCTTGTGATATTGCCAGAACATCTGGGTGATACGATTCACAATAAAGATGGAAATCCTGCTTGAGCCAGCATTAAACAAGCTCATGGTAGGTAACGTGTGCGATTCTACATGAATCAAACTTGTGAGAACTGTAAAGCAACTAAGTTTTGATTCTTAATTGATTCAAACTTGATTCCAGGTTTCTTCGAAAAATCCGTGTGATCTTGCCAGAACATTCAGAGTGACACTCATTAATGTTCACAGTGACGAATGGAAATCCTTCCAGTGTCAATATCATACAACACTGCGGTAGGTAACTGGCAAGATTCTCTATGAATCAAGCTTGTGACAAACTGGAAAGCAACAATGGTGCGATTCTTATAGAATCAAACTTGTTCCAGGAATTCTGAATTGACGGCTCTAATCAGACGGATAATTTATCCTTATGATTCACTCTTTACATTCGCAGTCTGCTTTGAGACGGTCGAGTAAAGAGAACTGGCTACTATCGCCGGGAAACCCTATCAAGGAGGTTCTTAATCGAATTTACCCGATCACAGGTACGGTATCTGATACCGTCTAACGGTCTTCACCGACCGGAGGTAAAACGCTACCGAGTTAGGATGAAATGTTCAAAGCCATTTTATCTGTGTCTATATATGTTGCTGCATATCAAGAGGGTGGCGTAGCTATGTACTAACCGATGTCGATTCAGAAGTCACAAGAGCACACGATGGCGATAATCAAGATACCTAAGAATGTAAGAATGTAAGAATGTAATAGGTCATCTTAGTCACAAGGAGCACAAAATAAAGATCTCAAGCACTCAAAGTCAAATGACAAAGTCTCAAGATAAAGATCACAAAAGCATGAAGGAACAAAGCCATTGCAAACAAGATCAAGACCAAGACCAACATACAAGACCAAAGAATGAAGATGACCTCCATAAAGATGTATTCACTCAATCATCTTATGCATTTAAAGATGACTGATACATTGGGGGAGATTGTTAGCCCTATATTTTATATAGTCGAACAAGAATGTAATAGGTCATATTAGTTGTTATTGGTCTTGTATTGTAATAGGTTAGTCGGGAAAACCGGGCTTGGACTTTAAGCTAATATTGTCTAAGTTAGGGGTGTAAGCCCAAGAAAAGCCAAGCCCGACCCATGAACAAGCCCACTAAAGCCTTAAGGCCGTGGCATATAAATACCCTCTTCCATATGTGGAAGAGGGTGTTGGTTACCATTTACTTTCTCTCTCTAGTAATGTTTAACCTTCCATAATCTCTCTAGTTTCTCTCTCTACCTTCATCTATTTCTCTCTCTAAAATATCATCTTATATTATGTTATGGATTAAAGTAGAATTAACAGTTTTTTATTCTAAGATCTGGTCTCTACTTTTCAACGGCACAGATTAGTCCCTCAATACAAGTTTTCAAAATATCTCCCCTCCATTTTGATACATGTTGCAAGTTACAACAAGATGATATTAAGAAGAAACTAAAGCCATACAATTACCTTTGATTCAATCCATTTAGGATTTTTATCGTCATCCAATAAAATTTCATCAAATTTTTATTCTTCAAAATGTTTTGGTTAAAGATTGTTTGAAACCTATGGTGTGATTGTAAAACCCGTATTTAAAAAAAAATCAAAATATTTAAATACGTAGTTTAATTTTAATAAACTATATAAGTATTAATTATTAGACAGAGATATAAACGCAGAAATTAAATACGCAATCCCAGTTTATTTAAATACTATAAATATTACAGTTTATTCAGATAATAAGTATTTAGTCTCAGAAAATATTACGTAGGTATTATTTATAATACAGAATATAATTAAACGTTAACAGTAATTACGTAGTTTCACTATTATTTAAACATTTCAAATAAATAATTATTCAGAGAATAATTATTGGTTAATAATTTATTTACGAGATATTCAGTATTTCGTATGTATTCATTTTCAGAAAATAAATACTACGCTTCAGAAAATTCAAAACACGAGAATTAAATACGAATTACACGAAAGTTAAATCGAAGTCGCGTTAAATATATGAAAACGAAAATGAATAGTGTGTAGTTTATATTGGACTGTTTTTGTTATTACAATAAAATAAGATTAAATGGGCTTTTGAGCCCGTATGCCTAAACAAAAACAAAAAAAAAAGAAAAAAAAACGGGGGTTACCCCATGCCCTTTTTACACCAACGTTAAAAAAAAAAAAGGAGATTAGGGTTGCTATGTATGCCGCCGGTTAGAACAATACAAAGCAGGAAACAGTTTTTTTTTCTATCATCGGATTTAGTATTCATGTCAATAGCAGTCCATAACCACGGAAAAGGTAATCAATCCCTTCCTCACTTTCTTTTCGAATCTATCATATGATCTTCATGATCATACGAAGGTAATCAGCCTTAGAAACAACATTTAAAACTATGTACAGTCGAGTTTTGGGAGTTGGTCACGAACACCCAGAGTTAATCACTCTCGGTCTTTTTTTTTATGACGACCTGCCGAGACCATCAGGTCTCGGTGGTATGTTGTGTGTTCATCCGTAACCAAAACCTCCTAAACAGGGGCAACGAATAGAAAAGGGGATGTTTGGGGTTTAATAACAGTGGGTAAATCACAGCAGCGGTGTTTGGGATTAAATTTCTAAACAGGGTGCGTTTGGGATTACCAGGCGATAAGGGGGCGTTTGGGTTTGTCAGAAACAAAAGCAGTGGGAACCACTGCATTAGCAGTGGTAACCACTGCACTAGCGGGGGGAAACTCGACCAGCAGGGGGAGCTATCAGTGAAAACAGTGGGAACGTACAGTTAGCAGTGGGAACATACAGTTAGCGGGGGGAACCATGGAAACGGCAGCAGTGGCTGCTGTGAGTTTGGCAGCAGGACCACAACCGAGCGGTTGTGGGTTTTGGTTCACGGTTGACCCGAGACAAAGTGTCTCGGGGAGTCTTTGACTCGGGGTTATCGGGTTTATATTTTTCAAATAATTCTTGAAGAACGTTTTAATTTAAATCATTTAATTAATTACGTTTTTATACCTTAAATTATACGCGTTAAAAATGTTGTTTATTTTAAATATATATTAGATAAATAATGTTAACTAGTTTTATAAATAAAAGGTATGGTAATTATTAAATGATTTATTTTCCTTTTTGAAACCAATTAGAGAGACCTTTCTATTTTAGGAAACTTCTAATTTTAGAAACTTTCTATTTCGGGAAAACTTCCTATTTTTAACAGGTTATTCAATACAGTTAATACCATATCAGGGTACAATATAGTATACAGTAATTAGAAATACATGATATATACTAATCGGTAAACATTTAAAGAACAGTCAGACTTATCATAATTACGCCGGACAATCAGATTAGTCAGATTATACATAAACAGTAATACAAAAATAAAATAAATTAAACTAAGAGCAGATGAGACTCAGTAGTAGTAAACAGTCATCAGTTAACTCATTCGCGTCCGTTATTTATGTAGTATCCGTAAAGTCAGAGTCGATCCTTCAGCTTTCATTCTGATTTCATGACTGGACACGAGGTACGGATTTTCCGTCCTTTCAGTAAGGATTTCCTTTCTATGCATGATTAGGATTTCCCGTCTTCAGCCAAATGTTTTCCCCAGTATATGTTTAAGTTTATCAGTAATCATGTTAATCACGAAGTAAATTTTGCCTGAGCATTATATACAAGCACGACCAGTTTATGTACTAGTTACGGAGGTACCGTAACCACGACACTAGAGGCACCGGTGTCGTGACTCACATGCAGTAGAGTGATATCCTGCATCGTCCCACTCATGTTCAGGTTGGCCATTTTTATATGTATGTTTAGTGGGGCGTATGGATGCATCCTAGGCTTATAAGTGTTTCATGTTATCAGGGTGAATGTGGTGTGTGCTCTACATCATTCACATTGGAGCTGATCCCTCCACCCAGCACAGTTATTTAGAGGTCACCCCTCTACAGCATGACGAGGTCACCCCTCCAGTTATTCATGCACGGTTGTTACAACACGTGACCTATATAAGCTCTGGCAAGTTAAAATACAGTAAATGCATGTTTTCAGATTTATCAGATATTAGTTCAGCTTTATTATTTATGAATCAGACTTTACAGATTATGCACAGATTTTCGCTGCAACTTTACTTATCAGTCTTACAGCTCCAGCATTTTACTATCTGTTTCATTTCAGTAGTTCCTTATCATGCTTTATATCCGTTCACTGAGCGTTATGCTCAGCCGTAGTTCCTTTCATGTTCTAACGGCAGGTACACCGGGACGCTCTTAGGATTCTGAGAGCACGTGCATTTGGAATGGGAGCTATACAGACTTCTTATTTTTATGCACTTATATTATTCTGCTTATTTGGACATTGTTTAGTCCTTTCATTCAGTATTTTATATTTCATGTTTTGAGCTTATGTTTGGATTACCGAAGTTTGATTCCGGTATTTCCTTTATGGTCAGTTAATGTTCTAGGACATTTACCTTATGCTTTGATGACACGCCATAAATACACGTAACGGTCCACTTATCCTAGTGGGGTGTTACAATTATGGTATCAGAGCTATAGGTTCGACCTGTAGGCTCTAAAACTTGACCTGTGACTAGTGGGTAGTCACCAGGAACTTCTCAGATTTTGGCGTCGTCGTCTTTCATATTCCTCATGGATTATTCAGTCAGTTTTCTTCGTTTATCGGTCAGTTTTCTTAAAGTTTTGACTAAGTAAAAGGTTGGTACAGAACTGGCCATATTTAGTCGCATGTGCTTTTAGCGAGCTTTCGTTTTGGTGAACTGACCATAGGCGTTCACCCTTGCCCGTTCAGATTTTGTATTGGTAAATTGACCATAGGCGTTTACCCTTACTCATGACAGATTCATGTTTTCAGTCAAATATTACTTGGTAAACCAGCCATAAACGTTCACCATTTCTTGAGTCAAATTTCATGCTTTTCAGCCAAATGATGTTTTGGTGAACCGATCCACAGTTGCTCACCTTTGTCATATCAGGACATTTCATAAATTTTGATCAGTATGGATCGAACCAGAATAGCCCATACTTAGTCATATGTTTCTTTCTTTAAATTATGTGGATTGAATCATAGCTGTCCACATCAGTTGATATTACACCTCAGTTGATTTGATTTTTTTTTTATGGTCCCTATAACAGTAAAATTTTCATACCCTCACGCGGATGTCGTCTTCATTATGACTCAGTTTCATGTCTCCTTACGAGGATTATGCTTTCAGCAAAATAATGATGTTTTCATGTTAAGATACACAAGAACTTCAGTAAAACCTGTTTCCATGATAAATCATGACTGACCTTCATTAATCATGCTTCATGCTGACCACTGTTGGGACTTCGATTATATCATACTTTTCAGCCTCTATACAACCAGCATTAAGTCTACACAGGAATTACCAGGCTATCACGTTACCCATTTCAGTTCAGTTTACTACCGTTTAAATCCATTTATTTCTTTGATAATGTCAAACAAGCGACACCAGTATCGATCATCCCATAAAATTTCCACCAGCTCCATGTACAGTATTCCATATGTACCCCATGTACAGTGTCTCAGTTATACTCCATGTATAATATTTCACGTGTACTCCAGGTACAGCGTCTCAGATATGCTCCATGTGCAGTATTCATTTTGTACTTCATGTACAGTAGTTCAGGTGTACTCCAGGTACCCTACTCCATGGATATTGCTAATCGATCCTTAACCCTCGCGGGCGTTTCCACTTATCAATATTCTACCAGGTTCTGATGCTGCTCGTGAGTTGAAGATTTTACCAAATGCTGATGCTGCTGATACTTTGGAGATTTCTCAAGATGCTGATGCCGTTTATACTATGAACACTCTGCAGAACAAGGACGAAAACTATAAATTTGAAATTTTGACAAGCATAAATTTCAACCATCAGACATTACCATTCTATTCCATACTCTGATCTTCTCAGCTAGATGTCACACTTCACTCAGCTAACCGTTCATTCAGAAGAGTGGGAACCGGAACCCAGCCGGCCACTCAGCAGAATAGTTACATGAATCACGATCATGATAATGACCGTCAAATTGACAGACAAAGCAGTAGTGACAACCATCGTACTTGTAATTAATCAGTCAGTAACCATCGGAACTCCGGCACGGACGTGACCAGAAATGCAGAGGTCAGCAGTCTAACCGGTCCGCCAATCCTAGCAATTACCAAAATTTTTCAGCCTTGTTCATTTCATCTATTAAAATACATGTCAAGACATCAGTCAAGACACGGGTCTCAAGTATCATTTCGGAAAACACATATCAGGACACCAGTCATGGTACACGTCATACGAATCTTTTCTCAAAATACGAGTCAGAACCCATAACTCTAGTATGTTTCTAAATCAGGCCCTCAGAAATTCAGAGTACCCTTCAGAAAGGAGTATACCCGTTCTATTATGCCACGCATGAATTAGACCATTAAAATTTAGTCACCATCACTATATTATTATTCAGATTAAACACACGGTAATCATTATGTGAGGTTACAGATGAACCCATTCAGTGGAAGTCGCCATGTTTACTTCACGTATTCCTATGTCAGCTTTATCTTAAATCATGTAGTACCTATCTCCCAGCTAGAAAGACTCCACCATACCACACAGAGTTATTAAGTTTTTTTTCTTTCAGTTAACGATGACATCCGTCTTACTAGATCCCAAATATTGTCATTTTAGTTCTGCCAGAAAATCAGTACAAGTTATACTTTACAGCAAGTGAATTATTATTCTGAAGCTACGAAGACCTTTCAGCTACCTGTTATAAATTCACTTTTGAAATTCCTTAAATTCCTGATCAGCAGACCATTCCAGAGTTCCAGATATAATTTCAGAAAGTTTTTCAGAAATTCATTCCTGACTACAAGACATAATTTAACATCGAGCTTGTCTCAAGAACGGAACTTGTCTTCAAAAATCTTATTTGCAGGGCTTTAGCTACGTTAAACGAATTGCAGCAATTGCTGCAAGAATTACCGGAACGAGGCTTTATCCGCCCTAACGCACCACCAGGAGGTGTATCGTTTCTGTCTATCAGAAAGAAGGCCGGTACCATGAGATCATGTATCGATCACCGAAAATTTACGAGATCGCCATTCATAAAACGATACTCATTCCACGAATAGGAGGTTACCTGACCTGCTATGATGTCTTAAACATTTTCCAGAACAAATTTCCGATCACGCTACCATCAGTGGTGAGAGAAAGAACATGACGTTTCCAGACTGCTGTTGCACATATTACAGCCTCTATAAAAATTTTGATTTTTATACTTCTGAGCTCCCTAACGCTCCAGTTAGATTATGAAATTATGAATAAATACTCTCATGCAATATCATCAGTATATTCATTGGTCACATTCTGACATGTCTAATACTAGAGAAGAACACGAGACTCATCTTCTCACAATTGTACCAAATCTTCAATAGGAGTTATTTTATACACAACTTTTCCAGATATAAATCTCACTTGAACAAAGTGGCGTTTCTGAGCCACCACATTTCAACAGAAAGAAATTTCAGACAATCATGCGCAGGTGAAGGCCATCACCTGATGGTCCCGACTGACGACTGTGAACGAAGTACAAAATTTCTAAAACTCAATTGACTACTACGCAGAAATTGCTGACAGTTCTCACTAAAATTTTTTTTTTCCATGGATGTCTAACCAGATTTCCACCAGAAGGTCCCATAATCCCATCGCACATTGATGCAGCTATGTTCATATCTAATGCCTGACATACCTCAGGTTCAAGATAGAACACCGACATGCTATTACTACCAGTAGAAATTCTCGACCGAAAGGAGACAAGACTCCATGGAGATTGTTATCAGTTTACCACAGACTCAGAGAAAGTATGATACTATCTAAGTTATCATTAACCATGTAATTAGCCTGCGCGTTTCTTTCATCCGAAAGGATCACGCAGTAGCAGATCTGCAGAAAATTTTGAAATTCAGTAGTAAATCGTACGAATTCAAGGCATTCCATCGACCATCATATCGGACAGAATTCATGTTCACGATCAAGTGTATGTTTATGCCCACTTTAAGTTCATGTTTATTTTCACTTTCACGTTTACGTCTCATTCGCGGTATGATGCTGTTTCAGTTCATCTTTTACGCTATCTCATGATTTAAGCTCACGTTAGCGTTCACAAATTTGTTCACGTTCAAGTTCGTGTGCCATTTCGCAATACACGTTTCTCAGTTTATTACCGAATACGGTCACAGAAAGCTTGAGAAATCAGACTCAATGTTAGCACAACTTCCATAACCAGGCAGACGTTTCACATCTCAGGCCGTATCGTTTGGCATTCATTCATCAGTTAGCATATGTTCATGATATATTCCATGCCAGCGCTCCTCATATAATTATGAACCACGTTCATAATTGCTCACGTAGCACGTTCACAATTTTTCACATAGTTCATCCCTATATATTTCTGCAGCTTGCTCAGAGTTATAAATGTTATCTTTCCAGAATATTTACACGTATCGTCTCATGTATCATACATGCTATAGTTATTCAGTCTATCAGACTCAGAAAATCCATCTTAAGTATGGAAACTGAAAATATTCAGCATCATCAGGACAGGGTCATCAGGACCAAGATTTTTATTTAGTATGTGAGCCCTTTGAAGGAATCGTTTCGAGCGGGAGGCCACTCAAAACAGAGGAGTCCATCCGGACCTCTCATCCCCTTTTACTTCAATAAATCCAGTTGAATTCTTTTAGTCATGTCACGTTCCATGTTCTCTTCAGCCATGTCACGTTACATGATCATGTCAGTCATGTCAGGTTTATACTTATCAGCAGCATTATGTCGTAATTAGAAGACAATTCATCCTTCAGCTTAATTGTCTTTTCAGTCTACGTGTTCTTTCAGTCCTTATAACTTCATCAGCTTATTACCTTTAATTCGAGGACGAATTTCTCCTTTTTAGAGGGGAAGAATTGTAAAACCCGGTATAGTCGTATCTTTAATTCGGGGACGAATTATTGTTTTTAGAGGGGAAGAATTGTAAAACCCGTATTTAAAAAAAAATCAAAATATTTAAATACGCAGTTTAATTTTAATAAACTATATAAGTATTAATTATTAGACAGAGATATAAACGCAGAAATTAAATACGCAATCCCAGTTTATTTAAATACTATAAATATTACAGTTTATTCAGATAATAAGTATTTAGTCTCAGAAAATATTACGTAGGTATTATTTATTATACAGAATATAATTAAACGTTAACAGTAATTACGCAGTTTCACTATTATTTAAACATTTCAAATAAATAATTATTCAGAGAATAATTATTGGTTAATAATTTATTTACGAGATATTCAGTATTTCGTATGTATTCATTTTCAGAAAATAAATACTACGCTTCAGAAAATTCAAAACACGAGAATTAAATACGAATTACACGAAAGTTAAATCGAAGTCGCGTTAAATATATGAAAACGAAAATGAATAGTGTGTAGTTTATATTGGACTGTTTTTGTTATTACAATAAAAGAAGATTAAATGGGCTTTTGAGCCCGTATGCCTAAACAAAAACAAAAAAAAAAGAAAAAAAAAACGGGGGTTACCCCATGCCCTTTTTACACCAACGTTAAAAAAAAAAAAGGAGATTAGGGTTGCTATGTATGCCGCCGGTTAGAACAATACAAAGCAGGAAACAGTTTTTTTTCTATCATCGGATTTAGTATTCATGTCAATAGCAGTCCATAACCACGGAAAAGGTAATCAATCCCTTCCTCACTTTCTTTTCGAATCTATCATATGATCTTCATGATCATACGAAGGTAATCAGCCTTAGAAACAACATTTAAAACCATGTACAGTCGAGTTTTGGGAGTTGGTCACGAACACCCAGAGTTAATCACTCTCGGTCTTTTTTTTTATGACGACCTGCCGAGACCATCAGGTCTCGGTGGTATGTTGTGTGTTCATCCGTAGCCAAAACCTCCTAAACAGGGGCAACGAATAGAAAAGGGGATGTTTGGGGTTTAATAACAGTGGGTAAATCACAGCAGCGGTGTTTGGGATTAAATTTCTAAACAGGGTGCGTTTGGGATTACCAGGCGATAAGGGGGCGTTTGGGTTTGTCAGAAACAAAAGCAGTGGGAACCACTGCATTAGCAGTGGTAACCACTGCACTAGCGGGGGGAAACTCGACCAGCAGGGGGAGCTATCAGTGAAAACAGTGGGAACGTACAGTTAGCAGTGGGAACATACAGTTAGCGGGGGAACCATGGAAACGGCAGCAGTGGCTGCTGTGAGTTTGGCAGCAGGACCACAACCGAGCGGTTGTGGGTTTTGGTTCACGGTTGACCCGAGACAAAGTGTCTCGGGGAGTCTTTGACTCGGGGTTATCGGGTTTATATTTTTCAAATAATTCTTGAAGAACGTTTTAATTTAAATCATTTAATTAATTACGTTTTTATACCTTAAATTATACGCGTTAAAAATGTTGTTTATTTTAAATATATATTAGATAAATAATGTTAACTAGTTTTATAAATAAAAGGTATGGTAATTATTAAATGATTTATTTTCCTTTTTGAAACCAATTAGAGAGACCTTTCTATTTTAGGAAACTTCTAATTTTAGAAACTTTCTATTTCGGGAAAACTTCCTATTTTTAACAGGTTATTCAATACAGTTAATACCATATCAGGGTACAATATAGTATACAGTAATTAGAAATACATGATATATACTAATCGGTAAACATTTAAAGAACAGTCAGACTTATCATAATTACGCCGGACAATCAGATTAGTCAGATTATACATAAACAGTAATACAAAAATAAAATAAATTAAACTAAGAGCAGATGAGACTCAGTAGTAGTAAACAGTCATCAGTTAACTCATTCGCGTCCGTTATTTATGTAGTATCCGTAAAGTCAGAGTCGATCCTTCAGCTTTCATTCTGATTTCATGACTGGACACGAGGTACGGATTTTCCGTCCTTTCAGTAAGGATTTCCTTTCTATGCATGATTAGGATTTCCCGTCTTCAGCCAAATGTTTTCCCCAGTATATGTTTAAGTTTATCAGTAATCATGTTAATAACGAAATAAATTTTGCCTGAGCATTATATACAAGCACGACCAGTTTATGTACTAGTTACGGAGGTACCGTAACCACGACACTAGAGGCACCGGTGTCGTGACTCACATGCAGGAGAGTGATATCCTGCATCGTCCCACTCATGTTCAGGTTGGCCATTTTTATATGTATGTTTAGTGGGGCGTATGGATGCATCCTAGGCTTATAAGTGTTTCATGTTATCAGGGTGAATGTGGTGTGTGCTCTACATCATTCACATTGGAGCTGATCCCTCCACCCAGCACAGTTATTTAGAGGTCACCCCTCTACAGCATGACGAGGTCACCCCTCCAGTTATTCATGCACGGTTGTTACAACACGTGACCTATATAAGCTCTGGCAAATTAAAATACAGTAAATGCATGTTTTCAGATTTATCAGATATTAGTTCAGCTTTATTATTTACGAATCAGACTTTACAGATTATGCACAGATTTTCGCTGCAACTTTACTTATCAGTCTTACAGCTCCAGCATTTTACTATCTGTTTCATTTCAGTAGTTCCTTATCATGCTTTATATCCGTTCACTGAGCGTTATGCTCAGCCGTAGTTCCTTTCATGTTCTAACGGCAGGTACACCGGGACGCTCTTAGGATTCTGAGAGCACGTGCATTTGGAATGGGAGCTATACAGACTTCTTATTTTTATGCACTTATATTATTCTGCTTATTTGGACATTGTTTAGTCCTTTCATTCAGTATTTTATATTTCATGTTTTGAGCTTATGTTTGGATTACCGAAGTTTGATTCCGGTATTTCCTTTATGGTCAGTTAATGTTCTAGGACATTTACCTTATGCTTTGATGACACGCCATAAATACACGTAACGGTCCACTTATCCTAGTGGGGTGTTACAGTGATCCTAGATGATTATCATAAAAATGAAAAATCACATGATTTTTCTGGGAAAAACTAGCAAGATCCCATATACGGGAGGAAAAAAATGAACATTTTTGTGAACATTACGCGGCTTAATTTCGATCACTCTTTGCCGATCACTCCCTCAGAAATAGGAGGCAATAGAAGAAAATAGAAGCAATAATAGAGTAAAAAGAGGAATGAGGAAGGCGCAATAGAGTAAATACATGGACAAACATCTTTCTGTTGCTGCTAAATATGGAGCTTCATCTTTTGATTTTTCCTTTCGTCGGCACATTCGGGATGGGGTCGAACGTCAGCAATGGATGGATTTGTTTTCTATTCTATGCGCGGTTACTCTTTCTCCTGCTACCGAACGATGATTATATTATCTTAATGGTGAAGGTGTCTTTCGAGTTAAATAGGTTCGTTTTATTTTAGATGATCTTCTTCTTCCTTTCACGGGTGAAACAACTAGGTGGGTGAAATTTATTCCGATAATGATCAATATTTTTGCTTGGCGTGCTTGGCTAAATCGGCTCCCGAATAGATGTAATCTTCCTAATAGAGGCGTGATCATGGAGTCTTCTTTATTCCTGTTATGCGGCCAAGCTTATGTTGGAGGGTGTGTTTTATATTACTTGGTGGCATATCTGAAATTTTCGAAATCAATTTATTTTTGGTGTGGCTCCTCTAAGACGATCAGTGATTTTCGATGACATTATTTTGCGCTCTTTTATTTGGTGTGCTAGTAGATGTCCTAGTTCATTTTCTTGGGACTATTGGTTGAAAAACCTTATTTGATTTTCTTGTAATATTTTTTTCTAGCGTCTTGCTAGTTCTATAAAATTTGTAGTTAAAAAAATAGAGGAATAAGGAGCAATAATAAAGGAAATAGAGACAATAAGAAAATAGGAGACAATAATAGAGAAACACGAGTCATGTTTAACTATTACTCCTCCTGCTCTAAAGTTATTGTCCTACGAAAAACACAGTTTAAGAAACGTGCATTTATTACAACTTTTTTTTTTACTTTTTGACAGAATACAGTTTTACAATTAGGCAATTAGTTAAAAAAATATTATTGTAATTATAATCTCCAATAAAGGTATTATATTAAATTTGTTCAAACTTCTCTATCTATTTTTATTAGGGGATAATTAAATTAGAACCCACCAGAAAGAAACATGGACAATAAAATTGAGACGGGGGAGTAATAGATTTTACAGCAATAATCCCTCGAGACCGTTTAGTCCATGGTCTATTGGATGGTCAGCGCAAGGCCAGAAATTTAAATACATTGATTCCGCTCGTTCCTGTCCTTCGCTTTAGGGCTTGTGTAAAACCCACAAAATAAGGTCATTACTTAATTCTTACTTTTCAAATATTTTTGAAGTATTTTATAACATTAAATATTATTACCTTTAACGGTTTAAGTTGAAATCGATATTAAATAATCTTATTTTAATATTATGACGAGCAACGAGGACTACTAGTGATCGCGATACCGACGGATGCCCACAATTTTATATTTTATTATCGATCGTTTCGATATTTAATATTTTCGACGATATCGTTTTAATTACGTATCGAGTCGTTATATTATTATTTTTCGTGTGCGTTTAAACTTTTAAGTATTTTTACGAAACCCGAGTCCCGTAAATATTTTCAAAATTTACTAGTAATTATTTCCCACCTTTTAACTAATAATTTACATTTTTTTAGCCAAACTTTTGCTAAATTGCACTTTGGTCCCTACCCCACTAAATAAAATTTAAAAATTAAACACACACACTTATTTTTTTACTTCCAAAAATCCACTCTCTCTCCTTTCTTCTTGCTTTTGCCGAAACCCACTCCAACCCACCAAATCCATTCATTTTTCAAATTATCTTGAGTTTGAGGTTGATTCTAGCTAAACCAAGCATAGACCCATCTCTATTTTTGATCAAGGATCACATAGGTATAAAAATTTTACACATGCAAGCACTTTTTATTTTCTTGATGTTGGTAGGTAGAAGCCATGGTTATGCATGGTGTTTTTAGCATGATCCATGGTGGTTCTTGCTAGAAATCTTGTTAAAAACTATATTTTGATCTAAAGATTTTTATTTTTGTTATGATTGTGATGTTAAGGTGGATGTATGATGATATTAGAGTGTAGGAATGACCATTTCTATGGTTGGTTTTGGTCAAAAAGTTGATTTTGTACAAGATTTTGGTACCCATTTTATAGCTGTAGGTAAACTGAAAAATCCGAATTTTTATGTTTTGAAAATGACTTAACTTATAGCCTAGAGTTGTAGATAATTTCCTTAGCTTCGATTTGATATAAGGTAGAGCTTCTAGCTCAAAACGAGCGCGAAGTTATGATGTTTTGAATGATCGTGTACCGGGAGACGAGTATCGATACTACATATAGTTGTTGTCGAGCGTCGGTTTTGTAAACGGAGTCGTTTAAATAAGTTAAAACGGTTGTATGAAAAATTAACGTAAATCTGTCCGGATTTTGTGGTTTGAAAATGAGTCGAGTAAAGGAATTTAAAAGTAATTTCATTTGATAAACTTGTAGGAGGACTTTCTATATATAGTAAGTTAGTTTATCGAGTCATTTCATAAACGGTTGACAAGTTTAAACGGGGTAAATAAGCTAGTACATGTAGTATGTGCCGGCGGATTTTGTTAAAAGTATAAAATGGTTAAGTAAATGGGTAGTAAAGTATAATGAAGTTATTTATATCGTTTAATCTCGAGTGTATTGTGGTTTTATGAGTTCGAGTTTGATTTTATTAAGTATCATTTATTTCTCGAGTCTATTATTAAAGTACGCACCTCATTTGCTAGGTTGCGGTTATCGTGATTATCGGGCATCTACTATCGTCGGCGATTGTCTTCAGCTACTATAAGTACCAAGGTGAGTCTATAGCCTCGTTTGAGCTCATTCAAATATTTTAAAACCCGCGAGGGGGAATACATGTTTTGTAAACTTAGAACACAAGATTTTTATAGTATGCTTGTCCCTTTATGAATTGACCCGTGGTTGCCTTTAAATTGCATTAAGTGATTGCCTTTGTTAAAGCCTCAATTATGGACCGTTAATTAACCTATGATGGGTTAACCGCTAGTACAATTAATAGATCTATGGGGGAAGCCGCCCCGGTTCAGTTTTTGTGGACTTGTCATAGAAGCTTAGGCCCGACCTCCACACTGTTTGAATATATTGTATTGAGAAGTCAGGTATACGACAATGTACCAATAATCTGGAGGTAACCGACAATTAATAAATCTCATGTCTTATCAGACCTCTAAAGGGAGTGTCTAAGGGCTCGGTTCCATGAGCTTATTGCAATTTATGCTATATACAATTATTATTATTGATGCAAATTATTAGATGCTTGTTGCCTTCAAGTATGCCACAAACTTATAATCTTGCTTGTGTTCAAAATAATTATATAAACCTATAGATTCACTCGGCATTTTTGCTGATGATTTTCTCACATGTATTTCAGGTAATCAGGAAGGGTGAAGCTTGGAGGCCACGGGAATGAATGTTGTGCACTACTTTGTATATAAACTCTTTGAATGTTTGTCGTTCCTTTTGTTCAAAACAATTTAAATCTTTTGTTTTGGTTGTACTTTGGTTACGATGTCTTGGGACTACGCTACTCTGACAAATGTTTTAGGAACGATAAATCTAAAACGTCTCTTTTGAGTCGTTCTTTATAAACTATGTGTTGTAGTATCATTGTTTAGCACCCAAAGATGTATTCCGCTGCGTGTAAATTTGGGGGTGTGAAAGATTGGTACCAGAGCCATGAGTTATAGAGAACTAGGTCTTTTTCTAAAAACCTAAACTATAACTGTCGGTTTTATTTTTCAAAAGAGTCGGTGCACATGATTTCGCGTGACTTCAGGTTCAAGCTACTTCTGGGATTACAACTTTAGTATACATTATTATGTATGCCTTATTACTAAGTATTTATAAATAAATACTCTAATCCTTTATCGATATATATTGATATCGTTAAACTTTTCGATAAGAATTATCATTTATTAATGATTTATTTAAATAAATTTCTGGAAATTTTTCCTGTAATTATTTTGAAGGATTTTCTATATTTATTTAAATTTTTGGAAATTATCCTATTTCATTTTATTATGACCTTATACCTATTTTGTGAAATTTACCACCGTCAAATTACGTCTTCGATAAGGAGGAAGCAGGTTTCACTGCTGTAAGCGAGACACAGTCAATTAAGCCATGTGGATCCCCACGTGACTAGTGTTTATTATTTTGTGTCGTTTTACTCTATTTGTCTTTAAGATCATTCCTTGTTGATCGACGATAATAGTTTCCTTTGATCCTTACAATGATTGTGAATCCTTGTATTGATAATGTGTATGCATTTGATGATTGATTTTGTACATGATATGACTATACCATGAATACAATTAACTCATTCATTTATCTTTTCTCTTTGTGATGTGACAGAATCATGCCACCTAGGAGAATGACAAATGATGCCATTGCAAGGCTAGTTGCTGAAGATGTTGCGAAAGCATTAGCTGCGGATAGAGCTGCACTTGTTAACACTGAAGGAGCAGGTGGCTCTGGAGGTGCGGGTGCTGAAGGTGATGGTGAACCTGCTGGACCAGAAGCTGTTGGAGGAGCAGGTGTAGCTGAGAACCCTGCAGATGAGGTTGCTCTGGCTGCTGCCGCGGTTAAAGAATGTACTTTTGCTGGATATATGAAGTGTGGACCTACTACATTTCAAGGAACTGGTGGAGCACTGGAATTATTCAGGTGGATTGAGAAAACAGAAACAACATTTGAGATTAGTGATTGCTCAGAAAGGAACAAGGTTAAGTTCGCAGTTGCTACTTTCAAGGATCGAGCTTTAAGCTGGTGGAAGACTCAAGTTGCTACAGTTGGTTTAGAAGCTGCAAACAGGAAGCCTTAGGATGAAATTAAAAGGTTGTTGAAAGAAGAGTTCTGTCCAGAAGAAGAGTTATCTGCTTTAGAGGATGAGTTGAGGCACCTGGAGCTGAAAGATAACAACATTGCTGCATATACTAGCCGATTCAATGAGTTGGTTTTGTTGTGTCCAGATGCTTTTGCTACTGAGAAGAAAAAGATGGATCAATACATCAAAGGGTTGCCTGGGTACATTAAAGGTGAGACGACTTCATCTCGACCCAAGAACTTTGTTGAGACCATAAGAATGGCTCATACACTCATGGGGCAGAAAGTTCAAGATAGGGCTGAGAGAGCTGCTGAAGGTAGTAAAAGGAAATGGGAGAATTCTCAGAGTGGTAATCAAGGTAGTAACCGCCATAGGCAGTACAATCAGAAGAGAAATGATGGGGCTAGAGCTGCGACTAACAAGAATGATAATGTTGACCAAGGAGGACCAGCTCAGAAATGTAGGAGCTGTGGTGCTTGTCACTTTGGTAATTGTCCACCGAGCTGCACTAAGTGTGGAAAGGTTGGTCATGTTGTGGAGAAATGTAAGACAAGGGTCCCTGCTACTGGAGCGAATGCTATTCCGATCAGGACTTGTTTTGAATGTGGAGAACGCGATCATCTTCGTCCTCAATGTCCGAAGTGGAAGAACAAGAAAGCAGGTGAAGCTGCTGGGGCAGTTTATGTTGTTAAGGATGCTGATCAGGCACAAGGTCCAAATGTTGTGACGGGTACGTTCTTACTCAACCATCGTTATGCTAGTGTGTTGTTTGACTCAGGATCTGATAGGAGCTTTATAAGCACTTCCTTTAGTCGTTTAATTGATGTTGAGCCAACAAGCCTAAATGCTAGTTATGAGGTCGAGTTAGCTGATGGACAATTAGTTAGTACTACCACTATATTTAAGAAGTGTCCTTTGAAATTAGCAAATCATTTGTTTGAAATTGATTTGATGCCGATTGAGTTGGGTTTGTTTGATGTGATTGTTGGTATGGATTGGTTGGTTGCTCATGATGCGGTAATTGTATGTGGGGAGAAAGTTGTTCACATACCGGTTAAGGGTAAGGTGTTAGTAGTTAAAGGTGACGTCGGTAGATCTCGTCTGACGGTGATATCTTATATCAAGGCGAGGAAATATGTAGAAAGAGGTTGTCACCTGTTCTTGGCTCAAGTAGTGGATAAGGAACTACCGGCTAGGCGTGTGGAGGATGTTCTGATTATTCGTGATTTTCCTGAAGTATTTCCCGATGACTTGCCAGGGCTTCCGCCTCAGCGAGAAGTCGAATTCAAGATTGATCTAGTGCCAGGAGCTGCACCGATGGCGCGTGAACCTTATCGTTTGGCATCGTCTGAGTTGAAGGAATTGGCAGATCAGTTGAAGGAGTTAATGGAGAAGGGGTTCATTAGACCAAGTTCGTCACCTTGGGGAGCTCCAGTGTTGTTCGTGAAGAAGAAGGACGGATCGTTCAGAATGTGCATAGACTACCGAGAGTTGAACAAGTTAACTATCAAAAATTGTTATCCACTCCCTAGGATCGATGATTTGTTCGATCAACTTCAAGGTTCGTGTGTGTACTCGAAGATCGACTTGAGGTCGGGTTATCATCAACTTCGTGTTAAAGAGGAGGATATACCTATTACAGCTTTTCGGACGCGTTATGGACACTTTGAATTTCAAGTGATGCCGTTTGGGTTAACTAACGTACCTGCAGTATTCATGTACTTAATGAATCGTGTGTGTAAACCATACCTCGACAAGTTTGTGATTGTATTTATCGACGATATCCTGATTTATTCCAAAAGTCGGGAGGAGCATGAAGGTCATTTGAAGATTATTTTGGAGTTGTTGAAGAAGGAGAAGTTGTATGCAAAATTCTCCAAGTGTGATTTTTGGTTGGATTCAGTCCAATTCCTTGGGCACGTGATCGATAGTAGCGGTGTTCATGTTGATCCATCCAAAATTGAAGCTATTAGAGATTGGGATAGGCCTACGACCCCGACTGAAGTTAGACAATTCTTGGGATTAGCTGGGTACTACCGACGATTCATAGAAGGATTCTCTTTAATCTCTAAACCTCTTACTAGACTTACCGAGAAAAACAAGAAGTATGAATGGGGTTCAGAGGAAGAAGTAGCATTCCAAACTTTGAAGCGGAAGTTGTGTTCTGCACCAATTTTGGCTTTGCCCAACGGAGCTGAAGACTTTGTGGTATATTGTGACGCATCACGTAAGGGTTTTGGTGCTGTGTTGATGCAAAGGGAGAAAGTGATCGCGTATGCATCTCGTCAATTGAGGAAGCATGAGGAGAATTATACTACACATGATTTGGAATTAGGAGCTGTTGTCTTTTCTCTTAGACTTTGGAGACACTATCTCTACGGTACAAAGAGTGTGGTATATACCTATCATAAAAGCCTGCAACATATTTTGGATCAGAAGGAGCTTAATATGAGGCAGAGAAGATGGGTAGAATTGTTGAGTGATTACGACATTCAAATTTGCTATCATCTCGGCAAGGCGAATGTAGTTGCCGATGCTCTTAGTAGGAAGGATAGAGAAATAACCAAAAGGTTTAGAGCTTTAACCATGAAAACTTATTCTGATTTATCTAATCGAATACTTAAAGTTCAAACTAAGGCGATGGAGGAAGAGAATGTGAGAGATGAAGACTTGGGTAGGAGGATGACACCTATATTCGAAATTCGTGATGACGGAATTCGGTATTTCGAGAATTGTGTGTGGTTACCGGTGTATGGAGGACTGAGAGATCTAGTTATGCACGAATCTCATAAGTCTAAATATTCGATTCACCCAGGATCGGATAAAATGTACCAAGACTTGAAGAAATGTTACTGGTGGCCGAATATGAAGGCTAACATTGCTACTTATGTTAGTAAATGTTTCACGTGTGCTAAGGTGAAGTTTGAGCACAAGAGACCTTCGGGTTTACTGCAACAACCTGAAATTCCAGAATGGAAATGGGAGAAGATCACTATGGACTTTGTTTCGGGACTTCCGAGGACTTCTAGTGGTTATGATACGATTTGGGTGATTGTTGATCGGTTGACTAAGTCGGCTCATTTCTTGCCGATAAAGAAAACTGATGACTTAGACAAACTTACTCGGTTGTATTTGAAGGAAGTTGTTTGTAGACATGGAGTTCCTTTGTCAATTATTTCTGATCGAGATAGTCGGTTCACATCTGAGTTTTGGAAATCGCTTCAGCGAGCTTTGGGGACTCAGTTGGATATGAGCACTGTGTATCATCCGGAAACTGACGGACAAAGTGAGAGGACTATTCAGACTTTGGAGGATATGTTACGAGCGTGTGTAATAGATTTTGGAGGTAGTTGGGATCGACACTTACCTTTGGTGGAGTTCTCATACAACAACAGTTATCATGCAAGTATTAAGGTTGCGCCTTTTGAAGCACTTTACGGGCGAAAGTGTAGATCACCAGTTGGTTGGTGTGAGGTTGGAGAAAGTCAGTTGACGGGTCCTAAATTGATTAGAGAAACGACTGAGAAGATCATGCAAATCAAGAATCGTTTATTGGCAGCTCATAGTAGGCAGAAGAGTTATGCGGATAAGAGAAGAAAACCATTCGAATTCGATATTGGCGATATGGTTATGTTGAAAGTATCACCTTGGAAAGGAGTAATTCGATTTGGCAAGCGAGGAAAGCTTAGTCCACGCTATATTGGTCCATTCAAGATTATTGATCGAGTTGGTCCTGTGGCGTATAAGTTGGAATTGCCAGAGAAGTTAAGTGCTATTCATAATACTTTTCACATTTCTAATCTTAAGAGGTGTTTGGCGGACGAGAATCTGATAATTCCACTTGAGGAGATTCAACTGGACGACAAGCTGCATTTTATTGAAGAACCGGTGGAGATTATGGATCGAGAGGTGAAACGGTTAAGCAAAGTCGGATCCCGATAGTAAAAGTGCGATGGAATTCCCGACGTGGACCCGAATACACTTGGGAGCGAGAGGACTACTTCAAGAACAAGTATCCACATTTATTCGTAGACGGACCTAAGGAGAAGTAAGCCCCGGGACGGTGCTCTCCTAAGGTGGTGAGGATGTAAAACCCACAAAATAAGGTCATTACTTAATTCTTACTTTTCAAATATTTTTGAAGTATTTTATAACATTAAATATTATTACGTTTAACGGTTTAAGTTGAAATCGATATTAAATAATCTTATTTTAATATTTTGACGAGCAACGAGGACTACCAGTGATCGCGATACCGACGGATGCCCACAATTTTATATTTTATTATCGATCGTTTCGATATTTAATATTTTCGACGATATCGTTTAAATTACGTATCGAGTCGTTATATTATTATTTTTCGTGTGTGTTTAAACTTTTAAGTATTTTTACGAAACCCGAGTCCCGTAAATATTTTCAAAATTTACTAGTAATTATTTCCCACCTTGTAACTAATAATTTACATTTTTTTAGCCAAACTTTTGCCAAATTGCACTTTGGTCCCTACCCCACTAAATAAAATTTAAAAATTAAACACACACACTTATTTTTTTACTTCCAAAAATCCACTCTCTCTCTCCTTTCTTCTTGCTTTTGCCGAAACCCACTCCAACCCACCAAATCCATTCATTTTTCAAATTATCTTGAGTTTGAGGTTGATTCTAGCTAAACCAAGCATAGACCCATCTCTATTTTTGATCAAGGATCACATAGGTATAAAAATTTTATACATGCAAGCACTTTTTATTTTCTTGATGTTGGTAGGTGGAAGCCATGGTTATGCATGGTGTTTTTAGCATGATCCATGGTGGTTCTTGCTAGAAATCTTGTTAAAAACTATATTTTGATCCAAAGATTTTTATTTTTGTTATGATTTTGATGTTATGGTGGATGTATGATGATATTACAGTGTAGGAATGACCATTTCTATGGTTGGTTTTGGTAAAAAAGTTGATTTTGTACAAGATTTTTGTACCCATTTTATAGCAGTAGGTAAACTGAAAAATCCGTATTTTTATGCTTTGAAAATGACTTAACTTATAGCCTAGGGTTGTAGATAATTTCCTTAGCTTCGATTTGATATAAGGTAGAGCTTCTAGCTCAAAACGAGCGCGAAGTTATGATGTTTTGAATGATCGTGTACCGGGAGACGAGTATCGACACTACATATAGTTGTTGTCGATATTTGGATCGAATCTCGGGGACTCTAAATGAAAGTTTTAAAATGTGTAACCTACTGATAATGAGGTCTTTATTTATTAGGTTGAGTTTACTTTAAAACCCGAGTGTCGGTTTTGTAAACGGAGTCGTTTAAATAAGTTAAAACGGTTGTATGAAAAATTAACGTAAATCTGTCCGGATTTTGTGGTTTGAAAATGAGTCGAGTAAAGGACTTTAAAAGTAATTTCATTTGATAAACTTGTAGGAGGACTTTCTATATATAGTAAGTTAGTTTATCGAGTCGTTTCATAAACGGTTGACAAGTTTAAAAGGGGTAAATAAGCTAGTACATGTAGTATGTGTCGGCGGATTTTGTTAATAGTATAAAATGGTTAAGTAAATCGGTAGTAAAGTATAATGAAGTTATTTATATCGTTTACTCTCGAGTGTATTGTGGATTTATGATTTCGAGTTTGATTTTATTAAGTATCATTTATTTCTCGAGTCTATTATTAAAGTACGCACCTCATTTGCTAGGTTGCGGTTATCGTGATTATCGGGCATCTACTATCGTCGGCGATTGTCTTCAACTACTATAAGTACTAAGGTGAGTTTATAGCCTTGTTTGAGCTCATTCAAATATTTTAAAACCCGCGAGGGGGAATACATGTTTTGTAAACTTAGAACACAAGATTTGTATGGTATGCTTGTCCCTTTATGAAGGACCCGTGGTTGCCTTTAAATTGCATTAAGTGATTGCCTTTGTTAAAGCCTCAATTATGGACCGTTAATTAACCTATGATGGGTTAACCGCTAGTACATTTAATAGATCTATGGGGGAAGCCGCCCCGGTTCACTTTTGTGGACTTGTCATAGAAGCTTAGGCCCGACCTCCACACTGTTTGAACATATTGTATTGAGAAGTCAGGTATACGGCAATGTACCAATAATCTGGAGGTAACCGACAATTAATAAATCTCATGTCTTATCAGACCTCTAAAGGGAGTGTCTAAGGGCTCGGTTCCATGAGCTTATTGCAATTTATGCTATATACAATTATTATTGTTGATGCAAATTATTAGATGCTTGTTGCCTTCAAGTATGCCACAAACTTATAATCTTGCTTGTGTTCAAAATGATTATATAAACCTATAGATTCACTCGACATTTTTGCTGATGATTTTCTCACATGTATTCAGGTAATCAGGAAGGGTGAAGCTTGGAGGCCACGGGAATGAATGTTGTGCACTACTTTGTATATAAACTCTTTGAATGTTTGTCGTTCCTTTTGTTCAAAACAATTTAAATCTTTTGTTTTGGTTGTACTTTGGTTACGATGTCTTGGGACTACGCTACTCTGACAAATGTTTTAGGAACGATAAATCTAAAACGTCTCTTTTGAGTCGTTCTTTATAAACTATGTGTTGTAGTATCATTGTTAAGCACCCAACGATGTATTCCGCTGCGTGTAAATTTGGGGGTGTTAAAGCTTGTCCCTCGATATGGTAAGTACTCCATATTGTTGGGCAGTGAAGCTTACAACTTTGAGTTTGTTGCTCATGTAATATATCTTATCGACATGGCTAGATTGAAATTGTTACATGTACCATCGAATGAGTAACCTTGCATCATCAAACAAGGACCAAACCGTACTATGCATCACAGACCAATTTTACAAATTTTAATTGTAGGTCAAATTTTGTTGGAAATACGTTTTTTACGTATTTAGAAAGGATCGGTCACTCCAAAGATAGATACAAGTATTGGGCTCGTGATCCAATGTATTAAGATATAGTCCATATAGCCCACATGTAGGGTGGGCTATATATACCCCCTCCTAGCATGTTAGGAGGGGTTGCTCAGTCATTTTCTTACTTTCATTTTAATAAATTTCACTTTCTCTCTCTACATCTTCTTTCCTCTCTCCTTTCTCTCTCTACACCCTCATCTCTTCATCTATCTTCTCCATCTTATCAATAGATTAATCAAACATTACCAAATCCTAAGAATACGTAGACCTTCAATTGGTATCAAGAGCCATGGTTAAATCTTAGGATTTGTGTGTTTTTTATCTATTGATTCACTTGATAAAAAATCTTTTCTTCCTAAATTGTTTCTAGTCTTTTTGATGTAACAAATTTTTATCAATTTCTTTTAAATAATCAGTTTTTTTTCTTCATCATCCATTTTTTTAGATCAATTTTTTTAAAAAATCATCAGTTTGTTTTTAGATCTATTTCTATTGGTCAAATTAGTTTCAATTTTTCATCTATTGTTTTATCAGTTTTCATTTTTTTTATTTTTTTATTCTTTTTTCTATCAGTTTTGCTATATCAGTTTTCATCCACTTTCAGATACCTCTTTTCTGGATAAGCAGTTTTTTTCACTTTTTATCATCAAACTTTCAATATAATTTTTTATCAATTTTTTGTCTCCAAAGTCTCAAAAAGTCTCAAAAGTCTCAAAAGTATCAAAGCTATCAGTTTGCTTGGTCTCCATCCTCAGTGTCACTCAGTCACATCTTGTGTTTTCCGGATAAGAACTTCCTTGTGGTTTCCGGATAAGAGATTACTTGTGTTTTCAGGATAAGATCCAGAATTTGGTTTCAGGATAACCAGTCTTATTTGTTTTCCGGATAAGCATACTTGTGTTTTTCCGGATAAGTGGTCTGCAAGGTATTTCGGATAAAAATTTTTCCGGATAAGACTCGAAATATTCCGGATAAGCTGTCGAAAACTTATTCCGGATAAGCCAAAAAATCGTTTTCTGGATAAGCATTCCAAATTTTTTTTCCGGATAACAACCCGAAAATGTTTTCCGGATAAGACTCGGAAATAGCATTCCGGATAAGGACTGAACTGATTCAAATCTAACGGGACACAGGTCTCACACTCTCGACTACACCCTCAACTCACACTCGAACAAAAACACAACCTTGACTCCAACTCTCGACCCAACAACACAACCAGACTCTCACTTGGTCTCGACCTCATTCAACAACACCACTCTCGACCCAACAACACAACTCTCGACTCTCACTCATTCAACAAAACTCACCCTTCACAAGAATCAACACCTACAACTCTCGACAGACAAACCAACAAAACCAACCAAGACTCCACACACCCTGACCCTCCACAACACTCTCGACTCCAACCCTACCATCACCCTCGACACAACCGAGACACCCACACTCACACTCGCCTCACTCACCTCACACGCACACACTCAAAAAACCCAACACCCAACACACAACACTCGAAATATAAACCTGTACCTCACTCGATTCAAACATAACAGAACCCAGATTCAAACACTCGTTAAACTTGACTCCAACACAAACACAAACAGACCCAACAACTCCATCTCACATCAAGACTCAAACCAAAAAACAACCACCAACACATTCGACAATCAGCCTACACAAGTACTCGACTCACACATTCGACACAATCAATTCTTAACACAAACACACCCAAAGTAAGCACCTACCGACCTCATAACAGATCTTGAAGATTGTAAATTTGCTATTGTGTCTCTCAAACACATCACTCGAGACCGTAACCAGTCCCTCACGCGTCATCTTGATAGGTGAATCCGATACGAAGGATAGAAAATCCACAAGGCGAGGCGAGACATCGAAGAGAGATCAAGAGGCGTAACCGGACGACCGATTGATAAAAGGAGGGCGAATAAATGAGATCTGATTGTTGTTTTGTGTTTGAGAGGATTAAATCCATTGCATTGGAGTGAACTGTGTGTTTTGGTGTGTACTGAGAGAAGTAGAAAGAAAAATAGATTAAAGGGTTTGAGGTAAGAGGGTGAGAGGAAACAAAGTAAACACAGTGGTTCTAGTTTGAGTTATCAAGGAGATAATGGGACGGAGTTATATAGGGTGGTAGATTTGTGAGAGAGTTTTGAAGACCACGTGTTACTCATATTCGTTTGGTTCTTAACTTAAGGCCACGTCTTTACATACTTTTATATATCCCATTTGTTGGTTTTTGCTATTAACCCAAGAAAAAACCACGCTTTTACACACTGACCACGTGTGTGTCTGTTGGATAATTGTTGGATACTGGTTGTATACGTGTGTTGTGGGCTGGAAGTTGTATTAAATGAGTATTGGGCTTGACTAATCACATTTTTGGACCATGTTTATTTAGTTGATTTGGTTATTTAGTTGTTTGTGGGGTCGATCTCTACTTTTAATTAAAACATAGAGATTAATAAGTTAACGGGCTTTTTTTTAAGTGAGCCAAGTTTGATTTGGACTTCGGTTTGTTTTATCAACATTTGAGCTGATCACGAAATTATTGAGCCAAGTAAAAGATATTTTACCAAACAAAGATCCAAGTATTTGTCATCAATCTTTCAATGGATTCGTTGAATTCGACTTTTCAAGAGAGAGAATTGCATATATTGCAAGACGATACAAGAAGCAGTCACAAGAGAATAGAATCAGGAGGAAAACAGGAACCAGGTAGCATGTCAGGTACAGATAATATTCTTCATATGTTGTCTGAAATGAATGCGCTAATTAACAATCCTGCTAATCGTTTTACGACTGCTTCTTTAACCATTTATGTGTCTAGGACTGAAGAGCTTGAAACCATTTTAGCTCAGCAATTCAAAGAGCTTGAGGATGCCAAAATTGAATTTTCAAAGAAAACAGAGAAATTTGAAACATATTTTGAAAAACTTGAAAAGTCAAATGTTGTTCTTGAACGAAAATTGGATCAAACTGTTCTAGATTCCAAAGCTGAAAAGGATCATCTTTTGAAACAAATTCAACTGCTGGAATCTAAATTGGCATCCCAGGATAGATTGCTCAAAGAGAATGAGAATTTAAAGGCTCAAGTACAAGAAAAGGTCTTTGCTATAGCTGCGTTGAAAAACGAATTAAGGAAAACTAAAGGACCTAGTGTGGACACTAAGCTTGAAAAACCATCAATCTTGGGGAAACCGCCTACAAATCAGTTTGTCAGACAACCGACTGTCAGACAACCTACTACATTTAGATCCGAGCGACCACAATCCTCGAGACCGCGGTTTGCCTCCCAAGTTGATTTGGTTCATCTTTCTAGACCAGTCACTCTAGCAACTAGGCCCTATGTGACCAAAACAGCTTTAGCAAGACCTAATAACATGATTGCCTCTAGTTTCTCTAAAAATACCAAGACCACGTCTAGAACTAGTTCAAATGACGTTTGCCATACTAGTCTTAGGGAAGCTAAGCAAAAGACACATGTAAGAGATAGCAATGTCAAACCTAGTCAGATGCCTTCTAGATTACCCAACACTACTAACCATAGCATGTCATCTCCTAGGAGCATCGATCAATCATCTAGGAATTACTCGGACATTAAATATGCTACTTGTAAAACATGTAGAAAATGTGTCTTTACGGCAAATCATGACTCTTGTGTCAAAAAATTACTTGATGAGGTGAACTCCCGTGCTAGAATTAAGTCCCAGTGGATAGCTAAAATCAAACCCTTTGGTAAAGTTTGGCGCCCCACTGGTAGAACTTTCACTATTGTAGGAAACGAGTGCCCTTTAACCAGGATAGTCTCCGATTCTACTAAGACTACTAGGGAGGAAATTAATAAAAATGATACTTCAATTAAGCCTAAACTTAAGGTTTTCTATAAAAGTAAACGTTTGCCAGCTAAGATAAGTGAATCATCTACTCAGGTCGCCTCTGACACAAGTAAAGCCAACTGTGAACCCCCTCGTGCTTCTATAATTGATATCGCTAACCCATGTTAAAGCATGCAAATTCCTAATGAGAATGCAGGTACCAAAGTTGATGTTCCAATAGAACGAAGCGGTCCAATCGTTGTATACCGTTCAACTAAGGACACTCTTAAAGTTTTGTTGTTGAAAAATCAGATATCGGAGAAACAAGTGTCTCAGGGGATTCATGGTTAAGCTTACCATAAGGCTTACAGTCGAATGACAGATTGTAACCCGTGCTTCAAAGAAAGGAAAGTTTATCTCCGATGATAAACTTATCCATACAACGAGAAATTAAGTTTTCTCGGGCATGAGCTTATATCAAAAAACATTCCAAGTTTTTAAGCTCATGCACAAAGGCTCATCGTTAAATGTCAGACGATGACCCGTTCTTCAATTAAAAGGAAAGTTTATCGCCGATGATAAACTTATCCTTACAACGAGAAATTAATTTTTCTCGGGCATGAGCTAATATTAAAATCATTCAAAGTTTTTAAGCTCATGCACTATGACTTACAGTTAAATGTCAGACTGTAACTCGAACTTCAAATAAAGGAAAGATTATCTTTTATGATAACTTATCCTCTTAACGAGAAATTAACCTTTCTCGGTCATGAGCTTGTATTAAAACATTCGAAGTTTTAAGCTCAGAAAGGAAACTGTATCTTTTAAATAAGAGAACTTTACCTCATAACGAGAAATTAACCTTTCTCGGTCATGAGCTTTCAGTTAAAACAGTCAAAGTTTTCAAGCTCATGAAAACGACTTCTAAGTAAATGTCATCTTAGAACTCGTTCTTCGATTAAAAGGAAAGTTTATCGCCGATGATAACTTATCCTTAACAACGGGAAGGTTATAACTTCTCGGACTTGAGCTCGTTTCGTAAGAATTTCAAATTCTTAAGCTCAAGTAATTGTTTTTCAAAACAATGAACACAATTTTTCAAGAATTTTTCAAAAGGTTTTTCTAAATCTTTCAAAATTGTGTGTTCAAATTGTTTTGATAAAAAGAGCATGTCTTCTGGAATCGATAATATTTACGAACCTAGAAATGTCGTTCCATAATGACATGGGGTTGTAAATAAAGTTCGAGCAGAAGTTTAAATGATTTAAAACATGCTCCATATGGTTTGCTATTATTTCAGATAGTAACCCGCTTTTCACATTGAAGTCAAGCATTTCACTAGAAAGCTTTGACTTTAGAATCCGAAGTTATCAACTCCACAATCCGAAGTTCGTTGTAACTGATATCTACATACTAGACGATGCGACTACTCAAACGACGACTACAGCTCTTTAAGTAGAACACGGGTCAACAATTGAGGGGGAGCAATTGTCAAGTTCAGACTCTTCGATGCCGAAAGTGCCAATGTTCACAAGTTGGTGTCAAGACAACGATATCAATTGTCCATGTGAGGTAAGGAGAAGATAATTTCAGACGTTACGAGGAAGACCAACGTTTAGAGACAAGAACCACGTGATCGTATCACATGATGTTCTCATCATTTCAGGTCCTAACTCGTACACTTTAATCTTGTGAATACATTATCATATCTCATCTTTGCACGTAATAAGTACCTTACACTTGTGTTTAAAAGGTACTTAATTTATGTTTTTAGTACACCCTCATTAATTTGAGGGGGAGCTTGTAAAAATCATGAAGATAAATGGATTTAATTGCATTTGCATTTTTCTTCCCAGTTTTTTTCTTAAAACATCATTAAATCATATGATATTAAAAACATCGATTGGGTTAATATTTTTAATATGGGGGAGAAAATGTGATTTAATGTATCTCAATGGTTTGACTTAATGTGCTGGCTCATCCCGACATGTGCGAAATGTTTTCGAATATCGTGGCATATGTTAAGGGAGAGCAAAATAGATTTTATATTCAAATGGATTTCATGGTGACGTTACTTACCCATACCCTATCTATTTCACGACGGTGACGATTGTGGTGACATAAGGATGGTAGGATAGGTTAAAGTCCAATGATTCTTCCATATCCGGAGGAATCTTCCCAAGGACATTCCATAGCTAGAAATAGTAGTCCTTAGGAAAGATGGAGAAAGATTGTGAACGTAGCTGAATGCCGACCAAGTACTTAACTTAGCACTGGAAAAATCACAACAAGGTGCTAGTTATGACGTATTGGTAAGCATTGAAGGGGTTGAAGAATGAAAAAGAATTGTAAAGATAAAGGGTGTAAAGAAAGTAGCCCTCCTTACAACTTAGGCAGAAACCGGGTCAATTCATATGCTATTGAGACCATTTTAATGATGCTCAATATTGAAAATAGACATCATGGACCCAGTGATGCAATGCACAACCTATCCCAGCTAACTCAGATATCTCTCAAAAGGTATTTGTTTTAATCACACGGAGACAACACATTATCTATTGATTCATTCACTCCGAATAAATTGGTATTGAAAAGGTGGCACTCCTCTCCAGCCTCCGATCACTAAAATCCAAAATGCACGATCGAGTCTAGAGCCATTTGAGATCATCAAATATCTCATTAGGACACACTTTCATAATCCCTTTCTTCTTCACACACTGTGAAAAGTAAGAAAGATATTAAGAGTCCTACGCAAAATCTTCATGATCTTGCTTGAACATCCGAGTAATACGAAAGTATTTACAATGAAGATGGAAATCCTTCTTGAGCGAACATCAAAAAGCTCATGGTAGGTGACTTGTGCGATTCTTTATGAATCAAACTTGTGATAACTGGAAAGAAACAGTTGTTTAATTCTTAATTGAACTTAAACACGTTCCAGACCTCTACGCAATATCTTTGTGATCTTGCCAGAACACTCAGAGTGACACTCTATAATGTTTACGGTGATGATTGGAAATCCTTCTAGTGTTAACATCAAACAGCACTTGGTAGGTAACTTGCAAGATTCTATATGAATCAAGCTAGTGACAACTGGAAAGAAACGATGGTGCGATTCTTTAATGAATCAAACTTGTTCCAGGAACATGAATTGACGGCTTCAAATCATGCGGATATTATTATCCAAATGATTCACTCTTTATGTTCGCAGTCAGCTTTGGACGGTCGAATAAAGATAACGGGTTTATCCGCGAAATCTTGTCAAGGAGGTTCTTAATTGAAACTACCTGCCACAAGTACGATATGTAATATCGTCCAACGGTCTTCACCGACCGGAGGTAAAATGTTACCGAATTAGAATGAAATGTTCAAGGCCATTTCATCCGTGTATCTGTTTTGTTGCTAACTGTCTTATACAGCGTAACAAGAAGGTGGCATTGCGGTGTACAATCCAGAAGAAGTCGTCACCACATGCTTATACTACATAGACTTAGTACTTCAACAAATTCAAGAAAGTCTGAAGGTCAAGTCTTCCGCTGTATCAAACTCTGAAGCTTTCAAGAATTTATAAAGGTATAAGCATGTGGAACATTAAGTCACGAGGAGGAAAATTTCACAAGTGATGAATGCACAAGGTCAAGGCAAGGAAACATGCTCAAGACTAAAGTCAAAGATCACATCAAGCATATTCACAAGAACAAGATCGAAGACTCAAGCATAGTATGCTAGGTTTAAGATTTTGTAAAATGGTGTGACCTCCCTTAGGGGGAGATTGTTGGAAATACATTTTTCCAAAGAAAGTCTCGGTCACATCATTGTTAGCATAGATCACGAGCTATAGACTATTTAGGACATTGTAACTTGGAGTGACCTTCCTTAGGGGGAGATTGTTGGAAATACGTTTTTTACGTATTTAGAAAGGATCGGTCACTCCAAAGATAGATATAATTATTGGGCTCGTGATCCAATGTATTAAGATATAGTCCATATAGCCCACATGTAGGGTGGGCTATATATACCCCCTCCTAGCATGTTAGGAGGGGTTGCTCATTCATTTTCTTACTTTCATTTTAATAAATTTCACTTTCTCTCTCTACATCTTCTTCCTCTCTCCTTTCTCTCTACACCCTCATCTCTTCATCTATCTTCTCCATCTTATCAATAGATTAATAAAACATTACCAAATCCTAATAATACATAGACCTTCAAATTTCTTGTGCTCTCGTTTCCAAAAATGGTTTTTGAAGTGCCTTTAATGTGGTCAATAAGGTCTCATCCAAAACTTAGGTGCTTAATACTAAAGATTATAGTTATTGTTTTTTAGAACTTGACAATCTCTATTTTTGTTGTGAACTGCAACAAACCATTTCACATATCTTGAGGATAAACCTTGATTAGCTATAAGTGGTAGAGGTTACATTGGCTAAACTCTAGGCACGGGCTAAGTCCAGCTTGGATAAAGCCTGAAGAGGCCGGATTAAGCCCGCCCCGACCCAACAAGCTTAAATGGTCTTTATATATTCACCAAAGCCCTGTCCGGCTCTAGCTAAGTCCAAAGCCCGAAAAAGCTTGTTAAAAGCCCGAAAATGCGATTTTTTGAAAGTCTGAAAAAATAACCGAATGCACGACCTATTTAAAAAAATTCTATTCTTTTTCAAAAGAAATCTCAAAATAGAACAATGTATGATGAAATTACAATAAAAATTTTATATATAAATAGATAAAATTTGTTTAGATTCCTGAAATATTGTTGTTAGGGCTTTTAATTAATGTTATGATTGTCAAAAATGTCAATTAAGTATATACATATACTAGCTTAAAGACCCGTCTAACGCCGAGACTACTTTAAAGAGTGATTTTCGTAATAAAAAATAAGAAGATCTCTATATTCAAAACATGAAACGGGTTCGCGTAATGTATGAAAACAGTAATATAAAAACATGGAGTATTCGATAAGCAAGTAAAGTTTTTAACAACAAAAAAGTAGTATTCAATCTCTTATGATCTTCAAGCATGTTGTATGCAAGTCCATTTAAATGAGAAGACAATCCCCATTACGTTAACACCTAAAGTAAAACAATAGTTAAGATTAATAGACGTTACTTTTGTAAACCAATAATTTAAAATGTAGTAAATTACATACCCTCATAAACTTTTGATTAAAGTCCATGTAACACTTCTTTGTAAACTACATTTACAGTCGTGTTACATACATTCCCATCTGAGTCACAAGCAACCACTTTCAATCCTTTCTTGCTTTTAACTCTAGATATCGCTACATATAGTTGTCCGTGCGTGAAAACAGGACGTGGTAGGTACAATGTTGCACTTTTGACATTTCCATTCGTTCTTCCCATCAGCAGGTTTAATTGCTTTCTCATCATCGAGATCAATAATATACGACGACTTAACGGCCTTCTTCTTACACGCCTTGCATCCGAGATACCACCATCCTTCCTCTTCATGAATGGCTATTATCGTACTAATAATAACACTTGAAACACCCTGAATTAATAATTTCCAATTGTTAGATTCATGTGTAACAGCATTTGTCACTATGCCTAAATAAAAAAAGTTTACTATACATCAATAAATCACAAATATTACATGTTCAACTTCCAAAAGCTCAGTAATATTCCTAGGAGGGAATCCTGTAACAAAAACATCCTTGGTGGAGTTCTTTGAGGCAGTTGAGATGTGTGTGAATGTGTTTTCAGACTCTTGTTGTTTATCGTTAGCAAACAACCTGAAAAACATATTGATACTTGAATTATCAACATGGATAATTTAATAAGTAATCTTTAATTGTACAATTACCTTCCACAATATTCCTTCACGTCGGAAAAATTTTCGTCAGTAATAGGCAACGAACAGTCAAAAAGGAAAACCTTGGTTACGTTATATCCATTTTGAACACACATATGACCTGCATTTTCAAGCAAACTCAACAATTTAGTAATCTATATAGAGTGTAAAAAAACAATTATTTAAAAATAATTATTAATGACTGTAAATACTTACCATCCCATATATTCATCATAGCAAGTTGAATAACCATCACGATCTTACCATGGTTTGAGCATTTATTCAGGAAATCACTCAATTGTTGTGCATAATCTCCCCACATAGTAGCCGTCAATTCATGGCCACTGTTTTATATCACAAAACATAAAATGCAGGTTACTATGCATTCAATTAATTCATGAAATTTACATGCATATATTAGTTCAAAACCCATTTTGCATCAACCAACATTGAGGATTTTTTCTTCCCTGCTTTACCATTCTTGTCATATGTATCCAAATCTTCACAAGAATGAATGTGGCCAATGATATCTGACAAAAATAATTTAAAATACATTAAAATAACTCTTTTTAAACCTCCATAATTATATAATTATTGAAAAAGTGTCATAACTACATACCAAATTGTCCAGGATGCTCTTGCTGTAGATTAATAATGGTTTCACAGTTCCTGAATGAAAATCCATGCACTGATGCATTCTAATCGGTACACGGCTAAACCTCTGTGTTAGACAAAAAGCTCAATCGTATAGCTCTGTCTACCATGCAAAATTTTTGTTGTATCTCGCCTAATGTGTAGCGTTTGATTATCACACAGTTTTGTTCCACCAGTTTCGTTTTAAACTGATTCACCAATCCCACGCGAACCGTAGCTTGCATTCGTGAATTCTGTAACATAACATGAAACAATGTGAGCATAAATTTAAACAATTGTATACAACATACTAATACCTCATTAAAAGCATAGATCTAATGGTTACCTTCTCATCCATTAATATAAGCTCCATCTTTTTTATGTTACTTTTACCATAGACATCCTGCATCCAACACACCTGAGTATACGAACCCTAAGTAAAACATTATCTTTGACCCCAGAGAGGCCGCTGATGTAACCGGCAACAAAGTTTGCCATTATGCTAAAACGATTTTCTGAGGTTGATAAAACAACTTAAAGTTTGTTATGAAACTCTATATGGAACCAATTCTAGTTATATAGGCATAGGACTTTTTTAGGATTTGATTAAAAAATATATGCCAGAAGATATCTTTTATAATCGTAACAAACTATTAATATTAAGGGAAAGTATATACTTTATGCCATAATTGACTCAATTATTATTTTATATAATTAAACAACCTTACCAGAAATAAGTTAACACATTTAAGTGTTTAAAAAGTCAAAATATACAATTAATAATTTCTTCATAATTTTTGTTATTAAAACTATCATTAAATATTTTTGTTTTAAAGAGTACTCTTTATAAAATTGTGTATTTAGTTTAACAATAGGTTAATAGTTTTCAACAATTCAAATTTGTGATATGAAAACGTAATTATTAATAAACTGCGTTTTCAAACATAGTTTTCATAACGTAATTCATGAACTGCGTTTAAAAATTGCGTTTGTTTTATCAATTGTCAATACGATTTATAACAAAAATATAATGTTTTCACATGTTTGAATTATTGAGTGCACAGTATATTAACACATAGTATGCCACTATTAGATGCCATTCATATTAGGTGGCTAAGTGTTGAAAAAGCTGATGCATCAGATTGCTAATTTTTGTTTGTAAAAACTGTTAAAGAGTATCAAGTTTTGGTTTGAAACTTCCAATTTTAAATGATGATTTAGAAGTTTTTGTTGAAGAAATACAAATGTTCATACAGTAATTTGTAACTTGCTGGGAATATATTTATGGTAAAGAAATCAATTAAACTTTTTTAGGATATCCTAAAAAATTTCCTGATTTTTTTGTTTGTGGTGTACTCTATCTACATAAATACAAATAGTGGTTCAATTGTTTCTTACCATAATTGTATATGTTGACTTGACAAAATATGATCATACCATTAATATAGTTAATTTATAATTAAATTTATTAATTACAAAAACTGTGACAGCAGGTAAAAATATATTGATATATTTTGTTTTTAATTATTTTGTTTTTAAAAATAAAGATCAAGTTTAGGGTTTTACCTTAAAGATTACAGAATGGTAACATGAATGTTTAAATCTTCATATTTATGTTTCCAACCAAATGTGAGCCTGTAGTTTGTGATGTTTGCAGGAATGACCACTTTTTTATTCCTAAAGTATGGTAGCACAGGAAGACCAATTTTGAGATACAGGTTTATGATCTGCCAACCATTAAGGTTAAACCTCAATGGTGCCAGATATCATGTGCAGTTGCAGGATTGCTATGTTGAATACATAAAGTTTTATGGCAGCACAAAAAGATCAACAGGGAAGATATGTTTATGTTGTGCCAACCATTAAGTTTAAACTCAATGGCTGCAAAAAGATGATGTGCTGTTGCAGGAATGTATGTGCAATCCATTCCATTCTATGGCAACACAAAAAGATCAACAGGGAAGATATGTTTATGCTGTGCCAACCATTAAGTTTAAACTCAATGGTTGCATCAAGATCATGTGCTGTTGCAGGGATGGTATGTGCAATCCATTCCGTTATATGGCAGCACAGATATATCAATATGCTAGCTATTCAGGTTTAGTGTGTAACAACCATTAAGGTTAACCTCAACGGTAGCACTTAGATCATGTGTTGTTGCAGGAATGGTATGTGCAATCTATTCCATTCCATGGCAGCACAACACAGAATGAGAGAATAAGTGTGTGTATTAGATCTAAGTGCTTGCATAACATAAACTTACGGATCAATGTGCAACAAATGTATGAGTTGTGTGGTGTTTATATACTGCTAATATTCAAGTTTTCAAATTCAAAATGTAGGAGGAGCGTCATCATTAAATGTGAGACACGTTTCAACTGTTTAAATGCCATAAAAACATTTCCAAAAATACATTAGCAGTTTGTTGACTGAATTTTGAAATTTGAATGTTAAGGAGCGTGGTTTGAGTTAATGTGTGTCGGGTCAAAGTGTTATTGGGCTAACCGATCCATATTACTTCCTGCTATTGTTTTTTCCCTAAAATGGAGCTATTTATGGAATTGTTTTTAATGCTATCCTATTTTAGTACTTAAAAGTGCTTGTACATATGACTTATTTTAGGAATAGTTTTTAATGCTCCAAGCTTTATATGCTTGTAATTTGTAATATTTTTTAGATAAAATAGATGTCAATGGCTCTATGTGATTTTTTATATATAATTTTTTATTATATTAAATAAAAATATTAAATTTGATCCATAAAGAATCGCACAAGTCATCTACCATGAGTTTTTTTATGTTCACTCAAGAAGGATTTCCATCTTCATTGTAAATACTTGCGTATTACTCGGATGTTCAGGCAAAATCACGAAGATTTTACGTAGGACTCTTAATATCTTTCTTACTTTTCATAGTGTGTGAAGAAGCAAGGAATTGTGGAAATGTGTCTGAATGAGATTATTGATGATCTCAAATGGCTCTAGACTCGATCGTGCATTTTGAATTTTAGTGATCAGAAGTTGGAGAGGAGTGCCAGCATTTCAATACCAATTTATTTGGAGTGAATAAATCGATAGATAACATGTTGATCTCTGTGTGATAAAAACAAATACCCTTTGAGAGATATCTGAGTTAGCTGGGATGGGTTGTGCATTACATCACTGGGTCCATGATGTCTATCTTTGATAACATATGTGTTGACCCGATTTTTGCCTAAGTTGTAAGGAGGGCTAATTTCTTTACACCCTTTATCTTTACAATTCTTTTTCATTCTTCAACCCCTTTAATTCTTACCAATACGTCATAACTAGCACCTTGTTGTGATTGTTCCAGTGCTAACTTAAGTACTTGGTCGGCATTCAGCTTCGTTCACAAGATTTCTCCATCTTTCCTAAGGACTACTATGGAATGTCCTTGGGAAGATTCCTCCGGTTTTGGAAGAATCATTGGACTTAACCTATCCCACCATCCTTATGTCACCACAATCGTCATTGTCGTGAAATATATGGGTCGAGGGTAAGTATAAATTACCATGAAATTCGTTTTGATATCCAAATCCATTTTGCTCCCCTTAACATATGCCATGATATTCAAAAATATTTCTCATATGTTGGGATGAGCCATCACGTTAAGTCAAACCATTTGTGATAAACCATTTCTCATATTAAAACACATTTTCTCCCCATATTAAAAATATTAACCCAACCGATATTCTTGATATCGACTGATTTAATGAAGTTTAAACAAAAGTAAATGCAAGTCCGTTTTATCTTCATGATATCAATTTGTAAAAAATGATACCATATTTGTAAGAAATGATACCATATTTGTAGAAGTAGATCACATATTCACCATATTAAAAAAATATGACAAGGTTAGACCTGGTTGATGAAAACATCATATGATAGAATCACGTGGTTCTTGTCGGTAAATGTTGGTCTCCTCGTCACATCTGAAGTTATCTCTTGACACCGCATGTACGATTGGTATCGTTGGCTGGATACCAATTGTGAATTTGGCTATGACGTCTTGACACCAATTGAAAGATGAATACTTCGTCTTGGCACCAATAATTAACACCGACAATTCACAAAGAATTGACATCGAAGAATCTGAATGCTAGACAATTGCTCCCCCTCAATTGTTTACCCGTTTTCTATCTAAAGAGTTGTAGTCTCCGTTTGATTAGTCACATCGTCGAGCAAAGAACTTCGATCTGTAGAGATGATAACTTCGTAAAAAACAAGAATTCTCTCGTTTTAAAAAATAAATGCACTGATGCGTACATATATTCGTGTTAGATTGTTTTAATACGTAAACACAACCCCTTACATGGTTATAAAGTAAGCCATGCTCGAGAAAAATAATTCCCATTGTTGAGCCAAAGCTTTCATAAGAAACACTTGACTTGAATATGAAAAGCGGGTTACTATTTGAAATAATAGCAAGCCATTTAGACATGTTTTATGAAATATTTACAACTTTTGTACGAACTTTATTTATGACGCCGTGTCAATATTAATCAACATTTCTAAGGCTCTAAATATTATCGTACCAAAAGACATGCCTTTGAAAAATAAAGTAAAATATTTTTGGATTTTTCTGAATTTTTCAATTTTTATAGGTTTTATATGGTTTTATGTTTTTATATTTTGCTTTTATGGTTAAAAATAATAAAAATATTTTTATATTTTTCTTTTTATATGTCAATTCATTTCCTCGAACAAGTTTGAATCAATTAAGAATCAAACCATCGTTGCTTTCTAGTTGACAGAAGTTGGATTCGTATTGAATCTCACAAGTTACCTACCGTAGTGTTGTTTGATGATGACACTGGAAGGATTTTCATTCGTCTGTGACAACTAAAGAGTATCACTCTGAATGTTCTGGCAAGATCATAAGATACTGTGCTGAGACATGGAACGAGGTTTGATTAATTAATAATCAAACCACTGTTGCTTTCCAGTTTACATATGTTTAATTTAAAAAGAATCTTACATATGACCTACTGCAGTGTTGTTTGATGTTAAGACCAGAAGAATTTCCTGTTTCCCCATATTAATCACTTTACCATGGTTAGATTATAAGAAATATTTTTTTTTGGGTAAAAGGGACATCATCCCCGGTTAAATATATTACACCAAAAAAACCAATAAGTACACAGGAATGTGGCTGAGGTACCACACTAACCTCAAGCCCGAAGCTTGACTACCACTAATTGTAATGGGACAAGCCCCAAACGATATTACAGAACCATACCCTAATAATATTACCAATAGGGAAGAACCAAAACAAATTACCTAAAAAAACCCGAACACCCCAAAACACCCACATAAATAAAAAACACATCTAGGGCTTGAAACACGAGTGAGGGATCCTCCAAATATGACTCAACATATGATCTTGTGCACCTTTCTTGAAAGAACACGAAATCAACTTCAAACGAACAGTAGACATAATAACTTCATAAAGTTTATCTTGGGTTCTTGAAATCTGCTTAAAAATACGAGCATTACGTTCTTGCCAAACAAAATAGCATGAAGCAGCAAACACCAATTTGCAAATAACCGTCCTGAATGATTTTTGGTCACCCATGTCGCTTAGAAAATCAACAATATCATCAAGAGATGATGGAAGAATCAATGTACCTAAATTAGATATCACTTGCTGCCACACTCTAGACGTCCAAGAACACCCAAAAAATAGATGATCGTGCGAATCCGGTTGAGAAGAACAAAAAGGGCACTCCAAATCATACGAATTACTACCCAAATCCCACGGTCTCAGGACATCTTGGGTTTTAAATTTTCGTTTCATAATGAGCCAAACATAGATAGCATGGCTCGGGATATTAAAAGGAAACCACACAACATCAAACCATCTAACTTGAGAACCACGATAACGAATACAATTCCAGATCTCCGCAACAGAAAAAGAAACTTCCTTGCCATCACTATTGCACATATAAGCTTCATCCGGAAAATCCGATAAATAAGGGACCTGTAAAGTGTTAAGCTCATGGTATTTATCATACCATATACTAGGCCATGACCAAGAACCATCAACAATAATATCAAACACCTTCGCATTATGGCAGAAACCAGCGGAATATATGTCACGATTAGAAACAATACTCGAAAGATTACCTAATGGGCACCAATTATCAAACCAAGCAAAAGTCGAAGAACCATTATGAATACGAGACCAGAAATACGGCTTCACCAAAGATCGAATTTGAAGGATTTTATGCCAACCCCATGAAACATTACCACGAAGCGGAATAAAGATGAAAATAGATGAATTCTAGAGAGAGAAAGTAGAGAGAGAATAGAGAAACTAGGTGAAATTAGATTAAGAAAAATGAAATAGCTTACCTCTCCTAACATGATAGGAGAGGTATATATAGCCGGGCCTACATGTGGCATAATGGGCTATATGTTTGATTGAGCTGGGCTTGAATATATGCTTAGTACCTTGAAAGAGGCCTTTTAAGCTAGCCATCAAGCCCGCATTACATGACTATTCTACTACATATTACAACGTTCTAATAAACAATACATTATAAACCTATGACCGATCATTCTTGTTTGACTCAATATTTTGAGGCTTACAATCTCTCTCAATGAGAGGTCATTCCTCTTCGACATTTGGAGATTTAAAAAGATTACTAATCTCGCCATAAATGAGTCTTGAACGTGTAATAGTAGTCTTGTTCCTTCATGCTATGATCTTTGAGAATTTGTAGTTTTCCTTCGACTTTGTCTATTAATATTGAGATCTTCAAATCATCCTTGACTTGTCTTTGCCATCTTGTGATCTTGTGTCTTCATCCACATGCTCACACTCTGCACCATCTTGAAAGCTTGCTGACAATCTCCTTTGAAGAGAGGTCATTACTCTACATTAATTGTTGAGGAAGAATCTGAACATCAGAGTTGTAGAAGACTTTTGCTTTCTTTATTGTTGAGTATGTCTTTGGGCATGAGTATGTGGTTTTGAATCTTTGACTTTGCTGAGTACACGGTAACGTCACCTTCTTGAGACAAAACATAGACACGGACTGAATGGCTTTGATATTCGTCCTAAATAGGTAGCGTTTTACCTCCGGCCGGTGAAGACCGTTAGAAGATATTAAATATCATACTTGTGATTAGGTAGATTCAATTAAGAACCTCCTTGACAGTGTTTCGCGGCTGTACTAGCCGTTCTCTTTACTCGACCGTCTCAAAGCAAGACTGCGAACATAAAGAGTGAATCAATTGGATAAATATCCGCTTGATTAAAGTCATCAATTCAAATTCCTGGAACAAGTTTGATTCTTAAAGAATAATACCGTTGTTGCTTTCCAGTTGACACAAGCATGATTCATAAAGAATCTCGCAAGTTACCTACCGTAGTGCTGTTTGATGTTGACGCTAGAAGGATTTTGTAGATCTACATAATCCTTAGATTATCTAAACCTTAGAATGATCTAAAGAGAGAGAGAGAGAGAGAGACAGATGAAGTTCTAGAGAGAGAAAGTAGAGAGAGGTTGGAGAGAATAAGAGAATATTAGATTAGGAAAAGTAAAAGTGTGAGAACCAACCCCTCCTAACATGCTAGGATGGGGTATATATAGCCCACCCTATATGTGGGCTTTGTGGGTTATATTGTTACATACTGGATCACGAGCCCATACTAGATGTATCTCGTTGGAGTGATCGATCCTTCCTAAATACGTAAAAATGTATTTCCAAAAATCTCCCCCTAAGGGAGGTCGCTCCAAGAGACAAAGTCCTAAATAGTCTATAGGTCGTGATCTATGCTAACAATGATGTGACCGAGACTTTGTTTGGAATTTCGTATTTCCAACAATCTCCCCCTAAGGGAGGTCACACCATTTTACAAAATCTTAAACCTAGCATACTATGCTTGAGTCTTCGATCTTGTTCTTGTGAATATGCTGATGTGATCTTTGACTTTAGTCTTGAGCATGAGTCCTTGCCTTGACCTTGTGCATTCATCACTTGTGATATTCGCCTCTTCATGACTTTATGTTCTACATACTTATATCTTTATAAATTCTTGAAAGCTTCAGAGTTTGATACATCGGAAGACTTGACTTTTAGACTTTCTTGAATTTGTTGAAATATTAAGTGCCGAAAGTATAAGCATGCGGGGACGACTTCTTTTCGGACACCGCAATGCCACCGTCTTGTTACGCTGCGTAAGACAGTTAGCAACAAAACATATACACGAATTAAATGGCTTTGAACATTTCAACCTAATTAGGTAGCATTTTACCGCTAGTCGGTGAAGACCGTTGGACGATATTAAATATCGTACTTGTGGCAGGTAGTTTCAATTAAGAACCTCCTTTACAATATTTCGAGGTTAAACCCATTCTCTTTACTCGACCGTCCAAAGCTGACTGCAAACGTAAAGAGTGAATCATTTGGATAAAATTATCCACATGATTGAAGCCGTCAATTCATATACCTTGAACAAGTGAAATTCAATTAAGAACCACACCATCATTGCTCTCCAGTTGTCACGAGCTTGGTTCATATAGAATCTTGCTAGTTACCTAACAAGTGTTGTTTGATGTTAACACTAGAAGGATTTCCACTCATCGCTGTAAACACTTAAGAGTGTCACTCTGAGTGTTCTGGCAAGATCACTAAGATATTGCGTAGAGGCATATAACGTGTTTAAATTCAATTAAGAGTTAAACCACTGTTGCTTTCCATTTATCATAAGTTTGATTCATAATGAATCGCATAAGTCACCAACCATGAGCTTTTCAATGTTCACTCAAGAAGGATTTCCATCTTCATTGTAATTAATTTTGTATTACTCAGATGTTCAGGCAAGATCATGAAGATTTTGCGTAGGACTCTAAATATCTTTCTTACTTTTCACAGAGTGTGAAGAAGCAAGGAAATATGGAAGTGTGTCCTAATGAGATATTTGATGATCTCAAATCGCTATAGACTCGATCGTGCATTTTGGAGTTTAGTGATCAGAGGCTGGAGAGGAGTGCCACCATTTCAATATCAATATATTTGGAGTGAATAAATCGATTGATAATGCGTTGTCTCCGTGTGATTAAAACAAATACCTTTTGAGAGATATCTGAGTTAGCTAGGATGGCTTGTGCATTACATCACTGAGTCCATGATGTGTATCTTCAATAACATATCAGTTGACCCGGTTTCTGCCAAATGTTATAAGGACCCTTTATCTTTACAATTATTTTTCATTCTTCAACCCCTTCAATGCTTACCAATACGTCATAACTAGCACCTTGTTGTGATTGTTCCAGTGCTAACTTAAGTACTTGGTCGGCATTCATCTACGTTCACAATCTTTCTCCATCTTTCCTAAGGACTAGTATTTCTAGCTATGGAATGTCCTTGGGAAGATCCCTCCGGTTTTGGAAGAATCATTGGACTTTAACCTATCCTACCATCCTTATGTCCCTACAATCGCCACCGCCGTGAATAGAGATGTTTTGGGTAAGTGTATGTCATCATGAAATCCATTTTGATATCCAAATCCATTTTGCTCCCCCTTAGCATATGCCACGATATTCGAAAACATTTCGCACATGCTGGGATGAGCCAGCACATTAAGTCAAACCATTATTGATCTCAATATTAAATCACATTTTCCCCCATATCAAAAATATTAACCCAATCGATGTTTTTAATATCAATTGATTTAATGAAATTTTAAGAAAATTTGGGAAGAAAGATGTAAATCCAATTATCTCCATGATTTTCACAAGCTCCCTCTCAAATTAGTGAGGGTGTACTTAAGACGTAAAATAAGTACCTTTTAAACAAAAGTGTAAGGTACTTATCATGTGCAAAGATCATATATGATAATGTATTCACAAGATTAATAATTTATGAGGTTGGACCTGAATGATGATAACATCATATGATAGAATCACGTGGTTCTTGTTCACGAATGTTGGTCTCCCTGTAACGTCTAAAATTATCTCCTCCTTTTGAAAAGTAGTAATCTTGCATGACACCACATGTACGATTGATATCGTTGTCTTGACACCAATTTGTGAACTTTGCTCTTTTGGCATCGAAGATTTTGAACGCTTGACAATTGCTCCCCCTCAATTGTTGACCCGTGTTCTATTTAAAGAGCTGTAGTCGTCGTTTGAATAGTCGCATCGTCGAGTATGTAGATATCAGTTGTAAAGAACTACGGTTTGTAGAGATGATAACTTCATAAAAACAAGATTTCTGTCGTTTTAACAAATAAATGCACTGATGCGTACATATATTCGTGTTAGATTGTGTTATTACGTAAACACAATCCCTTACATGGTTATAAAGTAAACCATGCCCGAGAAAATTAATTCTCGTTGTTGAGTCAAAGCTTTCCGGTGAAATGCTTGACTTTAAAATGAAAAGAGGGTTACTATCAGAAATAATAGCAAGCCATATTGAGCATGTTTTAAAACATTTGAACTTCTGCTCGAACTTTATTTACAACCCCGTGTCATTATTGAATGACATTTCTAGGGTAGTAAATATTATCGATTCCAGAAGACATGCTCTTTTTATCAAAACATTTTTAAACACACAATTTTGAAAGATTTAGAAAAACCTTTTGAAAAATTCTCAAAAAATTGTGTTCAACATTTTGAAAACCAATTACTTGAGCTTAAGATTTTGAATATCTTACAAAACGAGCTCAAGTCCGAGAAGTTTTAAGCTTCTCGTTGTGAGGATAAGTTTATCATTAAAGATACACTTTCCTTTTAACTGAAGAACGAGTCCTAAGCTGACATTTACTTAGAAGTCGTTTTTCATGAGCTTGAATTTTTTTTTTTTGAATTTTTTAACGTAAAGTTCATGACCGAGAAAGATGAATTTCTCGTTATGAGGAAAAGTTCTCTTATTTAAAAGATACACTTTCCTTTTTGGGCTTAAAACTTGGAATGTTTTAATACAAGCTCATGACCGAAAAATTTAATTTCTCGTTATGAGGATAAGTTATCATTAAAGATAAGCTTTCCTAGAATTGAAGTCCGAGTTACAGTCTGATATTTAACTGTAAGTCATTGTGCATGAGCTTAAAAACTTCGAATGTTTTTAATATAAGCTCATGCCCGAGAAAAATCAATTTCTCATTGTGAGGATAAGTTTATCATCAGCGATAAAATTTCTTGTCTTTAAAGTCCGGGGCATAATCTGAGATATAATTATACGTCATTTACACGATCTTAAAACTTTTGAATAGTTTTAATGCAAGCTCGTGTCCGAGAAAATTTAATTTCTCGTTTGAGGGTAAGTTATCTTGCATAGATAAACTTCCCTTTATTTGAAGTTCGGGCCATCGTCTACCATTTAACGACGAGCCATACATAGTAAGCTTAACTGCAAATCCCATGAGACACTTGTTTCTCTAATATATGCTTCTTCAGCAACCAAACTCTGAGAGTGTCCTTAGTTGAATGGCGTACAACAATTGGACCGCTTTGTTCTTGTTGAACGTAGACTTTGGTAGGGGTGAGCATGGTTTGGTTTGGTTTGGTTTTTGCATAAAACCGAAACCGAACCAACAAATTTCGGTTTCTGATTTTTAGGAACCATTCGGTTTTGGTTTTGTGTTGGTTTGGTTTTTCGGTTTTCGATTTACTTTCGGTTTGGTTTTTCGGTTTTTTTGGTTTCTATATGATTTATCGAGCTTCGTTTTACAAGTTGATTTTAAATATACCAGAAACCAACACGTTAAAAGCTTTAAATAAACAATAACAACAAAAAACATAACATTAACAATAAGGAAAAAATATCAAATAAAATCCTAAAAAAATCACTTATGTGTATAAATCAACACAATAGCAACGATAAAAACCTAATTAAAAAAATAATCGAGAAGAAAACTTATTATTTAGTCATGATGTTCAATAAGCATATGAAACAATGATTAGTTATTAAACTTGATAGAATTAATCTAGCATAGCATATTCATCGTCCATTAGCTTCGACGTGAACTTATATATATATATATATATATATATTCTCATGTTTATAAAGATCGGTTCGGTTTATATCGGTTTTCTTTAATGCTAAAACCAAACCGAACCAAAAGATTTGATTTTTTCAAAATGCAAAAACCGAACCATCGTTTTTTCAATCGGTTTCGGTTTTTTAGGTTTCGGTTCTTCGGTTTTTTTCGGTTTAGGTTCAGGTTTTCGGTTTCTTGCACACCCCTAGACTTTGGTACCTGCATTCTCATTTGGAGTTTGTATGCTTTCATATGGGTTAGCGATATTTATTTTAGAACCATGTGGGGTTTCACAGTTATCTTTTCTTATGCCAGAGGCGACCTGAGGAGATGGATCACTAGGCTTAAGTGATTGATCATCCTTTTGAGTTTCCTCCCCAGTAGTCTTGGTAGGATTGGAGAATATCCTAGTTAAAGGACACTCGTTACCGACAAGAGTGAAAGTTCTACCAGTGGGGCGCCACGCTTTACCAATGGGTTTGATTCTAGCTAACCACTGGGATTTAACTCTAGCACATGAGTTCACCTCATTAAGGAATTTCTTGACACAAGAGTCATGATTTGCCTTAAAGACACATTTCCTACATGTTTTACAAGTAGCATGTTTAAAGTCCGAGTAAGATCTAGAATTCCTATATGATTGACTGGTTCTCCTAGGATATGACATGTTACGGTTAGCAGTGTTAGGTAATCTAAAAGTCATCTAACTAGGTTTGAATTTTCTGTTTCTTACTTGTGTCTTTTTCTTAGCTTCCCTTAGACCAAGTTTATGGCAAACGTCATTTGAACTAGTTCGAGACGTGTTCTTTGAACTATGTCTAGGGAGGCTAGATGCAATCATGTGATTATGTGGGTTTGCTATAATATATGATCCGGTGGTGTAGTAGGGTGGTAGATGGTGGTGGCAGCCTTTGATGAGTTAGAGAGAGAGGTTGAAGGTGTTCTAGAGAGAAAAAGGCAAATGTATAAATGAAAAGAGCAAACACAAACAATGGGACTATGATAACTAATGGGAAGCCTTAGAGGGGTATATATAGTCACACGCATATTTACTATACAAAGTTTCCCAGTCTAGTTCCTGCGCGTGTGACTATAATAACTAATGGGAATTCTTAAATGTCGTCACATAAAGTGAATTTCCAACAATCTTCCCCCATGGGACGACGTGTAGAATTCCTTACAATATTTTTCCTAACAAGTACATAATGATTAAGAACAAACTTCCATGAAGCGTCCAATGTTGATGATATCTTCGGAGGCCTTTGACTTCAAGTCTTTACTTCAAATCGACTCATCTTTATAGTAACTTGTAGAAGAAATACTGTAACGACACAAGCTAAGTAACCCATATACTTCTGGTTAAGGAGAAGCTTCTGAATTGACTTCCCCCTAATTCATGCCACATATTCTTGATGTAGAAGCTTTTAATAGCTTCCCCCTAAACTGACAATCCTCATAAGCAGTTTCAAAGCTTTCAATAAAGCTTAGAATGATTAAGCGCATAACATAATTTAACAAGCAAACCCCATCATATGAAATGATAATGTATCTATGAGTAATTGAAAGTTTGGGGCACACCAAGTCGGTCAACAACGTCTCTTTCCACACCTGAAGAATTCTTCTGAATTTTCTTCCCCCTGAGAGTTCAAGTTATGCATACTCGAAAGAATCAAGACATTTCTTCCCCCACATAGTTTTAGAAAGGAAAGAAATCCCATGTATGAAGCTCAAATATTGAAGTGGACACTTTATCCCATTCATGAAGATTACTTCGTAACACCATAGTCACTTATGTCCCGAAAATGCACATATCTTCTTCCGGAGATGCACCAGAGTCAATTAAGTCCCGAAAATGCATATCTATCCATATAGGATAATGATGATGTATAATTGCCACAACCAAACATTTAATCATCGAACAATAGTGTACCTCTTTTAACCATTAGAGACTGTTTCTTTCATCTCCCCCCATGTAAGTTGAAAGATGCACTATACGCCACGAGATAACACTGATTTTTTTTCTGCGGTTATGACATTTGTCTCCCCGGAATGCCTTCAAATAAAAAGAAGGTGTAAAGTTCATCACGTGTACTCGTTGTGCGTTTAATATGCCTTCTTCTTCCCCCTTGATGGTTTCGAATCCTCGGAACCAGCAATAAATCGTACGCACATGTACCTGAAAATCTCGTGAGAATAATAAATAAGCTTAATTATATTCGACGAGAATCAGTTGTTGATCGAAATTCTCTACTCATAAACTCTCCATGGATATCTTTACCAACCCCCTTGTAGGCAATTTCAAGTGACCACTAATGGAATGAACCAGATATACCAAACGTGAAACATAATAAGAATCCCCCGATCTTGTGACTTAAGCTTGCAAAACTATTGTTGAATGAGGAACGGTGTAGAAATATCCTTGAGAAATTTCTAAGTACTCAATACATTACTGATGAAGTATATAAGCACAAAACCTCTTGAAATTATCCACATCGACTATACGTGTGACACTAAGTACAACAATGTAGCCCCTTTAAGTGATAGTTATCTAGGTCATAAACCAACCACCCCGAACCCGGTAACTAGATAAGGAAGTCTTCATTCTAAGATTAAGCACGAACAAGTTATCTTTCAAAGATAAAATAAGTGCACGCCTTCGAAAAATCCGTCTTCAACTTCAAATAATAATACCCGATCAAAAAATCCGTAGCCACTAAAAATATAGCCATTTTTTCTCGGTCTCGTCAAATAACTTTTGTCACTTTGTCACGTCACTTTTGTCTCGTCAAATTTTGACAATACGACTAATAGCTAAAATTTACTTGTAAAATTTGCGTTACAAAATTACTTAGTAAAATTACAACAAGTAAATTTTACACCATCCCATACACATTATTGTGCCAGCCCAAGTATTCAGCCCAAGTAAACAATCTGGTATCTAATAACTGGATTTTGTTAGGTTAAAAGTTCGTTGTTATCGGCGTCTTATCGAATTGATCACGGTTTTAAGTGTGACTCAGTCGTCTTTGGTGGATAAAATAAAAGGTTGTCATTGTGTAACAAAATAAAAATGCAAACTTACAGTAAATGGAATATTAATAAAAGGATAAACTAATAAAGACTTAAGCGTAATATATATATAAAAGCTTGAAAAGATTTAAACTAAAAATAAAGGATTTAAAAATAAATGACGAAAAATTAAAACTTGACAAAAAGTAAAATTTGAAAACTTTAAATTTAAACTAAGACGAAACAATTTTTAAAATAAAACTAAGTAAAAATGGCGGAAAAAGTTAAATTTGAATTTAAAAATAAAAACAGGAAATAGAACCAAAACTTGTGAATGGATCGTAACACCGATCGCACTCACAGATCGCACTCACGATTGTAGCCTTGATCGCATCAAGGGATCGTAAGATTGGATCATACTCCACCACGATCGCAACAAGTGGATCGCAGTGGACGATCGTGACTACTGATCGTACCCACGGATCGCAACCAAGAGATCGTAGTCACAGATCACAACAGGGCGATCGTGACTTGGATCGTGATGGACGATCGTAGTCTGATCTTAGTCTTTGATCGCAGTAATGGATCGCAAGAAGAAACCCTAAGGTTTATGCGATCACACTTACTCGATCGGAACAAGTAAAAACCCTTAAGAAAGTTACGATGGGGTACATAAAACAAATAAGCAATAACCAAATAAGCACTTTAATAATAAGCAATTACCAAAAACTTAATTAAAACAATAAAAAAAAGCTAAATAAGCTCAAATTTAAAAACTTTCAAAACACTAAATAAACAAAATTTATAAAATAAACTTTAAAAAGATAAAACTTTTGAAAACACTCAAAAGAAAATAAGCTAAACAAGAAATAAGCTAAAAACACAATAAGGAAAGAACATCAATTGCATGACAATGATAAGAACAATGGAAAAATAAGAACTTTTATCAAATAAACATCAAGATTAACCAATCTTCAAGATTAATCAAACAAAACAAGATATTTAAAAACAAGAAAGGAAGAATGAGATGATTATGAAAAGCTTGATTAAGGATTAAGATTCAACAACACAAATTAAAGACTTACTTGAAATAACTTGAAATTAAAGACAAGTATGTAAATGACAATATGAAAATGACAATATGAAAAGTGCATGAAAATTAAAGTGGAGAACTAATTTGTCAAATTGCTAACACCTTCCAAATGAGGGGAAGGGTTAGTATTTATAGGAGGAGTGGAGGTGGTTGTAAGTGCTTTCTTCTTCTTTCTTTTTTTCTTTGTCGTCTCGTCTTTAAATTAAATTGACGCCCTCGACTTTGCCTCGAGATTTGTCGATAATTAATTTGAACTCGTCTTATAATTTCTTCATTTATTAGACTTGGGTTCTTCGACTTGTAAATCTTCCGTCTTTAGACTTTTTCTTCGATAAATCTTCAGAATAGGTCTGGACTTCCGTTCTTTTTGCACTCTTGATCTTTTGACTTCGTCTTTTGTCTTTTTCTTCGATAAAAGCCCGTGAAAGCCCGTGTTTTCTTCCCTTTTCACATTTTGGTCCTAAATCACAACAAAAACACAAACCACGCATAATTCTGACTTTTACGACAATAAATACACGTTTAGGCTTAGTTATATTATAATTAAGTGGTAAAAGTATGGGTGTTTTCACACCTATCAAATCCCCTACACTTGACCATTGCAATGCCCTCATGCAATGCATTAGTTACAAAGCAAGATTTACATTTTCCATCATAATTAACCTAACTTGGCCTTTATTAAACAAAATACATTAAGGAAACTTAAGAAGATAGAAAATTACAAAATATTTGAAGGAAGAAAACAAGTAAAGAGATCGAAGACTTACATTAGGGATTTGGTTGTCATGAATGTTTATCACCCTCAAGTTTCACGTTCCCTAAACCAAGCTTAATCACGAGATCATTGTTATTATAAGTTAGCAAACTAACACAAACTCATGTGGCCCAATTATTCACTTAGACTCCCTTATTCCTAGGTGTATCTCTTATATTTTATTGTTGTCTTGAATGATCACGAGGATGCATTGTTGACTTATTTTGATAGTTTATTTAGGCCGAAAATAAAGTAGGACGATTTAATGAATAGTTAGCTAAAGGACAAAATCTTTTAAAACTGCTTCTCGGGACCTCATAAAGTTCATATCTTGGCATAACTCGCTTCAGGATTTGAGACCTTTCTCGGACCGATATTTGGCATTGATTTCATACTTCGAATCTTGAGAGACGTTCTTGAAATAATGGTCTTCTCTTCATAATAGGAATTTCTTCACTTTAATTTTTTTGAGAGATTCTTCATACTTTGACCACGACTTCTTCATTTTTCTCCAATCGTTATTTTGGATTTTGATATACAACGATCCGCCTCCTTTTAGGACTTGGATCCATTTATCCTCATACCTTGCTAGGGTCTTTTCGGATAGACTTCTCCATGAATTTTAGGGGAGTATTTTCTTTTCGTCGTGTGTCTCGATCCTTCATATTGATTTTTGATAAATGATTCTTCACATCACTTTGGATCTTTAGCAACAAAATGTAGCCCTCATGCCTTGTTAGGGCCTTTTCGGACTCGCCAATCTTCGCCCGCTTCAATAAGTTATGCCTTGGCTATGAAATCTAATTAATACCGAGTAACTTTTAAACGATCTTGTGCTAGAAGCTAAGTAACTTTTCAAATCGTACAACCTTACTTATTGCAATTATATTTATTAACAAGCGATGGGAGAAAAAGTTCATAATTAACTCACATAATTCATGAAAGAATACCAAACTTATAATTGACTCTATCATCTCTCCTTCTCCATAATTTAAAATCTCAAGGAATGAGACTCGTGGATGCTTAGCCAATTAAATCAAAGTTTTGGGTTTTCAAGTCATCTATAAGATCTTGCAACTTCTTATACTTTTTCAAGTTTAGATTTTCATTTTAAAGTTCCCTTGATAAACGACTTTATAGGATCAATTATAGGAACTTGCGAAAAGTTCTTGTTCTTACCCCGTAAGAGTTAAGACTTTCGCGTTTTATTCCCTATATAAAAGCCTAGCAAAACTTGATTTAAACACGTTAAGAATACTAGCTAGAGTAGACTTAGATCAATAAACTCGGGTTGAGTCAAAAGATTCATGACGGGCCTAATATATCAAAGACATCTAAACTCATTAAAACCATTTTATTGAAATTTATTCTAATGAAAGAAAATAACGATAACAAAGGAAAATACTAATAGGCCAAAATAGATTAAAAATTTTGAAAAATGTCGAAAAATCATTTTTCTGGTTAAAATGAGGACAAATACAAGGAAAAGCCCACTTAACTTCGATAGAAGTCCCCCTACACTTGATATAAACATTGTCCCCAATGTTTAAGCATGTGGGAGTAAACTCCCCTACATTTAGGACATTGTGCAATTTGTTTAAATCTTGCTAAGGAAGAGACAACTAAAGTGAATCCTATTATAATATTGAAGAATATAAAATAGTGAATCAAAAGAGTTTAGGATAAAACCGAGAAGACGGGTACACGGAATTACGGATCATCAAAAGTCATCAAGAGTGGAACTTTGAAAGCTCGAATCCCTGCACATCATAAGAAAGAAAACAACAAACACATACTAGGGTCTCCCCCTACACTTATTATAAAAACGGATAAAAGGGATAGATCATCGGGTTACCTCCCGAGAAGCGCTTGTTTTTGTTCACCGAGTCATGAGCCTAACTCGACCTTGATTGCAATGGTAAGAAGCTTAAAGAACATCCACCGGGGTCAAATATATGATTTTCATCCATCAAGTAGCACAAGCTTAAGGTTGAACAAGACAAGGCAAAGAAGAGTAGGCAAGGTTCCCTTAAGAAGTTGTTGAGCACGGTGGTAGAAAGTGTGATGAAGTGCAAGCATATCTCCATTGTGTCCAAAAATCTTTCCTTTTATTTCATCAGATGGATACTGAGATGGCTTAACAATTGTGATACCCGGATCGAACACCTTTTCCTTTAGGGGAAAATAAGACTTAGGCTCAGTATACCTTGAAGATTCGCTCATAAATCGCACAATCTCATCCGAAGAAGGTGGTAAGAGAGGTGTCAAAACATAGGTACTACGGATATTGGGGTCTTCTGGTTTCTTCTCCTTTGAAACGGGTTTCTTTACATCCGAAGGAGGATAAAGACCATAATCAAAGTCCAAAGGATGAGAATCATGCTCATTGGGAAAGTATGTATTGAGAAAAGTGGCAAAATCTTCCTCAAATGAGTAATCATCCAAAGTAGGATCAAGCATTGTTGGCGGAGGATCTTCATCAAAAATAGGAGCATAATCATCATTTGAAGAATCACTCGAAAGAGTATCAACATCATCAAAGTCATCATAAGTTGGCATGTCTTTATACTCTGAAGAAAAATCAACATAATCATCCACATCGGAACTAGAATCAACATCATAGATTGGTGGAGCATCATATATTGGTGGGGCATCCAAATTGGGAGGAGGATCTTTACAATCTTCCACATTTTCTTGAAAAACTGGATTATCATAGATAGGCTCAAAAAAAGGATTGTTGTAAAAGGTTAAATCATTGACATCAAGCTTTGTAGTTTCCAATGGAGTTGTGACAAACTCGTTTTGAAGCACATCAATCATTTTCACCGATTCTCTTCCATTGGATTTGTTTGTAATCTTCCCCATCTTAAAAATGTGTTGATCATTCCCGACCCTTAAGATGAGTTCACCTTCGGTAACATCAACTAAAGCTTTTCCGGTTCTCAAGAATGGCCGTCCAAGTATTAACAGAATACGAGGGTCCATTTCATAATCAACAACAACAAAATCGACCGGAAAAGTGAAGTTACCAACTTTAACAAACACATCTTCAGCAATACCAACGGGGTAAGCGAGAGTTCGATTTGCTAGCTCAAGAGTCATCTTTGTTTGTGTAAGATCGGCTAATGATAACTTTTTCCAAACACTTAATGGCATCAAATTTATACTTGCCCCGAGATCCGCTACGACAGTAAAATCTTCAACTTTGTTAAATGTAGAAGGAAGCACAAAACGACCGGGATCTCCAAGTTTTTCCGGAAGTTCTTTAAGGAGGAGTGTAGAACAATTTGTTGGGTCCACTAGATGTGGATCTTGCAGCCTGTTAGGGATGGTGAACGACTTCTGTAATCACAAGTCTATTCACAGAGAGACTCTAGATATATCACATAGTATAAGTGCGGAATACAAATACTATGAACAAGAAGAACAGAACAACTATAACGACTTGATCCTTTACTAATGATTTCTAATATTAATATGAACTAGAATAATGTTTGATGAAGGTGTGTTGAACCCTTCTGCCTAAGGTTCCTTTTATACTACAAGGAAACCCTAATACATAATTAAACCAAAACGTGTAAAACTGATATGCATATCCTTTCCTAACATATCTCATGCATATCCTAACAGAATACTCTTAAATAATAAAGTTTGACTTTCCATAAGACCAGGAGCACGTCTTGCTCCTACTACTACTAGGACCAGGAGGAACTACATACCTCCTAGTCTACCTATTACAAATAACTATTCCAAAGGTCCTAACAATCCTCCCCTAAACTTGAATTTGACCTGTTGAGTTCAAGTTTCCTGGTAAATCGTGCAACATAGCCTGAGGATTGGAACAGCAAATGAAACAGCAGCATCATAACCATCAGCATAAAGAACATAAAGATTGCTGCAACAAAGAACACCTAGAAGCTTCTTGAAAGCTTGAAACAAATCTGCATCTTGCTGAATCTCCACATCAACATGAGCAGATTTTATGAGCCTTTACCAAGTAGTTGCTCGCTCTTGGGCTAGCCAGTCTTTATGGTGGAATAAGCATCACTCTGAGAGACCAGAACCCAGCCCAACTCTTAGAACGTGAATCAATGGTGAGTGGGGGTACCCTGATGATTTTAGGCAAACCATCACAGCCATCAACGGATTTGATATGTCTTTACCAGAAGCCGTACCCGTCTTGCCAACTCTTAGCAATTAAGCATCAGTGAGCTAAAAACCCTATAGCTTTGAGCAAGCTATTATAGCTATCAACGAATTTGGTAAAATCTTTACCAAGAGCCGTACCCCCTTGGATTAGCCACTTTTCAGTCTAGGACCATGGCAAGTGAAAACCATCCAGTTTTGGGTAACCTGCCAACCATCAACGGATTTGACTATCACACCAGAGCCGTACCCTCATGGTGAATCAACTCTTTCTTGTCTGTGAGACATGGTGAGTTGAGCACCATTTGTTGTGTGGACCAGGTCCAACACCAGAAGTAACTCCAAACCAGCACAAGTGTGAAACAGTCAAATGAAAACCAATTTATGATGGAAAAGTATAAGCAGATATTATATTCTGTACAAGTGTGAAATCCATCATATGTTTAAAGTATAAGCAGATATTATATAAAAAGTATTTTTTTAACTAATTTTTTTTAAATATAATGTAAGTCACCAATCACTGTACAAATTGGTGAAAAGAATGTCAGTATAATCACAAAAACAGAAAAACATACCCATCACATACCAGACGCTGCAACCTTGTCAGCTTGCAACTGGGCTTGGATCCCTTCCACCAACGTAGTAGCCATGGAAGTCTCATTCCCTGAAGGGGCATTGGATATCTGCAAATGACATTCCAGCATGGCCTCCATAGTAGCAATCGTCAAAGGATATTCCATATCCGTAAGCATGAACACTATGGCACCAGACTCCAACTCCAAGATATGAAACCCACAGCCAGCATAAAGCTTCCATCTCTTGATCACCCAACAAGGCTGATCTCTCCAGACACCAGAATGAGGAGCATCAGGAGGAGAGTCAAGCATCATCTTCAAGTCACCCCACAATGTCAACCCAGGCCAGTTGGCCACCTCACTCGGAGAGGTAGGAATACCAGCATCCACAAACCCATACAATGACATAAGATCCCGACGATCCGCCCATGTCAAAACACTTTGCAAGACTGATACATAACGAACATAACCATCACTGGTTGAAATCCTATGTGTGGATGTACCAGCAGCAATCGAGGATGGCTTAACCGACCAAGCAACAATGTAACCCGTACCCATTGGAAACTCTATGTCACTATCCGAAGCTGCATCAATAAGGTTTTCAAGAGCACGCTTCTCAAAAGGAACAGACTTACCACGTCTAGCCTTCTTCTTTCGAATGGAACGACGAGGTGCAGGAAAACCAGAAGAAGATTCTACCTTTACCTTCCCAGCAGCAGTAGTATCAGCATGAGTAGAATCAAAACCTTGACCAACCAAAGGATCAAAGTCGGCTGCACTAGTAGAAGGGGTAGGGTGTGGTTCAGTCACCGGTAGAGAGGACTGCTCCATTGTAGGAGTAGCAGGGGTGGTAGTAGTAGCATTGGTGGTGGTGGTAGGAACCGAAGATGAAGCAGGATGAACAACCGAAGGTGTGGTTGTAGGACCAGCAGTAGAAGTATCAGCAACAGATGGAATACCAGTAGAAACAGGAGGAACATCAGATGAAGAACCATGAGCAACAGCAGGTTGAGAAGTGGAAACCACTCGTGGAGGAGGGCGATAGATAAAGCGCTCAGGAACCGGTGTGTATTGACACTTTATCATCCTCTGGTATAGATCCTTAAGCTCGTCAAAAGACAATCCCTTAACCCGGTCCCAAGTCCATCCAACAGTAAAGTAAGCACCGACTGATATTTGACATACCGCTGCATTAACTTCCTCTCCTCGGTTCTTGACAAAGGTCTGTGACGACTCTTTTCACGGAGTTGAGCAGCAAGAGACAAGTGTTGTTTGCGCATTAAGGCCATTGCCCGTGGGATACAATTATGTTCATTCACATCAGCATCCAAAAGATCAGTAAACTACGAGTAATCAGATGTAAGAATAGTAAGCACCCACATCCAATCATTATCATCCCAATGCATGGCATCATGCCTCAACTATTCACGCCTCTGCTGTTGAAGGGCTTCTTCCTCAGCCCTAGCAGCTTGATCAATCTCTGCCTACAATCGCTGTGCATCCTCCTCCCCTAACCGTTCTTCCTCAAGTTTTCTGCGAGTACGCTTCCTTGGAGGTGAGGGTGCATCAGTCATAGGGGCTTTCCCCTTAGGATCATGAGACGGCCCAGCAGATGGACCAGCAGTAGTACCAGCAGAAGAACCAGCAATATCCTCCATTGGTCTAGGACTAGCAACAACAGTAGGGATGCTTGATGGACTAGGAGGAATTGGCAAATCAGCATACAGCTTATCATAAAATGCAGTCTTCGCCAACAAAGTCAATCCATCCTCCACAAGATCCTCAAAATCTTCATCAGAATCAGAAAGAACAACGTGTTTCTTTTGCCTCCTCTGCTGCGTCTCCAAAGCCTTAATCCTGTCCGCCATTGGAAGGACAAGTTCCCTGGTAAGCTTGCGATGCTGATTCAGATCTGTCTCCAAAGAAACAATTCTTGCATAATACATGTGCATGAGATCAAGCAAAGAAGTTAGTGAAGCAGGTTCCTCCTCTTTCCCACCAAGAGGACTTGGATCGGGAAAAGCATCATTGGAACCAGAAGCAACAAAGGGGTCAGCATTATGAGCACGAGAACTAGACGGCTTCTCAACAGAATGTGGTGCTGGACTAGAAGGGGGAGTATCCACAAATGGGGACTTATGTGGCAGAGAAGAGGGGGCAGCCTTGGAAGTGGATGGCATTTCAACCACCACTTCCTTAGTTGGTTCCTCCATCGCCACATGAGGCTCACCACTAGCAGGATTATACTCCTCCATAGGATCACCCCCTAATGGAAGTTCCTCCTCGGCTTCAGCAGCCAAAGGAATAACATTAGGAGGACCTTGGGCAAGGCCCAGCATAACATCAGTAAGAGGCCTCCAAGCTCCCTTAAAACCAAGTGCCATATTTGAATAAACTTCAGAACTAAGCTTGGGGGTCTCATACTCCTCCTTATCACGAGGTATGCACATAAGAATCTGCTGCAAGAACCTAGGGTACATTAAAAACTTCTTCCTAGATCCAGTACTACTAAGATTGCAAACCACCCCATCAAACAAGTAGCGAGAAAAATTAAACACACGACCCTGTGCTATGCAGATCAAACCAGTAGCCAAAAGAATGGGAAATGCATCCCAACTCCCAGACTTTGGGCTTAACCAATGAATCAAAAAGTGCACTAGAAGCTTCCATTGGGGGGTAAACCTATTTTTCTAGAAGTTAAACTTCCCCCCATGATTATAACCAAGATCAGCTATCCCATCCAATACCTCAAAATTAGGGATGGAAACAACACCACCTTCATCCTGAAGATGAAGAGAAGTCCTAATAGAAGCTTTAGACACCACATATGAACGTCCATCTATGGTAGCATGGGGTTCAAGTGGGCGTCCCAAAACATCCACAAGGTGGGCAGTGGCCCAAAACTGGCGAATGACACTATCATAGACAGTCGGGCAAACCGTAAAAGCATACATGAGGTTAGAAGCCTCAATAAATTTGATGATGTCTGTGAACTCGTCACGTTTAGGACCATCTCCCAGATAATCCACCTTATTGTGATTGGGTTTGTATAGCAGAGCAGCCATGGATGATGATTGGAAGTGATGGAAGATGATTAATTAGAGATTAAAAGAGTAGGAGCGTATGTGTGTGTTATGGTTGGGATGAATGAGTCAAGTCTGGGATTTGACCATAAATAATGGTCTTGTAACTGTTCATTGACCCTTAATAATGTGGGTTGCCCTTTCAAATTAAGTAGTTAATGCAAAAGTAACCACTTTCCCCTTTTAACTTTATTTGCAAATCCCAGTTACCAAAGTTAAATAATAGGATATATACCAGAAGCAACTTGCGTCGAATAAAAGTCAAATCGCGTAAGGGTCAACAGTAGAAGCACAATGTGGTCAATGAAAGTCAACGAAGTGAACAGTGACCCAAACCAAGACTAGAAGCCAACCATCAATGACAATGAAGGATTTAGTTCCACTAGAAGGTGAAAACTACCACTAGAAGTGACCAAAATCCTCCACGAGAAGTAGCACACACCGCAAATACCCATGAAATCTGTTGTTAGAAACTACCAATATGTGAGTATGTGCAAGTAAATATGTACACTAAGCCTCCCCTTAGGCTTAGCCTCCCCTCAATCCTAGGTCTCAAGGATTGACCATTCCAATGTGAACCACCAAGTGGTTGAACCGAGGACCATTAAAGGCTTTAGTCAATAAATCAGCAACATTATCATCCGTATGATCCTTAAGAACCTGTATCAACTTCTTCTCATTGGCATCCCTGATAAAGTGGTGCCTAATTTCAATATGTTTTTTACGTTGATGAAAAACTGGATTCTTCACAATGCAGATAGTGCTTTGATTGTCAATGAAAATTTTGGTGTTCATAAAGTTGAACCCATAATCAAGCATCTGATTTTGTATCCACAAGACTTGTCCACAACAACTAGCAGCAGCTACGTATTCAGCTTCTGTTGAAGAAGTAGCTACTATCGTCTGTTTCTTACATTGCCATGAGATAAGTCTTCGACCCAAAAATTGACAACCACCAGTAGTAGAATTTCTGTCATTATTAGCACCTGCATAGTCACTATCACTATAGGCTTCAAGAACAAAAGGTGAGTCTCTAGGATACCATAAGCCTAGCTTGGGTTGAGCCTTGATGTACTTGAAAATTTTCTTGACTGCATTCAAGTTAGAAACAGTTGGAGCCACCTGATGTCTAGAACAAGCACTTACTGCAAACATAATATTCGGATGTGATGCAGTCAAATGAATGAGTGAGCCAATCATTGACCTGTACATGTGAACATTTACCGGAGGATCTGGCTCATTCTTGAGTTTGACTTTAGTTACTTCATAAGGTGTTGCTTCTGGTCTAAGAGGATCCATATCAAACTTCTGAAGGATCTCATGAACATATTTGTCTTGACTTATGAAGATTCCATCCGACTGTTGCTTGACTTGAAGACCAAGGAAAAATGTAAGCTCTCCCATAGCACTCATCTAAAATTCGCCCTTCATCAATTGTTCAAACTCATTACACCATTCCTTCTTAGTAGAACCATATATAATATCGTCCACATATACTTGAACTAGGATAATGTCCTTGCTATTCCTCTTAAGAAATAGTGTCTGGTCAATCGTGCCTCTTCTGTAGACATGTTTCAACAAGAAAGTGGAAAGACGCTCATACCAAGCTCTGGGAGCCTAATGAAGGCCATATAGAGCTTTGACTGTTAGAAATAAGTTTTTAACGTATATTAGAAGTATCGGTCACTCCACGATATTATTAAATGTTGTATAGCTCGTAGTTAATATTTGGTTAGTTTGTTAAGTAAAACCGGCCCATGGGCTTGTCATGGGTCGGCCCAAGCCCATTAGTGGCTTGGATATAAATACCCCTTTCCACCATGGAAAGGGGTTGGTTATTGGTTAGTTTCTCATTCCATTTTAATAGAAAACACATATTCTCTCTCACTTTCTCTCTCTAGAAACCTCAACCCACCTTATTGATTCATAAGATTATCTCTATTCTACAATTGGTATCAAGAGCCATGGGGTGATTTAAGGTAATGATTTGTGTTGTTCTTTAGTTTTTGATTGTATTAGTGTTTTTAGGAAAATCTATCTTGATTCTTGAAGTTTTTTTTGGTGATTTTGTTGTTGGGATTAGTAGATAAGTATTGGGTTTTACTTATTTTGGTAGAAATCACAAAACTTTTCGGGTAATTTGGTAAAAATCTGGGGTCGTTCTTAATATTGTTATTCGTCTGTTAAAACACACGAACTAGCTCTTCCAGTTTATTCCGAACCAAACAGTTTATTCCGGATCAAGGAAGTTCCGAACCGAATTCTTCCGAATCAACTGTTCCGGATCAAAGAAGTTCCGAACGAAGATCTTCCGAATCAACTGTTCCGGATCAAAGAAGTTCCCAACCGAATTCTTCCGAATCAACTGTTCCGGATCAAAGAACTTCCGAACCAAGATCTTCCGAATCAGCTGTTCCAGATCAAAGAAGTTCTGAACCAAGATCTTCCGAATCAACTGTTCTGGATCAAAGAAGTTCCGAACCGAATTCTTCCGAATCAATTGTTCCGGATCAAAGAACTTCCGAACCAAGATCTTCCGAATCAGCTGTTCCGGATCAAAGAAGTTCCGAACCAAGATCTTCCGAATCAATAACTGTTCCGGATCAAAGAAGTTCCGAACCAAGATCTTCCGAATCAACTTTTCCGGATCAAGGAAGTTCCGAACCAAGCTCTTCCGAATCAACTTTTCCGGATCAAGGAAGTTCCGAACCAAGCTCTTCCGAATCAACAACTATTCCGGATCAGTGATATTCCGAATCAATTTAATTATTCCGAACCAATGGATATTTTACTTGTTTTTTCGACGATTTTTAGAGGATTTAATCTTGGTTTCTTACACAAAAACACAACACAACTCACAACCTTACTTCACTGCTCGATCAACCGATAATCTTTGATTCTTTAAAGTGATCAAAATGAATCCGAGTTCATTAATGCCTCAAATGACATCACTTACGGATATATCCGTCATTACGGGAACGGATAATCGCCCTCCAATGCGCATTAAAGAAGTCTTTGAAGCATGGCAAGGCCGTATGATGTCATACATTAAGGGAAAACCGACATATGGGAGGCTTATGGTCAAGTCAATTCTAAATGGTCCACTTGATTATGGTACCATCGTTGTTAACAATGTGACTCGACCACGGGAGTTTGAAGAACTTACACCAGCTCAACAACTTGTTGCCGATGCAGACGAAAAGGCTCTTCAAACCATTCTCCAAGCTCTTCCGCATGACATCTATCGAATGGTAAGTCAATATACGATTGCAAAGGATTTATGGGAACGTCTAAAGGTTTTGCTACAAGGTACGTCTCTTACTAAACAGGAACGGGAATGTCAGTTGTATGATCTGTTTGATAGGTTCACGTACAGTCCAGGTGAAACGCTTCACGACTACTACTTCAGATTCACTACTCTCATGAATGATTTGAATGTATACAATCTAGTGATTGCTCCATTCCAGGTTAACACCAAGTTTTTGAATACTTTACCTCAAGCTGAATGGGATGAGTATATTACAAATGTTAAGTTAACTAGGAATTTGCATAAGTGCAATTTGGATCAACTCTATGCTTTTCTCCAGCAGCATGAGAAACACGTGATCATGCACCGTTCGCCTCGAGGTATGTACCCTGATTCTTTAGCTTTGATGGCAAATCAACCAAGCTTGTCATATAACAACACTCCTTATATCATGGGACACCAAGCTTATCATCCATCACCGTACATGACTCCAAGCTTCCCCCAATATTCGATTCTACCGCAACCACCCACCTCACATCAGCAACAATATCGGTTTAATGCACCTTCGTCTTAGAGAGAACCACAAGCATCACAATATGCCTCACAACCTCACCCATATTAACCAGCAAGCATTGCACCTTATGCTCAGTCATCATACTCTTCTTATCAAGAAAATGCAGCATATCCATCAAGCTATTCTGACCACATGAGTATTCCTTCTAGTGCTTATGCCGCTCAACAAGACCAAGCAATGTATTGTGATAATGATGAAGTTCCCATTCCAGAATTCAAACAAGGAACTGACCCAGTTAAAGTGTTAGCCACTATGTCTGCTTATCTCACAAGGACATTGAGCAAACAAGGATTTAGAGGACCAACTCCTACTAACAATCAACTGAGGAATTCTTCCAATTCTTGACAACAAGCTACCATTGAGAATGGCAGGGTAATGGTTCAACCTATTCAACCTTATCAGGGGAGGCCCACTACATCAACCACCAATGCACGCATGGTCAATCCTGCTCCAATGGTCAACACTCCTCCACGGGCTAATTCCACAGGTAAGTTGAGAATGATTACATGATACAACTGTAAGGAAGAAGGTCACATGTCTAGGGATTGCAAAAAAACCCAAGAGGAGAAGGGATGGTCAATGGTTTGCAGGGAAGATTTATTTGGTCAATGCTCAAGCACAAGGACAGGAACTTGATGAAGAGGAGCTTGCATTTCTTGCTGATCCAGGGATTGCGGAACAAGAAGTTCTCACTACACAGAATGCAGCATACCAAGTAGATGATCTGGATGCTTACGATTCAGACTGTGATGATCTTCAATCTGCTCAGGCAGCTCTTATGGCAACTATCTCTAGCTTTGGGTTAGATAAAATATCTAAGGTACCTACTAATACCACTGATACTAGTATTCAACAACATCAAGTTGGGCAAGAGGGTGCTGATCCGAATGAGTCTTCGGTGGTGAGTCTTTCAAATGAGGAGACAATCAATGATAGCAATATCAATGCAAGTCCCCAGACTTTGAGTGAATCACAACCGGGAGTTATTTCGCATACGCATATTCCTGCTCAACAAGATTTGGTCATGGTTCCTGCAAAGTTACTTAGCCAAATGAATACTGCACTTTTAGAAACCCTAGCTACGAATAAGAATCTGTCTGTTGAGCTTGCCTTGTGTAACGAAAAAGTTCAAACTTTGGAATTAGTTCCTTCGTCCAATGTTCTAACAAATCCCGAATATGATCGTTTTCGAAACAAACAAATGGGTCATTTGCAAGAAATTGAAACCTTAAGAGCAAATCTTTCCAACGAACTTAAAGAAAAAGAGTTAGTCGTTACTAATTTTCACAAACTTCAAACAGATTTTGAACTACTCGAGTCTAAAAACAATGAAATGGAAATTAATACGGCTAACATGATTAGAAGTTTAGATTACTTGCTTTTAAGACAATACGCTGCCTCTCAACTAGTGCACTTATTTGACGCATCGTTTAGAGAGTTTAACTTATCGCGTCAAAAAGACCTTCCCCCTAACCCACAGTATGCAAGACAAGATTTTATTCATAATCCAAGACTTTATGATGCAACCAAATTAGGATTGGTCTTAGATTCGATTATTATTTTCGAGGATCGTGAGAATAAGGCTCTAGTTGATGAGAGTCGGTCATACAACTTTGCAAAATATCCACAGTGTGATTATTTTAAATGAATCAAGAGCTTGCAAAAACAGACTTTAGAATTCGCTTTCATATGGAAAAAGATCTCATCACAACACCAACCTACATGTTAAATGAAGAAAACCCTAGTACACTTCCTACACTTGTCAAAATGGAAGGACCTAAGGAAATTCCAAAGGATCTTCCACCTATTAGCACTGTATGGATAAACTTGCAAGAGATTAATCAATACTTTGCTAGTTTTGACAAGGTCATCCGGGAATGTACGACTTCAAATGGTCTAAACGCCGGAGAATGGGCTTTCGAACACATGAACGAGGTGTCTAAGAATGAGATCAACCCTTTTGTCAAAAATCTAAAAGGAAGTTTTGCATCTCTTTCGGAAAATCTCGATTTTGAAATTAAAGAAGTTCAAAAAGTGTTTTAAGAAATGGACACCACCTACGAACTACAATTAATTGAAAAGGAAAAGATTTTATCCGAGTATGACCGATTCTTGTCCCAAGTAATTTCGTGTGATGTGCTTACTACTGTGAATGTTAATTACTCGAATGAGCTTACATCCGCTATGATTAAATGTGATGCTGTGAATATATGTGATGATGTGTGTGATCTCTCTGTAAATGTTGATGATACTGTACATGAGGTAGATAATCATTCTTGTCACGAGTCTAACGCTGAATTTTTAAAGCTTCAAGATTCTTACAATTTACTTACAAAACGCTTTAATCAACTTAAACAACATTGTATATCTTTAGAATTAAAACAACAAACTCAAAATGAGGATCTTTTGATAACAAATGGTTGTGAAAACAGTGTTGAGACAAGTGACAAGATGATTGAGATAGTTAAGGCATTAGAGGAAGAGATTATGAGATTAAAGAGAGATGTGTCGTCGAACGAAACACTAAAATTGGAACTAGAGGCTGCAGAGTCTAAAAATCAGTGCCTAGAAACTAGACACTCGTCTATTCTAGGGGAGATGGATCGCGCAAGACAGGGAATGTCCACTCTTTATGGTTCACTAGAAGAACGCTTCACTTTTAATGCGGCACAGCAACAATCTTATGTTGAACAATTGAACCAAAAATGTGAGGAAATCTCTGACTTAAATATCCAGCTCATTGACAAAAACATGGTTTTGGCCGAGTTAAAGGAGACACTTCTTCTCACCCGACAAGAAGTTGTTAATAACTTAGCTACCAACTCTGCACCGTCCTCTAGTGCTCCATCAACCAATTCAGTAGTGATCTATAAGAACCCGCGCCATAAGCAAAATCCGGATACTTACGATGTTTATATGATGAATGCAATCAAGCATGTGGACCTTGTTAGGGATATTTTAGATGATTTGTATGCTTTAGATCCCTCAAGCAGTTATTATTATTCAACTCATGCATATATTCAGCGAGTTCAATATTGCTTAGCATATTTGCAATACATAGGAAAACCGGGTTCTGCACTACTCACTAATCGACCCATTGCTGTGACTCCATTCAATAAGACCCCAGGAGCAAAACCGTCATTGGCACCATCAACTAAGGCACCTTTAAAATCTATTGCTAATGTTCCCACTTTGCCTTCTACAGGATTAAAAGAGTCTACTAAGGCTAAAGGATCGCCACTCAAGAAAGATAAGATCAAGCCCTCCACTAGTAGTACCATCAAGAAGAAAGTAGAAGCTCACCCTAGGCATGTTATTTCAGATTTAAATAAAAAGAATCATGTTGCTAAGACTAAAAGCTCTGCGCCTGTGCAGAAGCCTAAACCATTTGTGAATTCTAATTTGAAATGTTGGGACTGTAATGAATGCATGTTTTCCCAACGTCATGATTTGTGTCTTATTGATCATGTGAATGAAATGAATGCCATTAGGAATGATATTGAATGGAAGCCAAATGGGAGAACTCGTACCCAAGTTGGATGGCAATGGCGTCCCACTGGTAGGACCTTTACATTAGATGGAAAAATGTGCCCTTTAACTAGGAATGCATCCATTGAGGTTAGGTCTCAGCGTCCTTTAATTAGGCACACTAGCACTAAAGTATGGAAACCGCACCCTTTAATTAGGTCAGCCCCCACTATAGTGCCTATCAGTGAAGAAATACCTCAGGATTTAAGCCAACTTGAATCTACACCACCAACTAGGAAGAAGGCTAGGAAATCTAAGAAACCTAATGTTAGCAAATCTAAGATCATTAAATCTGTACCTGCTAATAACAAGGAACATTCAGATTCCGAAACCTATACATTGTCCTCGTCTGGTGATATTTTCAGGTGGTCCAAATCATCCTCTGGTATTTGTGTGACAATCTGTCAATTTATGGTTGATATTTTATTCTCGAATATTATTTAAAAACATTATTTTAATGTTACTATATGAACTCACATATTTTTGGGAAGAAATTTGGATTTACGTCTTGAAGTAGCGTCGACTACGTTTAAACCGGAGGATTCAACGTTATGTGCTTACGTTTACATACACCGTCTTTGGTGAAAGTCTGATATTTCAGAAAATAAATTTATCCGTGAATATTATTTTGGAGCTTTAAATTTGTGTTGTTTCATAAACTCACAAATTTACGAGAAGAGATTAGGACTTACGATTTTATTTTAACGTCCTTTACGACTAAACCGGAAGCCTTAGGATTACGTATTTACGTTTTCGAACTCCGTTTTTGATGAGACAATTTTTATTGGATTCGTTTTGTGACGGTGATTCATAATTTATAAAAACATTTTTCGTAAAACGACCCGGGGGCACGCAAATCAAGAAAACTAGAATCGAGGAATAACCGTAAATAAATGGGATGAGACAAGTGGGACACTTGTCCCACCCCACTCAAAACCGGCCTAATATAGCAACACCACTCCCTTGATGTGGCAAGATATGGCTTCATATCTACACTTGTCCACTTTAGCTTACTAGTTAAGCTTACCATCCAACAAAACTAGCAAACCAATACCACTTCTCATTTGCAACATGCAAATCTACTCAAAACTCTCTCACCCTCCTCCATTCTTGCCGTCCACTTTCACCATAAACACCCTAATTTGATCAAAATTAACCACAAAATCCTATGTTATACTTGCATATCTTGAAGCCCTTTTGAAACCCTATTGATTGGTGGTACTTATAACATCCAACGAGGAGTTTTCATAGTGTCTTGAGGCTGATTTTCCACAAGGTATACATGAAGAATGGTGGTCTTGAAGATGGTCTTGGCTATGCACAAGTTTCTCCATCCAAATCCATGTCAAACTCATAACCTACATCAACTTGGTGGTATAAAGATTGTCCTCCTCATCTTGTTGTTATTTTGATTATGTAAACATGTATTTTATTTCCTATTGTATATGTATATGATGATTATATGATGATAAAGATGTTATGTGGGGATTTGTTGTTGATAAACATGATTAAAAAGGTGAAAAACCATATGAAACAAGGTTAAAATCTTGGTTAAATTTGATGTCTGTATAAAACAGTAAAGAACCATATGGTAAACTAATAAAATGATGAAGTATAATGGATTTACAGTAAGCTATGGGTCTTGTACACATGTGAGAGTTGGCCATGCAATGGAATCAAAGTAATGAGTGAGATATGATCAAAACAAGTTTAGGGTATAAATCTGAGGTTACTGTTTTGGACGATTTTTAGAAAATATTTAGAAGATGATTCAACAGTAGCTATAGAAGAGTTAAATGTAGCACATATCATGTAGTTTATGTGATAAAAATATGAGCTTCTATCTCCATATATAACTCAATATATGGCAGTTTTGGTCAAAGTGAAGATAAAAATCAGATTTTAGAAAATAATGTATAATACTATTATATAAGCACTCAAAATTTAATAGTATAAAATATAAATGAAAACCCACTAACTTATGGATTTTATTTATATAAGTATGTAAAAGGTTAAATAAGTGGACATTTTATAAAAATGGTAACTTGTTAAGTTTTATAAGTGATAAAACTATAAACATGATTTTTACGACTTTTTCGGCTAATACCGTAAAATTAACGTTTTTGTTAAATAAAACTTAGATGGTTGGACCCGTCTAATGTAAACTTTCTAAAACTTATATACTGATATATAAACATGTATAACAAGTAAAAACCGATAAAACCCGAACTATAGGACATACGGACATTAACGAGCTAAGTAAACATATTGGACTAATACTTGGACTAATAATTGGACTAAATAAGATAAAAACTTGTAAAAAGAACTTATTGGGCTTAACCCATTTGGGCCCAACATGGAATGTATACATACTGATAAAATAAGTATAACAAGGATTAAAACAAGTTAAGGAACTTATAATAAGTTTATTGAACTTAAAACGCGTAAATAGGTAAAACGAGGAAAACTAGTATAAAAGTTATCGACACATAACACAAAAATGAGTAAATAAGAATATGTAAACCCACTTGATCATCATATATAAATAATCATCATATGTATACATAATTGTTATTTTTATAAAGTCATTGGACATGAGTCTAAGACCGAGTATTATTTGTCTAGGTTTCCGTGATTGAAGCACGTACCGTACATCCAAATCGCCGATAATCGCCTTCCGACATCAACGTGAGTTCATAGCCTCGCACTCTTTTAAATATTTTTATAAATGTTTTATAAACCCACGAGGGAGATAACATGTTAGTTTTTATTAAATAGGACACCATTTGTCCCGATTGTTTGTTTATTGATTTTGGACCCGAATGATTGAATGACCCGATTGTATGACCCGATAAATGATTAAAGGACCCGATAGATGAAATTAAATAGATTATTAAAGTTAGGTTATGTCACTAAAAGTCCCATTAGCATGAATTGTTAACTACCGGGATTTGGTAGACGCTTATGCATTTAATAGTACTATTTGGGGACGATCACCCCAGTTCGCGCCTTGACGGTTGATCCCCGTCGTGCCACATTGATTGGTAAGAGAATTTATGTATGAGAAGATTTCCATAGTGTGACCTTTGTGACGACACGCTACTTTAGATGGGCAAAATTGGTATCGGGTTAGCTACCCGTTGTTGGTTTAGTAAGGTAACAATGTCATGCGGCTTATAATAATCCGACTAACGAAATACTACTAGACGCTCAGAATTACGACGTATTGCCTGACTAGCAATACAGGGTCATACTATTGATAATATGTTTGTGTTTTGGTTTTCATAACCATATTCATATAACGGTTTTTATTTTCATGCAACGTCGTAAGACGTATTGTATGACGTTTTTACGACATTGGCTCGTATAATGATTTTTAAGGCTTTTTATAACCATATTCATATAACGGTTTTATTTAATCTATACAACGTTGCAAAACGTATTGTATGGTGTTTTTAACGACAATGATTCGTATAATGATTTTCAAGGCAAATGCCTATATTATGATTTTGATGAAGATTTGTATAAAATGATTTTGGCTATTTTATGGCCTATTAAAATGATTTATACAAAACGATTTTCAGTAATAATTTTATACTGATATTATATTGATGGATTTTATTAAACTCTATGAATTCACTCGGCGTTATCGCTGACCTTTTTTAACATGTTTTATCTCAGGTACTTGAAGGTAATTCTCTTAGAAGACAACAAGAATTCATGGCCCGCACCTAAACTATTTTTCCATTCAAATACTTTGTAAAACTTTGTATGAAATGTAATGACTTGGGACCGATGTAAATTTGATATTTATGAATGGAAAGGCTTTATTAATAAACGACGCGATTTTTATGCGTTGTCTATGATGTGAGTAATGTGCTATCCCGTAACACCAACTAGTCTTCCGCTGTACTGAGTTGTATAAATTTGGGGGTGTTACAGTTTGGTATCAGAGCTCTTGTTATAGAGAACGAAATATTTTTAAAATTAAGGTTTTAAATAAAACATTTCAAAATCTTTTAACTATAAACATTTTTCTAAAAATGTCTAAAAATCTTTTGACTATAACGGTGCCGAAGAATTCCTGAGTTACCGACAAGGCCAGACTGAGAAGTGTTATTTTAATATATATATATAACTTGGATTATATATATATATATATATATATATATATATATATATATATATATATATATATATATATATATATATATATATATATATATATATATATATATATATATATATATATATATGATGTAATTTTATTACATGATTGTTGATGATTATTTTTATATTTATACGAGGTATTTATACGACGTAGATTGTCACAAGGTACCCTAAATCCCCTAGTAAATTAATCGAAGCTATTCTCGTAGGAATTCTAGCTATCCTAGATCTAAACCAAGTTGTGGATATTTATGATCCCAACAAAATGGTTGATATTCGTAGAAGTGTAGATATTAGTTGATTGTGATATTGAGAAAGAATTGGCGAGATTAAAACTGATATCGATGTCATGACGATCTTTCCTTATAGAGTGGAGTTTGACAAAACGTTACCACCTAGAAAGATGTCATCTGATTCGTTGTCACCCAATTCTTAAATTGAAATCGAAAGGGTGAATGTTGCACTTGAGGCTGTCATTGGAACCATTACCCAAAAGCCTCATGCCACTAGTACCTTTCCGAGAAATCTGATTGAATGAGTGAGTCATCTCATGTTAGTGACTCATTTGATAATTGTTGTTGTAAGAGCTATAGGATTGAAAATTAAGTGTTGATTCATATTGAGATTGTATTGCCTTTACAAGGCCGAAGAATAAGGTTGTAAGTATTGGAAAATGAGGTAGGATATCGAATTGAGTATAAAATTGGTTGAAACTTGAATAAAGTAAAACTTAACCTGTATGGAATATAAGATTGTTAAGAGGAAGTCATTAAGTTCTGTGATTGAATTATAAGGTTTTAATTGATTGTAGGTTCGTGTTAAGTGTTGTTCCTAGGCCATTGTCCAATGATGAGGATGCCCAGTGTCCAAGAAATAAATTGAAGAAATCTTCTTCTAAATTGGGACCGATGGATCTTCCGGGACATGTGGAACACCTAATGACTCTTGTAGACTAGTATTCATTGTGGTATCTTTTAAAAATCCCTAACTTAACTGAGATATCAGTTGGTAGGATGAGTTTTGGAAATTGTATGACAAAGTGACACGCAATGTGTTACGGTACAATTTGACTTGTTTGTGATTAAAGAAAAGGCTACCTTTGATTGCTAAATTCTACATGTATCGATGTTATCTATCTTTTATTGCTTCATCCTAATGTTCGCATTAGTGATGCAACCATTGAGCAAGTACTCATCTCTATTTGAGTTACGTTGAGGATTATTCTCTTTGCATTCCTGAGCGCCATCGAGGTCATGAACCTCATGATTAATTGGCTAAGCTCATTTCCTATTATATTGTAGTTAGTTCTTGGTGAACAACTCTTCATCACTCCTTTGCAGATTACTCATTGTTTTAAAGATACAATAGTATCCCTTGAGAAAAATTGAATTTTCATCACCATAAGGATTATTTAAAGTAAGATTTATAAGTGACTGTTAACGAAATGAGGCTGTTTATAAAACACCTTGGAAAAACTTAATTGTTTTCATAACAAGGAAAATCTTTGTAAATTTATTTTTGATTCTTATTTAAGAATTAAGCATGAAAATGTTTTTATTATAAACATGATAATAAAATTTTTACGAACTGAGTATTGCATCGTTAATCTTGAAATTGTATATAGTTGCGCGCCTACATACAATTTGGAATGGACCATGCAAGGCTGATTAGTAGTCACCATAAAACTAATGAATAAACACTATATTTTCTTTGAAGATTGTGAAAGATTAAATTTTATGAGATTTGCAAGAAGTGAAAAATAGGGACATAGTGTTAGGGACACCTACATATGTACCTGTAGCATCTATTCTTCTAAGTTGAATTTACTCATCTATGGAAATTGTCTTATTTAACAATTGACAATTCTTTCTTTTCCAATTCTCCCGTAGTGAGATTCTTAGGAAAAGTATTTGATTACCGAGTGTTGATACCCGATTGGATGTATTGACGTTCTTATCATTTCTTATGATTTGATTTCATTTGAATGACCTGGGTAACGATCCGAGGAGCTTTCGAATGCGTACTCAAATTATGAAAACATGGGATATATTCATATTCGTTAAATGTTTTCGTCTGTATCGGATTTGAAATTCTCTCGCGTAGATTATGCGTTGACCCTACTATTTTAATAGTAGTTGTGTCTCCTAATATCCTTGAATTTATGAAGGATTATGAGTTATTATTAGTCTTCTGAGAAGTTCACATCTTATCGACGGCAATGAAACTGGAAAGTGATAGTGCCAGTAGATGGGATTGATTGATTATGACATGACGACATTGTCTTAATTGATGGGAACTCGAGTAGAATTTCCCTAAATGATAAGATGTTGATTATCAAAGGCGGTCTAAATAATTCTTGATGGATGACCGTATCCTGTATTTAGACTTGAAATTATATTGTGAATGGTTGTGAATTAGTTATAGATATTATAATCTAGAAAGAACCTAATATGAATTTATTAAAAGATGTTTCCATTAACTGAAACTTTAGGAGGTATTTGTTGATGAATTACCTAGACTTTTGCCATTCAGGCAAGTTGAAATTGGTATTGATTATATTTTCAGTGCTGCACCTGTGGCTTGTGCATTGTACGTCAGCACCATCTGAATTAAGGAATTACCGTACAACTGAGAGAGTTGTCGGAGAAAGGTTTTATTCTACCGAGCTCGTCATCATGAAGAGCTATGGTTTTATCATTCCTTATATTTATAGATTACTGTGAACTGAGTAAATTGACAATCGAAAACGATATCCATAACTCGAAATGGAAGATTTGTTCGATCATTTACAAGGTTCTAGTGTATGTTTTAAAGATTTGATCCACGGCATTGTTATCATCAACTTCGCATCTGCGGAAAAGGTTATGTGTTCCAATCACTACATCCGGTACTTGTAATGAACATTATGAGTTTCACATGATGTCGTTTGGATTGACTAATACACACGTAGCATTCATAAATTTGATGAATCATGTGTGAAAGCTGTAATTTGATAAATTCATGCTTGTGATCATTAAAGACCAGTTATTTGTTTATAAGAATAAGAATAAGTTAATAATTATTTATAGTTGCCCTGAATTGGCCGAACGATGAAAACCTGTATCTTAAATATTTAACATAAGATTTAAGACTTAAACCTTTATATTATTTGACTATGTGATTAATAGATAATGGAATCTATATTGACTTTTCAAAGATTGGAGTCATTAAGGCTTAGGGTTATAACAAAAAGAAATGGAAATATGTTTTGACAAATGTTTTAACAAAGGATTTTAAGGGATTATTCCCTTATACACAAACCATTTAACTAAACTTCTGTTTAGGGGTAAATGTTTGTGTATACCTCAAGATAACTTAAGAAGGATTGAGTAAAACAATTTATACCATAACCTGAAAACTTAAAACGACAATTTTTGCTTTTCAACTAAGAAAATTTTGACCAAAGTATAAACAAAGGTTTTTCGAACATTTACGAATCCTATTAATTATTTTCGATAAATCAGCAAAAATCTTGTTAATTAAATTCAAATTTATTTTGAACATTTTATATAATTGGTCGAACTAGGAAATTTAAAATTTTACGTTTACGTTTCAAAAAAAAAATTAAATAATTATTGTTAATTTACATGTAATAATTATCGACGCTTAAAACGTCGGATTGAGAAAAACTGATAAAAATGATAGATGAGACGAAACTAAAATAGAGAAAATGTGAAGAAACAACTATTGAATAAATACGGACATGATAACTATTTCATCAGGAAAGTGAACGTAATTACTGACACGTTATGTGTAAAAGATAAAGAACCAGTTAGGACATGTTCCTTAATAATGAAGATGCAAAATAAATTGCCGAACGATATAAAAATAAACAATGTTTGTAAAAAGGATAATATAGATAATAAAAAGTGGTTCGCGGCTAATGCGAACCATTAGAATTGAGAAGCCGATAGCGTTAAAAGTATAAAAGGCCACTTGTGATTGTCTAAATATGGAGGATTGTGAGATATAGTTATGTTGGAATTTGTAAGTATAAGTATTCTATTTATGTCATTTTATGACTAAAAGTATCTTTGTCTGAAGAAGTTGTACTGATGACAATTATGAAGGCATACATCGCCTCATACATTAGTAAACGTCTAGCTATTTCTAAGGTCATCATCTGAATTTGATTCGATTTGGGTTATCGTCGACAGACTGACCAAATCTGCTAATATCATTCTCGTTAATGATAAATGCAAAAGAGTTATGTAAACATAGTGTGCGTGTATCGAACATCTTTATCAAGCTCCTCGCTTCGCATTGAATTTCTAGAGATTTGCTCAGAAGTCATTAAGAACGAACCTTGATGAGAGTACTGTTTCCCACCCCAAATCGAAGGGACGAGGTAAAGTAACGATACAAAATACTATAAGTGTTGTTTAATGATTGACCCTTGGTAATGAACCGTATAATCATTTTCCTTTGGAAGGATTATCATTGATAATCATCCTATTAGGATTGAGATCGAATCTTGTTAGGATCTAAATACTAGAGCATCTGTAAGAAGGAGTTAAGATGAAGACACCCGACATACACCCACTGTGAGTTGGACATGTCTTTTAGGTTTAAGGTTTCCTATGATGGCGAACCCAACCTTGCAAAATACCCGACCCGCGAGATCTGAAATGATTGTTGAAATTAGGATCTGATTATTGACTGCCGGTAGTGGGCAAGAGGTTATGTGAATAAGAAATGTAGATCTTGAAGTGCCAGATGGGTAGCGAAGTTATGCCATACTTTTTAACCTTGGAAAAATGAATTAATGATCTGACAAATCATGGGATATAAGTCCCCGTTGTATGGGACCATTGAGATGATGTAAAAGTTGGGATTGAAAGGCATATAAGCTGGATCTACCCTAGGACTTCAAGAATTGCGTGAATTTTGTTTCGTAAATCGAACTTGATGGAATATCTATCAAGTGAAAATCTGATTGTTCTTAGTAAAGCTTAGATCGGTGAAAAGTTGCATTCATCAAAAACCCATGAACATCATGGATAGAGAAAGTAAGTCGACATTAAGCCTGATCTTATTCCCGTAGTTATGTTTGATAGAACTCGCGTATTGTAATGAATTACACTTGGGAGAAAAGACCGAATGTGGAGGAAATACCCACATGGCTTTAACTCTATAAGAAGCGAGTAGTAAGATGATCTTTGAGGACAAAGATCCTGTTTAGGGGTAAATGCTGTGACAATCCGTCAATTTATGGTTTATATTTTATTCTCGAATATTATTTAAAAACATTATTTTAATGTTACTATATGAACTCACATATTTTTGGGAAGAAATTTGGATTTACGTCTTGAAGTAGTGTCGACTACGTTTAAACCGGAGGATTCAACGTTACGTGCTTACGTTTACATACACCGTCTTTGGTGACAGTCTGATATTTCAGAAAATAAATTTATCCGTGAATATTATTTTGGAGTTTTAAATTTGTGTTATTTCATAAACTCACAAATTTACGAGAAGAGATTAGGACTTACGATTTTATTTTAACGTCCTTTACGACTAAACCGGAAGCCTTAGGATTACGTATTTACGTTTTCGAACTCCGTTTTTGATGAGACAATTTTTATTGGATTCGTAAAACGACCCGAGGGCACGCAAATCGAGAAAACTAGAATCGATGAATACCCGTAAATAAATGGGATGAGACAAGTGGGACACTTGTCCCACCCCACTCAAAACCGGCCTAATATAGCAACACCACTCCCTTGATGTGGCAAGATATGGCTTCATATCTACACTTGTCCACTTTAGCTTACTAGTTAAGCTTACCATCCAACAAAACTAGCAAACCAATACCACTTCTCATTTGCAACATGCAAATCTACTCAAAACTCTGTCTCCCTCCTCCATTCTTGCCTTCCACTTTCACCATAAACACCCTAATTTGATCAAAATTAACCACAAAATTCTATGTTATACTTGCATATGTTGAAGCCCTTTTGAAACCCTATTGATTGGTGGTACTTATAACATCCAAGGAGGAGTTTTCATAGTGTCTTGAGGATGATTTTCCACAAGGTATACATGAAGAATGGTGGTCTTGAAGATGGTCTTGGCTATGCACAAGTTTCTCCATCCAAATCCATGTCAAACTCATAACCTACATCAACTTGGTGGTATAAAGATTGTCCTCCTCATCTTGTTGTTATTTTGATTATGTAAACATGTATTTTATTTCCTATTGTATATGTATATGATGATTATATGATGATAAAGATGTTATGTGGGGATTTGTTGTTGATAAACATGATTAAAAAGGTGAAAAACCATATGAAACAAGGTTAAAATCTTGGTTAAATTTGATGGCTGTATAAAACAGTAAAGAACCATATGTTAAACTGATAAAATGATGAAGTATAATGGATTTACAGTAAGCTATGGGTCTTGTACACATGTGAGAGTTGGCCATGCAATGGAATCAAAGTAATGAGTGAGATATGATCAAAACAAGTTTAGGGTATAAATCTGAGGTTACTGTATTGGACGATTTTTAGAAAATATTTAGAAGATGATTCAACAGTAGCTATAGTAGAGTTAAATGTAGCACATATCATGTAGTTTATGTGATAAAAATTTGAGCTTCTATCTCCATATATAACTCAATATATGGCAGTTTTGGTGAAAGTGAAGATAAAAATCAGATTTTGGAAAATAATGTATAATACTATTATATAAGCACTCAAAATTTAATAGTATAAAATATAATTGAAAACCCACTAACTTATGGATTTTATTTATATAAGTATGTAAAAGGTTAAATAAGTGGACATTTTATAAAAATGGTAACTTGTTAAGTTTTATAAGTGATAAAACTATAAACATGATTTTTACGACTTTTTCGGCTAATACCGTAAAATTAACGTTTTTGTTAAATAAAACTTAGATGGTTGGACCCGTCTAATGTAAACTTTATAAAACTTATATACTGATATATAAACATGTATAAAAAGTAAAAACCGATAAAACCCGAACTATAGGACATACGGACATTAACGAGTTAAGTAAACATATTGGACTAATACTTGGACTAATAATTGGACTAAATAAGATAAAAACTTGTAAAAAGAACTTATTGGGCTTAACCCATTTGGGCCCAACATGGAATGTATACATACTGATAAAATAAGTATAACAAGGATTAAAACAAGTTAAGGAACTTATAATAATTTTATTGAACTTAAAACGCGTAAATAGGTAAAACGAGGAAAACTAGTATAAAAGTTATCGACACATAACACAAAAATGAGTAAATAAGAATATGTAAACCCACTTGATCATCATATATAAATAATCATCATATGTATACATAATTGTTATTTTTATAAAGTCATTGGACATGAGTCTAAGATCGAGTATTATTTGTCTAGGTTTCCGTGATTGAAGCACGTACCGTACATCCAAATCGCCGATAATCGCCTTCCGACATCAACGTGAGTTCATAGCCTCGCACTCTTTTAAATGTTTTTATAAATGTTTTATAAACCCGCGAGGGAGTAACATGTTAGTTTTTATTAAATAGGACACCATTTGTCCCGATTGTTTGTTTATTGATTTTGGACCCGAATGATTGAATGACCCGATTGTATGACCCGATAAATGATTAAAGGACCCGATAGATGAAATTAAATGGATTATTAAAGTTAGGTTATGTCACTAAAAGTCCCATTAGCATGAATTGTGAACTACCGGGATTTGGTAGACGCTTATGCATTTAATAGTACTATTTGGGGACGATCACCCCAGTTCGCGCCTTGACGGTTGATCCCCGTCGTGCCACATTGATTGGTAAGCAAATTTATGTATGAGAAGATTTCCATAGCGTGACCTTTGTGACGACACGCTACTTTAGATGGGCAAAATTGGTATCGGGTTAGCTACCCGTTGTTGGTTTAGTAAGGTAACTGATGAGATGGCATTTATACATGATCTCATCGTTCTTTTCGGGCTTTTAATGCATTAAAATGTCATAAAATACCATATATATGCTTGTGTTTGTTTACTTGTTTATTTTAGGTATGGATATCGTGAAAAAGACAAAAGATCACAAGTTACAAGGAAAAACGGACACGAGAAACGAAGCCGTACAAAGAACCGGGCCTTAATCATGGAATTCTCAACAAATACCCTTGAAGACTTGAAGACAAACAAGATTGATCCTCATTTATTGAAGAAATGACACTTAAAACCCTTGTATATTCATAATTACAAGTTTGGTCCCTTAAGTTTGTCAAAATTACACAAAAGGTCCTTCAACTTTGAAGAAAAGGCAAGATTAGTCCCTCAACAAATCAAAATTGCCAATAATGGTCCCTCATGAAGTGAAAGATACAATGAAGACCTTTGAAGATCAACATTGTCCAAGATCAGCCCTTGAAATATGCAAAAGTGTCAAAATTAACCCTTGATAACCTTTTTGGAAAGTTTGTGCCAAAACTGCCAAGTGATGAAAGTTGAATAACAAAGGAATACGTTTTGTTTACAAAATAAACTTGCTATTCACTCTTTTCCAAAACTCAAGGACTTAAACTGCCAACTCCAAACTTTAAATTCCTAAAATTGCGCCAAACACTTACTGTTTGGATTTTTACCAGGCAAGAACACATTTTTTATCCAGGATCAAAAATGAGCAAAACAAAGGGGAAATCAAAATTGACTCAACCCACGTGTGATTCACATCACCTCAATCACATCCCACACCTTAAACCTTAAATCCCACTACCAGAATGATTCCCCCATCCCCACTCACAATATGACACTTGGCACTTGATCCTTACTTGGCCAAATCAAGGGCTGCAAATCATTACTTGGTCCCTAAGCACTCAACAAACGTTCAGGATCCTCCCAAAACAGCTGGCAACTCACCTAGAAGATTCTGCAAGGGCATTTAGGGAAATTCAATTCTAGGGTTTGTGAATAGTGTTTAGCCAGGCATTTGCCTATAAAAGGAGACCTCAACATGTGAGAGTCCCTTTGTTCCAGTTTTAGGCTATTAATCTTTATAATTCCTTTTTAAGCTTAATAAAATTTGAATTTCTGAATTTTGAAATCTCTTTTTGATTTTGTTAAAAGTTTGGTGTTTGAGTAGCCTAATTCTGAGTTCCATTTGATTGTTTAGACCTTCCTTAACCTTGTGGTTAAGGCACGTCTAGGTTTGAAAGGTTTTCAAGGTTCAAAAGCCTTGAAGTCCTTGTTTCTGATTTTGGCTTATTTTTGTGTACTAACCCTTAGCCTTAAGCCTTGAGTCCTTTCAAGCTTGTTGACACCAAGCCTGAGAAGTATTCTAAGCCTTTGGTTAAGCTTGTTTGCTGCTTGTGTTGAAGATATCAAGTCCTTGAGGTTCTACTTTGAACCATCAACCAAGGCAGATTGCATCTCCTTATTTGAAGTACCTTGGTCTTGTTCTAGTTGTTGAACAAGGTCCAAGGAGCATTGCTGGCCTTCCTAGGATGTTGTGGAAGGCAGGTATAAGCTCTTGTTAAGATTCCCCTAAAAATTTCATGTTTATGCCTGTTTTGGATTTTGTGCTTTGATTTTGAGTATTTGTGTTTGTGCTGGTGATTTATGTGTTTGATTGTGTTAGTAGTTGCTTAGTAAGTGTTTTTGATCATTAAAATCAGTAGGTTATTAGAAGAAATCACAAGTTTCTTTGATAAGTGACTGATTAAGGAGTGTTTGGGATTACTGCATAAGTTGGATTTGAGGTTTGCTAAGTGCTTGTGTGTTGTATGCAAGTATTGGTATCTGTTATTTGGGAGCATCTGTTCATCTGTTTGCAGGTTTTGAGGCTTTGAACACATTGATTCATAGATTGGGTATAAAATCTTCATAACTTGGTAAAATTGGCTAGGATTTTGAGGACACCTAGATCTAAGCATAGGTTAAGGGTAACAAGTGCTAAATCATAGTTAATCACACCAGGGTAGAAGGATTTGAGGCTTGAAATTGGATCAAGTGTCAAGTATATCAGCAAACTTGTTTCTGCAAATGTTCATTGTTCATCAGTAACTTTTTATGCTTTGATCTTGTTATTCACTTTGATTCAGTGTTTGATTCTTGTTGCTTTGTGTTTATTGTTAGTTTATATAGCTTTTGTATGCATCTAGTTAAGTTTGGTGTGCTTACTTTGCTGAAATCTGCTTATTAAGTGCTTAACTGCTTATTTGCAAATCTGGAGCTTATCTGTGGACTGTTTGGCTTATTGTGGCTTATTGTGTGGATCATTTTGTGATTTTATTGTTGCTATTGACTCCTTGTGGTTCACTGATCACAAGGGTGCCTTTGTTTCCAATTGTATCAAACCAGAACTCTCAAATAAGCTTGGTCAATTAGTCAAAGCAGTGGGAACTCCTTTCCCCTGCTGGTTGCCACTGCTAGTGCAATTTTGGTGCCAGCTTATCAATAAGCTATAATAGCTTATTTTAACCAGCAACAACTTTGTTTTTGTAATAGGTGCTCATATTTTGACCCATTTGTTCATCCTGGAGCATTTGGGTGGTTGACTTTTAGGTTTGACTAGAAAACCAAGTCCTTTGACTTTTACATAAGTTCATTTGTGCTTATTCTGGCTTATTGCTTGTGCTTATTGGATTTTTGTTGATTGATATTGCTATTTGAGTCCATTTGAAAGCTTTTGCAAGTTGAATCAGCTTCTGAGGTGCATTATTTCTCAAAAACGACTATTTTGTCGTTTTGTGGATTTTTGCTTTTCTATTTTCTGGCTTATTTAGTGAGCTTATTGGAAATTTCTTTTGACAGATCTCTTAAGCATCCAAAAAGAGGGTTGTGTGTCAAATTAGAGCTTATGGCATTAGCTTATGGCTTAATGGGCTGAAAAGCCCAATAAGAATAAGCTTTGTGTTCAATAAGCTGTGATAAGCACATTTTCAGCTTTTGGGCCTTTAGAGTTTTGTTCTTTGAATTAAATTTTAAGTCAGATAGGGCTTTTCCAAGTCAATTGGGCCAAGTTTGACTTTTTGGGCCCAAAAGCCCATTTGTGTTGACTGAATTTGGATTTGGCCCATTTGAGGGCCCATTAGGGGTATTTTGGTAATTTCACTTTCATTTTCTGATTATTTAGGTTAAAATAAACTAGTTTGCAAGTTTTTATAATTTTTTATAATTTTTGGATTTTTAATATTATTTTATTATTATTTTATTATTATTTTTAAAATTTCACATTTTCCAACTTTTTACATTTTTCTTAGGTTAAATATATTAAAATAGGAATTTAGCAACTTTTAGAATAATTTTATCACTTATAGATTAATTTTTATAATTATTTTAAGTTTTAATAGTTTTTAAATCATTTTAGATAGTTTTTATTAGTTTTAAAATTTCCAAAAAATAGTTTTTAATCTTTTTAGGTCATTTTAGAGGTTTATCAATTGAAAAATCTTTATTTGGGCTTTTTGATAATTTATTTGATTTTTAGGGCTTTAATTAGCATTTAAAAATTGAATATTTAATTATTTAAAAGGTTTGAAAAAGTTTTGATAATTGGTTAACTTTTAGTTTATTATTTTTTATTTTTGGTGAATTTTTGGTAATTTTTAGAATTTATTTTTATTTTTGTGGTTTTTAAGGTTCTACGTTTTAACTTTCTAATAGTGATTTTGTGTTAATTTTTATTTTTACGACTTCGTCATTTTCTCTTCTAATCCCCTTCTAAACCAAATATTAATCTCAAATCTTGTACATCTTAGTCACACACATATACCTCCTTGGGAAACGAACTTAATTGGGTCATTAACACTTGATTTTTCCTAAAGTCATTTGTTCAATACTTACCGCTTTTATGCCTTTTTCCTAAAAGGTGTAATTTACCACAATCACTATCGTGAAAAACTTCTTCAAACGAACGATGGAGGCTCACGTAAACGAACACGAAAGTCTTCAATCGTAGATGATGATGATGATCTAGATAACACAATCACAAACAACCACGAGACAACGAGTTGAAAGGGTACAAGTCCCCTTATTAGTGAATAGTGAGCATAAAAGATAAGCATGGGATTTCCCCCACGAGGCACCTTGTTTTTGATTACCGAGTCATGAGCTCGACTCGATCCCCTCAATGCTAATTATCATTGGGGAAGGTGACTTGGTCGAGGGCAACCATTGAAGGAATTTCCCCACCAAAGTAGTGCTTAAGCCTATGTCCATTCACCTTGAAATTAGGACCATCATCTTGAGCTAGCTCAATGGTCCCATATGGAAACACTTGTGTAATGGTGAACGGACCCGACCAACGAGATTTCAATTTCCCGGAAAATATCTTAAGACGAGAGTTAAAAAGCAACACTTGATCACCAACGTTAAAAACCCGGTTTTTAATCTTTGAACCATGAAACTTTTTAGTTTTTTCTTTAAAAATTAATGAATTTTCATAAGCATTATCCCTTAATTCATCCAATTCATTCAATTGTATTTTCCGGTGATCTCCCGCGGTCTTCAAGTCAAAATTTGCATGCTTAAGGGCCCAATATGCCTTATGCTCCAACTCAATGGGCAAATGACAATTCTTCCCATAGACTAACTTATAAGGAGTGCAACCGATAGGTGTCTTATAAGCGGTCCTAAAGGCCCATAAAGCGTCATCGAGTTTGTCGGACCATGAAGCACGGTTTTCTCTAATAGACCTCTCTAAAATCCTCTTCAAAGCTCGGTTCGAAACCTCGACTTGCCCACTCGTTTGTGGGTGATAAGCCGTAGAAAGACGATGTGTAACTCCATATTTCTTTAGAACCTTTTCGAATTGGTCATTACAAAAATGGGTTCCACGATCGCTTATAATAGCACGAGGGGTTCCGAACCGAGAGAATAGTTGCTTCAAAAACTTCACTACCACACGAGCATCATTAGTAGGTAAAGCCTTAGCTTCCACCCACTTAGAAAGGTAGTCCACCGCGACGAGGATATATTTGTTGCCATGAGACGATGGGAACGGCCCCATAAAGTCTATTCCCCATATGTCGAAAATCTCACATACTTGAATTATGTTTTGCGGCATTTCATCACGTTGAGACGATTTTCCTTGACGTTGGCACGAATCACACGACTTCACAAGTGCGTATGCATCACGATAGATAGAAGGCCAAAAGAAACCGGCATCGAACACTTTCTTAGCCGTGAGATTAGCACCGTGGTGACCACCCGTGGGTCCCTCGTGACAAGCTCTAAGGATATTAGAAGCTTCGGCACCAAACACACAACGTCGAACAAGTTGATCCGCACAAATCCGAAAGAGATAAGGGTCGTCCCAAAAATAGAACTTGACGTCACGAAAGAATTTTCGTTTTTGTTGTGTCGTCATACCCTTGATTATGAAATTGCCCGCATGGTAATTTGCTATGTCGGCAAACCATGGGGTTGTCTCTTTAGAATTCACTACACCGAGAGTCTCAAGAGGAAATGTTTCGGTAATTTCCTTGTTCTCGAAAACATCTTTGTGAGGATCTTCTAGACGAGAGAGATGATCGGCCGCTAGATTCTCGGCTCCTTTTTTGTCAAGCACGGTGACATCAAATTCTTGGAGGAGGAGCATCCAACGAAGCAATCTCGGCTTAGCATCTTGCTTAGCTAAGAGATACTTGATAGCCGAATGGTCGGTATACACGATGCTTTTAGTCAAGACGAGATAAGGTCGGAATTTCTCAAAGTCATAGACCACGGCAAGGAATTCCTTTTCCGTTGTGGTGTACTTTAATTGAGCCTCGGTCATCGTCTTACTAGCATAGTGGATAGGACTAAAATGCTTGTCATAACGTTGCCCTAAGACGGCCCCTATAGCATAATCACTTGCATCGCACATGATTTCAAAGGGTAATTCCCAATTAGGAGCAACAAGAATGGGAGCTTCGGTAAGTTTCCTTTTGAGAGTCTCGAAAGCCTTAACACAATCCTCATTGAAGTTAAAAGGAGCATCCTTCTCGAGAAGGTGTGTCATAGGACGAGAAATCTTCGAAAAGTCCTTGATGAAACGACGATAAAAGCCCGCGTGGCCTAGGAAACTCCTAACTCCCTTAACGGTTTTGGGATGAGGTAACTTGGCGATGACGTCTACCTTAGCTTTATCGACCTCAATCCCCGCCTTCGACACCTTATGTCCTAAGACGATTCCTTGTTTACACATGAAATGACATTTCTCCCAATTAAGCACAAGATTGGTTTCTTCACAACGTTTTAACATTTGTTCGAGATTAGATAAACATGACGTGAACGAATTACCAAACACCGAGAAGTCATCCATAAACACTTCCATCGACTTCTCGATCATATCGTGAAAAATAGCCATCATACACCGTTGAAACGTACCGGGTGCATTACAAAGTCCGAAAGGCATCCTACGATAAGCGAACGTTCCATAAGGACACGTAAACGTAGTCTTCTCTTGATCACGAGGGTCGATAGGGATTTGAAAGTAACCGGAAAAACCATCTAAAAAGCAATAGAATTCATTTCCCGCAAGTCGCTCCAACATTTGATCCATGAAGGGCAAAGGAAAGTGGTCTTTACGAGTGGCGTCATTTAACTTTCGGTAGTCAATACACACCCTCCAACCGGTCACAACACGAGTGGGAATTAACTCGTTGTTTTCATTAGGCACAACGGTCATTCCTCCCTTTTTAGGGACACAATGGATTGGGCTCACCCATGGGCTATCGGATATAGGATAAATCATTCCCGCGTCAAGGAGTTTAAGGACCTCCTTTTTAATGACATCGTGAATTTTTGGATTTACCCTTCTTTGACTTTGAATTGCGGGTTTGTAGTCCTCCTCCATTAAAATCTTGTGAGTACAAAATTTTGGGTCAATACCCTTAATGTCGGATATTTTCCACGCAATTGCCCCTTTATGAGCCTTAAGAACTTTCAAGAGCTCGGTTTTTTCATCATTAGCAATACCTTTTGCAATAATAACCGGCAACTTGTCATCACCTTCCAAGAATGCGTATTCAAGGTGAGAAGGAAGATCTTTCAATTCAAGGATAGGTGGTTCCTCGATTGAAGATTTTGGTTCAACACTCATAACTTCCATCGGCGAAAGAAATGGTGGAATAGAAGTATCATCACTAATCAACACCTCATCTTCATTGTCAATTTCATTCGAAGTGAAATCGCCTCCTTGGAATGGAGTGAGATTTGGTGTGGAATTAGCAAGAATCGGATCCAAAATAGTGGGATTGCCACTTGACGAGCTATCGGAAAAACCTAACACTTCTTGTGAAAACTCATCGCAAACCACATCAACGATGTCAATGTGATTGATGGTAGCGATTGCATAAACATGAGAAGGTTTCGAGTTTTGAGTAGCGTTTATAACAAGTTCCTCTTCGTTGAATCTCAAAGTGATAGTTCTCGCATGAACATCGATAAGCGATCTCGAAGTGTCTAAAAATGATCGACCTAAAATTAGAGGAACTTGAGGATCCGCGGGGATGTCAACTACTATAAAATCAACGGGATAGTAGAACTTCCCCACTTTCACGAAAACATCTTCGGCTACTCCACATGCCATAATCGTAGAATGATCGGCCATCTCGATGGACATGTTCGAAGGAATGAGAGCCGGAAGCGAAAGTGATTTCCAAATGGAGAATGGCATCAAATTAATGCTCGCACCAAGATCGGCCAAGGCGAGGCATTCTTTCATATCTTGTATGTCACAAGGAATGAGAAACTTTCCGGGATCACCAACTTTTTCCGGTATGCGGTTAAGATAAACCGAAGAACAATTAGCAAGCTTTGAAAGCTTTTCCTTATCGCTCATCATACTTTTAAAAGTGGAAGCGAAACGAGGCATGTATAACAACGCGTCGGCTAAACTCACATCAAAATGCACTTGTTGAAACATTTTTATAAAAAGCTCGATTTGTTGTTTGTTACGTTCTTGCATTTTCTCTTTGTTTCGTCTCGAAAGGTAGGGTAAAGGTGGTGTGGGTTGGTCATTAGGCAACGGCCTTGGAAACTCGGGTTCCTCAATTGGTATTGGTTCAACCGTAGGTGTGGTATGAGCGGTACTTCGTGGGATTGTAATATGCTCCTTTTCGACCATCACCTCGGGTTCTTTCTCGATTTCCTTCTCCTTAGAAGTACTTGTACGAGAGATTGGTTCCTTGAAAGTTTTACCACTTCGTGTAGTAATAACCTTCATTTCTCCCTTCGGGTTTGCAACGGTATCACTAGGAAGACCACCCGAAGAAGAGGGTTTACACATGATTGCTTCAAACATCTTAGCCATTCGGTCCTCAAATTTTGATTGCCTAGCATCCGCTTTTAATAACTCTTGCTTAATCTCATGTTGTCCTAATTCCATCTTTTGTTGATTTTGTTGTAGACGTTGGACATTTCCTTCCATTTTGTTTGCATGAGTTTTAAGTTCATTAGCAAGTTCATTTTTAAGCTCGTTTTTCAATTCGGATCTTAAGCTAATCATCTCACGTTTCATGTTGTCAAATTTAGCATCATTTGCTTTAGCATAATCAAAAAATTCTCCTTGCAAATTTTTAGTGTGATCATTTTGAAAACCTTGTGTAGTGTTTTGAAAATCACGGTTTTGGTTTTGATTAGAGATTTGTCCATTCCCACTTTGATAATTCCCTTTGTTGTAATTGCGTGTGTTGCCTTGGTAATTACCTTGGTTGTTGTTTCGATAATTGTTAACATTTTGGTTTGGTGGAGCTTGATTTGGACGGGAACCTTGACCGTTTTGGTTGTAAGTTCCCGTTGCTACATAAGCACTCGAAGTGTTACCATCCGCGGTAATGCACTCGGAAAGATCATGAGCTCCTCCACAAGATAAACAACTCTTAGCAACCGCTTTAACCGAAGCGGAATTGGAAGCTTCTTGAGCCTTCCAATGGGACATTAGATTAGCAAATCTATCAAAAAACCGATTTTCCTCATTAGCTTCATCATGTAAGGCGTTAATGCTACGAGACGATTGTGACGAAGATGACGAACCCATATTGGCAACACTCGGTGTGTTACGAGGGTTATAAACCTTAGATCTATTTTCAATGATTTGTAAAGCCTCATTTGTCGTCTTGCACAAAAAATTACCACCCGCGGCGGCATTCAAATAATCTCGTTCATGATCATTAAGCCCATTATAAAAATTATCCACTTGATGCAATTCCGTGAAATCATGGTGTGGACATTCGTGTAACATCTCTTTAAATCGTTCCCATGCCATTGAAAAACTTTCATTATTTCTTTGCACAAATCGTGAAATCTCATTTTTCAAGTGTGTTGTTTTAGATGGTGGAAAAAACTTGTTCGCAAACTTAGAAACGAGATCGGCCCATGTCAAAATCGAATTTGGCGGTTCTTTCTCGAGCCAAATTTTTGCGAGTCCATCCAACGAGTATGGAAACAACATCATCTTAATGGCGTCATGTGGAACATCCTTAAATTTGCTAGTGGCGGTGAGACGGTTGAAATTCCTAATGTGGTAATGCGGGTTGTCTTTCTCGTGACCTCTAAACTTATTTGCTTGCAACATCGACATTAAACCCGTCTTAATTTCGAAATTCTCCGCAAGGATGGCGGGAATCACAATAGCCTCTCCAAAACCCTCGGTGGGTGCTTGTAGCAACTCCATCATAGTACGATTAGCCATGACGACTTCTTGTTCTACAATAGGTTCAACAATTGGAGGATCTTCAACAATCAACGTCTCTTGATTGGCTTGCTTTTGAAGTCGTTTACGAGCTCGTTTTGCTTGATTACGAGTGATCATAAACTTCACGAAGAATGGGAGGTGAGCAAAAAAAAAAAAAAAAATTTTTTTTTGTGTTTTTTTTTTTTGATGATATTTAATTTTTTTGGATTTTGGTGTATCTTCGTAGACAACAATCTACAAAATCTCTCCTCGAATCAGTTACAATGTCATGCGGCTTATAATAATCCGACTAACGAAATACTACTAGACGCTCAGAATTACGACGTATTGCCTGACTAGCAATACAGGGTCATACTTTTGATAATATGTTTGTGTTTTGGTTTTCATAACCATATTCATATAACGATTTTTATTTTCATACAACGTCGTAAGACGTATTGTATGACTTTTTTACGACATTGGCTCGTATAATGATTTTTAAGGCTTTTTATAACCATATTCATATAACGGTTTTATTTAATCTATACAACGTTGCAAAACGTATTGTATGGTGTTTTTAACGACAATGATTCGTATAATGATTTTCAAGGCAAATGCCTATATTATGATTTTGATGAAGATTTGTATAAAATGATTTTGGCTATTTTATGGCCTATTAAAATGATTTACACAAAACGATTTTCAGTAATAATTTTATACTGATATTATATTGATGGATTTTATTAAACTCTATGAATTCACTCGGCGTTACCGCTGACCTCTTTTAACATGTTTTATCTCAGGTACTTGAAGGTAATTCTCTTGGAAGACAACAAGAATTCATGGCCCGCACCTAAACTATTTTTCCATTCAAATACTTTGTAAAACTTTGTATGAAATGTAATGACTTGGGACCGATGTAAATTTGATATTTATGAATGGAAATGCTTTATTAATTAACGACGCGATTTTTATGCGTTGTCTATGATGTGAGTAATGTGCTATCCCGTAACACCAACTAGTCTTCCGCTGTACTGAGTTGTATAAATTTGGGGGTGTTACAATTTGGACTCCAGTTGCTCAAAGCATATGACCGGAGATCGCTCGATGCTCCGAAATTTCGTCAGCAAGATTCTGGGAACGGTTAAATTCGGTAATGATCATATTGCAAGGATAATGGGGTATGGTGAATATCAGATTGGAAATGTTACGATTTCAAGGGTATACTATGTAGAAGGTCTTGGTCATAATTTATTTTCAGTAGGACAATTCTGTGATTCCAACCTAGAGGTTGCTTTTCGACAACATACTTGTTTCATCCGCAACTTGGAAGGAAAAGACTTGTTGAAGGGGTCTCGTGGTGCAAATCTTTATACTTTGTCACTACAAGACATGATGGCCGCCTCTCCAGTATGTCTTCTCTCCAAAGCATCTAAGACCAAGTCATGGTTATGGCATCGCAGATTATCTCATCTCAACTTTGATGCTATTAATCATTTGGCTAAAAACAAATTAGTTCGTGGTCTTCCAAAGCTCAAATTTCACAAGGACCATTTATGTTCCGCGTGTTCAAGGGGGAAAAGCACCAAGAAATCATACAAGCCCAAAGCTGAAGACACCAATCAAGAAAAACTTCATCTTTTGCATATGGATCTTTGTGGGCCAATGCGAACCGAAAGTGTGAGCGGTAAGAAATTCATTCTTGTTATTGTGGATGATTTCTACAGGTTTACTTGGGTTAGATTTCTACGTACAAAGGATGAAGCACCGAAGGCTATCATCACTTTCCTGAAATTCATTCAGGTACGTATAAATACTACTGTCCGCCGTATTCGTACTGATAATGGAACAGAGTTCGTCAACCAGACTCTTCGTGATTACTATGAAGAAGTTGGTATCTCACATGAAACATCCGCTGCACGTACTCCACAACAAAACGGAGTCGTTGAAAGACGGAATCGTACGCTTATGGAAGCTGCTCGGACTATGCTGATTTATGCGAACGCTCCATTATTCTTATGGGCAGAAGCTGTATCTACTGCATGTTTCACCCAAAACCGTTCTATCATTTGGAAACGCCATGGAAAAATACCTTACGAGCTTCTACATGATCGTAAACCCGATGTTTCATTCTTTCATGTGTTTGGTGCTCTTTGTTATCCAAACATTAATAGTGAGAATTTGGGTAAACTTCAACCGAAAGCCGATATAGGTATTTTCATTGGTTACTCACCTTCCAAGAAAGCATACCGAATTTACAACCGTCGTCTTGGTAAGATAGTAGAAACTATGGACGCAGATTTTGATGAGCTGACAGCGATGGCTTTTGAGCAACGCAGCTCTGAACCCGCGCTTCACGAGATGGGAACCGGTGCTATTCGTTCCGGATTAGTTCCCAATAATCCTACTTCTAAATCATTTATACCACCTACAAGGCCCGAGTGGGATAAACTCTTTCAACCGTTGTTTGATGAATTCTTTGATCCCCCAAGTGATGAAGTTCCAGCACCTGTAGTGATAGCTCCAATCCCTTGGTTGCTCAAGATAATGAAGCTTCATCAAATGCATCTTCAATTAACATTGAACCGGATGCACCTCCACCAAGTAATTCTCAAACTACACCTGAATCTTCACCCTTACTTGTGCCTAATGATGTTGAAGAGGATTCTATTGATCATGATTTGGAATATGCTCACCTACAAGAGCTTCCATTCTTTGGTATACCGATACCTGAAAACCCTTCAGCCGCGTCTACCTCAGAAGAAGCTCCTACAATCGTTCACTCCAGACCACCACGGATTGAAAATCACAGCACCAACTGGACAAAAGATCACCCAATTAGGAATATTATTGGAGGTCTCGATCGACTAGTCTCGACACGCCATCAATTACAAGAGAGTGCACTCTATTGCTATTTTGATGCATTTCTCTCCGAAGTTGAACCTAAAAACTGGCAACATGCTATGACTCAATCATCTTGGATTGAAGCCATGCAAGAGGAACTAAATGAATTCCAAAGACTTGAAGTATGGGAATTAGTTCCTCTCCCTAACAAGGTTAACATTCTTACTTTGTTGTGGGTTTATAAGGTTAAACTCGATGAGATGGGTGGAGTCTTGAAGAATAAGGCTAGATTGGTTGCTAGAGGATACAAACAAGCCATGGGTATCGAATTTGAAGAATCTTTTGCTCCTGTTGCAAGATTGGAGGCTATTAGACTATTCCTTGCGTATGCTGCTCATATGAACATGATCGTCTATCAAATGGATGTGAAGACGGCATTTTTGAATGGTGAACTAAGGGAAGAAGTCTATGTTAGTCAGCCGGATGGGTTCGTTAGCATGGAGTTTCCTAATCATGTGTACAAGCTTAAGAAGGCTCTCTATGGGTTGAAACAAGCTCCTCACGCGTGATATGATCTCCTTTCAACATATCTCATTTCGGAAGGCTTCTCCAAAGGCAAGGTGGACCCCACTCTATTCACTCTCAAGGAAGACAACGACATGATACTGGTACAAATTTATGTTGATGATATAATATTTGCTGCCTCTAACATAGAATTGTCAAACCGCTTTGAGAAAATAATGTCCACACGCTTTCAGATGTCAATGATGGAAAAATTTTCATTTTTCTTAGGATTACAAATTTCTCAGAATCCCAGAGGCATATTTATTAATCAATCCAAATATGCTCTAGAATCTTTAAAGAAATATAACTTTGAAAATTGTGACCCCGTGGACACTCCAATGGTGGAGAAATCCAAGTTAGATGAAGATAGGAATGGGACTATTGTCAATCCGAAACTCTACCGTGGGATGATCGACACCCTTCTCTATCTGACTGCTAGCAGGCCTGATCTGCAATTTGTCGTATACATGTGTGCCCGGTATCAGGCTCGGCCTACCGAAAAGCACCTACATGCTGTTAAAAGGATCTTTCAGTATCTCAAAGGAACACTTCATCGTGGTCTATGGTATCCGAAAGATTCCTCTATTGCTTTAATATCATATGCAGATGCCGATCATGTTGGGTGTCAAGACACGAGGCGTAGCACTTCTGGGTCTGTGTAACTCCTTGGAGACAGATTGATTAATTGGTCTTCAAAAAGGCAGAAAAGCGCTGCAATTTCTAGCACGAAGGCTGAATACATTGCCATATCCGGTTGTTGTGCTCAAGTCCTTTGGATGAGATCACAACTGACTGACTACAGTCTTGGATTCAACAAAATCCCGATGTATTGTGACAACAAGAGCGCCATTTTCCTTTGCTGCAACTACGTTCAACACTCCCGGGCAAAGCACATCAACATTCGCTACCATTTCATTAAAGAGCAAGTGGAAAACGGAGTGATCGAGCTGTATTTTGTCACCACTGAGTATCAGCTGGCAGATATGTTCACCAAAGCCTTAGATCGAGGACGAATTGAGTTTTTGATCGACAAGCTTGGCATGAAATCCTTCTCTCTAGTGACTCTCAAAGAGTTGGCAGAAGAATCAGCAGAATAGTGGTGGTAAACTATTCATGCGTATCCTTTGTTCGTGATCATGTATATTATCGTATATATATAAACCACAAAAAGAAAAATACAAAAATATAAAACCTACAAAAACCATAAAAAATATAAAACCAAGAAAAACCATAAACAAATATAAAGCCAAGAAAAACCATAAAAAATATAAAAAATATAAAACCAAGAAAAACCATAAAAAAATATAAAACCAAGAAAAACCATAAAAAATATAAAACCAAGAAAAACCATAAAAAATATAAAACCAAGAAAACTCAAAAATATTTTCATCTTTTTAAATCAGGCATGTCTTTTAGTACGGTAATATTTACGGCCTTAGAAATGTCGATCAATATTGACACGGCGCCATAAATAGAGTCCGTATAAAAGTTGTACATTTTTAAAACATGTCCATTATGGCTTGTAGTTATTTCAGACTGCAACCCGCTTTTCGCATTAAATTCACGTATTTCCTTGGAAAACGTTGGCTCACAACGGGAATTAATTTTCTCGGGCATGATTTACAAGCCAAATCATGCAAAGGGATCAAGTTTACTTTATAACTTGGTCTAACACGAGTTAGTGTACGTCTCAGTGCATTAATTTGTCAAAATAAGAGAAATCTTATTGCCACCACGAATCAATCTTTTCAAGACATTAATTGGAAAATGTGTTCATCAATATTTGACTCTTTAAACAATGACTACAGCTCTTTCAATAGAAAACGGGTCATCTTTTAAGGGGGAGAAAATATTAAATCGTCTTCGTCATCAAAAAGGTCTTCAAAGTTGTTGAAGAACATTAATTGACTAAATGGTTAATGGCTGGAACTGCTTTGTTTTTAATCTTGTATTCGTTCGTGATTTGTTTGTGCATAGTTAAGTTGTGTGATCGGTTACGGTGGTTGAGTTTAACGATGGTTAGGGTTAGTGACTAGAAACGAAAAGAAAAGGAAAAGAAAAGAAAAATGAAAAGTTAAGGGACAATAAGTGCAAGAGACTTAAAGTGAAAGGGTAAAAATGGCAAAAAGTAAAACTTGTGAAGGCTTGACTTAAGTCAATACCCCCTCCCCCCCCCCCCCCCCCCCCCCCCCCCGCCGTCTCCTTTCTTTCTCTTTTCTCTCTTTCTGTCTTTCTCTTTTTCCGCCATTGAAACACACCAAGAAACACACACATAAGGTCTAAATCTTCTCGTTTAATTAAGCAATCCATTTCATTCGATTATCAAAGGTACATAATCGCTTTTAATTCGTCTAATTTGTTGTCTTATCCACTTAATTAATCTAATTTAATTAGGGTTAATCAAATTAGGGTTTATAGCTGATTAGACGTTAATTGATTAGGGTATTATGTGGGTTTCACGCGGAATAGGTTGAGATTAAGTTTAGTTGCCTTTAGAAAGCTGAAAACACTCATCTGCCCTTAGAATTAATCGTTTAAGTATATTCCGAACGAATGACTTCCGAACGAATAACTTCTGAACGAATAACTTCCGAACGAATAACTTCCGAACGAATAACTTCCGAACGAATGACTTCCGAACGAATGACTTCCGAACGAATGACTTCCGAACGAATGACTTCCGAACGAATGACTTCCGAACGAATGACTTCCGAACGAATGACTTCCGAACGAATGACTTCCGAACGAATGACTTCCGAACGAATTTCTTCCGAAACAAATGACTTCCGAACGAGGGTGTTCCGAACGAATGACTTCCGAACGAAGGTGTTCCGAACGAATGACTTCCGAACGAAGGTGTTCCGAACGAATGACTTCCGAACGAAGGTGTTCCGAACGAAGGTGTTCCGAACGAAGTTGTTCCGAACGAAGTTGTTCCGAACGAGGTTGTTCCGAACGAAGTTGTTCCGAACGAAGTTGTTCCGAACGAAGTTGTTCCGAACGAAGGAGTTCCGAACGAAGGAGTTTCGAACGAAGGAGTTAACGAAGGAGTTCCGAACGAAGGAGTTCCGAACGAAGGAGTTCCGAACGAAGGAGTGTTGGATTGATAATCGTTTGCCTTTTATAATTACTTGAAGATGGTATATATATTGTTCTGTGTATCAACCTTTTATGTCTTATCTTAAGCAGAAACCATGACTAATCCAACCGTGCAAGAACTCCAAAATGTTAGAGCAGCCGCAATTGCCGAGGCAAAAGACCTCAAGTTCATACCAAACAATTACCGGCTGAAAGAAGTTTCTAATTCCACTCACCGTGGATTCAAAGTCGCCTCAGCAATTCTTGATCAATCTCACTTCAAGAATGCATTGAGGAGTACCGCTTCGGTGCCATTTGATTACATGTACGAATTCTGGGCTACCAAGGAAAGTACTTCAAACAAAATCACCTTCTTCCTCGACAACAAGCAACAGACACTCACCGCTTCAGACTTCCACAAGATATTTGGAATTCGGGATACACCCAAGGGTCTGTCATTTTCAAGGAACCCTACCAAAGAAGAACTCATGGAGATGTTCTGTGCTCTTGGATGTCCTGACCTACGAATAGTGTCCGATTTTACCACCGCTAATGTGGGTCAACCTTGGAGAGCTATCTTTGGTATCCTCAGTAGATGTCTTACACCTAAAACAACTGGGTATGATGTTGTGCATGGTCCAATTATGAACATCTTATATGGAATGTACAAAGGCTTAAATACATATTATGCATCCTTGTTGTGGGAAGATTTTAACTTTCAACTCTTCCAAAACAAGAAGCTGAAGGCTAATGTCTTTCCTTAACCTCGGTTTATCAAGCTTATAATTCATTATTTTATGAAGAATGATGCCTCTATTGATAAGCGCGCAGAAAGCCATCACCACACTGAAGAGGCTGATGACCTTGTGGACCTAAGGCATGAAGGATCCTCTGGTGCTGTTAATCCTGGTCCTGTTCCTAGTTATCTCCTGACGGACAAAATTCTAGCTTCTGATGATTACAAGCAAATGCTAATAGAAATCAGAAAACAACAAGAAAAAGTTCAGGCGGGAGAAGTTTCGTCAACTACAGTCAAAAGCAAAGGCAAACGTAAGCAAGATGTTGACTTACGTGAGCCTAAAACCAAGAAGACAAAGACTATGGCTAAGAAGGGTAAGAGCACGGCTAACGAGCTTGTTCTTCACGATGAAGAAGATGTTGATGACGATCCTACTCCCGAGCTAACTCGCAAGATTGAGAAAAAGTTAATGAAGAAGGCTATTGAAAAGAGTAGGAGAGACACAGGCGGTAGTGGTTCGGGTGCACAGATAGATGTTGAAGAAGAATACGAGGAGCCACATGACATTAGTGAGTTTGGATCACCCGAACGTTACTCAGCTTCGAAGGAGACATCCTTTGCTGATACAACAAGTGTTGAGAAGGTGTCCGGTGCTACAACAATCATTGTGACTACACAGCCTCTCGTAACTCAACCTCCACCAATCCAGCCTTTACCAACCCGACCGATACCAACACCATTCCCTCCACCTCCACCTACTTCCGTCATGAGTACTGTAATCACAACCGTGCCTCTTCAACCATCCCAGAGTAGCCCTGTACCATCTTCAATGGCTGCATTTGTAATGGCAGAAATGTTGGATAAACACACGGAAAATCAAAGAAAAGAGATGGATCAACTTCGAGAAGAGCTATTTCGACGAGTGGAATGTGAAGAGGCATCCAAGAAAGCCCAAGAAGAGATGCTAGCTAAGTTCACTGTAGAGATGGAGTTGACACGTAAAGCTCATGCAGAAGAACTTGTTCAGGTCAAACAGGCTGAAGCTGATAAGCATGAAGCACGATTTATGAGACTTCGAGCTATAAAGGATAAATATAAGGATCAGAAAGAAACACTTGAAGCTTCTATTTTAGAGAGAGTGAATGAATCTGTTGAGTCCCTTATGCCAAAGCTTCGTGATGAGATGAGGAAACTTGCGGCTGATAACTTGATGATTAAGTCGTCCAACCCTTCCGAGTCAGCTTACAAAATTGCATATGACTTAACGGATTTTGAATTAAAGAAGATCCTCAAAGCTCGCATGAAGGAAGTTGGATCTTTTGACAAGTCTAAAGTTCAGCGGACACTCTATAAAGCACTCAATGAAGCTATCTTGGAGGATGATCGGTTGTTTAATATGTTTGGAAGTGTGGTACCTTACCACATTTTGGATGAGGAGGAAAAGGAAGATAGTGAACAAGAGGAGGATGATGGTGAAGAAGAAGAAGATGATGATGATGATTGTGATGAAAAAGGTAGCGATGGTGATGATGGTGATGATGATGATGATGGTGATGGTGGTGATCAAAATGAGGAGAGTGATAAGGGTAGCAACGGGTATGATGATGAGGATGATGGTGGTAAAAATGACAAGCCTGATCAGTCTGATGACAATGAAACGGGGGACAAGGTTGCCAGCAAAAAGAAACCATCCAAGTCTAGTACCAAGTCTCAGAAAGATGCTGCCCGAAAGGAAAAGTCCACCTCTACGAAGTCAGGACGAACCAAGTGGCGCCATGATGTGAATGCTGCTACTGCGTCATCGATTCCCGGTACATCTGTTTCTGTTTCTATACCGGTTACCACTAATCCTGTTAGTTCTTTTGTTGCTCCTGTGATTGCAGAACCAGTAATTGAACATGAATCTACACAACACTCGCCTGTTCATGATACCGCCAAAATGCCTGAATCCGAACCAGCAAGTGTTCATGTTTCTACTCCTCTGCAAAAAGAACCAGAATCTACTATTCCCGAGTCAAGCACACGGGACTGGGAGGATACATTGGAGATTGATGAAACTGCACCGCCACAAGCTTGGATCACGGCAGCTACAAAATATGATCCAATCACAGACGCTGATAGAGATGTTCTATATCTCCGTATCTGTAGTCCGATAGACTTATGTGCATTTTGGGCTCATGAGTTCAAATCTTCGGTCACTCCGTCTTTGGTAAAGAGAGCGCTAAAGGACAAGAGACTTCACGCCAAAACTAGGTTAAGCCGCATGGAGTACGAGTATTATGCTGAAGAGGTCCTGAAAGCTCTCAATACCGTTCAAAGGCCAGGCCTTCATGAGTCAGAAAGAGCTCCACCTCCACTTGATCCATCTCAAGATAATCAAATTTCTCTTGACTTCTTTGTCACCAATGATCTTGAGTATCTCCTCAAGGGTTCATCCAAGTACGCGACCTCCCTGACCTTGTTGAAAGCTGCTAATTGGGGGACAATACCTTATATCGAAGAAAAGGTCAACCGCCTCTGGGTCCCAACGGTAAGCTGTAATTATGATATGTATGCTGTTATAGGTGCATCACATTGGGACGAGCGAGTCCGAAGGGCGTACAGAGGTTGCTGGTTAGCCAATTCAGGATGTATCGTTAGATCCAATCTTCGCATCACAAGTATTTTGGGACTGAAGACTGAACCCAAGAATGGCTATCATCATGTGACAGAGATTCGTCTAAAAAGGGAGGATGACAGAGAATACAAGATGTGATAATCCGTCAATTTATGATTGATATTTTATTCTCAAGTATTATTTAAAAACATTATTTTAATGTTATATTATGAACGCACTTATTTTTGGGAAGAAATTTAGATTTACGTCTTGAAGTAGCATCGACTACGTCTAAACCGGAGGATTCTACGTTACGTGCTTACGTTTACATACACCGTCTTTGGTGACAGTCCGACATTTCAGAAAATAAATTTATCCGCAAATATTATTTTGGGATTTTAATTTTGAGTTGGTTCATAAACTCACAAATTTACGAGAAGAGATTACGACTTGCGATTATAATTTAACGTCCTTTACGACTAAACCGGAAACCTTAGGATTACGTATTTACGTTTTCGAACTCCGTTTTTGATGAGACAATTTTTATTAGATTCGTTTTGTGCCGTTGATTCATAATTTATAAAAACGTTTTTCGTAAAACGACCCGAGGGCACGCAAATCGAGGAAACTAGAATCGAGGAATACCCGTAAATTAGCGGGATGAGATAAAACAAGTTTATCCCACTCCACTAACACATGGGATGGCCACAAGTATCCACCAACACATCTAAGATGTGTCAAAGCTTAGTAAGTAAGCTAGGACACTTGTCCTAGCTACTTACACAAACAAACTAACTAGCAAAACCACTAAACACTTAAACCATTTCTCACACACATCACATGCAATACCACTCTCATTCTCTCCTCTCCTCTCTCTAAAATTCGTCCATATATCATCATCAAACACCACCATAAACCAAAAATCTAGCCATAAATCATATGTATAATTTACATATGATGGAAACCCTTTGAAGATATGAAGATTTGAGGTGATCATAACCTATGAAAAAGGAGTTTTCATGAGGTTAAAGGGCTGATTTCATGGATATGTTCATCCATCCAAAGGACCCAAGAAGTTGTCTTGCTAAAGTTAAAGATTTGATAACAAGAACCAAGTCTTGTTCATCAAAAACCTCATCTTTTCATCACTAATGGTGGTATAGAGATTGTTCTTCTTATCCTCTTGTTATTTTGATTATGTAATCTTGTATTTTCTTTATTTATGTATATGTATATGATGATGAATGATGATAAAAATATTATGTGGGGATTTGGTGTTGATAGATTTGATAAACATGGGTAAAAAAAGATGGAAAAACCACATGTAAAAATGGTTAAATCTTGCTTAATAAGATGGCTGTATAAAAACAGTAAGTGACCAAATGATAAACTGATAAAATGGTAAAGTGGAATCAATATACAGTAAGTATTAGGTGTTATACACATGTGAGAGTTGGCCATGCAATGGAATCATCAAAATGAGTGAGATATGATCAAAACAAGATGAGTGTATCAATCTGAATAGTCTGTTTTGTAGGGACTGTTAAGGATAGTTAGACATGGAATGAGCAGTAGCTATAACTAACTTATTTGTAGCACATAATATGAAGTTTATTCCATCCAAAAATGAGCTTCTATCTTCTTATAGAACTCAAGATATGATAAAAATGGTGAAGATGAAACTAAAAATCAGATTTTGAAGAATTAATGTTTAATAGTATTATATAAGCACTCAAACTAATATAGTATAAAATGTGAATTAAAACCTACTAACTTATAAATTTCATTTATATAAATATGCATAAGGTTAAATAAATGGACACTTTATAAAAATGATAGTTGAATAAGATTTATAAGTTATAAAAACTATAAACATGATTTTTACGACTTTTTCGGCTATTACCGTAAAATTAACGTTTTTCGCCAATTAAAACTTAGACGATCAAAACCGTCTAATGTAAAGTTTTTAAAAGTCATATAATGATGTATAAGTACCTAATACAAGTAAAAACCGATAAAACCCGAACTATATGACATACGGACATTAACGAGCTAAGTTAGCATATTTGGACTAATAACTTAACTAAATAAGTTAAACACTTATAAAAATTACTTATTGGGCTTAACCCATTTGGGCCCAACATATAAAGTATAATACTGATAATAAAGTGTAAAATGGACTAATATGATGTATTGGGCTTATAATAGGCTTATTGAGCCTAAAACATGTAAATAAGTAAAACTAGTAAACTAGTATAAAAGTTACCAATACATAACTAAAATGAGTAAATGAGAACGTATAAACCCACTTGATCAACATATATATATAAAATCATCATATGTATACATAATTTGTTATTTTTATAAAGTCATTGGACAAGATTCTAAGATGAGTATCATTTGTCTAGGTTTCCGTGATTGAAGCACGTACCGTACGTCCGAATTGCCGATAACCGCCTTCCCACATCAACGTGAGTTCATAGCCTCGCACTCTTTTAAATGTTTTTATGAAATGTTTTATAAACCCGCGAGGGAGATAACATGTTAGTTTTTATAAAATAGGACACCATTTGTCCCGATTGTTTGTTTATTGATTTGGACCCGAATGATTGTATGACCCGATTGTATGACCCAATAAATGATTAAAGGACCCGATAGATGAAATTAAATGGATTATTAAAGTTAGGTTATGTCACTAAAAGTCCCATTAGCATGAATTGTGAACTATCGGGATTTGGTAGACGCTTATGCATATAATAGTACTATTTGGGGACGATCACCCCAGTTCGCGCCTTGACGGTTGATCCCCGTCGTGCCACATTGATTGGTAAGCGAATTTATGTATGAGAAGATTTCCATAGCGTGACCTTTGTGACGACACGCTACTTTAGATGGGCAAATTGAGTATCAGGTTAGCTACCCGTTGTTTGGTTTAGTAAGGTAACAATGTCATGCGGCTTATAATAATCCAACTAACGAAATACTACTAGACGCACCGAATTACGATGTATTGCCTGACTAGCAATACAGGGTCATACTATTGATATTATGTTCGTGTTTTGGTTTTCATAACCATATTCATATAACGGTTTTTATTTACATACAACGTCATAAGACGTATTATATGATGTTTTTACGACATTGGCTCGTATAATGATTTTTAAGGCAAATGCCTATATTATGATTTTCGACAAGGATTTGCATAAAAATAACTTTGGCTATTTTATGGCCTATTACAATGTTTGTACAAAATGATTTTTGGTATTAATTTTATACCGATGTTATATTGATGGATTTCATTAAACTCTAACATGTTTTATCTCAGGTACTTGTAGGTAATTCTCGGGAAGATGACAAGAATTCATGGCCCGCACTTAAATTATAATTTCCATTCAAATGCTTTGTAAAACCTGTATGAAATGTAATGACTTGGGACCTATGTAACTTTGATATTTATGAATGGAAATGCTTTATTATTAAACGACGCGATTTTTATGCATTGTCTATGATGTGAGTAATGTGCTATCCCGTAACACCAACGAGTCTTCCGCTGTATTGAATTGAGTAAATTTGGGGGTGTTACAGTTTGGTACCAGAGCTCTCGTTATAGAGAACGAAAGATTTTTAAAACCAAGGTTTTGAATAAAACATTTCAAAATCTTTTAACTATAAACATTTTTCTAAAAATGTCTAAAAATCTTTTGACTATAACGGTGCCGAAGAATTCCTGAGTTACCGACAAGGCCAGAATGAGAAGTGTTATTGTAATATATATATATATATATATATATATATATATATATATATATATATATATATATATATATATATATATATATATATATATATATATATATATATATATATATATATATATATATATATATATATATATATATATATATATATATATATATATATATATATATATATATATATATATATATATATATATATATATATATATATATATATATATATATATATATATATATATATATATAATATATATATATATTGTAATCTTATTACATGATTGTTTGATGATTATTTCTATATTTATACGAGGTATTTATACGATGTAGATTGTCACAAGGAACCCTAAATCCCCTAGCAAATTAATCGAAGCTATTCCTGTAGGAATTCTAGCTATTCTAGATCTAAACCAAGTTGTGGATATTTATGATCCCAACAAATGGTTGATATTCGTAGAACCGTTAATAGTAGTTGATTGTAATATTGAAGAAGAATTGGCGAGATTGAATCTGATATCGATGTTATGACGATCTTTCCTTATAAGAGTGGAGTTTGACAAAACATTACCACCTAGAAAGATGTCATCTGATTCATTGTCACCCAATTCTTAAATTTGGAAATCGAAAGGGTGAATGTTGCACTTGAGGTTGTCATTGGAAGCATTACCCAAAAGCCTCATGCCACTAATACCTTTCCGAGAAGTCTAATTGAATGTGTGAGTCATTTCATACTAGTGACTCATTTGATAATTGTGGTTGTAAGAGCTATAGGATTGGGAATTAAGTGTTGATCATATCGAGCTTTTATTGCCCTTTTAAGGTTTAATAATAAGATTGAAAGTATTGGAAAATGAGGTAGGATATCGAATTGAGTATAAAATTGGTTGAAACTTGAATAAAGTAAAATTTAACTTGTATGGAATATAAAATTGTTAAGAGGAAGTCGTTAAGTCCTGTGATTGAATTATAAGGTTTTAAATGATTGTTAGTTTGTGTTAAGGGTTGTTCCTAAGCCATTGTCCACTAACGAGGATGCCCAGTGTCCAATAAATAAATTGAAGAAATCTTCTTCTGAATTGGGACCGATGGATCTTCCGGGACAGGTGGGACACCTAATGACTCTTGTAGATTAGTATTCATTGTGGTATCTTTTAAAAATAATCCCTAACTTAACTGAGACATCAGTTGGTAGGATGAGTTCTTGGAATTGTATGACATAGTGACACATGATGTGTTACGGTACAATTTTGACTTGTTTGAGATTAATGAAAATACTACCTTTGATTGCTAAATCCTACATGTATCGATGTTATCTATCCTTTCTCGCTTCATCCTAATGTTCGCATTAGTGATGAAACCGTTGAACAAGTACTCATCTCGATTTGAGTTACGTTGTGGACTATTCTTTTTGAGCGCCATCGAGGTCATGAACTTCATGATTATTTGGCTAAAGCTAATTTCCTATCATATTGTAGTTAGTTCTTGGTAAACAACTTTTCATCACTCTTTTGCAGATCACTCATTGTTTTTATAAGATAAAACAGTATCCCTTGAGAAAAATAGAATTTTCATCACTATAAGGATTATTCAAGTGAGATTTATAAGTGATCATTATTGAAATAAAGTTGATTATGAAATACCTTGGAAAACTTAATTGTTTTCATAACAAAGAAAATCTTTGTAAATTTATTTTTGATTCTTATTTAAGAATTAAGCATGAATATGTTTTTATTATAAACATGATGATAAAATTTTGATGAACTGAGTATTGCATCGTTAATCTTGAAATTGTATATAGTTGCGCGCCTACATACATTTTGGAAGGGACCATGCAAGGCTGATTAGTAGTCACCATAAAATTGATTAATAAACACTACATTTTATTTGAAGTTATGAAAGATTAAATTTTATGAGATCTGCAAGAAGTGAAAAATAGGGACATATTGTTAGGAACACCTACATATGTGCCCGTACTATTTATTCTTATGAATCGAATTTAATCATCTGTGGAAATTGTCTTAATTGACAATTGATATCCCCTCCTTGTCCAATTCTCCCGTGGTGAGATTCTTTGGAGAAGTATCTGATTACCGGGTGTTGATACCCGAATGGATGTATCGACGTTCCTATCATTTCTTTTGGTTAGATTTCATTTGAATGACCTGGGTAACGATCTGAGGAGCTATCGAATGCGTACTCAATTCATGAAAACATGGGATAGACTCATATTCGTTAATGTTTTCGTCCTTATCTGATTTGAAATTCTCTCGCGTAGATTATGCGTTGACCTTACTCTTTTTAAGGTTAGTTGTGTCTCCAGATATCCTTGAATTTGTGAAGGATTATGAGTTATTATTAGTCTTTTGAGAAGTTCACATCTTATCAATGGTAATGACACTGGAAAGTTGATAGTACTAGTAGAATGGATTGATTGATTATGACATGACGACATTGTCTTAAATGATGGGAACTCGAGTAGAATTCCCCTAAAAGATAAGATGTTGATTATCAAAAGTGATTTAAATAATTCTTGATGGATGACCATATCCTGCATTTAGATTTGAAATTATACCATGAATGGTTGTGAATTAGTCATAGATATTGTAATATAGAAAGAACCTAATATGAATATACTAAAAGATGTTTATGTTATCTGAAACTTTAGTAAGTATTTGTTGATGAATTACCTAGAATTTCGCCATTAAGGCAAGTAGAATTTGGTATTTGATTATATTCTCGGTGTTGCACCTGTGGCGTGTGCACTGTACGACAGCACCATCTGAATTAAAAGAATTACCGTACAACTGAGAGAGTTGTCGGAGAAAGATTTTATTCTACCAAGCTCGTCATCATGAAGAGCTATGGTGTTATTATTCCTTATATTTATAAGATTACTGTGAACTGAGTAAATTGACAATCGAAAACGATATCCATAACTCGAAATGGAAGATTTGTTCGATCATTTATCAGGTTCTAGCAATTTGATCCATGGCATGGTTATCATCAACTTCGCATCTGCGAAAAAGATTATCTATTCCAATCGCTACATCTGGTACTTGTAATGAACATTATGAGTTTCATGTGATGTCGTTTGGATTGATCGATGCACATGTAGCATTCATAATTTGGTGAATCACGTGTGTAGGCTGTAATTTGATAAGTTCATGCTTGTGATCATTAAGGACCATTTGTTTGTTTATAAGAATAAGAATGAGTTAATAATTATTTATAGACTGCCTTAAATTGGCCGAATAATGAAAACTTGTACCTTGAGTATTTAACATGTGATTAAAGACTTAATCCTTTACATTATTTGACCATGTGATTAATAAGATAATGGAATCTATATTGACTCTTCAAAAATTTAGAGCCCTTTTAAGACTTTAGGTTTTACCAAAAAGAAAGTGCAAATGTGTTTTGACAAATGTTTTATCGAAAAGAACTTTTGAGGGATTATTCCCTTATACCCAGAACATTTAACTAAACTCTTGTTTAGGGGTAAATGATCGTGTATACCTCAAGACAACCTAAGAGGGATTGAGGAAACAATTTAAACCACGACTTGAAATTTGAAACGACAATTTTTGCTTTTCAACTAAGAAAATATTGACCAAAGTATAACCAAAGATTTTTCGAACATTTACAAATCTTATTAATTATTTCAATAAATCAACCAAAAATCATGTTAACTAAATTCAAATTTATTTTGAATATTATTATATAATTGGTCGAGTTAAGAAATTTAAACTTTTACGCTTGCGTTTTATAAAATTAAATATGTATTATTTAACTACTTGTAATAACTATCGATGATTTAGACATCGGATTGAGTAAAACGGATAAAAATGATAGTTGAGATGAAACTAAAACTTAGAAAATATGAAGAAATAATTTCTGAGTGAATTGCGGTCATGATAACTATTTCATCAGGAAAGGTGAATTTAGATACCGACGCATTATGTAAAAAGGATAAAGAACCAATTAGGACGTGTTCCTTAGTAATGATGGTACAAAATAAATTGCCGAACAATATGAAAATAAACAATGCTTATAAGAAGGATAATATAAATAATAAAAAGGGGTTCGCGGCTAATATGAATCATTTGAATTGAGGAGCTGATGGCGTTAAATGTATAAAAGTCCACTTATGGTTGCCTAAATATGGAGATTTTGAGATGTAGTCATGTTGGAATCTTGTAAGTATAAGTATTCTATTCCTGTCATTTCTGATTTAATGTATCTTTATCTGAAGAAGTTGTACTAATGGCAAATTATGAAGGCAGACATTGCCTCATGCATTAGTAAACGTCTAGCTATTGCAAAGGTCATCATCTGAATTTGATTCGATTTGGGTCATCGTCGACAGACTGACAAAATCTGCTAATATCATTCCTGTTAATGATAGATTCTTGATGAAGAAATTGACCCTTTTGTATTTAAAGGAGTTGTGTAAACATGGTGTACTTGTATCGATCATCTCTATCAAGATCCTCGCTTCGCATCGAATTTCTAGAGATTTGCTCAGAAGTCATTGAGAACGAATCTTGATGAGAGTACTGTTTACCACCCCAATCGAAGGGACGAGGTAAAGTAATGATATAAAACACTAAAAGTGTTGTTCTATGTTTGAATGATTGACCTTTGGTAATAAACCGTATAATCGTTTTCCTTTGGAGAGATTATCATTGAAAACTATCGTATTAGGATCGAGATCGAATCTTGTAAGGATATATATTAGAGCATCTGTAAGCAGGAGTTGGGATGAAGACACCCGACATACACCCATTGTGAGTTGGACATGTCTTTTAGGTTTAAGGTTGCATATGATGTCGAACCTAACCTTACAAAATACTCGACCCGCGAGACCTGAAATGATTGTTGAAATTAGGATCTGATTATTGACTGCCGGTAGTGGGCATGAGATTATGTGAATATGAAATGTAGATCTTGAAGTGCCGAATGGGTAGCGAAGTTATGCCAAAAAATTTCACCTTGGAAAAATGAAATGATGATCTGAAAGATCATGGGATATAAGTCCCCGTTGTATGGGACCATTGAGATGATGTAAAAGATTGGTTTGAAAGGCATATAAGCTGGATCTACCCTAGGACTTCAAGAGCTGCGTGAATTATGTTTCGTATATCTAACTTGATGAAATGTCTATCAAGTGAAAATTTGAATTCTTCTTGATAAAGTTTAGATCGGCGAAAAGTTGCATTCATCAGAAACCCGTGAACATCATGGATAGAGAAAGTAAGTCAACATTTAGCCTGATCTTATCCCGTAGTTATGTTTGAAGAAACTCGCATATTGTAATGGATTACACTTATGAGAAAAGACCGAATGTGGAGGAAATACCCATATGGCTTTAAATCTATACGAGGCGGGTAGTAAGATAAGATGATCTTTGAGGACAAAGATCCTGTTTAGGGGTAAATGCTGTGACAATCCGTCAATTTATGGTTGATATTTTATTCTCATGTATTATTTAAAAACATTATTTTAATGTTATATTATGAACGCACTTATTTTTGGGAAGAAATTTAAATTTACGTCTTGAAGTAGCATCGACTACGTCTAAACCGGAGGATTCTACGTTACGTGCTTACGTTTACATACACCGTCTTTGGTGACAGTCCGACATTTCAGAAAATAAATTTATCCGTAAATATTATTTTGGGATTTTAATTTTGAGTTGGTTCATAAACTCACAAATTTACGAGAAGAGATTAGGACTTGCGATTATAATTTAACGTCCTTTACGACTAAACCGGAAACCTTAGGATTACGTATTTACGTTTTCGAACTCCGTTTTTGATGAGACAATTTTTATTAGATACGTTTTTTGCCGTTGATTCATAATTTATAAAAACGTTTTTCGTAAAACGACCCGAGGGCACGCAAATCGAGGAAACTAGAATCGAGGAATACCCGTAAATTAGCTGTATGGGACAAAACAAATTTATCCCACCCCACTAACACATGGGATGGCCACAAGTATCCACCAACACATCTAAGATGTGTCAAAGCTTAGTAAGTAAGCTAGGACACTTGTCCTAGCTACTTACACAAACAAACTAACTAGCAAAACCACTAAACACTTAAACCATTTCTCACACACATCACATGCAATACCACTCTCATTCTCTCCTCTCCTCTCTCTAAAATTCGTCCATATATCACCATCAAACACCACCATGAACCAAAAATCTATCCATAAATCATATGTATAATTTACATATGATGGAAACCCTTTGAAGATATGAAGATTTGAGGTGATCATAACCTATGAAAAAGGAGTTTTCATGAGGTTAAAGGGCTGATTTCATGGAGATGTTCATCCATCCAAAGGACCCAAGAAGTTGTCTTGCTAAAGTTAAAGATTTGATAACAAGAACCAAGTCTTGTTCATCAAAAACCTCATCTTTTCATCACTAATGGTGGTATAGAGATTGTTCTTCCTATCCTCTTGTTATTTTGATTATGTAATCTTGTATTTTCTTTATTTATGTATATGTATATGATGATGAATGATGATAAAAATATTATGTGGGGATTTGGTGTTGATAGATTTGATAAACATGGGTAAAAAAAGATGGAAAAACCACATGTAAAAATGGTTAAATCTTGCTTAATAAGATGGCTGTATAAAAACAGTAAGTAACCAAATGATAAACTGATAAAATGGTAAAGTGGAATCAATATACAGTAAGTATTTGGTGTTATACACATGTGAGAGTTGGCCATGCAATGGAATCATCAAAATGAGTGAGATATGATCAAAACAAGATGAGTGTACCAATCTGAATAGTCTGTTTTGTAGGGACTGTTAAGGATAGTTAGACATGGAATGAGCAGTAGCTATAACTAACTTATTTGTAGCACATAATATGAAGTTTATTCCATCCAAAAATGAGCTTCTATCTTCTTATAGAACTCAAGATATGATAAAAATGGTGAAGATGAAACTAAAAATCAGATTTTGAAGAATTAATGTTTAATAGTATTATATAAGCACTCAAATTAATATAGTATAAAATGTGAATTAAAACCTACTAACTTATAAATTTCATTTATATAAATATGCATAAGGTTAAATAAATGGACACTTTATAAAAATGGTAGTTGAATAAGATTTATAAGTTATAAAAACTATAAACATGATTTTTACGACTTTTTCGGCTATTACCGTAAAATTAACGTTTTTTGCCAATTAAAACTTAGACGATCAAAACCGTCTAATGTAAAGTTTTTAAAAGTCATATACTGATGTATAAGTACCTAATACAAGTAAAAACCGATAAAACCCGAACTATATGACATACGGACATTAACGAGCTAAGTTAGCATATTTGGACTAATAACTTAACTAAATAAGTTAAACACTTATAAAAATTACTTATTGGGCTTAACCCATTTGGGCCCAACATATAAAGTATAATACTGATAATAAAGTGTAAAATGGACTAATATGATGTATTGGGCTTATAATAGGCTTATTGGGCCTAAAACATGTAAATAAGTAAAACTAGTAAACTAGTATAAAAGTTACCAATACATAACTAAAATGAGTAAATGAGAACGTATAAACCCACTTGATCATCATATATATATAAAATCATCATATGTATACATAATTTGTTATTTTTATAAAGTCATTGGACAAGATTCTAAGACGAGTATCATTTGTCTAGGTTTCCGTGATTGAAGCACATACCGTACATCCGAATTGCCGATAACCGCCTTCCCACATCAACGTGAGTTCATAGCCTCGCACTCTTTTAAATGTTTTTATGAAATGTTTTATAAACCCGCGAGGGAGATAACATGTTAGTTTTTATAAAATAGGACACCATTTGTCCCGATTGTTTGTTTATTGATTTGGACTCGAATGATTGTATGACCCGATTGTATGACCCGATAAATGATTAAAGGACCCGATAGATGAAATTAAATGGATTATTAAAGTTAGGTTATGTCACTAAAAGTCCCATTAGCATGAATTGTGAACTACCGGGATTTGGTAGACGCTTATGCATATAATAGTACTATTTGGGGACGATCACCCCAGTTCACGCCTTGACGGTTGATCCCCGTCGTGCCACATTGATTGGTAAGCGAATTTATGTATGAGAAGATTTCCATAGCGTGACCTTTGTGACGACACGCTACTTTAGATGGGCAAATTGAGTATCGGGTTAGCTACCCGTTGTTTGGTTTAGTAAGGTAACAATGTCATGCGGCTTATAATAATCCAACTAACGAAATACTACTAGACGCACCGAATTACGATGTATTGCCTGACTAGCAATACAGGGTCATACTATTGATATTATGTTCGTGTTTTGGTTTTCATAACCGTATTCATATAACGGTTTTTATTTACATACAACGTCATAAGACGTATTGTATGATGTTTTTACGACATTGGCTCGTATAATGATTTTTAAGGCAAACGCCTATATTATGATTTTCGACAAGGATTTGCATAAAAATAACTTTGGCTATTTTATGGCCTATTACAATGTTTGTACAAAATGATTTTTGGTATTAATTTTATACCGATGTTATATTGATGGATTTCATTAAACTCTATGAATTCACTCGGCGTTATCGCTGACCTTTTCTTTTAACATGTTTTATCTTAGGTACTTGAAGGTAATTCTCGAGAAGATGACAAGAATTCATGGCCCGCACTTAAATTATAATTTACATTCAAATGCTTTGTAAAACCTGTATGAAATGTAATGACTTGGGACCTATGTAACTTTGATATTTATGAATGGAAATGCTTTATTATTAAACGACGCGATTTTTATGCGTTGTCTATGATGTGAGTAATGTGCTATCCCGTAACACCAACGAGTCTTCCGCTGTATTGAATTGAGTAAATTTGGGGGTGTTACACAAGATACAGCAGGGGGACTTTTCTATCATTCGTCTTGAAGATATCGAAGACATGTTGCTTATGATGACCCGTGATCAACTTACCCATCTTACTCGTGAAGAAATCATTGCCTTGAATACAGCACTTCGTAAGTTCACACGAAGCGTTGTTATCAAGAAACGAGTTGAAGATCTTCAATTAGGAGTTGAAAGCAACCAAAGGAAGCTTAACTTGACCCGTCCAATGAATTAAGTTCTACCTCAACATGTCGAAAGATGTCCCTATACCGGCACGTCAGTTCCAATGTACGGGATTTTCTACATGAAAAGTCGTGGGATCATGAAGTTTATGAGGGTAGCTGAGCTTCATAAATACAGTGATGGGACTCTCATATTCGTCAGAGGAAAATTGGAGCATCTCAATTCTGGCGGGACATTACCAGAAATGATTGAGGATTGGCATCCGGCTTATCAGAAGATGGCGACATATGTGATCAAGAAGATTGATGAAAATCTCCAGGAACGTAGATTGATGAAGAGCTTAGAAAAATTCGTTGATGGCAGACCATATGGAGTGCACTACAAGTTACTGCAACGATCCATCTAATGGGTCGTACATCTCAGGTCCACTCTATATTGGTTTTATTTGTGAATATGTAAATTTTTGTGAATATTGTGCTTTTTTGACTTGATGTAGTGTTAAGGTATGATAATTTTTTCAAGAATTTCTCACGAGATTCTAAATCTTTCAAAATATGTCATACTAAAGCACTACAATTAACCCTTATTAATTTAAGGGGGAGCATTAACATGTTCTATGGCCAAACATTGATTTCATTTTTACCCAAAGACCGGTTAATCCATTCAATATCCCAAATATTAATGGTTAACATTTTGGATAAGGGGGGAAAATGGGATTAAGGAGACTTAAACGATACTTGGCTAAAAGATGAAAAAGACTTAACGATAATCCAACTTAATATGTGTAAAGCACGTGTTAAGGGGGAGCCTTTTTTTATGAACAAAACACTTAAGGTACAAAACTCTTGATTTCAATATCACAAGTACCTTAAGTGATTTTCAAGGATTTTTCATGGTGACTATACTTTCCCAAAACACGCTTTATTCACGACGGATGTGGTGACAAAAGGGTGGTAGGAATAAATATTAGTCCAATGATTCATCAGAGCCGATGGAAGCTTCCCAAAGACAATCCCCTAGATAGAATTAGAAGTCCTAGGAAAGATGGAGAAAGATTTAAAACGTAGCAGAGTACCGACTAATTACTGATGCTAGCACTGGAACAATCACAACAAGGTGCTAGTAATGATGTATTGGTAAGTACTGAAGGGGTTGAAGAATGAAAAAGAAATGTAAAGATAAAGGGTGTAAAGAAAGAAGCCCTCCTTACAACTTTAGGCAGAAACCGGGTCAATACATATGCTATTGAGATCATTTGTTAATGATTCTCGATATTGAAGAAAGACATCATGGACCCAGTGATGCAATGCACAACCCTTCCCAGCTAACTCAAATATCTCTCAAAAGGTATTTGTTTTAATCACACGGAGATAAACATGTTATCTATTGGTTTATTCAGTCGGAATAGACTGATATTGAAAAGGTGGCACTCCTCTCCAACCATCGCTCACTAAATCAAAACGCACTATCGAGTCTAGAGCCACGAGATCATCAAAATTCTCATTAGGACACTTTCCATTTATTCCTTGCTTTCTCACACATTGTGAAAAGTAAGAGATTTTTATGAGTCCTACGCAGTATTCTTGTAATATTGCCAGAACATCCGAGTAATACGCAAGTATTACAATGAAGATGTAAATCCTGCTTGAGCCAACATCAAACAAGCTCATGGTAGGTTACACGTGCGGTTCTTTAAGAACCAATCTTGTGAAAAACTGGAAAGAAAAAGTAGTTTAATTCTTAATTGAACTTAAACTCGTTCCAGGCCTCTACGCATTATCGTATGATCTTGCCAAAACACTCAGAGTGACACTCTTTAGTGTTCACAGTGACGAGTGGAAATCCTTCTAGTGTTAACATCAAACAGCACTTGGTAGGTGACGTGCAAGATTCTTTATGAATCAAGCTCGTGATAACTACAAAGCAACGATGGTGAAAATCTTAATTGAAATTCACTTGTTCTAGGTTTCATGAATCGACGGCTTCAATCACAAGGATAATTTATCCAAGTGATTCACTCTTTATGTTCACAGTCAAGCTTAGTGATCGTCGAATAAAGAGAACGGGTTTACCCGCGAAATCCTGTCAGGAAGTTACTTAATTGAAACTATCCGTCACAGGTACGATATCTAATATCGTCCAACGGTCTTCACCGACCGGAGGTAAAACGCTACCGATTTATAATGAAATGTTCTAAGCTATTTCATTCGTGTCTTATTATGTTGCTACGAAGACGGTGGCGTTGCGGTGTACCAGCTGAAGTCGTTCCCACATGCTTATGTTTTTCTGCATCAAAGTTCAGCAAAATTCAAGAAAGTACAAAATGAAGTCTTCCGCTGTACCAAACTCTGAAGCTTTCAAGAATTCAACAAAAGACATAAGTGTGTGGAACATGGAGTCACGAGGAGACAAGATTCACAAGAAGGCAAAGATCGTACGTGATTGGTCAAAAGAACAATGCTCTCAAGCCAAAGCCCAAAAGATCAAATCAACATATTCACAACAAAAAGAAAAGAAGAAAAAACTACGAGCTGAAGAACGAAGACTTAGTATAGTATGCTAGGTTTAGAATTGTGTAAGGTGGAGTGACCTCCCTTAGGGGGAGATTGTTAGAAATACATTTTTAACGTATATTAGAAGTATCGGTCACTCCACGATATTATTAAATGTTGTATAGCTCGTAGTTAATATTTGGTTAGTTTGTTAAGTAAAACCGGCCCATGGGCTTGTCATGGGTCGGCCCAAGCCCATTAGTGGCTTGGATATAAATACCCCTTTCCACCATGGAAAGGGGTTGGTTGTTGGTTAGTTTCTCATTCCATTTTAATAGAAAACACATATTTGAAATTGAGTATAATGCAGTTCGTTTTTTCTCAGTTCTTGCTAATAGAAAGTCCAACCAATATCGGGTTTTTAATTGTTCTTGGTTGTTAAGCTTGCTTGGTAAATCTATTGCTAATTCAACAAATGCTTGCAAAACGGAAAAATATTACCTACATATATGTAAAACAAATTGCAAATACCACGTTTTTATTCAAGTAAAAATTTAAAATGCAAAATTTGAAACTAAAGGGACTGAAATTGTAAATTCTATGAAAAGTAAATGCTTGAAATGTAAACTCTAACAACTATAGGGACTAAAAATGTAAAACTGTTAACTAAAAGGATCAAAAATGCAACAACTAAAACCAACTTGCCTAAAATGTAACAAACTAACTAATATCTAACTGAATTTTAACAACTTTCCAAACTCCAGGGACTAAAACAATGCAAACCCTAAAATCATGAAGATTAGCCAAAAATTAACACTGATTAGAACAGGAAGGACTAAAGTGCAATTTCTTAAACTTTTTAAGCAAAAACGGGACAAAGGAAGAAATAAGCTCGTTCTAGCTTATTACTCAACCAAATTTGATGAAACAACTTGCAAAACGTTTCAAATTCAAAATAAGCTACGTGTGTCAAAGGAATTTTGCTAAAAATCCAAAATAAGCAAATGAGTGCTTATTAATAAGCACAAAATAAGCTCTAGCAAAATCTAATCAACCACAACTGGATTTTTCTATTGAAACTGATTAAGCAACTGATTTTAAGAATGGGAAATCAAACCAGAACGTTTTTCATCCAGAAATAAGCTCTAAAACTGAATTAAGCCAAAAAGGGCTTATGTTGACCAAGCGTTGACCAGCTTTTTTTCAAAAAGCTAAAAATCTCAAAAATCATGTAACTCAACTACTTATTGGGATTTGTGAAGAAAAATTGCTAAGTTTATGAATAGAATACTGAGATACAAATTTCCAGTTAACAAGTTACAGAAACTTGCATTAAGTCTTCATGTCTGATTTTGGCTTATTACCAAGTGCTTATGGAATACTGTATTAAATCCTTCTAGACTCTAAAACTATATGATATAAGCTACAAATGGAAACAAATTTGGTAAAATTTCATTAAGTTTTGAATGAGAGCTGATCAAATCAAGATGACAAGTTCTATATGACCAAAATGACTGAAATCAACCCAGACATTTTTGAAGCCATTTGCCTGTTTGACCTTCTCTTTGACTTGTAAATGACTGAAAACTCTTTATTACCACCTTTTAACTGCAAATAAACTCTAAAACACCAAAACTCAATGATTGAAAACTCTAATTAAGCTAGTCCCAAACACTCCTTTACTGATGTTACAAACTTTTTACAAAGACTTTTTAAGATCTGAAATAAACTGAATCAAATGCTTTTAACTTCCAAACTTGACACTCCAAATGAACTGATTTAAGACTGAAAGGAGCACTAAGAACAGCTATAACCAAATAAGATGCTAGAACCAAATTTCAACTAAAAATAAGCTAAGACTTAGACTTAATCCAAAGCTAATAACAAGTAAGAAGATAAAGCTACAAGTAATCAACAATCAAACAATTAGCAACTCAAATCAGCTTTTATCATGCAGCCATCAAGTTTACTCTAAGAAAATTAGCATGCATTAGACTTGTTGAGTGGAACAAAAACAAGGGCTTTAGAACCTATTGAAGTTAACCACTGAGAAGAAGAGGAGCGCTGAGCTCTCTTAGCCTAGTGATAACCACCACCTTATCACTAGGACTCAATCAAACAACAAGAATCAACAAACTAATCAACTGGAATCATCATTCTGCTTGAACTTCTTCAATTGAACTATGCAATGACTGAATTGTGATCAACAAGCTAGCAAACTTCACCAATGTCAGTTATGATCAATGGTTGATCATAACAAACACTCAACAGCAACAATAATATCCAAATGCAGCAAGAATTGAACTGGAATGATAAGAACAGTTTTGGCGGGAAAGAGTCAATTTGAATTTTATTACTGAAAAACGGTTACAAAGCTGTTACAAAGGTAGTAACTAACTAACTAACTCAAGAGTTTGTCAGACTCTTGAGTAGCTAGGGTAAGATTGAGGGAAAAGAGAAAGGAAATGTTGAACTAGGTGTTTTTACAAAATTAAGCTACAACTGAAAATGAAGTACAATCCAACTATTTATAGGCATGAAGGGAGAGTTTGTTGGAGTTGGTGACGTGTCAGAACCAATCTCTGAGCTCCACGTGGCATCTTCTTGCTAATTGGATAATTTGGCTCAAGAACATATTTGGGGGTTTTTGATCCAATTACTTTCAGCTTAATTGATTATGAGGTATGGATTCGTCTCTCAAAATGGAGCAAATTTCATGTTAAACACTTTGCTTGAAATGCATTGTAGCTCAAAATAGGTTCTGGGCTCGTTCTTGTTTCAAAGTGACACGTGGCTTCTTCTGGTTGGCTCTCATCTGGTCACACGGATCAATATCCAAAAGTGGATAAAAGGATTATGGAGTGGCGCATTCTTATTGGTTGAATTAAAGAAAGTGCGCTTTACTGTTTAGATCTTGTATTAAATGAAAAGCGGCGCTAGTGGGCTTATGTGGTGATCCTTGTGTACAATTTCCTTGATTCTCATTGGTCATTTGACACTTCACACGGATTAAGCCCAATTTTGGTGTAAACTTGTCACTTTCAGCCCCTATACTTTGGCAGATTTATGATTTGATCTCTAATCTTCAATTCTTTGGAAAAACTAGTCCTTTGAACTTCATTCTTGATCATTTGAACCCTTGACTGAGTTGACTTGATAGTTGACCAAATTTGACTTGAATCTTGACTTTACATTATTTGCACTTTTAGTCCTTCAACTTTCATAACTTGTCAAGATAGGTCCTTGTACTCCAAAGTCTTGTCACTTTTGATCCTTCTTTGTCTTTTTCATCCATTTGAGCTTGATTTTTCCTTGTTTGCTTGAAAATGTATCTTTTTACCTACACAAGTGCACACAAACACAAACATACCACATAACACTGTTTTTGCCAAATAAATTGGTATTTTGCTTCATGTTTTAGGGTTATTTGTTGATAAAAGGATATGAGTTTAAGCTCATATCAAATTACCCTACACTTGAACATTGCCATGTCCTCATGCAATATTATATTTTAAGGCTCAAAATTTTACATTTCCCTCATAATTAATCCACCTTGGCCATATGAGATGCATCTATGCTACTCTAAACTAAATGATGCATGATTTTGACTTTTAATAATGCAATGAACAAAATACAATTCTATCTATATCTTTTTGATTTTCTTGAAATGGTTTTGATGGAAATAACTCATAAAGAATTCAATGACTTAGATTAGGGCTTGGGTACCATGGACATTTATCACCCTCAAGTTTCACTTTCCCCATACCAAGCTTAAAAATGGGATCATTGCATTCACAAGTAAAAAGTGCATCAACTTATTCATGACAATTAAATGTGGAACCGGTTATTATTTGAGCAAATTGCTTGTGGGCAAATTTGTCATTATTCAAGTGTGAAGTATAAGAAGTGTAAAATCCAAAAATAAGGAAGCACGGTTTTAATCCTAAGTAATCATCTCATCCATTACTTGAAAAACCGCTCACAATTAATACAAGTCCGTATTAAGTATAATAAGTCATTCGCCTTATGTGTAAAATCCTCATGTCATGCTTTCATAAGTAGCTACACACTCGCTAAGGAAAGTAAAATAAAACTCACGCAATAATTTACATCCGCCATCTTTTTGAGACTTTGGATCTTCAACCCCGCAACCGTCAAGGTAATATTGGATTGGAGCAATCTATTGAATCCCCGCAACCCGTCAAGGTAATATTGGAACTCAATAGTCACTATAATTAACACCACACTGCCCCTCTTGGGAGTCTTGCATTATTTTTTTTCTTTTTCTTTTTCTTTTTTTTTTCTAGCCACTCATTTTTTTTCATAAGCCGCTCTTATTTTTCTTTATTCCTCACTAAGAAATTTAAAAAGAAGAAAAGGAAAAACACCCGCTAAATATGGAGCATGACATAAGTCTAGTACACATAAAACGTCCTAACTTAGAATCTTAAGACGTACTCATATCAACCATAAATGATTAGCCAAAAATGCATAAGAGATTACAAACCAATTAAAACCGTACTTTATTATTTATTAACAATTATATACATGCGAAGAAAATAGAGGTCAAGAAGAGAAGGGTTTATCCACAAGTAATTATCATGAAGTTTATCTAGCCCTTTTACACTTGCTTCAACTCTATCATTTCCCATTCTCCACAAATTTAAAATCTCAAATAATGAAATTGGTGGATGCTTAGCCTAATAAACCAATGAAGGACTACATGGTTAAGGATACTAGCTAGAGTGTGCTAAAATTAGCAAACTCGGGTTGAGTCAAAATATCCATGGCGGGCCTAATATGTCAAAGAAATCTAAACTTGTTAAAACCATGTTTTATTATATTTTTTTTCTTTTTATATATTTTTGATGAAAAACAAAAGAAGAAATATATACAATGCAAGTGTGTTATGCAAATGAAAAAAAATGATTGATGCAAAAATTATGAATGCATATTTTTGTTGGCCAAAGTAGATCAAAAATTTGAAAAATGTTGAAAATTCATTTTTCCATGTTATCATACAAGACAATGACAAGTTCTAGGTAAGGTCACTTCGATAGAAGACCCCCCTACACTTAAGCTAAACATTGTCCTCAATGTTTAAGAGCATGGAAGTATAAAAACTTCCCCTACACTTATGACAATGAATAGACTTTGCTTAACCCAAGTTAAGGAAAGGACAACTATTAGTGAAATCATGTTTAAGCACAAGGTGTCAATGAAAATTCACTAAAGTAACGAAGTGAACCGGATACAAGGGCCTCCTCCATAAGCTCCAAAGCATGAGATGAGTGAGCAACCCTACAAACAAGCATGAAGACAAAAGAAGGTCTCCCCTATACGTATCTCCAAGTCTATGCCTTTATTTCTAACCTACAACACTCTAAACCTAGTTATACGATGCTTGAGTTAATGAGTCTCTAGCTCGACTCGTCCCTCAATGAATTAATTCATGGGGAAAATGGGGACCTCTTGGACCATTTCAACGGAAATGTCCTCCCCAAAGTAATGTTTAACACGGTGACCATTCACTTTAAAATTTGGACCATCGGGTTGGGACAACTCAAGGGTTCCATATGGAAACACTTGAGCAATAGTGAATGGACCGGACCATCTCGACTTAAGCTTGCCCGCAAAAAGCTTCAATCTTGAGTTAAAGAGGAGAACCGGCTCTCCAACTTTGAACTCACGATTCTTGATCTTAGCATCATGCAATTTCTTAGTCTTTTCCTTGTAAAGCAAAGAATTCTCATAGGCATTGGCTCTCAACTCATCCATCTCATTGATTTGATCTTTCCTATGTGAACCGGCTTGGTTTAAATCAAAGTTAGCCCACTTGAGAGCCCAAGATGCCTTATGTTCTAACTCAAATGGGAGGTGGCACGCTTTTCCATAGACAAGCCTATAAGGAGTACAACCAATTGGTGTTTTAAAAGCCGTCCTAAACGCCCACAAAGCATCATCAAGCTTATCCGACCAAGAAGCTCGATGTTCTCCCACCGTTCTCTCTAAAATTCTATTTAAACCACGATTTGTGACCTCGGTTTGACCATTTGTTTGAGGGTGATACGCGGTAGAAAGTCTATGATTCACTCCATATTTCTTCATAACTCTTGTGAATTGATCATTACAAAAGTGCGTACCACGATCACTTATGATGGCCCGAGGTACACCAAATCTAGCAAGCAATTGTTTCAAGAACTTAACAACCACTCTAGCATCATTAGTAGGTAAGGCTTTAGCCTCCACCCACTTGGATACATAATCCACGGCCACAAGTATATACTTGTTTCCCTTAGAGGATGGAAAAGGTCCCATGAAATCTATTCCCCATACATCAAATATCTCACACTCTTGGATAAAATTTTGTGGCATCTCATCACGTTGTGTAATTTTTCCTTGTCTTTGACAAACATCACAAAATTTTACCATCTCTTGGGCATCTTTGTAAATGGAAGGCCAATAGTAACCCGAATCAAATACTTTCTTGGCGGTGTAGTTAGGCCCAAAATGTCCACCCGTAGGTCCTTTATGACATGCCTCTAAGATTTTAAATGCATCGGGCCCATCTACACACCGTCTAATGATTTGGTCCGCACATTGCCTAAAAAGATATGGATCATCCCAAAAGTAATACTTAACTTCCTTAAGAAACTTTTTCTTTTGTTGGTAAGTTAGACCCTCAATAAGCACATTGCCCACAAGATAGTTTGCAATATACGCAAACCAAGGTGTGGCATCCTCTTGGGAAGAGATAGACATGAGCTCCTCTAGTGGAAAGGATTCATTGATTTCTTGATGTGGGAAATATCCTTGAAAAGGATGCTCAAGTCTACTCAAATGATCCGCCGCTAAATTCTCGGCCCCTTTCTTATCACGAATCTCTATCTTAAACTCTTGAAGCAACAAAACCCATCTCAAAAGCCTAGGCTTAGCATCTTGTTTTGTCATAAGATACTTGAGAGCGGAGTGATCCGTATACACTATGGTCTTGGAAAGCACAAGATATGGTCTAAACTTCTCAAAAGCATATACTATAGCAAGCAACTCTTTTTCCGTGGTAGTGTAATGAAGTTGTGCACCGGTCATGGTTTTACTCGCATAGTGTATAGGTTGAAAATGCTTATTAACTCTTTGTCCTAAAACGGCCCCCACCGCATAATCACTAGCGTCACACATAAGCTCAAAAGGTAATTCCCAATTTGGAGAAACCAAAACAGGAGCCTTTGTTAATTTTTCCTTAAGGGTCTCAAAAGAGTCTAAACAAGCTTGGTCAAAAATGAAAGGAGCCTCTTTCTCCAAGAGATGAGTCATCGGTCTAGCTATCTTAGAAAAATCTTGTATAAAGCGCCTATAAAATCCCGCATGACCTAAGAAACTCCTCACACCTTTAACCGAGGTGGGTGGGGGAAGCTTAGCAATCACATCAATTTTAGCTCGATCAACTTCTAATCCCTTATTGGATATCTTGTGTCCTAAAACAATCCCCTCTTTCACCATAAAGTGACATTTCTCCCAATTAAGCACCAAACGTGTTTCCTCACAACTCTTAAGCATTCTCTCAAGATTGGTGAGACATGAGCTAAAGGAGTTTCCAAATACGGAAAAGTCATCCATAAAAACCTCCATGGTTTGCTCTATCATGTCATGGAAAATTGCCATCATGCACCTTTGAAACGTCCCCGGTGCATTACATAGGCCAAAAGGCATCCTCTTGTAAGCAAATGTACCGTAGGGACAAGTGAATGTGGTCTTTTCTTGATCCTTAGGGTCAATGGGTATTTGAAAATAACCCGAAAAGCCATCAAGAAAACAATAGTACTCATTTCCCGCTAAGCGTTCAAGCATTTGATCCATAAAGGGAAGCGGGAAATGGTCTTTCCTAGTTGCCTCATTGAGTTTCCTATAATCAATGCAAACTCTCCAACCGGTTACAAGTCTCGTGGGAATAAGCTCATTGTTCTCATTAGGCACCACGGTGATTCCACCCTTCTTTGGAACACAATGAACCGGGCTAACCCATGGAGGGTCGGAAATGGGGTAAATCATACCCGCATCCAATAGTTTAATCACTTCCTTCTTAATAACCTCATGGATTTTTGGGTTAACTCTCCTTTGGTTTTGAATGGCGGGTTTATAGTCGTCCTCCATAAGGATTTTGTGAGTACAAAACTGTGGATCAATTCCCCTTATGTCGGATATTTTCCATGCTAAGGCTTTCTTGTGTTTCTTAAGGACTTCAATAAGTTTCTCTTTCTCATCCTCTTTCAACTCTTTAGCAATAATCACCGGTAATTGGTCTTTTCCTTCTAAGAAAGCATATTCTAAGTGGGATGGAAGTTCCTTAAGTTCAATGGGAGGTGGACTCTCTATGGAAGGTTTAACTATGGAAGGTTCCTCAATGGTAATCTCTTGTGGAATAGAAGAAGGAATAGGGTCCTCATTGAGCAACTTTTGGATTGTAAGAATATCTTCTTCCCAATTAATGGGAGAATCATCATCACCAAGAAAGTTAGACTCAAATTCCTCCAAGAGGAAATCACTCTCTCCAAAAGGTGTTAAAGAGGGAGCAATTGAGGCCACGGTTTCAACATGGGGAATCTCATCACTAGCACTCTTACAAGCATCATGAAAATGTTCATTACACACTTCATCTAGCACATCCACAATGTTAATAGTCTCACAAGGTCTAGACTCCTTAACCTCTTTTCTATCACAAACTTTCCCTAACTTAAACACCACTCTCTCATCTTCTACTCTCATAATTAATTCTCCTTCCGCCACATCTATCAAGGTACGACCCGTTCTCAAAAACGGTCTACCAACAATCAAAGGCACTCTAGGATCCATGTCATAATCGACCACTACAAAGTCGGCAGGAAAGGTAAACTTATCCACACCTACAAACACATCTTCCGCTATACCTACGGGGTGAGCTATGGTTCGGTTGGCTAGTTCAAGAGTCATCCTAGTGGGAGTGAGCTCGGGAAGAAATAGTTGTTTCCAAACCGATAAAGGCATGAGATTTATGCTCGCCCCTAAATCCGCCAAAGCCATGCAATTTTCAACACCGGGAAAATTACAAGGTATCAAGAAGCGCGCCGGATCTCCAAGTTTTGTTGGTAAGGTTTTAAGTAACACCGCGGAACAATTTTCATTAAGTGAGGTGTTGGGCAAATCAACCAATTTTTCTTTGTTTGAGAGCAAATCCTTGAACATTTTAGCAAACTTTGGCATATAAGCAAGAGCTTCCGCAAAGGATATGTTGATATTGAGTTGCTTGAACATCCTTAAGAAATTGGAGACTTGGATGTCATCTTTGTTCTTTAACTTGTCCTTTTTCAACCTTGAAGGGTATGGAAGAGTAGGTTTTGGTGTAGGTGGAATAGGTGTTGTGGTGGAAGATTTGTCTTTGTTAGCTTCTTCATTGGGAAGTGTGGAAGGTAAAGGAGAAGTATGAAGTGGTTGAGAAGGTGTGTTTGAGTGAATAGGAGCATTTTGAGGAGGTGGAGTAGAAGTAGAAGGCTTGTCATACGTAGGAGCACAAGTGGGTTGAACAAGAGTAGGTTTAGGAGGTGAAGGATCCTTTGTTGTTGTTCCACTCCTTGTTGTAATAGCATTGACATTGGCCCTAGGGTTTGTTTGTGTGTTAGAAGGTAAAGCCCCTTGTGGTCTTTGAGTTACCGCCACTAAAACCCTATTGATTTGTTCCTCCATTGTACGTTTCATTTGGTCATTCATTCTCTTCTCAATTTCACGCATTTTCTTGTCAACATACTCTTGAGTCTCTTGCATCCCATATCCTTGATTTGGATTTTGAGGGTAAGCTTGATTTGGTATTGGAGCATATGCTTGATTTGGAATAAATGGAAGTGGTTGATTAAATCCTTGTTGTGGTGGATAAAAGGTATTTGCTTGAGGTTGAAATTGATTGGGTGCCTTGTAGTTATTTCCTTGGTATGGTGGTCTTTGCCCTTGATTCCTTGCTAAAATTTGAGGAGGATTTTGTGGAATTTGGGTGGGTGGTTGGGGTGGGAAGCCGGGTGGAGTAAGGTAATTTTGGGATTTGTAAGAAAGGTTATTTGGATTGATATTAGGTTTGAAGTGTTCACGATGTTCCTCTTGGTAAGCATAGCATTCCCCTTGATACCCTTGCACCTTATCACATTGTTCATAAGAATGGGGACCTCCACAAGTAACACAAGAAATGGTAATGGCATTCACATTATTTGAGGAATTGTTCAATGTCATGCTCTTAAAATTTTGAACTATTTCATGAGTCATTTCTTGTCCTTGTTTGACTTGTTGAAGGATCTCTTTAAGAAGTTGGGTGTCACAAGGAGTTTGAGAAGTGTTTTGGATAACATGAACCCTTTCTTCAAATGGATTGTTTGTTTGAACCATTGCCTTAGTCTCAATGATGTCCAAAGCCTCTTGGTAGGTCTTAAGAAGAATACTCCCTCCCGCCGAAGCATTGAGTGAATCTTGGTGGTGAGCTTTAAGGCCATCATAAAAGAGACTTATTTGATGAACTTGATCCAATCCATGATTAGGGCATCGCCTCAACAACTCACTATACTCTTCCCAAGCATCACTAAAGGATTGGCTAGGTTTTTGTTGAAAGCCCATAATTAAATTCCTCAAAGCCATAGTCTTTTGTGGAGGAAAGAACTTGTTCAAAAACTTAGTGGTAAAACCCTCCCATGTGGTGATACTATCGGGTGGTTGGGTGTCTAACCAATGCTTAGCACTCCCCTCTAAGGAAAATGACACTAACATCAATCTAATGACCTCATGTGGAACCCCATTATGCTTAATGGTATTGCAAAGTGAAAGGAATCTCTTAAGGTGAGCATGAGGATCCTCATTTTGTTTTCCCAAGAAAGGTGATAAAGCAACCATATTGATCATAGATGTATGTAGCTCAAATGTGTTAGCGGGAAAGTCAGGAATCTTAATGGCACTAGAATATCCATGAATGTTGGATTGCATACGTTCATACAAAGTACGATTATCAATAGCCATGGCTTCTTGTGGTGGAGTCAAAGCACGATTCTCGTGATCGGCTTGGTGGACGGTGGTGGTCTTACTCTTTCTCTTTTTCTTCCTTTTCGGAGGAAGAGGTTGTACACCAATCGGTATTTGTGCACGCCCGCGAGTGAGCATGCAACTCAATACGAGGAATGAGAGAGAATCTCTCGTGTGACTTTGAAGAGAAATGGATTATCCTCTTCGAATTTCAATATTAAATATCCACAAGAAAATAACAATATATGTATTTACTACTTTGGGTGCAAGACCCTCAATGAAGCCTTCCTTCTTAGAATACTCCCAAGTGAACGGGGGGTCAGGTGGCGCGAAGCACTTAAGTACCTATTGACCCTTAGATGGCATTTTATAGCACATCGCCTTTCTATTCACTTAAATGTTCGTATTCTTCGAATTTTTGCTTATTGAGAGTATTTATCTATTCTTGCTTTATTTTGTTTGATCGATACACGTATCAAGGACCTGAACGCCCCTCAACACGGTGTATTGCCTCGGCAATACTTATGGAAGATATGTAGATTGATTGTTCTTATACGTATACGTATTTACTTATAATAATATATGGAAAATATTTTTGTATTTATGAGTTTTTTTAAGGGAAAATACTATATGTACATAAAAACCGAGAGAATCCAATAATATATATTTTTGGGTGCAATCTCTTAGGAAAAAGATTGCTTTTTGGATTTTTTAATTTTTTTGGTCAATTCTTTAGGAAAAGAATTGTTTTGTTAATTTTTAGTTTTTATATATTTTTATATTTTTTATTTTTTATTTGTTTTTGATTTATGATACGTAAAAATAACGTTCACAAAGTGAACGGATCCCAAAAGCCAATGAAAATCGTCAATCGATAGTCTCTCGTGTAGTCAAAGAACCGGCAGCGGCGCCATTTGAAATTGAGTATAATGTAGTTCGTTTTTTCTCAGTTCTTGCTAATAGAAAGTCCAACCAATATCGGGTTTTTAATTGTTCTTGGTTGTTAAGCTTGCTTGGTAAATCTATTGCTAATTCAACAAATGCTTGCAAAACGGAAAAATATTACCTACATATATGTAAAACAAATTGCAAATACCACGTTTTTATTCAAGTAAAAATTTAAAATGCAAAATTTGAAACTAAAGGGACTGAAATTGTAAATTCTATGAAAAGTAAATGCTTGAAATGTAAACTCTAACAACTATAGGGACTAAAAATGTAAAACTGTTAACTAAAAGGATCAAAAATGCAACAACTAAAACCAACTTGCCTAAAATGTAACAAACTAACTAATATCTAACTGAATTTTAACAACTTTCCAAACTCCAGGGACTAAAACAATGCAAACCCTAAAATCATGAAGATTAGCCAAAAATTAACACTGATTAGAACAGGAAGGACTAAAGTGCAATTTCTTAAACTTTTTAAGCAAAAACGAGACAAAGGAAGAAATAAGCTCGTTCTAGCTTATTACTCAACCAAATTTGATGAAACAACTTGCAAAACGTTTCAAATTCAAAATAAGCTACGTGTGTCAAAGGAATTTTGCTAAAAATCCAAAATAAGCAAATGAGTGCTTATTAATAAGCACAAAATAAGCTCTAGCAAAATCTAATCAACCACAACTGGATTTTTCTATTGAAACTGATTAAGCAACTGATTTTAAGAATGGGAAATCAAACCAGAACGTTTTTCATCCAGAAATAAGCTCTAAAACTGAATTAAGCCAAAAAGAGCTTATGTTGACCAAGCGTTGACCAGCTTTTTTTCAAAAAGCTAAAACTCTCAAAAATCATGTAACTCAACTACTTATTGGGATTTGTGAAGAAAAATTGCTAAGTTTATGAATAGAATACTGAGATACAAATTTCCAGTTAACAAGTTACAGAAACTTGCATTAAGTCTTCATGTCTGATTTTGGCTTATTACTAAGTGCTTATGGAATACTGTATTAAATCCTTCTAGACTCTAAAACTATATGATATAAGCTACAAATGGAAACAAATTTGGTAAAATTTCATTAAGTTTTGAATGAGAGCTGATCAAATCAAGATGACAAGTTCTATATGACCAAAATGACTGAAATCAACCCAAACATTTTTGAAGCCATTTGCCTGTTTGACCTTCTCTTTGACTTGTAAATGACTGAAAACTCTTTATTACCACCTTTTAACTGCAAATAAACTCTAAAACACCAAAACTCAATGATTGAAAACTCTAATTAAGCTAGTCCCAAACACTCCTTTACTGATGTTACAAACTTTTTACAAAGACTTTTTAAGATCTGAAATAAACTGAATCAAATGCTTTTAACTTCCAAACTTGACACTCCAAATGAACTGATTTAAGACTGAAAGGAGCACTAAGAACAGCTATAACCAAATAAGATGCTAGAACTAAATTTCAACTGAAAATAAGCTAAGACTTAGACTTAATCCAAAGCTAATAACAAGTAAGAAGATAAAGCTACAAGTAATCAACAATCAAACAATTAGCAACTCAAATCAGCTTTTATCATGCAGCCATCAAGTTTACTCTAAGAAAATTAGCATGCATTAGACTTGTTTAGTGGAACAAAAACAAGGGCTTTAGAACCTATTGAAGTTAACCACTGAGAAGAAGAGGAGCGCTGAGCTCTCTTAGCCTAGTGATAACCACCACCTTATCACTAGGAATCAATCAAACAACAAGAAGCAACAAACTAATCAACTGGAATCATCATTCTGCTTGAACTTCTTCAATTGAACTATGCAATGACTGAATTGTGATCAACAAGCTAGCAAACTTCACCAATGTCAGTTATGATAAATGGTTGATCATAACAAACACTCAACAGCAACAATAATATCCAAATGCAGCAAGAATTGAACTGGAATGATAAGAACAGTTTTGGCGGGAAAGAGTGAATTTGAATTTTATTACTGAAAAACGGTTACAAAGCTGTTACAAAGGTAGTAACTAACTAACTAACTCAAGAGTTTGTCAGACTCTTGAGTAGCTAGGGTAAGATTGAGGGAAAAGAGAAAGGAAATGTTGAACTAGGTGTTTTTACAAAATTAAGCTACAACTGAAAATGAAGTACAATCCAACTATTTATAGGCATGAAGGGAGAGTTTGTTGGAGTTGGTGACGTGTCAGAACCAATCTCTGAGCTCCACGTGGCATCTTCTTGCTAATTGGATAATTTGGCTCAAGAACATATTTGGGGGTTTTTGATCCAATTACTTTCAGCTTAATTGATTATGAGGTATGGATTCGTCTCTCAAAATGGAGCAAATTTCATGTTAAACACTTTGCTTGAAATGCATTGTAGCTCAAAATAGGTTCTGGGCTCGTTCTTGTTTGAAAGTGACACGTGGCTTCTTCTGGTTGGCTCTCATCTGGTCACACGGATCAATATCCAAAAGTGGATAAAAGGATTATGGAGTGGCGCATTCTTATTGGTTGAATTAAAGAAAGTGCGCTTTACTGTTTAGATCTTGTATTAAATGAAAAGCGGCGCTAGTGGGCTTATGTGGTGATCCTTGTGTACAATTTCCTTGATTCTCATTGGTCATTTGACACTTCACACGGATTAAGCCCAATTTTGGTGTAAACTTGTCACTTTCAGCCCCTATACTTTGGCAGATTTATGATTTGATCTCTAATCTTCAATTCTTTGGCAAAACTAGTCCTTTGAACTTCATTCTTGATCATTTGAACCCTTGACTGAGTTGACTTGATAGTTGACCAAATTTGACTTGAATCTTGACTTTACATTATTTGCACTTTTAGTCCTTCAACTTTCATAACTTGTCAAGATAGGTCCTTGTACTCCAAAGTCTTGTCACTTTTGATCCTTCTTTGTCTTTTTCATCCATTTGAGCTTGATTTTTCCTTGTTTGCTTGAAAATGTATCTTTTTACCTACACAAGTGTACACAAACACAAACATACCACATAACACTGTTTTTGCCAAATAAATTGGTATTTTGCTTCATGTTTTAGGGTTATTTGTTGATAAAAGGATATGAGTTTAAGCTCATATCAATATTCTCTCTCACTTTCTCTCACTAACTTTCTCTCTCTAGAAACCTCAACCCACCTTATTGATTCATAAGATTATCTCTATTCTACATTGACCACCTTGTAAACTTTCTTGGGATGAAGTGGATCCACAAAGCCCTTAGGTTGAGTGACATAAACTTCCTCATCAATCTTGACATAGAGAAATGCTCTCTTGACATCCATCTGAAAAACCGTAAAGCCAACATAAGAAGCAAAAGCCAAAAACAGACGAATGGCCTCAATCCTAGCAACAGGAGCAAAAACTTCAGTATAGTCAATGCCTTCAAGTTGTGTGTGACCTTGTGCAACCAACCTAGCCTTATTTCTCACCACAATACCCCTTGCATCTTTCTTGTTTTTGAGAATCCATTTGGTACCAATTGCTGTCTTTCCATCTGGCAAGTCAACTAGGATCCAAACATTCTGAAACAAGAACTGCTGCATCTCCTCCTGCATAGCCTCCACCCAACTTTGATCCTCAAGAGCATGAGAGACTGATCTAGGTTCCACCTGTGAAAGAAAACAAGCAAACAAACGGTGTTGAAAGTCCGTATGATTATTACGCTTTTGGTCCTCAATATAGCTCACAAGAGCATGATGATCAGACGTTGCTTTCTTATGCATTCTGCGAGTCTTGACAGTAGAACCAGGATCTATAATGATTTGAGTAGTAGGATGGTCTTTGTGCGACCGCAGAACTTGATTGGAAGCTACATCTACTTCTGGTGCCAAGTTATTAAGATCCCCAACAAAGTCATCATCATATGAAGCAGAGTCGAAAATTCCATATATTGGTTGCTTATGAATATCATCCAGCTTAGTAGAAGACTTATTTTGATAGTTTCCCAGGTCAGAAGGACAAGAAAATCTAGTAGAGGAAGTGGGATCACTAGCCGGACTACCAATAGGTGTTAAAATAGCACTAGGAGTAACATTTGGAGTACTAGGAGTAGCTTTGTCAGCAGATGTACTCAAAGGAAACTCAAAACCACCTTGAGCAGCTGCTGTAGTGGCATCTTCTTGTTGCTTGAGCAATGTGTCAAGAGCTCCTTGTGAGTCCAAAATGTCTGATGGAGTAGCATCACTAGGAGTATTATTGGCATTAGGAGAGACTGTGGTGGAATAGGATGGAACAACAAAAATATCATCTCGTCATCGGAGTTTGAAAAACTAGAATGAGCAACTGCACTAGAAGTTGCAAACACTTGTGAACCTGCATCATGGTTAGTTTTGAAACGAAAATATCCCAATGAATCACTAAAATAATCAAGATCAAAATACCATTCAGGACCCTTGCCTTGTATGTTTGACTTCTCCTCAAAATACCTGAGATTAATAGTTTCAATTACTCGCTTGGCTTGGAGATTGTAGACACGTGTGATACCCTAGAACCGAGGTCACTTACCTTACCCTAAATTACGGTTATTTTTGAAATTTTTAAGAAATTTTAATTGCTATATATTTTACCATTTTGGTTGAAACCGATATTTGAGGTCGTAATTTTGACGATTGACGATTTAAGAAGAACGATGACGACTACGATCCCGATGGATGCCCAGATTTCTATGTTTATTGTCGTTTTATGGATATTATAATTTTTCGAGAATTTTACTTTCGGTTCGTGTTAAGTTGAGTCGGGTGAGTTTTTATTGCTTTCCGGGTACATTTAAATTGTCCTAAAAGTATTTTGTAGTGTTCGGGATGATCCCCGACTCCCGTAAACTTTTCCAAAGTGACCAGTGAGTCATTCCCGTAAACTTTTGAGGTCGTTTTCACTTAAGGACAAAAGAAAGCTATTATTGCACCAAAGGCCCTCCAAAAATGACAAAAGGGAAGCACACAACACACATAACACAAATTCACCAAAAAATTTTCTCACATTCTCTCTTTTCTCTCTTTAGGCCGACGGCCAAACCGAACCACCACCACCACCATATTTTTTTAGCTTGTTTTAATCAAAACTAAGGTTAGACCATTTCTAGTTTAATCCTTACAAGTGTTTTCATGTATTTTAATCCAACATGCATCCATAAAAATTTTTCAAGAATCAAATGGATTTTTCAAAAATTATTTTGATGTTAATTGAGTGTATGCATGTTTAATTCAAGTGTAGGGGATGTATAATCACTCAACAAACCAACCAAAATCAATTTGGTTGGGGGGTTTTGATCACCCACACCCCACGGCTATAAGGGGGTGTTTGGTGGATCATGGTGATTGATGTTTTGTTTATGGTTTATGTGTTTAATTCTTGTTTTTAGATGTTTTTGAGTGGGTAAACCCCATTGCATGTTTGATTTGGTGATTGGGTTTTGAGATGGATTTGATATTTTAGGGGTTAGGGACTGATTAGGATGGTTAGACATGATTAGGAGTGTTTAAGTTGAGGTTAAGTGTCAATAAATTGGTTTGGAAACGAGTGTTGGATTGATTTTGAGATGGATAATTTTAGGCAGAATGTTTAGGATGTTTTCATAAATTTGATTTTGTAAAAAGGTCATGAGACTAGGATATAGTTTTAGAGCGTCTTCTTAGCTTCGATTTGATATAAGATAGAGCTTACGACTCCTAACGAGTCAAAAGTTACGATGTTTCGAAAATACGTGTACCAGGAGATGAGAACCTACATAATCCGAAATTATGTTTGGTTTTGGGTCAAATCCCGGGGACCATAGATATAGTTTGGTAAATGGTTAAAGGTTGATTTTTGGTCTCAAACCTGTATTTGTGAGTCTATTATTAGACTTAGGTGTCAAATGGATCAATGGTATATTTTAAATGGGTCAAATGAGTCCAACTTGGTCAATGTACAAAATCAGTCCGAAAAACGTAGGTTTAGTAATGTGTTGAGTAACGGGTCGTAAAAGCGAAAACTTTTAATGGGATTAAAAATGTGTTTTCTACAGGTCTTAAGGTATATTTGAGAATTTTCCTAAGTTTTATTGAAAGGTTTAAGTCTAGTAAAACAGCCCATACTTTTGGTAAGTATCGGCAAAAAACGTGAAAAGGGTAATAACGTTAATAACATGGGCGAATAGTATAAAACGAGTAGCACTTATTTGTTTGGTTTTGGCGTGAGTTTTAATTATCACAATTGACTAATATGTATACAATATATACAGTACTTAAGGTTTATAAATGAGATTACTCATTACGCGTTATTGTTTGTTAGGTGTTGATTTCCCCGGGTATCCTCATCATCGTCAGTGATCGTCACTCGAATCATCGACTAAGCTATATATACAAGGTGTGAATTTATATCCTCGCTTACTATTGTTTTAAATTGTTTTACCCGCGAGGGAATTACATGCTAGTTTTCTAAAATGAACATATGTCATGAATGATTGTTGGACCCGAATGTTGCCTTAAAAATTGTGTTGAGTACCTAGTTGCAAAAGGCCCTATATTCATGAACTATTAACTATTGTTCAATCCTAGCATGGATTGAAAATATCCTCTTATACAATTGATAGTACTATGGGGTTGACGACCCTATCCGAGACGAGGACTAGTACGTTGAGTACCCCCTGCGGACGGATAATTTGTGATAAGAGATAAGGTATAATTGCAACTGATGCCTTTAGAAAGGGGCAATGGTTTCATCTTAATCACGCCGGTAATTATTACACGGGTGATTGAGTTAACGGATTAGTGTCATGAGCTTAAACACAATTGTCATAACCTTGAAAATAGATTGTTTGATCGACAAGTCTATGAATGATCGTGAATGATTTTTATAACACATATGTTCAAAATGAGATTATAAAACCTATGAATTCCACTCAACATTATTTGTTGACCCAATTTAGCATGTGTTTTAGGTAACCGATGAACTGTAGCATGGAGCATGCATTGGATGGGAGTTGTGTGTGGCTCGGCGTCTACTTGTTTTTCCACCCATACTTAACGTGAATATTTTAAACTTTTTGTCATGTTGTTGAAAATTTGTATCTTTTGGGGTTGAGATTCGTGGGGACTGAAACGCTAACTCTGTGTTGTATCATTTGGGTTTGGAAAACCGTACACATGTATGTTTTTCAACAATGCGTAACTTAAGTTAAAACTTTTACGTCTCTTTTTTAGTCGTTTGATATATCTTGTGTGCGATGATAACTGCCTAGCACCCAAATGTTGTAGTTTCGCTGCGCATAGCATTTGTGGGGGTGTTAGAACACGATAAGCCCGAGAGTGAGCTGAATATCCCACTATGTATCCTTCATCTGCCTTGCCATCAAATTTCCCCAAATAGTCACTAGTATTTAGAATTGTGACAGGACACCCAAATGGCTTCAAATGAGCAATGCTAGGAACGTTAGCTATGAGTAGCTCATAGGGAGTCTTCTTGTAAGGATTGGTAACAGAAACTCTATTCAAGACATAACTTGCAGTATTGACAGCTTCTGTCCAAAACATGGTTGGAAGCCTAGAATCGGCAAGCATTGTTCTCGCAGCTTTTATTAGAGTCCTGTTTTTCCGTTCTGCAACACCATTCTGCTGAGGAGTTCTTGCTGCACTATAATCTCGTTTGATACCTTTAGAATTACAAAGTGCTATGAGGTCTGTATTTTTGAATTATGTTCCATTATCACATCGAATACCCTTAACCTTCTTGGACAGCTGATTCTCAATTAATGTAAGAAAGTCCTTGAGAATTGAGTAGGTCTCACTCTTGGCAGCCATGAAGAAAACCCACGTGAACCTGCTATACCCATCAGTTACCACAAGACAGTATTGTTTGTGGTCAATGCTCCTAATGGAGGTAGGACCAAATAAATCCATGTGTAGTAGCTGCAATGGTTTAGTTATAAGGCTGAGAGCAGTAATGGCCTTGAAGGATGCTTTATGTTGTTTGCCTTTGCTGCATGCAAGGCAATTGATGTTATTTCTGAAAGTTTTGGGAGGTAAACCAGAGACCAAGTTCATATTTGCTAATTTGTGAATGGTCTTGAAGTTCACATGTCCCATCCTTCTATGCCATTTAGTAGCTTCATCTTCTGAGGCTTTAGCAACCAAACATGCTAGTTGACCAGTAGGATTGACTTCATTCAGCTTGATACTATAGAGGTTGTGTCTTCTAGGGATTCTGAGTAGAACTTGTGAGTCATCCGGGAGTTTAAAGTCTTTGGATAACACTAGTGCATCAGTATCCATAAAGAGGACAAACTGCTTCTTGTCATAAATCTGAGAGACATAAATCAAGTTGAAGTGTTGAAGTGCTTCCACATAGTAGACCTGCTCAAAGTTAAGATTAGGTGTCTGAATTGTTCCTTTGCCAGTGATCCTTCCTTCACCACCTCTAAAATAGACCTTTCCGCCTTGAAATGGTACAAATTTAGATAGAAGACTTTTATTTCCTGTCATGCTCCTAGAGCATCCACTATCAACTATTCATAGAGTAGGATCTTGGTATGGAGTAACCTACAACAACTAGAAAAGATATATGCAAAAGTTAGTGCCTTAAGGGGACCCAAACCTTTTCAGGTTTGAGCCTGCCTTGTGGATCTTTAGTAGATAGCTAAGAAGATTGATGAGATCCAATGTTGTTATTAGGTTGCCTATTCATCATATGGGTGTTATTGTTTGACCAAGAACAACCTGCTGAGGGCTTAACAACAACACCCAAATTTCCCAACCCAAAATACATTTAGCCTGAATTAAATGCATAATTCTGATTAAAGTTCTAAAAGTAGTTGCTGGTTGGTCTATTAGGGATTAAACCATTGTTTCTCCAATGATCAGAAGCTAAAGGAGAGGTCCTTCCATAAGAAGAAAAAGATTGGGCACAAGGGTTAAGTCTTCTAGAAGAATAAGGAGCAACTCCTGGTAGACCTGGAGCAGGATATGCTTTATAAACAGAAAGATGTTGATCATAAAAGTCACAATCTTTAATCAAATGAAATGTACTGCCACAAACAAAACATCTTTTATTCAAATGACCTTGCCTCATACTGCTAACTTTATTACACACAATTCTAGAAGAAACATTATTTACTAGGACTCAATAAACCAGAACTAGACACAGTTGAAGTAGAAGCAACTCTCTCTTCACTCCTCCTAGCACTAGTAGCAGCATGGTCATTCGTTTTGGAGCTCGTAGGTCTCGACTCTTCACTTGAACCACATGATGCAGAGTCACTGGCTTTGTCACTGAAAGTACAAGAGACAAAGTAATTAGTATTAGTAGAACTTTTTGGGGACTCATGCATCTGTGATCCATCCAAGTCATTATGCCTAGAAGTGGGCATAAAGGTTCCTAAAAGAGGTGGAGGGACAGCATGCATTGCTGCAGCTGGTTGAAACCTATTGTAGCAAGGTTTTCCCTCTTCCTCCTTGCAGGATCAAAGACACTTGAAAAAGATAAATCAAACACATCTTCTGAATCAATATATTTATCAAATCCTAACCCTCTTTTAATCCTACCAGACATGCTACTATCAATTAACTTTGAAAGATTCTTAGGTGCATTTTGCCATTTTTCATATCTTAATAGTGTAGCATCCATATTTGCCTTCATGTCCTGCTTATCCTTGATACTGTCATCTTTTACCTTTTCAGTGTATTTAAGGATATTTGTTGTGTTTTCTAAATCAATATTCAGAATTCTAATTTTATCTTCATATTCACGTTGTGTGTCTTGAAGCCACCTCTTTTGTTGTTCTAATGTTTTTAAAGAATTCTTATATGCTTGAACCTCTAAAAAATACTTATCATTTTGTTCATTTAAGTCATTATATTGAGAAAACAATTCTGAATATTTATCATGACAACCAAGAGGACAATGTTGTACCTGAGGTGAGATGCCCATAAGAGCAAACTCTTCTGCTTCCTCGGCATCAGACAGATTCCCAGCAATCATTGCAAACACGTCAGTAGAAGGTTCAGCTGTTTCCAGGGCAGCATTATGATGATCACTCCAGTTGACCATAAAGTCAACAGACACCAAAGCCTTCTTGTCACCACATGTTGCTGAAACTGTTACTAAGACAAAAACTCTTCCTCCAATATCATTAGTGACATCACTAATCTCTGTCCAATTAAATATGTATAGGATATAATATAGGAAGAGCAGAAGATAACCCATACATGTGTTTAATATCACACGTCTTTACATGCTTATCTTAGGATATACACACGTTGACTATCAACCACAGCCAAAAACAATATCCCATACCATGTGATGAAATATATCTTGCCTTAATAACCACACGTTGACATCAAAAATTTAGGAAAGAATATCTCCCGTCCAAAAATGTGTGGTAAATATATCCTAAGAATAAGGATCACTAACTACGTAACAAAGGAACGGAAAGTAACCATATAAGCCCATAAAATACGGGATTTTTCCCATCAACCAATCTCCATTCCAAAATCACGTCACCTAACTGCTTTTAATCACACCTTTTGACCTTTTCATCCCATGAATCACGTTCGGCAACATATACCAAAGATAAAGAGCCTATTTATTGGAGTAAATCACACCAACCTAAAATTAGCAAACTATTGTCAATAGTATGGACATGTCATTGTCATACTTTTCCCTTTCAATCACTTTAAGCTTAATCGCACGTGAACATAGAAATTAGAAACATATGATCGCAATGAGACAAAATCAATAGTACCTCGTTTCTTGTTCTTTGGGAAGTCAGGTTCGGGACCACAACACACTACTCAACAAGTAACGCGTCAACAACTGCTCACTCGTCCGTTTCTGCCTACATGGGTCATGTCACAATCTGCTTTTGACAAAACCCTGGACGCCCACATCATACTTGCATGCAATCGTCCATATTTGTTGAAGAACCAGCAAACATTTACATAAGAAACCCTAATCTTATGTATTCTTGTTTCATGTCACGAAAGAGTGAATTCAAACACGAACATGCTGCCACCTTAAAAACGAATCTAGGGTTTTACAAACCTAAACAAATTTAAGATCCTTACAGTAGCCATATCACCTTCATTCACCTTTGATTATACTAGGGTTCATCATTGATTGAAAATCAACTCACCAAAGCTAGTATAATCAACATCACATTACCAGCAAGAACATGATAGATCAACAGCAACAGAACAACAAATCATCTAGTGTTTGTTGGGAAAAACCCTAGATCAACAACTTTATTTATATAAAAACAAAAAATACTAATGAAACCCTTGTAGATCAACCAGATCGAGAGCCAACAAGCTCTGATACCACTTGTTGGGTCCACTAGATGTGGATCTTGCTGCCTGTTAGGGACAGTGAACGACTTCTGTAATCACAAGTCTATTCACATAGAGACTCTAGATATATCACACATTATAAGTGCGGAATACAAATACTATGTACAAGAAGAACAGAACAACTATAACGACTTGATCCTTTACTAAGGATTTCTAATATTAATATGAACTAGAATAATGTTTGATGAAGGTGTGTTGAACCCTTCTGCCTAAGGTTCCTTTTATACTACAAGGAAACCCTAATACATCATTAAACCAAAACGTGTAAAACTGATATGCATATCCTTTCCTAACATATCTCATGCATATACTAACAGAATACTCTTAAATAATACAGTTTGACTTTCTATAAGACCAGGAGCACGTCTTGCTCCTACTACTACTAGGACTAGGAGGAACTACATACCTCCTAGTCTACCTATTACAAATAACTATTCCAAAGGTCCTAACATAATTTTCATTTAAGCAGGTGTTGACAAATTCAACCATCTTCTCCTTCTTACTAAGCAATTCCTTAAACATCTTAACGAATTTGGACATTTGTGCAAGAGCTTCAACAAGGCTAATGGTGATGTTCACTCCCGAAATCTTTTTCAAAAAGTTTGACACTTGAATGTGATCCTTGGTGAGCAATTTTCACTTGTCTAACTGAGATGGATAGGGAATATTGGGCTTAGGAGGTGTAGGTGTAGAAGGTGAAGGTGTACTAGGTGTAGATGTAGAGGTTGAGGGTTGAGAGGTAGAAGGTGGGGACGATGAAGGGTTTTTCTTGGGTACTTCTTCCGGGAGAGGTGGAGATGGTAATGGAGAACTAGTACTAGGCGTGGAAGTAGGGGGAATAAATGGGGGTGGAGGAGGTGTAGATGGAGTAACTGGGGAGGGTAGATAGTCCTACTAGAATTGCTCCACTGCGTGTAGTAATAGCACTCACATTCGCTCTTGGGTTGGTCACGGTATTCGAAGGAAGAGAGCCCGAAGTAGAGGGTTGATTACTTTGGAACAAACTAGCCATAATATCCCTCAAATCATTCGTTTAATTGCTTAAAGAAGTTTGCATATCATTTCTAAGCTCGGTTCGAATATCATTCCCTTGTTTAGTGATATCGCCTTTCAAGTTAATGATTTGGCTTTGAAGATTCTTAACCACCCTCCTTGGGTCCTCATGAAAGTTTCAACATCTTGATTATATGTCGTGGATGGAGTGATGGGTGGAACTTGGTGAGCGGGTGGGTGATATGGATTAGAAGCTCGAGGTTGGTTTGGATTGCTTCTATTGAATTTGTTTTGGGTTGTGGTTTTGAGGAGAAAAACCGGGTAAAAGAAAGTTGTTGGAAGATAACTTATCAAGTTACGATCACCTTGAGGTCGGGCTTGATAACCTTCCGTGTAATAGTTACTGTTAGCCGCATACACGTTTTCCGGATTGTCATAAGTAGAAGGACAATCAGTGTATGAATGAGGACCGCAGCAAGTCTCACAAGAAAGTGCTACATCTTTAACTTGTTGTAGGTGATTCTTAGCCATGAGTTGGATATTTTTGTTCATTTCGGCTATCATGCGGGTGACTTCGGTCATCTCGGAGCTGGAAGAAGTAGAAGAAACATTGACTCTCGGGTTATTTCTTGAGGATGCGGATGAATCCCAATTTTTGTGATGAGTGGTCATGTTCTCTATAAGCTCTCTACACTCCTCGGGTCTTCTTTTCATAAATGTACCACCAGCGGCTGCATTAATCGTATCACGATCACGAAAAGTTAAACCATTGTAGAAAGTATCAATGAGAGTGACAGGGAGCATATTATGATTAGGACAACGATCGATCAAAACATTATAACGTTCCCAAGCATCGAAAAGAGACTCATCAGGTTCTTGTGTGAAACCACTGATGTGATTACGAAGGCTCGTTACCATGGATGGTGGAAAGTAGCGCGACAAAAATCGTTGAGTCATTTCGTCCCATGTATGAATTGAATTTTTGGAAGACGATCAAACCATTTTTCGGCATGGTGGGATAAAGTGTTTGGAAATAGATGAAGGCGAAGAAAATCCATGGTAACACCGGGAAATTTCATGCTTTGGGTGACGGTTATGAATTTTACGAGGTGTTTGTTGGCATCATCATCCGGTAATCCGCGAAATGGACAAGTATTTTGAACTTGTTGGATCATGTGATGCTTCAACGAAAATTCGGGAGCCGTGATTTGCATCGGCGCAATCGGTCCTCCAAGTCCATTCATAGTCGGTTGACATAGCTCCTCCATTGTACGAAGGTCGGGTTGAGGGTCATAGTTGTTATTATTCACATTGGGGTGAGGTGGATTATTGTTATTATGCACACCGGCCATATCTAAGTCTTCACGAGTCTCGGGCTCAAGATAAGACGAAGATCGAGTACGCATACACTAAAAAATGAAATACAATATTTTTGATTTTTTTTACTTTTTAGTTTTTATGGATTTTTTTTGAAAATTTTATAATTTTTAGGATTTTTGAAAAATTTTATGCTTTAAAAATAACGTTCCCAAGAGAACGGATCCCAAAATTCAACGCGTATCTCACAAAAAACAGTTAATCTTTACGAAAAGAGCCGGCAGCGGCGCCATTTTAATAACTGGATTTTGTTATGTTAAAAGTTCGTTGTTCTTGGCGTCTTATCGAATTGATCCCGGTTTTAAGTGTGACTCAGTCGTCTTTGGTGGATAAAAGAAACGGTTGTCGTTGTGTAACAAAATAAAAATGCAAACTTTACAGTAAATGACACATTAATAAAAGGATAAACTAATAAAGACTTAAACGTAATATATATATAAGCTTGAAAAGATTTAAACTAAAAATAAAGGCTTTAAAAATAAATGACGAAAAATTAAAACTCGACAAAAAGTAAAATTTGAAAACTTTAAATTTAAACTAAGATGAAATAATTCTTAAAATAAAACTAAGTAAAAATGGCGGGAAAAGTTAAATTTGAATTTAAAAATAAAAACAGGAAATAGAACCAAAACTTGTGAATGGATCGTAACACCGATCGCACTCACGATCATATCCTTGATCGCATCAAGGGATCGTAAGATTGGATCGTACTCCACCACGATCGCAACAAGTGGATCGCAGTGGACAATCGTGACTACTGATCGTACCCACAGATCGCAACCAAGAGATCGCAGTCACAGATCGCAACAGGGCGATCGTGACTTGGATCATGATGGACGATCGTAGTCTGATGTTAGTGTTTGATCGCAGTAATGGATCGCAAGTAGAAACCCTAAGGTTTATGCGATCACACTTACTCGATCGTAGTCTGATGTTAGTCTTTGATCGCAGTAATGGATCGCAAGTAGAAACCCTAAGGTTTATGCGATCAAACTTACTCGATCGGAACAAGAAAGGAAGAATGAGATGATTATGAAAAGCTTGATTAAGGATTAAGATTCAACAACACAAATTAAAGACTTACTTGAAATAACTTGAAATTAAAGACAAGTATGTAAATAACAATATGAAAAGTGCATGAAAAATAAAGTGGAGAACTAATTTTTCAAATTAGCTAACACCTTCCAAATGAGGGGAAGGGTTAGCATTTATAGGAGGAGTGGAGTTGGTTGTGAGTGCTTTCTTCTTCTTTATTTTTTCTTTGTCGTCTCGTCTTTAAATTAAATTGGCGTCCTCGACTTTGGCTCGAGATTTGTCGATAATTAATTTGAACTCGTCTTATAATTCATTCATTTATTAGACTTGGGTTCTTCGACTTGTAAATCTTCCGTCTTTAGACTTTTTCTTCGATAAATATTTAGAATAGGTCTTGGACTTCCGTTCTTTTTTCACTCTTGATCTTTTGACTTCGACTTTTGTCTTTTTCTTCGATAAATGCCCGTGAAAGCCCGTGTTTTCTTCCCTTTTCACATTTTGGTCCTAAATCACAACAAAAACACAAACCACGCCTAATTCTAACTTTTACGACAATAAATACACTTTTAGGCTTGGTTATTATTATAATTAAGTGGTAAAAGGATGGGTGTTTTCACACCTATCAGTATCAAATACAGCGCATGCCACACAACCGGCCCAAGCCCAAATCTGTCGCTTTGGCCCATGTTCAGCTCATGTTAATACCCGACCCAATTACAAACATACCCGGCCCATCTAATGGGAATATAATAAACTGCTAACCCTAGTTTATCTCACACATTAACCTAATCTTATCATAAGTCACAACCGCTTTCTTCACCCCCATCCCAATCCCACAAGATCCACGAACAAAAATGTTAATCAATCTCAAACATCACTCTGTCCATTCTTCTTGACCATTCGCAGCCATTAAATCTCAAAGATAGGTAATAAAATACACAAACAAATCGAACCTCATTTGATTCGCATCAAACGAGTCAATACACCATACCTATAATCATATAAGCTCAAAGATCATTCCACACATACACGAACGACATGGTGCAGCTTCTAGATCTTATAATAAGGTCTCGGGTAGGGTTGATATCAATTGCATGTTGTTTTCAATAACGAAACAAAGAAACGAATATAACACAATTGTTATAATTCTCTCTTATTTTTCGAATATTAATTAAGAATTAAAAATCTTACAGATCAGTGATGAAATGTATTTCGTGAGAATAGATCTTTACAGATCTGGACATGCATGTTGGCTTTTGTCGTGTTTATGCTCGAATTATTGAGATGAATATAACAAAAAATGTTACAACTCATTCATAAAATTCGTATATAAATTATGGGTTACACCCAACACAAATCTATGATGACTAATGTTCAAAATGTTGAAGATATATAAAGATCTATAATATAGTGAACGAATCTGAGATTTTGATTACTTTTTATTTTGTGTTCGAGGCTGATTGATGTGTAGAGGGAATAGGTGACGAAGGGATTAGGATTAGATGTGGATTTGTTTGATTGGAGTTATAAGGTTGTGTAAAAGGCTTATGTAGATCTCAGAATGTTTCCACTTTTACCATTTCTGAATGTTTCAAGTTTTCATCGTTTCTAACAAAAATTTTCATGTTATCATTTCGGAATAAATGAAGTGTAAGATTTCGGAATGTTTTGCACAAGATTTCGGAATGTTTTCTGTGCAACATTTCTGAATAATAAAAGCTTCATCATTTTGGAATAATGGACAATGTCACATTTTGGAATAATACCAAAAACATGATTCCAGAATAATACTAAAAACATGATTTCGGAATAATACCAAAACATGATTTCGGAATAATGTTGTAAACACCATTACTGAATAAATAGAAGTCCTCATTTCGGAATATTTTTGTAACCTTATCCAGATGCACTTTTCCAGATTTTCTGGATCTGAGTTTTCTGGATCTATTCTTATCTTCATCTTCATAAAAAATTACCATAAAAAAAACTAATTTGACCATACAAATAGCTTAAAATGATTCATTTTAAGGCCATACTGAGATAAAAAAAACAGATCTGAAAATTGGAAAAATGATGAACTTGGACCAATGAAAAAGTAAGAAACCGAAAGGACTGAGAAACCCTAGATTGATGAAACCAGATAATAAACCCACGTGACCAAAAATGTTTCCAGAGATAGAAATTAATGAAAACAATGATGAGACAAAAATGTTATGTGACAAACACAGTGATAAAGACTATTGAGACATATTTGAGATAAGAAAATTAAACCATCGAATCAATAATAAACACACGCAAATAAAAGGATTGAACGTTAGCTCGACATACCAATTGTGGGTTTGCTATAATATATGATCTAGTAGTCTAGTAGGGTGGTAGATGGTGGTGGCAGCCATTGATGAGTTAGAGAGAGAGGTTGAAGGTGTTCTAGAGAGAGAAAGGCAAATGTATAAATGAAAAGAGAAAACACAAACAACAACCCCTCCTTGGAAGCCTTGGAGGGGTATATATAATCACACGCGTATTTACTATAAAAAGTTTCCTAGTCTAGTGCCTGCGCGTGTGACTATGATAACAAATGGGAAATCTTAAATGTCGTCACATAAAGTGGATTTCTAACAATTATTATAGGCCTACGTAATCCTTGGATTACACTAAGCTTGGAATGATCTAAAGAGAGAGTGTGAGAGATGAAGAACTAGATAGAGAAAGTAGAGAGAGGTTGGAGAGAGTAAGAGAATATTAGATTAGATAAGTGAAAGTGTGAGAACCAACTCCTCCTAACATGCTAGGAGGGGGTATATATAGCCCACCCTACATGTGGGATTTGTGGTTATATTGTTACATTACTGGATCACGAGCCCATACTAGATGTATCTCGTTAGAGTGACCGATCCTTCCTAAATACGTAAAAACATATTTCCAACAATCTCCCCTAAGGGAGGTCACTCCAAGAGACGAAGTCCTAAATAGTCTATAGCTCGTGATTTATGCTAACAATGATGTGACCGACACTTTCTTTGGAATGTTGTATTTCCAACAATCTCCCCCTAAGGGAGGTCACACCATTTTACAAAATTTTAAACCTAGCATACTATGCTTGAGTCTTCGATCTTGTTCTTGTGAATATGCTGATGTGATCTTTGACTTTAGTCTTGAGCATGTTTCCTTGCCTTGACCTTGTGCATTCATCACTTGTGATATTCGCATCCTCGTGACTTCATGTGCCACATACTTATACCTTTATAAATTATTGAAAGCTTCAGAGTTTGATACAGCAGAAGACTTGACTTTTAGACTTTCTTGAATTTGTTGAAGTATTAAGTTCATAAAGTATAAGCATGCGAGGACGACTTCTTTTTGGACACCGCAATGCCACCGTCTTGTTACGCTGCATAAGACAGTTAGCAACAAAACATATACACGGATGAAATGGCTTTGAACATTTCAACCTAATTAGATAGCATTTTACCTCTGGTCGATGAAGACCGTTGGACGATATTAAAATATCGTACCAGTGGCAGGTAGTTTCAATTAATAACCTCCTTGACAAGATTTGGCTGGTAACCCCGTTCTCTTTACTCGATCGTCCAAAGCTGATTGCGAACGTAAAGAGTGAATCATTTGGATTAAATTATCCGCATGATTGAAGCCGTCAATTCATATACCTGAAACAAGTGAAATTCAATTAAGAACGGCACCATTGTTGCTTTCCAGTTGTCACGAGCTTGATTCATATAGAATCTTGCTAGTTACCTACCAAGTGCTGTTTGATGTTAACACTATAAGGATTTCCATTATTCATTGTAAATACTTAATCGTATTACTCTGAATGTTCTGGCAAGATCACTAAAATTTTGCGTAGAGGCCTGGAACGAGTTTGAATTCATTTAAGAATTAAACCACTGTTGCTTTCCAGTTATCAAAAGTTTGATTCATAAAGAATCGCACAAGTCACCTACCATGAGCTTTTTGATGTTCGCTCAAGAAGGATTTCCATCTTCATTGTAAATACTTTCGTATTACTTGGATGTTCAGGCAAGATCATGAAGATTTTGCGTAGGACTCTTAAGATCTTTATTACTTTTCACAGTATGTGATGAAGCAAATTAGTATGGAAGTGTGTCCTTATGAGATATTTGATGATCTCAAATGACTCTAGACTCGATCATCCACTTTGGATTTTAGTGATCGGAGGCTAGAGAGAAGTGCCACCATTTTAATACAAATTTATTCAGAGTGAATAAATCGATAGATAACGTGTTGTCTCCGTGTGATTAAAACAAATACTTGAGTTAGTTGGGATGGGTTATGTGTTGCATCACTAGGTCCATGATGTGTATCTTCAATAACATATGAGTTGACCCGGTTTCTGCCTAAGGTTGTAAGGAGGGCTTCTTTCTTTTCACCCTTTATCATTACGATTTTTTTTCATTCTTCAACCCCTTCAATGCTTACCAATACGTCATAACTAGCACCTTGTTGTGATTGTTTCAGTGCTAAGTTAAGTACTTGGTCGACATTCAACAACGTTCACAATCTTTCTCCATCTTTCCTAAGGACAACTATTTCTAGCTATCGAATGTCCTTGGGAAGATTCCTCTGGTTCTGGAAGAATCATTGGACTTAACCTATCCTACCATCCTTTTATCACCACAATCTTCATCGTCGTGAAACAAATGGGTTGTGGGTAAGTATAAATCACCATGAAATCCATTTTGATATCCAAATCCATTTTGATCCCCCTTAACATATGCCACGATATTCAAAAACATTTCGCACATGTTAGGATGGGCCAGCACATTAAGTCAAACCATTGAATTAATTGATCTCAATATTAAATCACATTTTCTCACCCATATTAAAAATATTAACCCAATTGATGTTTTTAATATCAATTGATTTAATGAAATTTGAAGAAAATTTGGGAAGAAAAATGCAAATCCATTTATCTCCGTGATTTTCACAAGCTCCCCCTCAAATTAATGAGGGTGTACTCGAAACGTAAATTAAGTACCTTTTAATAACAAGTGTAAGGTACTTATCACGTGCAAAGATCAAATATGATAGAGTATTAACAGGATTAATAATTTTACGAGGTTAGACCTGAATGACGAGAACATCATATGATAGAATCACATGGTTCTTGTTCACGAATGTTGATATCCCTCGTCACGTCTGAAGTTATCTCTTGACACCACGTGTACGATTGATATCGTTGTATTGACACCAATTTGTGAACTTGGCACTTTCGGCATCGACGATTTTGAACGCATGACAATTTCCCCCCTCAATTGTTGACCTGTGTTCTGTCGAAAGAGCTGTAGTCGCCGTTTGAGTAGTCTCATCGTCGAGTATGTAGATATCGATTTAAATTGCTACGGTATGTGGAGATTATAACTTCATAAAAACAAGATTTCTCTTGTTTTAACAAATAAATGAACTGATGCGTACATATATTCATGTTAGATTGTGTTATTACGTAAACACAATCCCTTACATGGTTATAAAGTAAACCATGCCCGAGAAACTTAATTCTCGTTGTTGAGTCAAAGCTTTCTGGTGAAATGCTTGACTTGAATATGAAAAGCGGGTTACTATCTGAAATAATAGCAAGCCATATTGAGCATGTTTTAAATCATTTAAACTTCTGCTCGAACTTTATTTACAACCCCGTGTCATTATTGAACGACATTTCTAGGATCGTAAATATTATCGATTCCAGAAGACATGCTCTTGTTATCAAAACATTGTTGAACACACAATTTTGAAATATTTAGAAAAAAACCTTTTGAAAAATTCTTGAAAAATTGTGTTCAACGGTTTTGAAAACCAATTACTTGAGCTTAATATTTTGAATATCTTACGAAACGAGCTCAAGTCTGAGAAGTTGTAAACTTCCCGTTGTGAGAATAAGGTTATCATCGTCGATAAAATTTCCTTTTAACTGAAGAATGAGTCATAAGTTGACATTTACTTAGAAGTCGTTTTCATGAGCTTGAAAAACTTTTGAATGTTTTAACGTAAAGCTCATGACCGAGAAAGATGAATTTCCTGTTATGAGGAAAAGTTCTCTTATTTAAAAGATACACTTTCCTTTCTGAGCTTAAAACTTGGAATGTTTTAATACAAGCTCATGACCAAGAAAAATTAATTTCCCGTTGAGAGGATAAGTTATCATTAAAGATAAGCTTTCCTAAAGTTGAAGTCCGAGTTATAGTCTGATATTTAACTCTAGGTCATTGCGCATGAGCTTAAAAAACTTCGAATGTTTTTAATATGAGAAAATCTAATTTCTCGTTGTGAAGATAAGTTTATCATTGGCGATAAACTTTCCTTCATTGAAGTCCGGGGCATAATCTGAAATATAATTATACGCCATTTACACTAGCTTAAAACCTTTGAATAGTTTTAATGTAAGCTCGTGTCCGAGAAAATTTAATTTTTCGTTATAAGGATAAGTTATCAACGAGGATAAAATTTCCTTTCTTTGAACTTCGGGTCACAATCTGTAATATGACTATGAGTCATTTACACGAGCTTAAAACCTTTGAATAGTTTTAATGTAAGCTTGTGTCCGAGAAATTAATTGTGTCCGAGAAAATTTAATTTCTCGTTTTAAAGGTAAGTTATCGTTGACGAGATAAACTTCCCTTTCTTTGAAGAACGAGTTACAATCTGTCATGTGACTGCAAACCGTATACACGAGCTTAAAACCTTTGAATAGTTGTAATGTAAGCTCGTGTTCGAGAAAATTTAATTTCTCGTTTTGAGGGTAAGTTATCGTTGCATAGATAAACTTACCTTTATTTGAATTTCGGGTCATTGTTTGTCATTTAACAATGAACCATACGTTGTAAGCTTAACTGCAAATCCCCTAAGACACTTGTTTCTCTGATATCTGCTTCTTCAGTAACCAAACTCTGAGAGTGTCCTTAGTTGAACGATATACAACAATTGGGCCATTTTGTTCTTGTTGAACGTTAACTTTAGTACATGCATTCTCATTTAGAGTTTGTATGCTTTCATATGGGTTAGCCATATCTATTTAGAACCACGTGGGGGTTTACAGTTATATTTTCTAGTGCCAGAGGTGACTTGAGGAGATGGATCACTAGGCTTAAGTGATTGATCATCCTTTTGAGTTTCCTCCTTAGTAGTCTTGGTAGGATTGGAGACTATCCTAGTTAAAGGGCACTCATTTCCTACAATAGTGAAAGTTATACCAGTGGGGCGCCACGCTTTGCCAATGTGTTTGATTCTAGCTAACCACTGGGATCTAACTCTAGCACGGGAGTTCACCTCATTAAGGAATTTCTTGACACAAGAGTCATGATTTGCCTTAAAGACACATTTCCTACATGTTTTACAAGTAGCATGTTTAAAGTCCGAGTAAGATCTAGAATTCCTAGATGATTGACTAATGCTCCTAGGATATGACATGCTACGGTTAGCAGTGTTGGGTAATCTATAAGGCATCTGGCTAGGTCTGAAATTTCTATTTCTTACGTGTGTCTTTTGCTTAGCTTCCCTTAGCTAAGTTTATGGCAAATGTCATTTGAACTAGTTCGAGACGTGTTCTTTGAACTATGTCTAGGGAGGCTAGATGCAATCATGTGATTAGTTCTTGCTAAAGTTGATTTAGTCACCTTGGCCTTAGTTGGTGGAGTGACTGGTCTAGAAAGATGAACCATATCAACCTGGGAGGCAAACCGCGGTCTCGAGGATTTTGGTCGCTCATATCTAAATGTAGTCGGTTGTCTAACAGACTGATTTTGAGGCGGTTTCCCCAAGATTGATGATTTTTCAAGCTTAGTGTCCACACTAGTTCCTTTAATTTTTCTTAATTCATTTTTCAACGCAGCTTTAACAAAAACCTTTTCTTCAACCTGAGCTTTTAAAGTCTCATTATCTTTAAGCAATTTATCTTGGGATGCCAACTTAGGTTCTAACAACTTAGTTTGTTTCAAAAGATTATCCTTTTCAGCTTTAGAATCTAGAACTTTTTGATCCAATTTTCATTCAAGAACAACGTTTGACTTTTCAAGTTTTTCAAAATATGTTTCAAACTTGTCAGTTCTCTTAGAAAATTTCGTTTCAAGCTCTTCAATCCTAGAAACAAAATTGGTTAAAGAAGCAGTCATAAGGCATATATCATGATGTACTATAGCATTCTGAACAATCTCTCCCCATTATGACTCACATCGGATGATTGAAGTGGTAAAACTATCACCCTTTTCCATCCTATGTTTGTTATAATTAGGTTCAGAATGCTCAACATGCGGTATTTCATCGGCATATACATCATATACCACATTCCGTTGTACCGTATATGTAGGCTCTTCGTCATATACGGGTATGGTGTCATCATAAGAGACGTCTGTAATATTCCCTGACGTGCTGCTCTCATCGTTAACTAAAGCGTTCTCCTTTGTGTCATCCGTATGATCATTATCCTTGTGCATCCGCATCTGATTTTCTTGCTTCCAATTATCATAATCAAGTTGAAGTCGTGATCTTTCTTGAAACAAATACGTAAGAGAGTTCACGTATTTGAACATGGTAGCACAGAAGTCTTGAATCTCGGTATGCATGTCTTCAAGAAATGACTTACAGAGCACTGAATTTTCTTTCTTGGCAACATCGAATTGAAGAAAAGTTGATAATTGTTACAAAAGAACTTGAAGTGCATATACAGATTCAATGTGATTAAAATCTTCTTTCTCAAGGTTCTGCTAAAGAATATCCAAGTTTATCATCATAGCCTCGATTAAGAAAGGATCATCTTGACCAAAGACTGCCACAAAGGGTGGTCCGTACTCAGGCTTAGTAAGCTCGTCGAGATGACATTCAAATTTTCTAAATGAGACCTGACATCTTTTTCTTGCTTCTTCTTTCATCTTCTGCAATTCTCCCACTCGAGATGTCGAATTCAACGATTCCATTGAAATTCGATGACAAATGAAGGTAAGGATTACTTATCGATCGAGCAATGAAAGAAAGTAATTGTTTTTGTTGTTGTAGAAAGAACAATACGGAGTTTTACAATTCGTGGAGAAACTGAGAATCAAATTCGCGGGATTTTACAAACCCCTGAATAAACCGTAAATGTTCCTAATTCCTTGAGAAATGAAGAAAGGATGATTAAATCCCCTAAATATGTGTTCCTGAGAAACCAAAAATTCCAAGACCAAATAACTCACAAAATTTTCTAAATCACGTATTTGAAAAATCTCCGAATATTTGTGAAGATTTCGCAATGTACAGCTAACTTTTCACAATAACCCAAATTTTGAGATTTCGCAATATTCCAGTCAACTTTTCACAATAACCCAAATTTGGAGATTTCACAATATTCCAGTCAACTTTCCGCTATAAACCAAATTTGGGATATTTCGCAATAATAAGCTAACTTTTCGCAATAACCCAAAAATGGAGATTTCGCAATATTAAGCAAACTTTCCGCAATAACCCAAAAATGGAGATTTCTCAATATTAAGCAACTTTACGCAATAACCCAAAAATGAGGAGATTTCGCAATATCCAATTTTTTGAAGATTTCACAATATTCAAAACCCTAATTATTGTGAATGTTTTGAGGAAAGATTTCGCAAAAATCTGACTGTTTCACAATAATTGAATAAAAACGAGATTTTTTGCTTAGAAATTCGTGATTTTAACCAATCCAGAGTACCCAAATCCCTACCACAACAATGTAGGAGATATGTAGATCAATTGGAACAATAAAAACACAAAAAAAATGGATCTTGGGTTTTTGATCTAAAACTCACGAAAATCAAGAAAACAAACACACGAACAAAGAAATCCTCCCATGGCTCTTGATACCAATTGTAGGCCTACGTAATCCTTGGATTATACTAAGCTTCGAATGATATAAAGAGAGAGAGAGATGAAGAACTAGAGAGAGAAAGTATAGAGAGGTTGGAGAGAATAAGAGAATATTAGATTAGATAAGTGAAAGTGTGAGAACCAACCCTCCCTAACATGCTAGGAGGGGGTATATATAGCCCACACTACATGTGGGCTTTGTGGGTTATATTGTTACATTACTGGATCACGAGCCCATAATAGATGTATCTCGTTGGAGTGACCGATTCTTCCTAAATACGTAAAAACATTTATCCAACAGATTAGGTCTTGTTAAAGCTGATTTAGTCACCTTGGCCCTAGTTGGTGGAGTGAATGGTCTAGAAAGATGAATCCATATCAACGTGGGAGGCAAACCGCGGTCTCGAAGATTTTTGTTGCTCGGAAATGCATTCGGTTGTCTAATAGACTGATTTTGAGGCGGTTTCCCCAAGATTGATGGTTTTTCAAGCTTAGTGTCCATACTAGTTCCTTTAATTTTTCTTAATTAATTTTTCAATGCAGGTATAGCAAAAACCTTTTCCTGAACTTGAGCTTTTAAAGTCTCATTATCTTTAAGCAATTTACCTTGGGATGCCAACTTAGATTCTAACAACTTAATTTGTTTCAAAAGATTATCCTTTCAGCTTTAGAATCTAGAACTTTTTTATCCAATTTCGTTCAAGAACAACGTTTGACTTTTCAAGTTTTTCAAAATATGTTTCAAACTTGTCAGTTCTCTTAGAAAGTTTTAGTTTGGCATCCTCAAGACCTTTTGATTGTTGAGCTATTATTGTTTCAAGCTCTTCAATCCTAGAAGCAGAATTGGTTAAAGAAGCAGTCCTAAGGCATATATAATGATGTACTATAGCATTCTGAACAATCTCTCCCCCATTATGACTCACATCGGATGAATCTGAAGTGGTAAAACTATCACCCTTTTCCATCCCATTTTTGTCATAATTAGGTTCGGAATGCTCAACATGCGGTATTTCATCAGCATATACATCATATACCACATTCCGTTGTACCGTATTTGTAGGCTCTTCATCATATACGGGTATGGTGTCATCATAAGAGACATCTGTAATATTCCCTGATGTGCTCTCTCATCGTTAACCAAAGCGGTCTCCTTTTAGTAATCCGTATGATCACTATCCTTGTGCATCTGCATCTGATTTTCTTGCTTCCAATTATCATAATCAAGTTGAAGTCGTGATCTTTTTTGAAACAAATGCGTAAGAGAGTTCATGTATTTGAACAAGGTACCACGGAAGTCTTAAATCTCGGTATGCATGTCTTCTAGGAATAACTTGCAGAGCACTAAAATTTTCTTTCTTGGCAACATCGAATTGAAGAAAAGTCGATAAATGTTTCAAAAGAAGTTGATGTGCAGATACAGATTCAATGTGATTAAAGTCTTCTTTGTCAAGTTTCTACTGAATAATATCCAAGTTTATCATCATAGCCTCGATGAAGAAAGGAGCATCTAGACCAAAGACTGCCACCAAGGGTAGTCCGTACTCGAGCTTAGTAAGCTCGTCGACATGACATTCAAATTGTATAAATGAGACCTGACATCTTTTTCTTCCTTCTTTTTGCATCTTCTTCAATTTTCCCTCTCGAGATGTCGAATTTAACAATTCCTTTGAGAATTCGATGATAAATGAAGGTAAGTATTACTTATCGATCGAGCAATGAAAGAAAGTAATTTTGTTCGTTGTTGTCGAAAGTACGGAGTGTTACTAATCGTGGAGAAACCGAGAAATAAATTCGCGGGATTTTACAAGGCACCGATTAAACCGTAAATTATACAAAGTTATTGATTCCTTGATTTGTGAAGAAAAATTTATTAAATCCCCTAATTATGTGTTCTTGAGAAACCAAAAATTCCAAGACCAAATAACTCACGAGTTAAAAATTTTCAAAATCACGTATTTGAAAAATCTCAGAATATTTGTGAAGATTTCGCAATATCTAAGATCTCGGAATAATACAGGATCTCGGAATAATTGAAAAATCTCACAATAACCTTTAGAAAAACGTCTCGCAATAATCAGTAGGGAAGATCTCGCAATAATCAGTAGGGAAGATCTCACAATGTCCTAGATCTCACAATATCCTAGAACTATAAGAGCTCGCAATATCCAATAGAAGATCTCGCAATTTCCTAGAACTATAAGATCTCGCAATATCCTAGAGACGATATGGCAATATCCTTGAACAAAAGATTCCGCAATATCCTAGAACCAAACATTCTGCAATATCCTAGAACCAAAGATACCGCAATATCCTAGAACCAAAGATACCGCAATAACTCCCAAAACAAGGATTCCACAATAATTAGGGTTTAAGATCTAGGAATAATATAGAATATTGCGAGATTTTGGCAGTTTTCCTACAAAAGTGGATCTTTTATGAAAGAACACTTTTTTTCGAGTTTTAGCTCCAAAATCAAGCAAAAAGATCAAAAAAATTGTGTTTTTGACCCAAATCAATATCCCAAATCACTACCAAACTATGTAGGTGATTTCTAGGAAGATTAAACCTCAAAAAACATAAAAAAATGGGATCGAGGTGTTTAGATCAAAAATCACGAAAACTAAGATAACAAACACAAGAACAAACCAATCATCCCATGGCTCTTGATACCAATTGTAGAATATTGGTAATCTAGAATCACAAGTGAGGTTGATGTTTCTAATGAAAAAATTAGGGAGAGAAAGATGAGAGAAAATGTATAAAATATATTATCAAAGTGAAACAACCAACACCCCTTTCCATGAAGGAAAGGGGTTTATATACCCAAGTCCATAAATGGACTTGGGCCTCCGGCTCATGAACATGCTCATGGGTAGGGCTTGCTTAATATGTTACTAAAACTATACTTCGAACCCTTAACTATATTGTAGGAGTGACCGAGACTTTCTAACTATAAAAACGTATTTCCAACAGATTTCCATTCGTCACTGTGAATATTAATGAATATCACTCTAAATGTTCTAGAAAACTATAAAGATATTACGTAGAAACTTGAAACGAGTTTGAATCAATTGAGAATCAAACCGCTGTTGCTTTTCAGTTTACACATGTTCAATTCATTATGAATCTTACACATGACCTACCGTAGTGCTGTTTGATATTAACACTAGAAGGATTTCCACTTATCATTGTGAATACTAGGTAGCATCACTCTGAGTGTTCTAGAAATATCGCAAAGATATAGCGTAGGACTCTCCTCTTCATCATTTCGTGTGTCCTAACGAGATATGATTGATCTCTTGGCTCTAGACTCGATTAGTGCACTTTTAGTGGTGGGAGGCTGGAGCAGATACCACATATTAAATATCAACTATCTCGGAGTGAGAAAATCAATAAAAGTCGTGTTGATATCTGTGACAATATAACAAACTTCTTTTGAGAGAAGCCTGAGTCAGCTGTGAAAGGTTGTGCATTGCATCACTGGGTCCATGATGTGTTGTCTTCTTGATGTGTTGACCCAGTTTCTGCCTAAGTCGTATGGAGAGCTTCTTTCTTTTCACCCTTTATCCTTACATTTCTTTTTCATTGTTCAACCCCTTCAATGCTTACCAAGACATCATCACTAGCACCTTGTTGTGATTGTTCCAGTGCTAGCTTCAGTACTTAGTCGGCATTCAGCTACGTTCACATTGTACTCCATCTTTCCTAAGGACTTATAATAATCTTTTGGATTGTCTGTAAAACCTGCATACTTTTACCATGAACAGTACACTTAGTAAACATACGAACAAACTAAAACTTTCCTTTTATAGCATGAACACGTGTCACGAATATTAAATTCAGAAACTACGTACGGGTTATAACACGATAAGTATTAAGTACGTGATATTACACGATAATATATTAACCATAATAATTATAATCACGAACATGAAATCATGAACGTTAAATCACGAACACGTAACTACGTGTGTATTTATTATTATACGATAAATATCATTTATGTACAAGATTTATTATAACACGAACAATTAATTATAATATAACACGAAAACACTAACGAATGAACACGTGAATTATTAGACATGAAAAATTAACGGGTTTCCCCTGTGGGCTCCTTATAGCTGCGGATACAAGAGAAGAAGAGGGCCCATGCCAAGTTTGGTTTTTAACTAAATAAACAAAAAGGGAAAACCCTTTTCATACTACAGAGTTTTCTAAAAAATAAAAAACCCTAGCCTCCCTTGCATTCTCTCTTGTCGTCAGCTACATCAACAACAAAAGGGGTGTTTTTTGATTTTGGTGATTGAAATCAAGTGTTAGTGTTCGTGTTATTGTTTCTTATTCGATTCACGCATTCGGTAAACCCTTTTAATCCTTTTCTTTTGTTATTTTAATTATAATCAAGAACACATAATTATGTAATGTTAAAAACAAGTAAGAAACATGTGGGTTAATCGTGGTGTAATAAAAAAAGGGTTTCTGGTTCGGGTTTGGTTTGGCCGATGTAAGAACCGAGAGCCATAGGCTCCCGGTGGTCGTTGTATCACCACCAACAGAGACCTAATGGTCTCGGTGTGGGCTTGGTGTCTCGGCAGCAGGGAACAAGGACCCTGACGCAAGTCAGGGTGGCCTTGTGGTTCGGTTGGTCTCGGCGTAGCAGCAAGAACACCACCGGTCTAAGACCGGTGGCTGTTTGGGTCAAGGAGGGGGAACGCACGCGGTAGTAGGGGGACCACCGGCTAACTGCCGGTGGGAACTTGTTGTGGGCAGTGGCTAGCTGAGGCAGACTAGGGGCAAAACACCGGCTGCAGCCGGTGGTGAAATTGCACTAGTAGTGGCAACCGGCTAGGCCGGGTAGCCACTGCTAAAGGGGTGTTTGGTTCGGTCCGGGTCATGGGGATCCGTTCCGGTTCATGTTGTAGTCTAATTAAAACACGGGTACACTCACGGGATTAATTTTACAAGTATATTATTTATACAAGCACATTTTTACAAGGCAAATTAAATTAATTAACCATGCTATTATAATTAATTTAATTAATCAAGGGCTCAGGTTATATTAGTTATAAGAAATAATACATGTGTTAACCTAAGTATTTTTCACCATTTAAATTAGACTATAGTGTTAATTAATTATTTAAAACATGGACTATAATTAATTAATAAACATGACTTAGGTTATAATTAAAAAATATTAATGCATGTTTAACCTAAGTATTTTATATGCTTTAATTTAATTAAGTCATGCTTATATTTAATTAAATCATATAACCAATAGTTTATTAAATTAACATGATACTATTAATAAACTATACAAATAATTACATGACTTATGATATTTAACCAGTAAACTTAAGCTTATATTATTAGCTTATTAATCCAACTTATTTCTAAATATGGAAACTTTTTATTTCAGGAAACTTACTATTTTTGGAAACTTTTAATTTTTAGAAACTGATCTATTTTTAGAAGCTAATCTAGTTTTGGAAACTTTTTATTTTTAGAAACTTTCTATTTTTTGGAAACTTTCTATTTTAGGAAACCTTCTATTTTTAGAAAGTTACTTATTATTACACAACAAGTATAATAATACAAGAATACAAGTTAATACTAAACCAGAATACATAGAATACATGATAAACACAGTATAACTTTAAAATCAGTAAAACAAGACAAGAACATATAAAACAAGATAAGACATGATATAATTAGTTACGAACTCAGTAAACAGAATACTTATACATGTCCCCTATTTATGTAGCATTAGTGAGATCGGGGTAGGACTTTCATTCTTTCGTCTTCTTCGTTTACTGGACACAAGGTATGGATTTCCCGTCCTTTAGTATGGACATTCTTTCCTTATTAGGATTCCCCGTTTGCAGCCAACTGTTTTCCCAGTATTGTTTTATATGTTTGATACATATGATGGAATAATTTCCTAAGCCATATACATGCATGACCAATATCACCTAGTCATGGAGGTACCCCACGGCGGAGTGATTGCTCGTGGCGTCCCTTTTCAGTTTTGGCCATTATATTATGTTATCACGTGGGGCGTATGGGTGAATCCTAGTTACATGTTTTTACAGGATATTCATGGTGAATGCGTTGTGTGCCTTGCATCCTTGACAAGGAGTTGATCCCTCCTACCCAGACTATTTAATTAGAGGCAACCCCTCTAATTGCATGACGAGGTCTCCTCTCCAAGTATTCATGCATGGTGGAACCTCATGACCTATATGGGCCATTGGCTAATTAATACAGATTTTACATAAAAACATAAGTCTTTTCAAACTATAAAACTAGTGTTATGAACATGTTTCCAGGTTACTTCGGACATACATTTCCGCTGCTATTGGTCTTTTATGCTTATGTTATTCCATGCTATACTTGTATATCCGTTCACTAGGCGTTATGCTCAGCCATTTTCCTTTCATGTTCCCAAACGGCAGGTACTCAAGGGCGCTCGTATACTTTAAGTGTACGTGCATATGGATTGGAAGCTATCTAGCCTTCTCTACTTTATGCATTTCATCAAACATATTGCTACTTATTTCTTTGGACATTTTTTAGTACTTTTCCATTACAGTACTTATGTTTGTGTGTGATGAGCTTATACTTGGACTACCGAAGTTTGTTTCCGGTATTTCCATTCATGGTCAATTAATGTTTTTAAGACATTCACCTTGTATGCTTTGATGACACGCCATAATCATGCGTGACATTCCATTTACCAAAATAGGATGTTACAATTATGGTATCAGAGCCAAGGCTTAGACTTGTAGGCTCTCAAAACATGACCTGTGATTAGTGGGTTATCACCATGGTCTTCCTAGAACTGATAGTTTGTTTTCATGCATTTATATCATGTATCATTGTCGTAGGAATTTTGACTAAGTAATGGTTGGTACAGGACTGGCCATATTTAGTCGCATGTGCTTTTAAATAATCGTGTTGTTTTGATGAACTGACCCATAGGCGTTCATCTTCGTCATGTCATTTTGTTTAGGTGAATCGACCCAAAGGCGTTCACCCAAACCCATGTTATTTCATCATCATGCATTCATACACTGTTCTCATGATTTATTGGCATAATTTTTTTTCATATATATATATATATATATATATATATATATATATATATATATATATATATATATATATATATATATATATATATATATATATATATATATATATATATATATATATATATATATATATATATATATATATATATATATATATATATATATATATATATATATATATATATATATATATATATATATATATATATATATATATATATATATATATATATATATATATATATTATGTTGTAATCAGTTAAATCATGCATTTTGTTTTATACTGTCAGATGGTTCTCACACGCGAGCATGAACAACTCAATGCAGCAGTTCAAACTGCGATGCATGCCATGCTTCTCAACTGAGGAATGAAATCAGGGCCGAGGTGCAAGCTGCCAACAATCAACACCAACACCAGCGTCAGAATCCTCCTCCTCCTCCTCCAGCTACACTGATCACATGGCTAGAGCGATTCAACAAGCAACGTCCGCGATCCTTCGAGAAGACTGACAGCCCCAATGAGGCTGAGAGTTGGCTAGCTCATATTGAGAAGATATTTGATGCAATGGGTCGTGACCCTGTCTTCAAGGAAAGGTTTATCTGTTAAAAGTTTGAAGGAGACGTCCTTGGATGGTGGAAATCAGTGAACCAGTCTGAGGGAGGCGACAATTGGGTGGTTGGCTTGACTTGGGCTCAGTTCAGGGAGTTGGTTATAGGGAAGTTCTTCCCCAAGGCTGAGCAGGATAAGCTGAAGAGGGAGTAATACGGGATTAGGCAGAGAGCTGGGGAGAACAGCAACAAGTTCATGCAGCGGTTTCTTCGTTTGGCTGGTTTTCTTGGCGCGACAGCAGGTACTGCTGAGGAGCAAGCATACCACTTTTACTGGGCTCTTCGTACATCGGTCACCAATAACTTGGTGTGTGCTACCTTCAACACGGTGGCACAAGTAGCTGATGCAGCACGTAAATTGGAGATGTTGCAGGAGAGGGATGAGTTTGAAGTGACAACAAGACCCGAGAAGAGGTATATTCGTCACTCAGCGATGATCATTTCAATTCATTCAGTACTATCCAAATATTTATCTTTCTCTATAAATTGCTTCTTTCAGGCAGAAGACTGGGGACCGGTCTCAACCGGCTACTCAACAATAGCCTAGCCAAAACAAGGGTAACGGTCAGACTTAAGACCGCTCTGCTTCAGATAGGCGTGACGGTAATGATAATTACCGTAAAACGCTAGCAACTCCAACAACAGCAGGTCCCTAAACTTACTCATTTCTTATGTTACATGCTTATAATTCATAATTCTGACACTTCAGCATCTTCTACCAGGAATCATGGCAACAGAAGGGAGCAGGACCGCAGAGGATCACAACCCAACCGTGCAGCTATTATATGTATTATGTCTTATGATTTTCTGCATTGTCCTGGTTATACCCATAAACCATGTCTCGTGTATACTTTTTTGAACAGGCTCCCAGCCAGCAAGGGCACCTGTTGGAGGGTATACTCAACCTCTCTGCACTACCTGCAACCGCAGGCACCCAGGGCCATGTCACCGTGACACCAATTCTTGATTCAAGTGTGGCCAGCCAGGCCATCGCATGAAGGACTACCGCAAGGGTGAGATAGAGGGCACATCTAGACATGCCGACTCTAAGACACCTCCTACTACTGGACGGGTGTACACGACCTCGCGTGATCAGGCCAACAAGTCAACAGGTACCATCACTGGAATCTTGTATATGTATGGTCAGGCTGCATGGGTTCTATTTGACACGGGTGCTACTCATTCGGTCATCTCTACTGCTTATGCCAAGAATGTTAGAGTATCCTCTATGACATTAGACAATGTCTTAAACATTTCCACGTCCTTACGAGACTCTGTACGAATAACACATGGGTACAAGAGTCTTCCCCTCGAGTTTGACGATAAGATTCGCCCAGTTGACGCACTTCCATTGGACATGTGCGATTTTGACATGATATTAGGCATGGACTGGCTATCGGAACATCATGCTACCATTGACTGCCATTCATATCGGGTCATCTTCGGTGATGTAAATGCACCAGAGTACATTCACAATGGTTTTATACCCGGAAGGTTTGTACAAATAATTTCAACCTTACAAGCACGTGCATTACTGTCACATGGTTGCGAGGGCTATCTTGCTACTGTTCATGATCTGGAGGCTGAATCTCCATCTATCCAGAATCAGCCGATCATGTCAGAATTCCCAGATGTGTTTCTAGAAGAACTTCCAGGCATACCACCTGCTCGTGAAGTAGAGTTTAATATTGAGCTCATCCCAGGAGCTGAGCTAATATCCAAGGCTCCTTATCGCATGGCTCCCATAGAGCTGAAGGAGTTAAAGGAGCAACTGAAGGAACTGTTGGAACGCGGTTTCACCGACCTATTGCTTCTCCATGGGGCGCACCGGTTCTATTCGTAAAGAAGAAGGACGACAGTATGCGTATTTGCATCGATTACCGTAAGCTTAACAAGATCACCATCAGGAATAGATATCCGTTACCACTCATTGATGATCTGTTTGACCAACTCTAAGGGGCCAAACATTTCTCCAAGATTGATCTGAGGTCGGGCTATCATCAATTACGGGTTAAGGAGCAGGACATCGCTAAGACTGCTTTTCGTACACGTTATGGGCACTACGAATTTGTAGTCATGCCATTTGTCCTTACCAATGCTCCAGCTGTTTTCAAGGACTTGATGAACCGTATCTTCCATGAGTTTATGGACAAGCTCGTCATTATCTTCATTGACGATATTCTGATTTTCTTTAAGTCAAAGGAGGAACACGAAGACCATCTTCGTACCGTTTTACAGATACTTCGCCAAAAGCGAATGTACGCTAAATTCTCCAAATGTGAATTCTGGTTAGACAAGGTGGCGTTCCTAGGCCACATTGTATCAGCAGAAGGAATAAACATGGATCCAGCAAAGGTTGAGGCTATTACCACGTGGCCAAGACCGACATCAGCGACTAAAGTTCATAGTTTCCTAGTTTAGTTGGTTACTACCAGTATGTTCATAGAGAACTTTTCCCGTTTAGCACTGTCATTGACCAAACTGATGCGGAAAGGGGAGAAATTCGTCTGAACTGAAGAAAGAGAGAAGAGATTTGAAGACCTACGCATGACTTGGAACTTACAGAAGTCGTGTTTGCATTGAAGATATGGAGGCACTACTTGTATGGCGAATCATGTGATATCTTCACATATCACAAGAGCCTGAAATACATCTTCACTCAGCGTGAACTGAACATGAGGCAGAGAAGATGGTTAGAGTTGTTGAAGGATTATGACATTAATCTGTAGTATCATCCCGGCAAGGCGAATGTAGTAGCAGATGATCTTAGTAGGAAGTCGGGTATGATCAACGACATCAAGATAGAGGAAGAGATTATAAAAGACTTGGAGCGACTAGACATTGAGATCATGCTACGTGGGCATCACGGTTACTGGGCTAGTCTTAGAGTGGAACCTGAATTACTCTCTAGGATCAAGGAAGCTCAGAAGGATGATGGTGAAATTTGGGAAATAATTCAGAACTTAGAGTAGCAGACGGAGTTTCAGTTGGATGATGACGGTATCTTATGGCAGGACACCAGACTTTGTGTTCCTGATGATCCTAACTAATGGAAGCATTATTGGCTGAAGCTCATATCTCCCCATTCTCCATTCATTCTGGTTCAACCAAGATGTACCACGACATCAAGCAGTACTTTTGGTGGAGTGGTATGAAACAGGATGTTGCTACTTATGTCTCCAAACGTCTTACCTGCCAGCAGGTTAAGATCGAGCATCAGTGGTCTAGTGGTCTACTACAACCGTTAGACATTCCAGAGTGGAAGTGGGACAAGATCACCATGGATTTTGTTACCGGTCTTCCGTAGACCAAGAGGAAGCATGATGCGATTTGGGTTATCGTTGATCGACTTACAAAGTCAGCTCATTTATTACCGATCTGAAAAGATGATCCGGTTAGCAAACTCGCCGACACTTACAAGAAGGAGATCATGAGACTTCATGGTGCTCCATCCAGTATCATCTCGGACAGAGATCCTAGGTTTACTTCGCGATTTTGGAGAAGTCTGCAGAAAGATTGGAGTACAAAACTTAAGCTTAGCACGACTTTTCATCCTCAAATAGACGGACAATCGAAGCGAACCATTCAGGCATTGGAGGACATGTTTCAAGCATGTGCATTAGAGTGGACATGATATTGGGATGATTGTATCTGCTTGGTAGAGCTTGCATACAACAACAGTTGGCACGTCAACATCAAGTGTGCATCGTTTGAGATGCTGTATGGCAGAAAGTGTTGAGCCCCAATCTGCTGGGATCAGGCTGGTGAGCGAACACTTGAAGGACCGGAGATGATATAGTTGACCAACGACAAGGTCGCTGTAGCTAAGGCGAAATTACAGGAAGCTCTTGCACGTCAGAAGAGTTATGCCGACAAGCATCGTTGGGACTTACATTTCAACGTGGGAGATCATGTATTTCTTAAGGTATCACTGGCAAGTGGTGTTGGACGTTTTGGAATCAAAGGGAAACTCAGTCCTCAAATCATCGGACCGTTTGATATCATCGAACGAGTCGGTGAAGTATCGTAATATTTAGTGTTACCTCCGCAGCTAGAACAGATTATCATCCCCTTCACACGGTTCAGTATCCACTAGAACAGATTCGTGAAGATCTTACCTTCATAGAGGAACCCGAGCGAGTTCTTGACAGACAAGAACACGTCATGAGGAAGAAGACGATTCCATTCGTCAAAATCCTTTGGAGGGATCATACCGAGTGGGAAGCCACTTGGGAAATGGAGGAGTCTATCCGGGCTTCTTACCCTCATTTCAAGTTTTGACATCGGGTATGTTCCTCTTTCAGTTTACTTTATATATAATTCGGGGACGAATTATTCTTTTTAAGGGGGAAGAGTTGTAAAACCCGCATACTTTTACCATGAACAGTACGCTTAGTAAACATACGAACAAACTAAAACTTTCCTTTTATAGCATGAACACGTGTCACGAATATTAAATTCAGAAACTACGTACGCGTTATTACACGATAAGTATTAAGTACGTGATATTACACGATAATTATTAACCATAATAGTTATAATCACGAACATGAAATCATGAACGCCAAATCACAAACACGTAACTACGTGTGTATTTATTATTATACGATAAATATCGTTTACTTATAAGTATTTATTATAACACGAACAATTAATTATGATATAAAACGAAAACACTAACGAATGAACACGTAAATTATTAGACATGAAAACTTAACGGGTTCCCCTGTGGGCTCCTTATAGCCGCGAACACAAGAGAAGAAGAGGGCCCAGGCCCAGTTTGGTTTTTAACTAAATAAACAAAAAAGGAAAAACCCTTTTCATTCTATAGAGTTTTGTAAAAAAATAAAAAACCCTACCCTGCCTTGCCTTCTCTCTTTCCACCGGCTACATCAACACCTAAAGGGGTGTTTGTTTGATTTTGGTGATTGAAATCAAGTGTTAGTGTTCGTGTTATTGTTTCTCATTCGATTCACGCATTTGGTAAACCCTTTTAATCCTTTTCTTTTAGTCTTTTTACTAGAATCAAGAACACATGATTATGTAATGTTAAAAAAAGTAATAAACATGTTGTTTAATCATGGTGTATTAAAAAAGGTTTGTGGTTCGGGTTTGGTTTGGCTGAAGCAAGAACCACCAACCAAGACCTAATGGTCTTGGTGTGGGCTTGGTGTCTCGGCAGCAGGGAACAAGGACCCCGACGCAAGTCGGGGTGGCCTTGTGGTTCGGTTGGTCTCGCCGCAACAGCAAGAACACCACCGGTCTAAGACCGGTGGTTGTTTGGGTCAAGCAGGGGGAACGTACGCGGCAGCAAGGGGACCACCGGCTAACTGCCGGTGGGAACTTGTTGTGGGCAGTGGCTAGCCGAGGCAGACCAGGGGCAAACCACCGACTGCAGCCGGTGGTGAAATGCACTAGCAGTGGCAACCGGCTAGGCCGGGTAGCCACTGCTAAGGGGGTGTTTGGTTCGGTCCGGTTCATGGGGATCCGGTCCGGTTCATGTTGTAGTCTGATTAAAACACGGGTACACTCACGGGATTAATTTTACAAGTATATTATTTATAAAAGCACATTTTTACAAGGCAAATTAAATTAATTAACGACGCTATTATGATTAATTTAATTAATCATAGACTTAGGTTATATTAATTATTAGAAATAATACATGTGTTAACTAAGTATTTTTCACCATTTAAATTAGACTATAGTGTTAATTAATTATTTAAAATATGGACTATAATTAATTAATTAACATGACTTAGGTTATAATTAATAAAATATACATGTTTAAACTAAGTATTTTATATGCTTTAATTTAATTTAATTATGCTTATATTTAATTAAATCATATAACTTATAGTTTATTAAATTAACATGATACTATTAATAAACTATACAAATAATTACATGACTTATGATATTTAACCAGTAAACTTATGCTTATATTATTAGCTTATTAATCCAGCTTATTTCTAAATATAGAAACTTTCTATTTCAGGAAACTTACTATTTTTAGAAACTTTCTACTTTTAGAAACTGATCTATTTTTAGAAGCTAATCTATTTTTGGAAACTTTCTATTTTTTGGAAACTTTCTATTTTTTGGAAATTTTCTATTTTAGGAAACCTGCTATTTTTAGAAAGTTACTTATTATTACACAACACGTATAATAATACTAGAATACAAGTTAATACTTAACCATAATACATAGAATACATGATAAACACAATATAACTTTAAAATCAGTTAAACAAGACAAGAAACAAGCTAAGACATGATATAAGTAGTTACGAACTCAATAAACAGAATACTTATACATGTCCCCTATATATGTAGCATTAGTGAAATTGGAGTAGGACTTTCATTCTTTCGTCTTCTTTGTTCACTGGACACAAGGTACGGATTTCCCGTCCTTTAGTATGGACATTCTTTCCTTTTTAGGATTCCTCGTTTCCAGTCAGTTGTTTTCCCAGTATTGTTTTATATGTTTGATACTTATGATAGAATAATTGCCTAAGCCATATACATGCATGACCAGTGTCACCTAGTTATGGAGGTACCATAATCATAACACTGGAGGCAACAGTGTTATGACTTCCCCACGGCGGAGTGATTGCTCGTGGCGTCCCTTTTCAGTTTTGGCCATTATATTATGTTATAATGTGGGGCGTATGGGTGCATCCTAGTTACATGTTTTTTATAGGATTTTAATGGTGAATGCGATGTGTGCCTTGCATCCTTCACAAGGAGTTGATCCCTCCTACCTAGACTATTTAATTAGAGGCAAACCCTCTAATTGCATGACGAGGTCTCCCCTCCAAGTATTCATGCACGGTGGAACCTCATGACCTATATGGGTTATTGGCTAATTAATACAGATTTTACATAAAAACATAAGTCTTTTCAAACTATAAAACCAGTGTTATGAACAAGTTTCCAGGTTACTTAGGACATACATTTCCGCTCCTACTGGTCTTTTATGCTTATGTTATTCCATGCTATACTTGTATATTCGTTCACTGGGCGTTATGCTTAGCCGTTTTCCTTTCATGTTCCCAAATAATAAGTACTCAAGGGCGCTCGTTGACTTTAAGCGTATGTGCATATGGATTGGAAGCTATCTAGCCTTCTCTACTTGATGCATTTCATTATACATTTTGCTACTTATTTCTTTGGACATTGTTTAGTCCTTTTCTATTACAGTACTTATGTTTGTATGTGATGAGCTTATACTTAGACTACCGATGTTTGTTTCGGTATTTCCATTCATGGTCAATTAATGTTTTTAAGACATTTACCTTGTATGCTTTGATGACACGCCATAATCACGCGTGACATTCCATTTACCAAAATGGGGTGTTACATTGTCCCTGGGAAGATCCCTCCGGTTCTGATTGGATCATAGGACATATGTCTAACCACCCTTTTGACACCAATAACGTCTTGAATTAAAAATGTTGTGGGTATGAGATCGTAACCATAAAACCATAAACTTTCAAGTGGTTTCAAGAAATGCTCCCCCTTCACATGTGCATCGGTAATTGAAAGTGTTTCGCACATGTGGGTAAGAGTTAAAACTGCTTGAGTCTTGCGAAATAGATCACATTTTAATCATATTTTCTCCCCTATCTCTAATATATATAATCTTTGATATTAGAGATACCAAATTTGATTAAAATATATCGCGAACAATAGTCTTGAAAATCGGGAGAAAAATGTGTCTTAATAGCATGAATTTTTGGAACCCCCCGCCCAAAAAAAAAATTGATCCAATTGAATTGTCATTGTGAGGGTGTGATCAACATTCACTTTTTGAGTGTAGGAGTTGAAAGAATTGATCCAATTGAAAGATTCTGAATAATCATTGAAAAATTCTTGAAAAAAAATGTGTTCAACGCTTTTTTGAAAAATCCATTTCTTTTTGGCGACATGGTTTTTCGAAAGCATAAACTTGAGTTCATAGACTTTGAATGCCTTAAAGAATCTACTCAAGGGTAAGAAGATTTCTCTTCTTTTGTTGAGGGTAAGGGCACTAAATCGTACACTCCCCCGTGAATATAGATCCGGGTTGCAATCTAAAAGTGATTACAAGCCATTGTGTTGAGCTTAAAACGTTGAATGTTTTTTGACAAGCTCAACCCAAGATAGATTACTATACCCGTTGTTTGGAAAAATTGTCCAAAAAAGACATTTTCCTTTATAAAAAATAGAAATGACATGTTTTGAAAAATATTTACAACTTTCATTCAAGCTTTATGTACATACCCGTGTCGTTATTGAGCGACATTTCTAGGCACGTCCGTATTATCGATACTGAAAGACATGTCGAGAAGAATATTTTTGGATTTTCAAAGATTTTTAATTTTGTGTATTGCTTTTATATGTTTTATATTTTTGTATTTTGTTTTTTTAATGATATTTATAAGTAGATGTTTGATATATGAATCAAACAGGCAGCCAGAATCTCCAATTCTGCTGGAGTCAAACATCTCATACCAATTTTCCTAACGAGGTACTCAAACCTATGTTTCGACAGAGCTTTCGTAAACAAGTCGGCTAATTGGTAATCTGTTCCAACAAAGTATAGTTCAACAATACAACGTTCAACTTGTTTCTTTATGAAGTGATATCTGACATCAATGTGCTTCATGCGGGAATGTTGTACCGGATTGCAGGAGATGGCTATGGCCGACTTTGAGTCACAATACATAGGTACTTTATCAAAGGGGAAGCCATAATCCGTGAGTTTTCTCATCCAAAGAACTTAAGCACAACATGCAGATAGAGACACATACTCTGCTTTGGCTGATGAAAGTAACGTGCAATCCTGCTTCTTGGAAGACCATCCCACGAGCTTATCTTGTCCTAGAAATTGTGCACCACCAGAAGTACTTTTCTGAGTATCAAGACACCCTACATGATCAGAATCTGAATAGGTTGTTAGAAAGAAATCGGTTTTCTTTCGGATACCAGAGTCCCAAAAGAATGGTATTCTTGAGGTACCGAAATATTCGTTTAACCTCATTGAGGTGCTTTTCAGTAGGTCTGGCTTGATATCGTGCACAATATCATGTTGCATGTGCAATATCTGGTACGCTCGCTTTCAAGTACATGAGAGACCCGATCATGGAACGATATTTCGTTTGATCTATGGGTAATCCCTCTAAGTCAGCATCTAGGGATGTTGTGGATAATGGTGTCCTAACTGGGTCACATGAGGTCATACCATGCTTTTTGATTATCTTTTGACAATACTTAGCTTGGTTAATAAAGATACCACGTGGGGATTAGTGAACTTGAATTCCTAGAAAGAATTTTTGTTCGCACATCATTGACATTTCAAATTTGTTGTGCATTAGTTTTTCAAACCATTTTGAAAGTATTGGGTTTGTAGACCCGAAAATCATGTCATCACGTAAATCTGCACAAGCAAAATGTCATCCCCATATTTATATATGAACGAAGTTAGATCAATGGAACTTTTTGAGAAACCTTTGGATACCAAAAATTTCGAGAGCTCATCGTACCACGCCCTTAGAGCTTGCTTTAGTCCATATAGTGCCTTGTGGAGACGATACACCTTGTCAAGATAATGTGGATTGATGAATCCTTCAGGCTGCGTGACATAGACTTCTTCTTGCAAAGGACCGTTAAGAAATGTCGTCTTCACGTCTATTTGATAAACAGTAAATCCCTTATGTGCAGCATAAGAAAGGAAAATCCTGACCGCTTCAAAATCAATTCCCTCTTTCTGGCCATACCCCTTAGCCACTAGCCTAGCTTTGTTCTTGATGATTGTGTTTACTTCATCCATCTTATTTTTCCAGATCCAACGAAGATTTAACGGAATAACATCGTATGGTCTTTCAGCAAGTTCCTAGACTTTAAGTCTTTCAAATTGAAGAAGTTCATCTTGCACCGATTCAATCCAAGCATGATCAGCCATGGCTTCTTTGATGTTTTTCGGTTCAGCTGTACTTACGACGAGTGCGAACATACAAACATCGCCATCGGTTGCTAGTTGTCGTCTCGTATGAACGGGTTGTGAAGGGTTTCCAATTACTTGAACCAAAGGGTGATCTCGGGTCCAATGATGTGTTGAAGGATGTCATTGATAGAACGTGTGATATTTGACGGATCAACATGGCGAGTAGAAGACTCTCCAGTTTCGTGTACCGATGTACCGAATGGATTGTGAAAATCGTCATCTTCAGATAATGCATTGGCTGCTTGATTTGTGTTCCCTGAAGCAATGATAGTAGTTTTGGATGTTGTAGGATCGATGGTGGATGAGGTATTATGAGGAGGCAAATCTGCAGCAACCCGTGTTGAAGTAGATGAAGTTGTATCATTTTGTTGATGATGATCGGTATCATCATTCGTATCATGAGTAACAGTGGAAGACTTTGATACAACATATTTCTCTCCCGTGAAATATTCATCAAACATTGGTCCATATAACATTTCCAACTCTTTAATTGTCATGTACACTGTCATATCTGCTCTTAGAACATTTCCTTGAACCAGTTTTGAACTTGACGGTTCATTGTCGTGGTCTTGAGTTCTGAGTTCCGTGCGGTTGTGCACATAAGTCTTTTGTCGTTGTGGATTGGGACTTAAACTGTTTTTTCAAGTGCCATTTCTTGTAATTCATCAAATATGATATGAATAGTCTGGACTATCAATTTTGTTCTCTTGTTGTAAACTCTATATCCCTTAGACTGAGTTGCATATCCTACTAGAATACATGCATCACCTTTTTCTTTCATCTTATCCAAATTTTCACCATCTCGTATTATGTAACAAGTACATCAAAAAACGTGAATGTGTTTGAGTGAAGGTTTTCGATCATGAATTATGTGATATGGTGTATTTTCGTGTCTTGGAATGATTAAGGAACGGTTTTGTGTGTAGCATGCGGTTGACACGGTTTCGGCCCAAAAGAATAGTGGAAGTTTTGAAGCGGAAAATAATTTTCGAGCAGACTCAACTAAAGTACGGTTTCGTCTTTCAACAACGTCGTTTTGTTCGGGTATTCGAGAAATAGATGTTTCATGTTCAATCCCTTCTTCTTCAAAATATTTCTTCGGAGTTGAATTCAAAAATTATGTTCCTCTGTCGGTGCGAACTACTCTTACTTGAGCTTGAAGACCACGTTGTATCTGCTTAAGGAAGTTGATGAGAACTTCGGGTGTTTCATCCTTGGACCTCAAGAAGTGAGTCCACGTGTACCTTGAGTAGTCATCGACAATTACCAAAATGTATATCTTCCCATTGATACTTTGAACATGTATGAGACAACACAAATCCATATGAAGAAGATCTAACCGTCCTTTAGAGCTTGGTGTAGTCATTGTCTTGAAACTACTTCATTTATCTTTACAAAGTTCACAAGAAGAACAAAGATGATATTTGATGAATTTCAAGCTTGGAAGGCCTCTCACAATATCTTTCTTGGAAAGTAAGTTGATGGTATTAAAATTGAGATGAGATAGACGTTGATGCCATAACCATGCCTAAGTCGTTGAAGCTTTAGCCATGAAGCAAATTGAAGTTGTAGAAGATGTGTATTGTAGTGAGATTGTGTAAAGATCTGTACCCCGTGAACCAGTGAGTAAATCATTCGCATCTCACGAACTAAACATGTCTTCTTTCTGAAAGTAACCTCTAAATCTGCATCACAAAATTGACCAACCAAGAAAATATTGTGATTGAGCCCTTCGACGTAGTATACCCTTTTGATCGTGATATCCCCATGAACCAAATCTCCATATCCTAGGATCGGTGCAAATTGATCATTACCAAATCAGACCGTACCCAGGAACTTCTCCACAGAGTTAATTAGAAGCTTGAAATTCCCGGTCATGGTTTAAAGAAATAGAATGTTAAGGAAGAGAATCTGGGTAGAATGTTGAAACGTTGTTTGTAGTAAAGTCGAATGGAATGAGATATTTTGAGAATAGGATTTAGTTACCATTGTGTCCGTCTGAGGAAGGTGCTTTAGGAGTGCGAGATTTAGTGATGAATGAATCTCATAAGTCCAAGTATTCAATACATCCTGGAGCACACAAGATGTATCAAGACCTTAAGAAAGTGTATTGGTGGCCGAATATGAAAGCACATATTGCTCAGTATGTTAATAAGTGTTTATTTTACTTGTGCGAAGGTAAAAGCTGAACATAAGAAACCGTCTGGATTATTGGTGCAACCTAAAATTCCTTAGTGTAAATGGGAGAAAAATACTATGGATTTTGTGACAGGTTTGCCAAGGACTTCTAGTGATTGTAATATGATATGGGTGATTGTGGATAGATTGACTAAGTCTGCTCACTTTTTACCAATGAAGAAGACGGATAGTATGGAAAGATTGACGACAGTGTATGTGAAGGAGATTGTTTGTCGACATGGTGTGCCTTTGTCTATAATTTCGGATCGTGATAGTAGGTTTACCTCAGAGTTTCAGAAATATCTACAGAAAGTGATGCGAACGGAGTTAAGCTTGAGTACAACATATCATCCAGAAACTGATTGACAAAGTGAAAGGACGATTCAAACATTAGAGGATATGCTTCGAGCGTGTGTGATTGATTTTGGAAATATTTGGGATAGACATTTGCCATTGGTGGAATTTTCGTATAACAATAGTTATCAGGCTAGTATTAAAGCCGCACCATTTGAAGCTTTGTATGGACGTAAGTGTAGATATCCAGTGTGTTGGAGTGATGTAGGAGAGAGTCGATTGACTGGACCTGGAATGATTTTTGAGACAACTGAAAAGATTGTGCAAACTAAGAAGTGTTTTTTATCTGCCAGGAGTAGGCAAAAGAGTTATGGTGACAATAGGAGGAAACCGTTGGAATTTGAGGTAGGAGATATGGTTATGCTGAAAGTATCACCATGGAAGGGTGTGATTCGTTCTGGAAAGAGAGGAAAGTTGAGCCCAATATATATTGGACCTTTTAAGATTATTCAAAGGATTGGATTGGTTGCTTATAAGTTAGAATTGTCGGATGAACTTAGGGCTATTCATAACACTTTTCATGTGTCTATTTTGAAGAAGTGTTTAGAAGAAAGGGATTTGGTGATTCCATTTGAGGAAATGTAAATTGATGATAAGTTGCATTTTATAGAGGAACTTGTAGAGATTATGGATAGGGAAGTTAAAAGGTTGAAGCATAGTAAGATTCTGATTGTGAAAGTAAGATGGAATTATAGACGTGGACCTGAGTTTACCTGGGAACGTGAGGACTTCTTTAAGGATAAGTATCCTCATTTGTTCTGAGAGGGGCTAAGCGTCGGGTCGTCGCTCTCTTTAAGAAGAAGAGAATGTGATAACCTAAAACCAAGGTCATTGTCTAATCTTATTTTATGAACATTTTTTAAATTATTTTATGAACTTGAATGATTTTGCTTTTGATGGTTTAAGTTGAAACCAATGTTAGGAGACTTATTTTTACATTTTAACTAGTATGCGGATTACTAGTAAGCGTGATGCCGACGGATGCCTAGTATTTTACGTTTTATTGTCGATTGTTCGATGTTTGACGTTTTTGATGTTTTCTTTTTAGTGACGTGTTAAGTCATGTCGGGAGACGATATTATTTTATTTATGATGCGTTTTAACTTTTGAGAAGTATTTTTATGAAGCCCGAGTCCCGTGAATAGTGATTGACATGTTTGGATTATCTTGAATCGTAGATTCCCATGCAAAATACATTTCCACCACTTCACGCATATTAAAATCTACTTTCATCTTCAATTCTCTCAGCTTTTCCCTAGCTAAGTCATCTCCTCCATACTCCAACCTTTCTGGTTCTTCAATTATCATAACACTTAAACCAGCACTCTCATTGTCACTACCATCTTTATTACTTTCAATGGTAGTCTCTACCTTCTCCTTTTCCTCTAATTGTGCAGCCAAAATAGAATCAAAATGTACTTGTGATGCATTCTTTGGTACCTGAACCTCTTCCAAAATCCCTTTATTCTTGTCTTTAGCTTCAATAGTAGGTAAAGTGATGGATGGTACCTGTGTAGAAACATCCCTGATGATAACTGGTGGTTGGGATACACCAATCATAACCTTAAGCCTGTCAGCGTCTGATTTGCTCTTGTCAGCGCTCAAACTCTGAATGTGAGCGGCTGACTTTGTGGCTTGTTTCATCATCTCTACAAAACTTAACTTCTTAGGAGTAATCAAAGAAGCATCCATAGCTGGCTTCTCCTTCAAGCTTGTCAATGCCTCAGCTATATCCACACTCCCATATGAACCACCTTCTTGTGAGCCCTTGTCACTTAAATTTACTGCTCAATAGGTGCATCCTCCTCCCCTTTGTAAGAATCATCCCCTGAAGAAAGGACTGTAGCCTGCCTTCTCTTAGCATTGACAGCTTCCAAAACAACTGTGACAATCCGTCAATTTATGGTTGATATTTTATTCTCAAGTGTTATTTAAAAACATTATTATATTATGAACTCACTTATTTTTGGGAAGAAATTTGGATTTACGTCTTGAAGTAGCATCGACTACGTCTAAACCGGAGGATTCTACGTTACGTGCTTACGTTTACATACACCGTTTTTGGTGACAGTCCGACATTTCAGAAAATAAATTTATCCGTGAATATTATTTTGAGATCTTAATTTTCAGTTGGTTCATAAACTCACAAATTTACGAGAAGAGATTAGGACTTACGATTTTAATTTAACGTCCTTTACGACTAAACCGGAAAACTTAGGATTACGTATTTACGTTTTCGAACTCCGTTTTTGATGAGACACCTTTTATTAGATTCGTTTTGTGCCGTTGATTCATAATTTATAAAAACGTTTTTCGTAAAACGACCCGAGGGCACGCAAATCGAGGAAACTAGAATCGAGGAGTACCCGTAATTAAATGGGGATGAGACAAGATAAATCTTGCCCCACCCCCACTCATAACCGGCCACTATATGATACAACACCAAAGAGGTGTCAAGTTGCAAGCTTAATGCTTACACTTGTAAGCTAAGCTTATAAAGTAAGCTAAGCTTACCTCAAAACCACTCATTCTTCCCATTAGCTTCCATTTTCACATGCAAAACCACTCTCAAATCCTCTCACTCTCCTCTTTGAGCCGTCTACTTTCCCCCCTAAACACCCATTTTGATCAAAATTTACCATGAAATCTTATGTTATTTCTACATATAATGATGCCCTTTTGAAGATATGAAGATTGGTGCAAGTTTTAACAATCAAAAAGGAGTTTTCAAAGGAGTCAAGGGCTGATTATCATCAATGTGTTCATGTAGATGGGTGGTCTTAAAGATGGTCTTGGTTTATCACAAGTTTCCCCATCAAAATCCATGTCCTAATCACAACCTACATCATCTTGGTGGTATAAAGATTGTTCTTTCCATCTTCTAGTTATTTTGATTATGTAATATTGTATTTCTTTTACTTATGTATATGTATATGATGATGAATGATGAGTAAAAATACTATGTGGGGATTTGGTGTTGATAAATTTGATAAACATGGGTAAAAAGATGGACAAACTACATATAAAAATGGTTAAATCTTGCTTAAATGGTAGGCTGTATAAAACAGTAACTAACCACATGATAGACTGATAAATGGCAAAGTGGAATCAATATACAGTAAGTATTAGGTCTTGTACACATGTGAGAGTTGGCCATGCAATGGAATTGTTATAATGAGTGAGATATGATCAAAACAAGTTTAGAGTACAAATCTGAGTTCACTGTTTTGGACGATTTTTAGAAAATACTTAGAGGCTTATTCAACAGTAGCTATAGTAGAGTTAAATGGAGCACATATCATGTAGTTTATGTCATAAAAATTTGAGCTTCTATCTCCATATAGAACTCTAGATATGGCTGTTTTGGTGAACATGAAAATAAAAATCAGATTTTAGGAAATTAAAGTATAATAGTATTATAAGCACTCAAATAAAAATAGTATAAAATGTGAATTAAAACCCACTAACTTATATAATACATTTATATAAATATGTATAAGGATAAATAAATGGACATTTTATAAAAATGGTAGTTTGATAAGTTTTATAAGTTATAAAACTATAAACATGATTTTTACGACTTTTTCGGCTATCACCGTAAAATTAACGTTTTTGTTAAATAAAACTTAGACGGTTGGACCCGTCTAATGTAAACTTTTATAAACTCATATACTGATATAGAAACATATATAACAAGTAAAAACCGATAAAACCCGAACTATATAACATACGGACATTAACGGGCTAAGTTAACGTTATTGGACTAATAATACAACAAAATAGGCTAAAACACTTATAAACTTATTTATTGGGCTTAACCCATTTGGGCCCAACATGTAAAGTGTGATACTGATAATAAAAGTATAATTGGGCTAATATAATATACTGGGCATGTAATGGCCTATTGGGCCTAAAACATGTAAATAGGTAAAACTAGTAAACTAGTAAGAAGTTACCAACACATAACACTAAAATGAGTAAATGAGGATATGTAAACTCACTTGATCATCATATATATATATATAAAATCATCATATGTATTCATAATTGTTATTTTGATAAAGTCATTGGACAAAAGTCTAAGACGAGTATTATTTGTCTAGGTTTCCGTGATTGAAGCACGTACCGTACATCCGAATTGCCGATAACCCGCCTTCCCACATCAACGTGAGTTCATAGCCTCGCACTCTTTTAAATGTTTTTATAAATGTTTTATAAACCCGCGATGGAGATAACATGTTAGTTTTTATAAAATAGGACACCATTTGTCCCGATTGCTTGTTTATTGATTTGGACCCGAATGATTATATGACCCGATGAATGATTAAATGACCCGATAGATGAAATAAAATGGATTATTAAAGTTAGGTTATGTCACTAAAAGTCCCATTAGCATGAATTATGAACTACCGGGATTTGGTAGACGCTTATGCATATAATAGTACTATTTGGGGACGATCACCCCAGTTCGCGCCTTGACGGTTGGTCCCCGTCGTGCCACATTGATTGGTAAGCGAATTTATGTATGAGAAGATTTACATAGCGTGACCTTTGTGACAACACGCTAATTTAGATGGGCAAATTGAGTGTCGGGCTAGCTACCCGTTGTTTGGTTTAGTAAGGTAACAATGTCATGTGGCTTATAATAATCCAATTAACGAAATACTGCTATACGCACCAAATTACGATGTATTGCCTGACTAGCAATACGGGGTCATACTGTTGATATTATGTTTGTGTTTTGGTTTTCGTAAGCATATTCATATAACGGTTTTTATTTAACTTTATACAACGTCATAAGACGTATTGTATGATGTTTTTACGACATTGGCTCGTATAATGATTTTTAAGGCAAATGCCTACATTATGATTTTGACAAGGATTTGTATAAAATGATTTTGGCTATCTTATGGCCTACTACATGGATTTGTACAAAATGATTTTCGGAAATAATTTTATACGGATGTTATATTGATGGATTTTATTAAACTCTATGAATTCACTCGGCGTTATCGCTGACCTTTTCTTTTAACATGTTTTATCTCAGGTACTTGAAGGTAATTCTCGAGAAGACGACAAGAATTCATGGCCCGCACTTAAACAATTATTTCCATTCAAATGCTTTGTAAAACCTGTATGAAATATAATGACTTGGGACCTATGTAAATTTTGATATTTATGAATGGAAATGCTTTATTATTAAACGACGCGATTTTTATGCGTTGTCTATGATGTGAGTAATGTGTTATCCCGTAACACTAATTAGTCTTCCGCTGTATTGAGTTGTATAAATTTGGGGGTGTTACAGTTTGGTACCAGAGCTCTCGTTATAGAGAACGAAAGATTTTTAAAACCAAGGTTTTGAATAAAACATTTCAAAATCTTTTAACTATAAACATTTCTCTAAAAATGTCTAAAAATCTTTTGACTATAACGGTGCCGAAGAATTCTCGAGTTACCAACAAGACCAGACTGAGAAGTGTTATTTTAATATATATATATATAACTTGGATTATATATATATGATGTAAATTTTATTACATGATTGTTTGATGATTATTTTGATATTTATACGAGGTATTTATACGACGTAGATTGTCACAAAGAACCCTAAATCCCCTAGTAAATTAATCGAAGTTATTCTCGTAGGAATTCTAGCTATCCTAGATCTAAACCAAGTTGTGGATATTTATGATCCCAACAAAACGATTGATATTAGTAGGAATGTTGATATTAGTTGATTGTGATATTGAAAAAGAATTGGCGAGATTAAATCTGATATCGATGTCATGACGATCTTTCCTTATAGAGTGGAGTTTGACAAAACGTTACCACCTAGAAAGATGTCATCTGATTCGTTGTCATCCAATTCTTAAATTGAAATCGAAAGGGTGAATGTTGCACTTGAGGCTTTCATTGGAACCATTACCCAAAAGCCTCATGCCACTAATACCTTTCCGAGAAGTCTAATTGAATGTGTGAGTCATTTCATACTAGTGACTCATTTGATAATTGTTGTTGTAAGAGCTATAGGATTGGAAATTAAGTGTTGATCATATTGAGCTTTTATTGCCCTTTTAAGGTTTAATAATAAGATTGAAAGTATTGGAAAATGAGGTAGGATATCGAATTGAGTATAAAATTGGTTAAAACTTGAATAAAGTAAAATTTAAGTCGTATGGAATATGAGATTGTTAAGAGGAATCTGTTAAGTCCTGTAATTGAATTATAAGGTTTTAAATGATTGTTAGTTTGTGTTAAGGGTTGTTCCTAAACCATTGTCCAATAACGAGGATGCCTAGTGTCCAAGAAATAAATTGAAGAAATCTTCTTCTGAATTGGTACCGATGGATCTTCCGGGACAGGTGAAACCCCCATAACTCTTGTAGATTAGTATTCACTGTGGTATCTTTTAAAAATAATCCCTAACTTAACTGAGACATCAGTTGGTAGGATAAGTTCTTGGAATTGTATGACATAGTGACACGTAATGTGTTACGGTACAATTTTGACTTGTTTGTGATTAATGAAAAAGACTACCTTTGATTGCTAAATCCTACATGTATCGATGTTATCTATCTTTTATTGCTTCATCATAATGTTCACATTAGTGATACAACCATTGAACAAGTACTCATCTTGAATTGAGTTACGTTGTGGATTATTCTTTTTGAGTGCCATCGAGTTCATGAACCTCATGATTATTTGGCTAAAGCTCATTTCCTATCATATTGTAGTTAAGTTCTTGGTGAACAACTCTTCATCACTCTTTTGCAGATCACACATTGTTTTTATAAAGTTAAAACAGTATCCTTTGAGAAAATTTAATTTTCATCACAATAAGGATTATTCAAAGTGAGATTTATAAGTGATTGATATCAAAATGAAGTTGTTTATGAAACGCTTTGGAAACTTAATTATTTCCATAACAAAGAAAATCTTTGTAAATATATTTTTGATTCTTATTTAAGAATTAAGCATGAAAATGTTTTTATTATAAACATGATGATAAAATTTTTACGAACTGAGTATTGCATCGTTAATCTTGAAATTGTATATAGTTTCACGCCTACATACAATTTGGAATGGACCATGCAAGGCTGATTAGTAGTCACCATAAAAACTAATGAATAAACACTACATTTTCTTTGAAGATTGTGAAAGAATAAATTTTATGAGATCTGCAAGAAGTGAAAAATAAGGACATAGTGTTAGGGACACCTACATATGTGCCTGTAGCATTTATTCTTCTGAGTCGAATTTACTCATCTGTGGAACTTGTCTTATTTGACAATTGATATTCCCTTCTTGTCCAATTCTCCCGTGGTGAGATTCTTAGGAAAAGTATATGATTACCGAGTGTTGATACCCGACTGGATGTATCGATGTTCCTATTATTTCTTTTGATTTAATTTCATTTGAATGACCTGGGTAATGATCTGAGGAGCTTTCGAATGCGTACTCAAATTATGAAAACATGGGATATATTCATATTCATTAAATGTTTTCATCTGTATCTGATTTGAAATTCTCTCGCATAGATTATGCGTTGACCTTACTCTTTTAAGGTTAGTTATGTCTCCATATATCCTTGAATTTGTGAAGGATTATGAGTTATTATTAGTCTTTTGAGAAGTTCACATCTTATCGACGGAAATAAAACTGGAAAGTTGATAGTGCCAGTAGAATGGATTGATTGATTATGACATGACGACATTGTCTTAATTGATGGGAACTCGAATAGAATTTCCCTGAATAATAAGATGTTGATTATCAAAAGTGATGATGACCATATCTTGCATTTAGACTTGAAATTATACCGTGAGTGGTTATGAACTAGTCATAGATATTGTAATCTAGAAGAACCTAATATGAATTTATTAAAAGATACTCCTGTTATCTGAAACCTTAGGATGTATTTGTTGGTGAATTACCTAGACTTTCGCCATTAAGGCAAGATGAAATTGGTATTGATTATAATTCCGGTGCTGCACCTGTGGCTTGTGCACTGTACGTCAGCACCATCTAAATTAAAAGAATTACCGTACAACTGAGAGAGTTGTCGGAGAAAGATTTTATTCTACCAAGCTCTTCATCATGAAGAGCTATGGTGTTATCATTCCTTATGTTTACTAATTACTGTGAACTGAGTAAATTGACAATCGAAAACGATATCCATGACTCGAAATGGAAGATTTGTTCGATCATTTACAAGGTTCTAGCGCATGTTTTAAAGATTTGATTCATGGCATGGTTATCATCAAATTCGCGTCCGCGAAAAAGATTATCTATTCCAATCATTACATCCAGAACTTCTAATGAACATTATGAGTTTCACGTGATTTCGTTTGGATTGACTGATACACATGTAGCATTCATTAATTTGATGAATCACGTGTGTAGGCTGTAATTTGATAAATTCCTGCTCGTGATCATTAAGGACCATTTGTTTGTTTATAAGAATAAGAACGAGTTAATAATTAATTATAGATTGCCCTGAATTGGCCGAACAATGAAAACCTGTACCTTAAATATTTAACATATGATTAAAGACTAAATCTTTTACATTATTTGACCGTGTGATTAATAAATAATAGAATCTATATTGACTCTTTAAAAAAAAAAATTTGAGCCATCTGAGACTTTGGATGTTACCAAAAAGAAAATTGAAATATGTTTTGACAAATGTTTTAATAAAGGATTTTTAAGAGATTATTCCCTTATACACAAATCATTTATATAAACTCCTGTTTAGGGGTAAATGTTTGTTATGCCTCAAGACAACCTAAGAGGGATTGAGGAAACCATGACTTGAAATTTAAGACGACAATTTTTGCTTGTCAAATAAGAAAATTGTGACCAAAGTATAAACAAAGATTTTTCGAACAATTACGGATCTTATTAAATATTTTTGATAAATCACAAAAATCGTGTTAATTAAATTAAAAATTATTTTGAACATTTTCATATAATTGGACGGACTAAGAAATTTAAAATCTTTACGTTTACGTTTCCTAAAAATTGAATATTTATTATTTAATTAGTCGTAATAATTATCGACGCTTTAGACGTCGGATTGAGTAAAACGGATAACAATAATAGTTGAGACGAGACTAAAACTTAGAAAATATGAAGAAGAATTCATGAGTAAATTGTGGACATGATAACTATATCATCAGGAAAGGTGAACGTAATTACTGACACATTATGTAGAATATATAAAGAACCAATTAGGATGTGTTTCTTAAGTAATGATGGTACAAAATAAATTGCCGAACAATTTAAAATATAGCCGATGCTTATAAAAAGGATAATATATTAATAAAAGGGGTTCGCGGCTAATGTGAACCATTAGAATTGAGAAGCCGATGGCGCTAAATGATTAAAAGGTCACTTATGGTTGCCTAAATATGGAGGTTTGTGAAATTTAGTTATGTTGGAAACTTGTAAGTATAAGTATTCTATTTATGTCATTTCCGATTTAATGTATCATTATCAGAAGAAGTTGTACTGATGGCAAATTATGAAGGCAGACATCGCCTCATACATTAGTAAACGTCTAACTATCGCAAAGGTCATCATCTAAATTTGATTCGATTTGGGTCATCGTCGACAGACTGACCAAATCTGCTAATATCATTCCTGTTAATGATAGATTCTTGATGAAGAAATTGACTCTTTTGTATTTAAAGGAGTTGTGTAAACATGGTGTGCATGTATCGATCATCTCTATCAAGATCCTCGCTTCGCATTGAATTTCTAGAGATTTTCTCAGAAGTCATTAAGAACGAATCTTGAAGAGAGTACTGTGTACCACCCCAATCGAAGGGACGAGGTAAAGTAACGATACAAAATACTAGAAGTCTTGTTTTATGTTTGAATGATTGACCTTTAGTAATAAACCGTATAATCGCTTTCCTTAGGAAAGATTATTATTAATAACTATCGTATTAGGATCGAGATCGAATCTTGTTAAGATTTAAAAATTAGAGCATCTGTAAGCAGGAGTTGAGATGAAGACACCCGACATACACCCATTGTGAGTTGGACATGTCTTTTAGGTTTAAGGTTTCCTATGATGGCAAACCTAACCTTACAAAATACTCGACCCGCGAGACCTGAAATGATTATTGAAATTAGGATCTGATTATTGACTGCCGGTAGTGGGCAGGAGGTTATGTTATATGAAATGTAGATCTTGAAGTGCCAGATGGGTAGCGAAGTTATGCCAAAAATTTTAACCATGGAAAATGAATTGATGATCTGGAAGATCATGGGATATAAGTCCCCGTTGTATGGGACCATTGAGATGATGTAAAAGATTTGTTTGAAAGGCATATAAGCTGGATCTACCCTAGGACTTCAAGAGCTGCGTGAATTATGTTTCGTAAATCGAACTTAATAAATATCTATCATGTGAAAATCTGAATTCTTCTTGATAAAGTTTAGATCGGCGAAAAGTTGCATTCATCAAAAACCCGTGAACATCATGGATAGAGAAAGTAAGTCAACATTAAGCCTGATCTTATTCCCGTAGTTATGTTTGATGAAACTCGCGTATTTTAATGAATTACACTTGTGAGAAAATACCGAATGTGGAGGAAATACCCACATGGCTTTAACTATATAAGAAGCGAGTAGTAAGGTAAGATGATCTCTGAGGACAAAGATCCTGTTTAGGGGTAAATGCTGTGACAATCCGTCAATTTATGGTTGATATTTTATTCTCAAGTGTTATTTAAAAACATTATTTTAATGTTATATTATGAACTCACTTATAATTTGGATTTACGTCTTGAAGTAGCATCGACTACGTCTAAACCGAAGGATTCTACGTTACGTGCTTACGTTTACATACACCGTTTTTGGTGACAGTCCGACATTTCAGAAAATAAATTTATCCGTGAATATTATTTTGAGATTTTAATTTTGAGTTGGTTCATAAACTCACAAATTTACGAGAAGAGATTAGGACTTACGATTTTAATTTAACTTCCTTTACGACTAAACCGGAAACCTTAGGATTACGTATTTACGTTTTTGAACTCCGTTTTTGATGAGACAATTTTTATTAGATTCGTTTTGTGTCGTTGATTCATAATTTATAAAAACGTTTTTCGTAAAACGACCCAAGGGCACGCAAATCGAGGAAACTAGAATCGAGGAGTACCCGTAATTAAATGAGGATGAGACAAGATAAATCTTTCCCCACCCCCACTCATAACCGGCCACTATATGACACAACACCAAAGAGGTGTCAAGTTGCAAGCTTAATGCTTAAACTTGTAAGCTAAGCTTACAAAGTAAGCTAAGCTTACCTCAAAACCACTCATTCTTCCCATTAGCTTCCATTTTCACATGCAAAACCACTCTCAAATTCTCTCACTCTCCTCTTTGAGCCGTCCACTTTCCCCCCTAAACACCCATTTTGATCAAAATTTACCATGAAATTTTATGTTATTTCTACATATAATGATGCCCTTTTGAAGATATGAAGATTGGTGCAAGTTTTAACATCCAAAAAGGAGTTTTCAAAGGAGTCAAGGGCTGATTATCATCAATGTGTTCATGTAGATGGGTGGTCTTGAAGATGGTCTTGGTTTATCACAAGTTTCTCCATCAAATCCATGTCCTAATCACAACCTACATCATCTTGGTGGTATAAAGATTGTTCTTTCTATCTTCTAGTTATTTTGATTATGTAATCTTGTATTTCTTTTATTTATGTATATGTATATGATGATGAATGATGATTAAAAATATTATGTGGGGATTTGGTGTTGATAAATTTGATAAACATGGGTAAAAAGATGGACAAACTACATGTAAAAATGGTTAAATCTTGCTTAAATGGTAGGCTGTATAAAAACAGTAACTAACCATATGATAGACTGATAAAATGGCAAAGTGGAATCAATATACAGTAAGTATTAGGTCTTGTACACATGTGAGAGTTGGTCATGCAATGGAATCATTATAATGAGTGAGATATGATCAAAACAAGTTTAGAGTACAAATCTGAGTTCACTATTTTGGACGATTTTTAGAAAATACTTAGAGGCTGATTCAACAGTATCTATAGAAGAGTTAAATGGAGCACATATCATGTAGTTTATGTCATAAAAATTTGAGCTTCTATCTCCATACAGAACTCAAGATATGGCTGTTTTGGTGAACATGAAAATAAAAATCAGATTTTGGGAAATTAAAGTATAATAGTATTATATAAGCACTCAAATAAAAATAGTATAAAATGTGAATTAAAACCCACTAACTTATATAATACATTTATATAAATATGTATAAGGATAAATAAATGGACATTTTATAAAAATGGTAGTTTGATAAGTTTTATAAGTTATAAAACTATAAACATGATTTTTACGACTTTTTCGGCTATTACCGTAAAATTAACGTTTTTGTTAAATAAAACTTAGACGGTTGGACCCGTCTAATGTAAACTTTTATAAACTCATATACTGATATAGAAACATATATAACAAGTAAAAACCGATAAAACCCGAACTATATAACATACAGACATTAACGGGCTAAGTTAACGTTATTGGACTAATAATACAACAAAATAGGCTAAAACACTTATAAACTTATTTATTGGGCTTAACCCATTTGGGCCCAACATGTAAAGTGTGATACTGATAACAAAAGTATAATTGGGCTAATATAATATATTGGGCTTGTAATGGGCCTATTGGGCCTAAAACATGTAAATAGGTAAAACTAGTAAACTAGTAAGAAGTTACCAACACATAACACTAAAATGAGTAAATGAGGATATGTAAACCCACTTGATCATCATATATATATAAAATCATCATATGTATACATAATTGTTATTTTGATAAAGTCATTGGACAAAAGTCTAAGACGAGTATTATTTGTCTAGGTTTCCGTGATTGAAGCACGTACCGTACGTCCGAATTGCCGATAACCCGCCTTCCCACATCAACGTGAGTTCATAGCCTCGCACTCTTTTAAATGTTTTTATAACTGTTTTATAAACCCGCGAGGGAGATAACATGTTAGTTTTTATAAAATAGGACACCATTTGTCCTGATTGCTTGTTTATTGATTTGGACCCGAATGATTATATGACCCGATGAATGATTAAATGACCCGATAGATGAAATAAAATGAATTATTAAAGTTAGGTTATGTCACTAAAAGTCCCATTAGCATGAATTGTGAACTACCGGGATTTGGTAGACGCTTATGCATATAATAGTACTATTTGGGGACGATCACCCCAGTTCGCGCCTTGGCGGTTGATCCCCGTCGTGCCACATTGATTGGTAAGCGAATTTATGTATGAGAAGATTTACATAGCGTGACCTTTGTGACGAAACGCTAATTTAGATGGGCAAATTGAGTTTCGGGCTAGCTACCCGTTGTTTGGTTTAGTAAGGTAACAATGTCATGCGGCTTATAATAATCCAATTAACGAAATACTGCTATACGCACCGAATTACGATGTATTGCCTAACTAGCAATACAGGGTCATGCTGTTGATATTATGTTTGTGTTTTGGTTTTCGTAACCATATTCATATAACGGTTTTTATTTAACTTTATACAACGTCATAAGACGTATTGTATGATGTTTTTACGACATTGGCTCGTATAATGATTTTTAAGGCAAATGCCTACATTATGATTTTGACAAGGATTTGTATAAAATTATTTTGGCTATCTTATGGCCTACTACATGGATTTGTACAAAATGATTTTCGGTAATAATTTTATACCGATGTTATATTGATGGGTTTTATTAAACTCTATGAATTCACTCGGTGTTATCGCTGACCTTTTCTTTTAACATGTTTTATCTCAGGTACTTGAAGGTAATTCTCGGGAAGACGACAAGAATTCATGGCCCGCACTTAAACAATAATTTCCATTCAAATGCTTTGTAAAACCTGTATGAAATATAATGACTTGGGACCTATGTAAATTTTGATATTTATGAATGGAAATGCTTTATTATTAAACGACGTGATTTTTATGTGTTGTCTATGATCTAAGTAATGTGCTATCCCGTAACACCAACTAGTCTTCCGCTGTATTGAGTTGTATAAATTTGGGGGTGTTACAACAACTATCCTCTCCCTCAATGATTTGAGTTCGAGGCCTTGACTTGTGACAACTTGTACAAGGTCTGCATTTTGCTTTTGCAAGCTAGCAAACCGCCGTCAATTCCAAAAGTGATAAAGGTTCCAATTTGCCCTCCTCTATGATGGGAATTTGACCTCTCAAAAGAGATTCATCGGGCATGGATGGGGTCTTAAGGATGATGGTATTTCCTTGACCTACTTCTGAGCCAGAGTCAATAGTCCCAGCCCCACCCATTTCACCAACCACACTTGTGGTGGTGGTTCTCTCTGCTACATGGCTAGGACCACTAGAGGAGAACACTCTAGCAGTCCGTTGGTGTTTCTCAAACCTATAATCGGGTTGTTCTGAAGAGGAGGTGGAATGAGGGTTTGTTTGGGTGTGGGGGTGTGTTTGGGTTTGAGGAATACTGGTGTCAACGTTTGGGTTGGCTGTGTCAGTTCCCATATTGAGTATCAGCGCTTGATGGTTGAGGATCAAGGTCCATGTGTTGGGGTGATGGATGGTGTTCTGGTAGTGGGGCAGGTTGTGGGTCTGGTTTTGGGTGACGTTGTGCAACTGCCTCAATGACAGCTAGCATGGCAGGGGTGAGGGGTAAGTCTCTATAGGGCGGTGAATTCATATTCCCAAACATAGTTTTCTTTTGAGTAGGGACCTCATAAAAGTGGTCATGGTCCCTACTGCAATATCCTTGCATATAAAAAACCATTTGTAAAAACCTAGGGTAAGCAAGAGTCATCTTGTTACCCTTGTTGTGATACATGCCATCAAAAATCAGTTTTGAAAAATTATATTTTTTCCCAGTTGTAATACAAACAATGAGACTCCCAATTGAACGGTTGATTTCATTGAATGAAGAGCATTTGGGACTCAAACATTGCAAGATGACATGTATAAGGAACTTACAGGCTGGGGGGAAATTGTTGTTTGGTATATACATTTAAATGGCCCACTGGGGGCAAAGCATATCCCAAGCCTTGGAGTCCTAACTCTAGCTCTGTTAGGGGAAGGGTAGTTACACCGTCAGCATCATCAAGATGCAAAGCTTGGCGAACCAAAGCTTCAGTAACCATCCATTGAGCCCCATGAACAGTAGCAGTCAATGTAATCACTCCATTAAATGTTCTGGAACTAACAGTGTTCCAAAACTGCTTAATGTGTGTGATAGGGACGAGTGGAATATGTGAAAGTGCATACCTTAAAGGAGACGCATTCAAATACGCAATCATCTGAGTGTATTGGGGATGCAAAGTATTATCCTCTTCTAAGTAAGCCACCATGTTGTGTTGGCTTTTGAACCCCAATTCCACTTGAATAGGTTTAAACTTTGGTGCCATGAAGATTGATTTCAGAAAACTGTGATATGAAAGTAATGGAGATATGAAGGTTTTGAGAAATTTTAGCAGATAAGAAATAGCAGTTACCCTGTTTGGAAGAAATAAGCCAAATATATAGGAGAGGTAGACGCATACAATTGGTTGAAAAATGAGGCAGTTATTTCAAAAAGTAATCATCAAAATCTTGAAAAATATATAGCTTATCTCATACATTAATTAAAAGTTACCAACTCCTAAAATTACGGCCCATATTTTCGTCAAAAATAACAACTGGGTGGACCCCAATGTTTTTCAACAGTAAAAAAGTAAACATCAGCGTGTAACGGCTATATTCCTGTCAGCGTCTAAATTTTGCCATGTCAGCGTTTAAATTGGTCTTATCAGCGTTTGGAAAGAAAACATGTCAGTGGCCAAAAATAAAAATAATTAAAAATAAAAAGACCTTAACAAAGAACTTTACCCTAGTGAAGATAACTCTTAGACTGAAAATGACTATAGGATGGCAAGCACTGTCCAATCATGCACACTTGCATAAGCAAGATAGACATAATCTTCCTCAAGTGTCCCTTGCTAACCAAAGTTCTTAACAATGAAGTAATCTCATATAAAATCTTTGTAACTTCCCAGGTAAGCCCAATGAAAAGTTATACCAAGTCTCCCAACCGACCAAACCCAATTATAGGCCAAAAAGTCTTGGCAACATGCACATTATATCAACTTTGCATGCTACAGTGCCTCAAGAACTAGAAATTCTAATTTTTACTCACCAGTGGACACAATCTGGAATTGTGATAAGAGTATTCTAAGAATACCCAAAATCCTAAAGGTTTCCTAAACCTCCCCTTAAACTAGAATATACATAGTTGCAAAATAAAAGTATATGACAAATATTTATTTCAAGATAGGAATGTAAACATTCCAACCATCATAAATAAACTTTGACACATTCCTTGCAAGCTCCAAAGATCCATGAGCAACTCTGTATCCAATGGTACAATGCTCATAATTCCTGCATGATTAGATCAAAAACCACAAAACTAACATGTTGCTGTCAACGGCCATTTTTACACTTGCCAGCGTTCAAATAACCTCTGTCAGCGTTAGAATTATAAAGTGGAAAACCTAATCTTTTACAAAAACTAATAACAGTACACATCCTGTACAAACTATACAATGATTTCAAAAACACATTTAGGTGAGATTGATCATTCCAATACTTGTCACAAAGTACTGAAACCTCCCAACATCAAAAGGTTTAGTTAAAAGATCAACCACATTTTCTTCTGTGTCTACTCTGTCTGGATGTATTAAACCTTTTTTAAAACAATCTCTAATAAAATGATGCCTAATTTCTATGTGTTTTGTTTTAGAATGATGTACAAGATTCTTAATAATGTATAATGTACTGTTATTATCTACAAATATCTTGGTATGCATGAAATTATACCCATAATCCAACAGCTGGTTTTGTATCCATAGAACTTGTCCACAGCAAGCAGCTGCAGCAACATATTATGCTTCAGTTGTAGAGTTTGCCACCACTGTTTGTTTCTTGCATTGCCAAGATATGAGTCTGCTCCCAAGAAATTGGCATCAACCAGTTGTGGATTTCCTATCAGACTTATCACCTCCATAGTCACTGTCTGAATAGCCAATAAGCTCCAATGGAGAATCTTTAGGATACCATAATTCCAAGGTGGGATAGCACCTAATGTATCTAAAGATCCTATTGACAGCATGAAGATGACACTCTTTAGGAGTCACCTGATGACGTGCACATGCACACACATCAAACATGATGTCAGGTCTAGAGGCTGTAAGTTACATCAATGAACCAATCATTAATCTATAATGCCTGACATCCACCTCTTTTCCATATCTAGTATTTCCCCAAGGGTGTTCCCTATCCATGGGTGTGCTAACCCGTTTTTCATGAGGAGAAAAACCAAACTTCTTCAAGATCTCAGCCACATACTTGTCTTGAGAGATAAAGATACAATCTTCTTTCTGTTGGACTTGTAAACCTAGAAAGAAGTTCATCTCTCCCATTGCACTCATCTTGAATTTGTCTGTCATCAGCTTGGAAAAGTCTTCACTCATCTTTAGATTAGATGAACCAAAGATAATATCATCCACATAGACCTAGACAAGAAGAAAATCCTTACCAATCTTTTTGGTAAATAGTGTCTGATCTATGGTGCCCATTTTAAACCCATTTTCCACCAAGTAGGTGGATAATGTACCATACCATGCTCTTGGGGATTGATGAAGTCCATACATTGCTTTCTTGACTCTATACACTTTGTCTAGATGTTCTGAATCTTCAAAACCTAGAGGTTGCATCACATACACTTCCTCCTCAATTGTGCCATATAGGAAAGCACTCTTCACATCCATTTGATAAACTGTGATACCCATGCAAGAAGCATAGGCTAGGAAAATCCTTATTGCTTCAATTCTTGCAACAGGTGCAAAAACCTCTTCATAGTCTATCCTTTCTTCTTGTGTATATCCCTGAGCAACTAAACGTGCCTTGTTTCTGACCACAATCCCTCTTTCATCCTTCTTATTCCTTAGAACCCAATGTGTCCCAATAGGTCTGGCATACCTTGGACAGTTCACTAGCTCCCACACATCTTGAATTGCAAACTGGTGAAGCTGATCCTGCATTGCTTCCACCCATCTTGATTCTTTAAGAGCATCAAAAATATTCTTGGGTTCCTTTTGGGACAGAAAACAGGCAAACAAACATGCTTGCACAAGAGGGGTATCTTCCTTCTTGTGTATATTGGCAATGAAACCACCTTGAGTCTGATGAGATTTCCTTGTTCGAACAGGAGTCTGAATATCACCAATATTTTGGGAAGAAGGATGATCTTGGCCACCTTTGTAAGTATTCCTCCCCTAAGTAGTGAATTATCTTCTATAACAGAGTCCATGTCGTCAATATCATCTCCATTACCACTCACATCCTCACTTGAATTGACCTCTTTATTTAGTATGGGAGCTTCAACATGTTCAACAGAATGTCTGTTGGAGGAAGAGAATAAATTTCCAAATAGATTGTCAGCGTCTGTGTCAGCGTCTGAATTCAACGTGTCACCGTCTGAATTAGCTTTGTCAGCGTCTGAACTAGCTTTGTCAGCGACTGAAGATGCTTGCATGAATTCATCAACTGGCTTTTCTTGTGGCTTTTCTTGTGGCCTTCTTCCTCCTTTTCAACAGCATGAGATGCTTGTACAAACCCATCAGTCCATATAGGAATGGTAACGTAATCAAGTATGGGGTCTGACTTAACTGCATGTGATCCTTCTTCCTTAGCAACCTATTTATCTAAAATTTCAACAATAGGTTCTTCCACAACATTTGAATCCCTCTTCACATTGTCTGGATTAGTGACATGCATATAATTCAAGGTCCTAGATAATGGTTCCAAATCAAAGAACTAGTCTGGTCCACTCTCAGGATCACTAGGTTTACTTTCTAAAAACTTAACATGCACCTTTTCAAGGATGCGTTTTCCTTCTTGTTGTAAACCCTATACCCTTTGCTTTACATGGAATAACCCACAAAATATCCTTCATCACCCTTTGCATTGAATTTACCTAAGGCATCACTAGTATCAAGTATCACTAAATGACATCCAAAGGGTTTAAGAAAACCTACGTTGGGTTTCCTATTCCAAAATAGCTCATAAGGTGTCTTATTGTGGATTTTGTTGACCAAGGCTCTATTTTGAACATAGCAAGGCGTGTTCACAGCCTCAGCCCAAAAGGCAATGGGAAACTTAGCATTTGCTAACATGGTCCTAGCTGCTTCTATAAGTGTTCTATTCTTTCTTTCAGCCACACCATTCTGTTGTGGAGTTCTAGCTATGCTAAACTCCCTATAAATCCCTTTATCAACACAAAAGGTATCTAACAGTGTATTTTAAAACTCACCACCATTATCACTTCTAAGATTTTTAAACTCATTACCCGTTTTCTTCTCAATTTGGGTCATAAAGTTAATCAAAACCTTGGCAGTATCACTTCTTAAGGCCAAAAAGAAAGTCCAAGTAAACCTAGAAAAATCATCAGTTATAACAAAACAATAAGATTTACCATTAAGACTTTCTATATTAGTTGGGCCAAATAAGTCCATATGTAGCAAGTGAAGTGGTTTAGAACTGGAATGCACACTTTTAGACCTAAAGGAGACCTTATGATGTTTGCCTTTAAGGCATGCAACACAAGAGTGATCATTGTGGAAAGCCTTTGAAGGCAAACCATCAATAAGATCATATCTCACAAGCCTATTAATGTTCTTAAAATTTATGTGCCCTAACCTTCTGTGCCATAAATTACTCTCATCTACTGAAGCTTTGGCATAAAGACATGACAGATTTTTGTTCATTTTAATCCCTTTTAGATTAACATTATAGATGTCCTTATGCCTAGGTGTTCTATATTCAATAAACTTCTCATCGGGAATTTGAAAATCCTTACTCAACACCAAGCATTCAGTATCAATAAAAATAACTTTCTTTTTGTTGTCACAAACTTGTGACACACTAACCAAGTTATAATCAAGTTCCTTTACCGGAAAAACGTCCTCAAAACATAAATTGTTGGAGATAAGAGTGCCTTTGCCTGAAATAGTCCCATAGCATCCACCAAAGTACACTTTGTCACCATCTTTAATAGGGATAAAATTTGTCAAATAATCTTTCTTCCCCGTCATGTGTCTGAGCATCCACTGTTCCAATATCCATGATCATTGACCTACTTTTGCCCTACACATAAAGAAAACAAATTATTTTTCTTTGAGAACCCAAGCCTGAGTAGACTTGGATTCATGTGGTTGTTCAACAAGAACAGACTTAGTCCTTTTAACAACCCCTTGTTCATACCTTTGTGGCCTGAATACCCAGTTTACCCCAATTGGTTGTGTAATGACCTTAGAAAGATAATTAAATCTGTTACAACTCATAGAAATTCCATCAGAATTAGGGTTTTGGTCTTGTTTAGGTCTCCATGATAGACTGGATGAGGCTTTAGACCCCGGTCCCTTAGGTTTCAAATACCTACTATTACTTGGTCTGACATAAGGTCTGACAACATCTAGTTGTGGCATTTACATACCAAACTTAGAGCTGTCAGCGTTGCTTTTGTTCCTGTCAGCGCTGAATTTGTTCCTGTCAGCGCTTTATTTGTTCCTGTCAGCGCCCAAATTAGGGTTTGCTACAGGAAGCCATTGTCTGTTAGACCAAGTGTTGGTCTTTTGAAAGGGCCTTTATCCATGAGTGTTAGCCCCTTTAGAAAATAAAGGAGCTGGTCTAGTGGCCTGGGGACTTGATTGGACAAAAGGTCTGGGTTTGACCATGGTTGACCTGTTGTCAGGGGTGAATCTAGAGCCGTTGACACACTTGTAAGACAAATGAGAAAAACTACCACATGTTTAACAAACTTTCCTAGACATAACCTTAGGTCTAGATCGAAAGAACCCTGTTCCATTAACACTAGCTTGGCTTTGGGGTGACCTATGTTTTCTATACATTTCAGCGTATTTAACACTAGGTTTTCTCTTAATTGGTGAGCCAAGGTCAATGGTTTTTCTAGCAGTGGGGTTGGTCACAGTAATGGATATAGGCACAAATGAACTCTCACTAAGCATTCCACCCTTAACAAAAGGAAAAGGGTTGGCTGCTTTCCATTGCTCAAGATCAGTCACCTTTTGTTGATATTCCTCAACTGGGGTGAGTACTCTAGGTGGAGGAATAAATTCCTCTTCTTGGAGTTCTGGTATACCAGTCCAAGAGAGATCTTTTCTATGAACACCATAAAAGTTCCCATAAGGTGGAGGAACGGCAACATATCCATTCATCCCAATCACAGAATTGTCCCTAGAGTCTCTTTGTTCACTGACACACTTTTCTAGGGTTTTACTAGCTTTATCAAGCTTTTCAATCTTAAGCCCTACATTTTCTTTATCTTTAATGGCTTCATCTAACTTAAGTTGCACATCTGCTCTAGATCTCATCAGAGTGTCCCTAAGTCCAACACTAACTCTAAGATCATGAGACAAAACATTAATTTGATCTTTTAGGTCAAATTCCATTTTCTTATATTCCTCTATAGTCATGATTATCATTCATATGATTTAACAATAAACTGGTGTATCCAAACCACCAGTTTTGTGGAATCCTTATATTCATGGATCTTTAAGCTGCTAGGCATGATTATCATTCATATGATTTAACATAGCAGAATTAGAACAATAATCATGAACAAGGTGTAATGGACAAGAACAAGATGAAGTTTTCCCAACGATTGCTTATTATATTAATAACAAACAACCACTAGGCGTGTATACATTTAATCCCAAGCCTAGTACGACACATGTTGGGAATAAAATGAGCCAAGAAACTTAGACGCTGACAAGAGTTAATTGGACGTTAATAAGAAGAAATCAAGCGTTGATAGATCAAGCATTGACAAGAAGAAATCAAACGCTGATGAGTAGAAGTCCAAGCACTGATAGAATACTTAGTCTACATGTTTTGTATTTCTAGGAAAGATGTGTTCGACATTGTATTTTCTATATTTATCTTTACCTAAAATAGCTGATAGGTAGACTCTTGTGCAAGGCTCCTTAATCTATAAAAGGAGGCCTTTAGGTTTTAGTTTAATATATGTTTTTACACTTTCATTGTACGCAAGTTCAACCATCAATCAAAGTGAAAGTTTGGTTTATTCTGATTTATGTGTTCTTGTTCTAAGTATTAATTCCGCATAATACTTAGATTGTTTCATAACACAAAGTTTCTCTAAGTGTTAATCTTGATTCAATCTTGTTAACACAAAGCTAATCGATCTAAGTTTGGGATCAACAAGTGGTATCAGAGCTTGTTGAGGAATTTTGATCTAAAGAACACAAAACCCTAAAAACCCTAAATCGCCAAAAATCCTAATTTTTCAAGAAACCCTAAAAACCAGACAAGATGTCTACTCCAGAGATGACCTCCTCCTCAAGCCACAACCTAAAAATCCCCATGCTAGACCCTGATAACTTTGAGCTATGGAAGTTCAATTTTGAGCAGTATCTTCAAACTCATGACCACACTCTATGGGAAATTATTGAATATGGAAACACATTCTATAAGGCTGCTAAGATTGCTACTTCTATTGCTGCAAGATCAATTGAGGGCTTAACTGAAGAGGATCGAAAAGAAAGACCTTCAGATGGGAGAGCTGTTTCAACTGAGGACATTGTAAAGAGAAGGAATGACATGAAAACTCTAAGCATTATCAAACTTTCTTTGGGACCAAGCAACCAGCACAAATATAGAGGTTTTGAGTCTGTCAAAGAACTTTGGGCAGCTCTTCAAGTCAACTATGGTGGTAATGATGATACTGCCTCAGAGAAGAAGAAGCAACTCTTGCATGAGTATGTTGTGTTCAAAGCTCTTCCTAATGAAAAGCTAAGTGGGGTGAAAGGCAGGCTTCTATACATCACAAGCAAATAATCCTTTATGGGAACAGTGTATGATGATGCTGATATCATTACCACTTTTCTTAAAATTCTTGGTGATGCTTGGAAGATTGAAGTTAGTTCCATTATTGCTACCAATGCACACAAGAGTTCTACTTTTGATGACGTTTACAATAAGCTAAATATTGTAGAGAATGAAATCCTCTTGGATCAAGGATACAAATCTACCTCTGGAAACATGGCTTTCTTCTCACATAGTGAAGCCCAAGTTGATAAGAGAGAATCATATGTGCATCCTGTTACTGGATCACATTGTGTCAGTGGTGGATCAACCTTTGTCAGCGCTTCACATTCAGACGCTGACACATATAATGTTGATTCACCAAGGATTAAACCTGCTGGCATTGATCTAGACACAGTGTGTGCATACATTGATGCATTACCGAATGGTTCAGTGATTACATATGAGGACCTTGAGCAAATCAGTGAGGAGAATTTGAGGAGATGGATATTAAGTAGATTATGGCACTTGCAAGCATAAGGGCCAATATATGGAATAAGAGATTCAGGAAGAAGATGACCTTTAATGCTAAAGACACTACTGGATTTGATAAGTCCAAGGTTGAGTGTTACAATTGCCATAGAATGGGTCACTTTATGAGGGAATGCAGATCTCCAAGAAGATCTGATGCTAGAAAGCCTTCAAGCTAAAGTATCAAGGTTGAAGATACAAAGGCTATGGTTGCCATGCAAGAAATTGATGGTGTTGGATGGGACTAGAGCTTTATGTCAAATGAGGTGGAAGAGAACAATGACTTGATTGCAGAGAATGAAGAAGAAGAGCATGTTCACTTTGCTCTCATGGCACATTCTTCGTCTTCATCAGATAATGAGCTATATGATGATGCTTTTTGTAGTAAAGGTTGTCATTTAAACACTGAAAAACTTAACAAATAAATTTTAAAGTTAAAATCAGATGTTTTTGATGAAAAGTCCAAGCTATCTAATTATCAAATGGCACTTGTTCAAACTGAAAAGGCTGTTTTAGAATATAAGAAAATGGAGCTTGATCTAAAAGATCAAATTAACGTTTTATCTCATGACCTCAAAGTTATTATTAACCTTAGGGACATACTAGAGAGATCCAAAGGAGTCATACAAGCTAAGTTAGATGAGGCCATTAAAAAACAAAGAGAATGTAGGGCTTAAAATTCAAAGGTTTGATAAAGCTTCTCAAACCCTAGAAAAATTTGTAAGTGAGCAAAGAGACTCTAGGGAAATGACTGGGATTTGGATGAAAGAGTAGGCTGATGTTCCACCACCTGCTGGAAACTTTCATGGTGTCCCGAGAAAGGATTTATCTTGGACTGTTATACCAGAACTCCAAGAAAAGGAATTCATTCCTCCACCAAGAATTCTTACTCCAGTAGAGTATTATAAGCAGAAATTGACTGACCTAGAACAATGGAAGAAAGCCAATCCTACATTGTTTGTTAAGGGTGGAATGCTTAGTAAGAGTCCAAATGAGTCTACACCCATAATTGTGAGAAACCCTTCCACTGGAAAACCTGTTGATCTTGGCTCATCTAGTAATAGAAAACCTAGTGTTAAGTATGAAGAAATGTATAGGAAACCTAGGTCATAACAAAGCCAAGTTAGTAATCATGGGACAGTGTTATTTTCATCTAGACCTAGGGTTATGTATAGAAAAGCTTGTTATATTTGTGGGAGCATTTCTCATTTGGCTTATAAATGTGTCAGTGCTTCAAAAGTCAACGCTGACAATAAGTCAACCATGGTCAAACCCAGAACTTTTGTCTAACAAAGTCCACAAGTTACTAGACCAGCTCCATTCTTTATTAAAGGGTCTAATACTCATGGACAAAGGCCTTTTCAAAAGAGAAATACATGGTCTAACAGACAATGGGTTCCTGTAGCAAACCCTAATTTGGGCGCTGATAAGAACAATTTCAGCGCTGACAACAACAACTTTAATGCTGACAGGAATGTTTCCAATGTTGTTAGACCAAGTAATAACAAGTATTTGCAGCCTAAGGGAAAAGGGTCTAAAGCTTCATCTAGTTTGACATGGAGACCTAAACAAGACCAAAACCCTAATTCTGATGGGATTTCTATGACCTGTAACAGATTTCATTATATTTCAAAGGTCATAACTAAACCAATTGGGGTTAACTGGGAGTTTATTCCTCAAAGGGATGAACAAAGGGTTGTTATAAGGACTAAATCTATTCTTGTTGAACAACCAAATGAATCCAAGTCTGCTCAGGCTTGGGTTCCTAAAGAAAACTAATTTGTTTTCTTATGTGCAGGGCATTCAAAAGCAGGTAAATGATTATGGATATTCGGATAGTGGATGCTCAAAGCACATGACGGGGAAGGAAGATTATTTGACCAACTTTACCCCCATTAAAGATGGTGACAAGGTGTACTTTGGAGGAGGATATGGTACAATATCTGGAAAAAGCACTCTTATCACTAATAATTTACGTTTTGAAAACGTATTTCTGGTAAAAGAATTTGATTATAATCTGTTTAGTGTATCACAAGTGTGTGATAACAAGAATAAGGTTCTTTTCACTGATACTGAATGCTTGGTGTTAAGCAAAGACTTTAAGATACCTGATGAGAAGTTTATTGAGTATTGAACACCTAGGCATAAGGACATTTATAATGTGAATCTTAATGGAATTAGGATGAATAATAATTTGTCATGTCTATATGCTAAGGCTTCAGTTGGTGAAAGTAATCTATGGCACAGAAGGTTAGGGCACATAAACTTTAAGAACATAAAAAGACTTATGAGACATGGTTTAGTTGATGGTTTGCCTAAAAAGTCTTTCCACAATGATCATTCTTGTGTTGCATGTCTTAAAGGCAAACATCACAAAGTCTCATTTAAGTCTAAACTTGTGCACTCTAGTTCTAAACCACTTCACTTGCTGCATATGGACTTATTTGGTCCAACTAATATAGAAAGTTTAAATGGTAAATCTTTTTGTTTTGTCATAACTGATAATTTTTCTAGATTTACTTGGACTTTCTTTTTGGCTTTGAAAAGTGAAACTGCCATAGTTTTGATTAATTTTATTACCCAGATTGAGAAAAAGACTGGGAATAAGGTTAAAATTCTAAGAAGTGATAATGGTGGTGAGTTTAGAAATAAGTTGTTAGATGACTTATGTGTAAATAAAGAGATTACTAGGCAGTTTAGCATAGCTAGAACCCCACAACAGAATGGGGTGGCTGAAAGGAAGAATAGGACACTCATAGAAGCAGTTAGGACAATGTTGGTTGATGCTCATTTCCCCATTGCTTTTTGGGCTGAGGCTGTGAATACTGCCTGTTATGTTCAGAATAGAGCATTGATCAACAAAATCCATAATAAGACACCTTATGAGCTATTTTGGAATTGGGAACCTAATATTGGTTTTTTTAAACCCTTTGGATGTCATGTAGTGATTTTAGATACTAGTGATGCCTTAGGAAAGTTTAGTGCTAAAGGTGATGAAGGCTATTTTATGAGGTATTCAGTGCAGAGTAAGGGATATAGGGTTTACAATAAGAAAGAAAAACGTATACTTGAAAAGGTACATGTTAAGTTTTTAGAGAGTAAACCTAATGATCCTGAGAGTGGACCTAATTGATTCTTTGATATAAAACCTTTATCTAGAACCTTGAATTATATGCCTGTTACTAACCCAGACATTGTGAAAGAGGATTCAAATGTTGTGGAAGAACCTATTGTTGAAATTTTAGGTAAACAGGTTGACAAGGAGGTAGGATCACATGCAGTCACAAGCTCCCATACTTGAGTATGTTACCATTATGGACAGATGGATTTGCTGCTGTTGCTGCTGCTGGAAAGGAATAAGATGGTTCACAAGAAAAACCAGTTGGTGAAAACATGCATGAATCTTCAAGCGCTGACAAAGGCAAATCTGGCGCTGACAGGCCAAATTTAGGCATTGATGGCTCAAACGCTGATAGGACAAATTCAGGCGTTGATGGCTCAAACGCTTAAAATTCATTTGACCATCTATTCTCTTCAAATGTTTTTGAACAAGGTGAACCTTCCATAGTTCATGAAGAGGTTCATTCTGGTGATGATGGAGGAGAATATGAAGATGATATTGGCAACATGGAGACCAAGATTGAAGACAACACACTTATTTAAGGAGGGACACTTACATTTACTATCAGAAATCATCCTTCTTCTCTAATCATTGGTGACGTGTTGTCTCCTTTTTAAACAAGAAGGTCTCATCAGAATCAAGGAGATTTTATTGCCAATATCCACAAGAAGGTTGATACCCCTCTTGTACTGGCATGTTTGTTTGCTTGTTTTCTGTCACAACAGGAACCCAAGAAGATTTTTTATGCTCTCAAAGAACCAAGTTGGGTGGAAGCAATGCAGGATGAGCTTCACCAATTTGCAATTCAAGATGTTTAGGAGTTAGTGGACTATCCTAGATATGTCAGACCTATTAAGACAAGATGGGTTCATAGAAACAAGAAGGATGAGAGAGGGATTGTGGTCAGAAGCAAGGCACGTTTAGTTGCTCAAGGCTATACAAGAGGAAGGGATAGACTATGAAGAGTTTTTTGCACCTGTTGCAAGGATTGAAGCAATAAGGATTTTCCTAGCCTATGCTTCTTGCATGGGCTTTACAGTTTATCCAATGGATGTGAAGAGTGATTTTCTTTATGGCACAATTGTAGAGGAGGTTTATGTAATGCAGCCCCTGGTTTTGAAGATTCAGAACATCCAGACAAGGTGTATAGAGCGAAGAAAGCAATGTATGGACTTCATCAAGCCCCAAGAGCATGGTATGGCACATTGTCCACCTATCCGGTGGAAAATGGATTTAAGAGGGGCACCATAGATCAGACTTTATTTACCAAGAAGATTGGTAAGGACTTTTTACATGTTTAGGTCTATGTGGATGATATCATCTTTGGCTCTTCAAGTCCAAAGATGAGTGAAGACTTTTCCAAGCTCATGACAGAAAAATTCAAGATGAGTGCCATGGGAGAGATGAACTTCTTTCTAGGTTTACAAGTTCAACAGAAAGAAGATGGTATCTTTATCTCTCAAGACAAGTATGTAGCAGAAATCTTGAAGAAGTTTGGCTTTTCTCCACATGAAAAACGGGCTAGCACACCCAGGGAACACCCTTGGGGAAAGATTAGAGATGGAAAAGAGGTGGATGTCAGGCATTATAGGTCAATGATTGGATCATTGATGTATCTTACAGCTTCTAGACCTGACATCATGTTTGTTTTGTGTGCATGTGCACGCCATCAGGTGACTCCCAAAGAGTGTCATCTTCATGCTGTCAAGAGGATCTTTATATACCTTAGGTGCTATCCCACCTTGGGATTATGGTATCCAAAGGATTCTCCATTGGAGCTTATTGGTTATTCAGACAGTGATTATGGAGGTGACAAGTTTGATAGAAAATCCACAACTGGTGGATGCCAATTTCTTGGGAGCAGGTTGATATCTTGGCAATGCAAGAAACAAACAGTGGTGGCCAACTCTACAACTGAAGCAGAATATGTAGCTGCAGCTGCTTGTTGTGTACAAGTCTTATGGATTCAGAACCAACTGTTGGATTATGGGTATAATTTTATGCATACCAAGATTTTTGTAGACAATAACAGTACATTATGCATTATTAAGAATCATGTACATCATTCTAAAACAAAACACATAGAAATTCGACATCATTTTATAAGAGATTGTTTTCAAAAAGGTTTAATACAACCAGATAGGGTTGATACTGAAGAAAATGTAGCAGATTTGTTAACTAAACCTTTTGATGATGGGAGGTTTCAATACTTGGTAACAAGTATTGGAATGATCAATCTTACCTAAAATGTGTTTTTGGAACTTATTGTAAAAGCATGTACAGGATATGCATTGTTATTGGTCTTTGTACAAAATTAGGTTTTCCACTTTATTTTTCTACCGCTAACAAAGGTTATTTTAACGCTGATAAGTGTTAAAATGAACGCTGACAGTAATATGTTAGTTTTCTGGTTTTTGATCTAATTATACAGGCATTATGAGCATTGTACACATGGATACAGAGTTGCTTATGGATCTTTGGAGTTTACTAGGAGTGTGTTCAAGTTTATGGATTATGGTTGAAATGTTTACATTCCTATCTTGACATAAAGTTTTATTGCATATTTTATTTTTGGAAACTTTGTATATCATAGTTTAAGGGGAGGTTTAAGAAACCTTTAGGAATTTTTTAGTATTCTTATAATACTCTCATCACAATTCTAGATTGTGTCCACTGGTGAGTACGAGTTAGTTTTCTAAATCGTGAGGCACTGTAGCATGCAAAGTTGATATACTATGCACGCTGCCAAGACTTTTTGGCCTAGAATTAGATTTGGTAGGTTGGGAGACTTGGGTACGTTTTTATTGGGCTTACCTGGGAAGTTACAAGGGATTTATATGAGATTACTTCATTGTTAAGAACTTTTGTTAGTAAGGGTCACTTGAGGGCAATTATGTCTATCTTGCTTAAGCAAGTGTGCATGATTGGACAGTGCTTGCCACCCTATGGTAATTTTCAGTCTATAAGTTATCTTCACTAGGATAAATTACTCTGTTAAGGTCCTTTTTCTTTTTAATTATTTTTATTTTTGGACGCTGACACTTTTCTTTCCAAACGCTGATAAGACCAATTTTAACGCTGACATGGCACCTAAGTTTAAACCTAGAGATTTGGAATTGGGGTTAAGGAGTCAACATAACATGGTAGCTTATTTACAAGCTGATAATACTTTGTTTCCCCAATATACTCAGATGGTTGAGTATTTGAATGCGTCCCCATTAAGGTATGCACTTTATCATACTCCTCTTATCCCTTTCACACACATTAAACAGTTTTAGAACACTGTTACTTCCTCAATAGTTAATGAAGTGACTACATTGACTGCTATTGTCCATGGGGTTCCATGGGTGGTTACTGAAACTTTGGTTTGCCAAGCTTTGCATCTTAATGACGCAGATGGTATAACCACCCTACCCATTGCAGAGCTAGAGCAAGGACTCGAAGCCTTGGGTTATCCTTTGCCTGAAGAACGCCATTTAAACAAATATTCAAAACAGGAGTTTCCCCCGGCTTGGAAGTACTTAATACATGTCATTCTTCAATGTTTGAGTCCCAAGTGTACTGCACATAATGAAATCAACCGATCTATTGGGAGTGCCATTGTGTGTATTGCAACTGGGCAAAAATATAACTTTTCAAAAATGATTTTTGATTGCATGTGTCATAATAAGGGTAACAAGATGACTCTTACTTACCCAAGGTTTTTGCAAATGGTTTTTGATGTACAAGCATACTACAATAGGGATCACAATGATTTTAACACGATCCCTGTTCAAAAGAAAGTAATTTTTGGGAAGATGAATTCTGAACCTTATAGAGACCTACCCCTCACCCAAGCCATGCTTGCTGTTATTGAAGCAGCAAACCCACACCCTCATCCACAACCAGACCCATTGCCTGAACAACCACCATCACCCCAGCATATGGAAGTTGACCTAGAATAATTCAACGCTGACACTTCAAATGTTGGCGTTGACACTCCAAATCCAAACGCTGACACACTTTTACCACAAACCCAAACACCCCTTAACCTTCAGACAGACACTCAATCCACTCCATCTTCTACACCACCAGAATATAGGTTGATAAAACGCCAAAGGACTACTGGAGTGTTCTTCTCTAGTGGTCCTAGCCATGCAGCAGAGAGAACTACCACCACAAGTGTGGTTGGTGACATGGGTGGGATGGGACTATTGGTTCTAGCTTAGATGCAGGCCAAGACAGTCCTAACATCATTAAGACCCCATCCATGCCCCATGAATCTACTTTGGGAGGTCAAATTCCCATTCTAGAGGAGGGAAGATTAGAACCTTACACTAATTTGGAATTGACGGTTGTATGCATTAGCTTGCAAAAGCAAAATGCAGACCTTGTACAGATTGTCAAGTCACGAGGCCTTGAACTCAAGCAATTGAGGGAGAGGATAGTTATTTTGGAAGGAGTTAACACTAGGCGTAGGGAGGAGGATTCTTCGAAAGGGGAGGATGAACAGGTCCATGTGAGTGACAAAGGCTCACAAGAAGGTACTTCTTTTGGTGATTCTTTGGGTATAGCTAAGGCTCTTACATATTTGAAGAGGCAACCAGGTTTTGATGATTCATTGGTTACTCCTTCAAAGTTGTCATTTACTGAAATGATGGAGCAATTCACAAAGTCAAGCGCTGACAAGAGTAAATTAAGTGTTGACACTCATAATTTGGACGCTGAGAGACTTAAAGATGTAGTTGGTGTATCCCAGTCATCAGCTATCATCAAGGATGTGTCTACATAGGTACCATCAACTTCTTTACCCACTATTGATGTATTAGATAAAGTTAAAGGAATTATGGTAGAAGCAGAAGTTCCCAAGGATGCAGCCCAAGTACATTTTGATTCCATTTTGGCTACACAAATTGAGGAAAAGGAGAGGATGAAGGAGATTGCTATTGAGTCATAAGTTGTGGCTACTCCTGAAAGTATTAAGGGAGGCAGTGATGATGAGAGAACTGATTCAAGTGTGATGATTATTGAAGATCCAGAAAGGCTTGAATATGGTGATGAGTTGGCTAAGGAAGGATTGAGGAGTTGAAAATGCAAGTTGATTAGGAAATGCCTGAAGTAGCCAGAATGTACTTTGCATGGGAGAATAAGGTTATGGAGAATCCAGACATGACCATTTCAGATCAGATTTGGGGTTTGGAGATTCTGCTAAGAGTTCAAAGAGATTACAAGGTAATCTTGAAGTATAAGGCTAGCAAGGTTCTTTCACAGACTAAGAAAGATAGAAGGGAGCTTTACTATATGCTTCTCAGATGTCATCAAGGGGGTTGGACTTTCAAGAAAATGCAGGATTTGTCCTTTGATGAATTGGAGTTTCGTGCCTATCCCATATGGGCACGTATTCAAGAGGAGAATACTATAAGACTTATTTCTGATGAAATAAAGGAAGAACTTGAAGAAGAGATGTAGATCCAAAAGGCTTCAATCGCACCAAGGCAAGTGAAGAAGGGACTTCCTATTAAATTCCCACCTTTGGATAGAGTGAATCCTAGTGAAGCATTTATTAGAAGGAGTATTAAGCTCTCACCTTTGGAAGCTTCACACATTGCAGAGGTATTACCTTTTGATTCTAGAAACCCTATAGTTCACTATGAAGAAGATGCAAGTGGGTTCTGGATTATTGGAAGATATGGAAAGAAGGTACATACTTTTACTTCTTTCATCTCTTTGTTTGCAAGCCTGGACAAAGAAGACTTGGTAGATCTTTGGGTATTGATGAAGGCCAAGTATGAGGCTGAAGCACCTACTTCAGTCAATGGAATAAACATTTGGTCCACATTCAAGAGGATGTGTGAGCCAAATGATGCAGATCCAATATGGTTGGATCTGGATGATATCAGTGGACTTCAATGACGTCTACATTCAGCAGCTGGTGTTTATCATTTGAGTACTACAAAGTTTTCAGAATATCTTCTTGTGGATGCTGAATATCCCATGTCCAAGGAAGTTTTGAAGAAGATGGTGTCAACACAGCTGGAGATGGATTATACAAGTGATGTTGGCAAAGATTTAATTAGGTTTATTTATTTCCTAATTAACAAGTGAATTTGTATTTGTAAGAATCCTCCTTATACTTAGTTTTTATTCAGAAACTTGATTACTAGAGTAGATATCAAGTTTAGGGGAGGATTGTTGGGAATAAAATGAGCCAAGACACTTAGACGCTGACAAGAGTTAATTGGACGTTGTTAAGAAGAAATCAAGCGTTGACAGATCAAGCGTTGACAAGAAGAAATCAAGCGCTGATGAGAAGAAGTCCAAGCACTGATAGAATACTTAGTCTACACGTTTTGTATTTCTAGGAAAGATATGGTCGACATTGTATTTTCTATATTTATCTTTACCTAAAATAGCTGATAGGTAGACTCTTGTGCAAGGATCCTTAATCTATAAAAGGAGGCCTTTAGGTTTTAGTTTAATATATGTTTTTACACTTTCATTGTACGCCAGTTCAACCATCAATCAAAGTGAAAGTTTGGTTTATTTTGTTTTGTGTGTTCTTGTTCTAAGTATTAATTCCGCATAATACTTAGATTGTTTCATAACACAAAGTTTCTCTAAGTGTTAATCTTGATTCAATCTCGTTAACACAAAGCTAATCGATCTAAGTTTGGGATCAACAACACACACTTTAGGTTTACATTGTATATGAATGATATAAATAAAACCTAAGACCCTTGGTTCCTTTTATAGTGGAAGGACTAGGGTTTACAAGAGATAAGAACAAATAAACATGTAAATCTTCTATTTAAATAAACCATATACTAAATATTGATAAATAATATTCGGAATATTCATCCTAAATAGAATTCCATCAGCGCGTAGATTATGTCAGCGGCTAGAACTCACGTGTCAGCGGCTTGACATAATATACTCATGTTTTCTTCGTTTTGAGTTTCCGCCACATCAACTTTTAGACCCAACATAGAAAACTTTGTAAACAATGTTTCAAGTGATATAACTACCTAATATCTATATACAAGTATCAAAAACAATATACTACCTATAATCTATCAAATAAAGGAAAGTTAATTAATCTTAAAACACTAATATTTACTAATCTCAAGCTAATTACTAGTAAATGACCTAGTAACCAAGATTAGCATATAAAATCCATTATACATTGAATTAGAGTCTAATATTTTGCCATTAATTATAAAAATCAATTATGTATCATATTAATATTATACATTTATCTCAAGTTAAAGTACAAATTAATAAAGCATAAGGTACAACTTATCAAAGCATAGGATCTTAAGCCCCTAGAATTATCTCTAGAATATGGTAAACCTATATAAACCCTTAAACCAAGAATGTAGAAACCATACAAGTCATGAACATACTATATAAGACTTAGAATAAGTGTACATTAATATACAAACCCTAATAGAAATTCATTAGGATTAATGACCTAAAAACCCTTATATTAAGAAATCTACATGAAATCACTACCTAGTCTTTTAGGAAAAGTCTACAAACACCTATAGCACTTCCTTAATGTTATAATATTATATTAAGACAATGTAAAAGTAGCCTAATTCACAAGGTACAAGATTTCAATGCATGACTTGTAAATTAGGTCAAAATGAGTATTTTCACCCTTTAGATATGTTTACTTAGAATAACTTAATAAAACTAATGTAGGGACTTCATGAATACAATGAGTACAATGTAGAATGTATAAAATGAGTTTACATCAGTAGCTATATGAAGGATAATCACTTTTACTAAGACTTAACCATAAATCATTAGAAACCTCAACCCGCCTAAGTTTTCTTCCCATTTTCACATCAAAACTTCATTAACCTTTAAACCAAAGACCCAAACTTCTTAATTATAATGTATATACCCTAAATAAACCCTAATAAATCACTAATCACATTCCTAAACCCTTAATCACCAAAACTACAAAGTTACAAGTTACAAGCCCTAATTTAGGACCCGGTTTAGGTTTTCCCTCCAAAAATCCATTTCAAACCATTCCCTCCCATTATAAGTTTGAAAATCATATATTTCACATTTTTAAGATATTTTCAATCCCGTACAAGTAGGTGCATCACCTACTTGTGTGCTACACATCACCATCCTTATCATATATAGCCGAGACTTCAATATAGACAACAAGACCAAGATATTTCCATCCTAGACTATAGTAACTTTCATAGACCTTCACTAGCCATTCTTAGTCACTAATATATCCTCATGACACGTTTAAGGCTTTACCTTGGAGCCTAAGGGTTGAAAAACCTATAAATAGAGGCGAATTGCTTTCATTTCAACTTGCACCCCGTTTTCTCTTAAACTCCTACCCATTCTCCATTTTCACTTCTATATACGTCCTAAGACATGTCCCAAGACCATAAAACAGGTCTAGAAGGTATCCATTTAAGCTCTTGAAGCTTTGATAGCAAGTAGTACTCATAAGAAGCCATTAGGAGCCACTTTGGAGCATCATAGGTAATTTCTATGTTAGTTATGCCTTAATCTTGTTATAATACTTTATTTGAGTTTTAATAATGCTAAAATTATTCTAGAAAGATAATCTAAAAAGAATTAAGTCATTTGGTCATTTTAAATGAAAGTTATAAGTTAAAGATGTCTTAAAACCTTAGTTTTGTAATTTACATAAAATAATAAGCAAAACCCATTTCAAAAGCTATAATTCTGAAGAAATGTTGTCATTATGATTATAAATATGTTTTGAAACTATGTTTTAAAATTCTAGATCATTTGGTCCATTTTTGAGGTTGTTATATGGTCATTTGGTCCATTCTAGATCACTAGATCTAACTTATAAATGATTTGAAAACCCGTGAGGGGGATATATGTTAAACTGGAATATAAGTATTTTTGGTATGCTTCTCAGATATGATTATTGACACTACGTTTACTGCTGCTTTTAAAAATCCCTTTTTAATCATGACCATTAATCATTTAATGAACGCTAATATTGTGAATAGTACTATTTGGGGACTGACATCCCCTGTCTGAGCAAGTCGCATTTTTTGGAATGATGATGGCTTTGACCTAGGCTAAACGGATACACTTTATTTTGCTTATACAGGAGTTTGGCAGACTGCCTGACTGCCTGCTTAAGGGCATTTTGTTGGGTTCCGGTATGTCTAGTAGCGGTGCATGAGCTAGTGCAATAATAATAAATTGTTTTATGTGAGTGAATAGTAATGTAGCTCAGGAAAAGGATCTTGTATTTAAAATGATTTTAAACATATGAATTCACTCAACAATTGTGTTGATTTTAAGCATATATCTCAGGTGTTAAAGATTGTTAGAATGAAGCAGCATGAGGATGGCATGGAATGGCACAAGACTGAAATTATTCTAGATTTTTGGGAACCTTAAGATGTAAAACTCTGATTTTTTAATGATATATAAAGGAAGTTGATTTTTGTCACTCTTTTGAGTTGTTCTTCTATTATTATGACTTGTGAACTATGAAGTAATACCCAGATCAATATTCCGCTGCGTAAAGGTAAAATGGGGGTGTTACAGATTGGTACTCAAAGCCATGGTTATAGAGAACACGAAATAAAATCTTGACTATAACTACTTTTAAAATAATTTCAATAAAGTCCTCCGTGCCAAAAGCCAGTGCTGTTATAAGAGTGATGTAAATGCCTATACTTGCTACTCTTTAGAACAATGTGTAAGGATACCATGTTTATGTGTAAGTATAAATATTATTACCCTTATGAGTAAGTACTATTATATTAAATATACAATAAGAATTATTATTCAACGTCTCTAGAAATATGTATCCATATCTTCCTCCTATTATCATCTTATCGGATTCTTAAGATGAGCATTCTACAAGTACTCCTGATAATTCCCCAAAATATATATCCAATATCCCAATGAATAACCCTTATGATACTTTAGAAAATACACCCAAAGACCAGAAAATCCCAAAAGCCGTTTTACCTATTGATGACGACCCCTATATGCAAGTCATACGAGCATATAATGAAGAAAGAAATTCTACACCTCAACAAAAATTTCCATCACCTTACCCTATTAATGTTCCCCAACCTAAGTCAGAAACTTTACCCAAAAATAACTATGAACGACAAATTAAAGATATCCTATCCTATATGGAAGAAGTTCCTCCTGAGCGTATTGAAAATCTTGAAAATAAAGTTGAAGGGCTTAGGAAAGGCCGAAGAATTATACAACTAGATTTTGAGAAGTTAGAAGAAGATTTTGAATAAATTAAAGCCTAATTGCAGAGAAGGCAGATGATACACGATGAAGAAATTGTTCAAGCTCGACTGAAGATTTCTAATCTAGAATTAGTCATCGAGGACATTCAAATTAGACATCGAACCAACATATGAAGTCTTTTTGATGCCATCAATGTGGAAACCTTGGTTTCCGGATCTTTTAAGCTACTAGGAATGATCATTGTTCATATGATTAGATAATCAAAGCGGAATTAGAACAACAACCATTAACAAGGTGTTTAGGCACAATAACACATGAATTAAAACAAAGGGTTGCTAATTATATTGATAATCAACAACCACTAGACGTGTATACATTGAATCCCACGTCTAGTGCACACACGCTTTTAGGTTTATATTGTGAATAAGAATTGTTAAAACCTAAGACCCTTGGTTCCTTTTATAGTGTAAGGATTAGGGTTTACAAGAGATAATAACAAATAAACAAGTAAATCTTCTATTTAAATAAACTTATGCAGAATATATCTTGCATGTTTATCTAAATAGAAGCTTCCATAAGCTTCTTGTCTACATTTCTATCAACTCTTAAATTGCATGTGACAATGCTTAGATTACACACGACAACTCTTGAGCCAACAACGCTTAGTTTGTTCTTGTCAACGCCTAAATTGCTCTTGACAACGCTTAGACAATATCTTCATGTTTTCTTCGTTTTTGAGTTTCTGCCACATCAACTTTTTGACCCAACAATCTTCCCCTAGTTGATAGTGGCAAAAATCTATGTGCATCTCTTGTAAGTTGTACATGATCTTCAAATTGCTTCCCCTCAAGTGTAGCATGTATTTCTTCCCCTTTTTGTCACATCAACAGGGAAGTAAACAGTGTATGCAATCTTTGAAGATTCTCCAAATGTAGCTCTATGTAATGATCTTGAAGAAAAATAAATAAGATATTCTTGATGTAGAAGTAGAATAACCCAACCTTGTGTTCCATGTCTTATACTATCCATGTGATGAAGAACTTATAAGAAGTCTGGAAAGTATAAGTAGACCTCGATCTCTTGTCAATATTCTCATCCTATGTGAGACACTGAGCACGATAATGTAACTCCTTCAAGTGTTATGACAAGTCTTCGTCACCAACCATGTAAAGCACGAACAAGTTACCTTCAAACTTGCTTTGACATTTGAAGATATAATAGAACACAAACTCTCGAAAATCTTCTTCAATCATCAAACTTACCATAAGAATTCTTCCCCTTAAGCTAACACCTTTTCATGATGAATTTTAATGGAATAACATCTTCATACCATATGTAAAAGTCTTACAACAGATAACTCTTTTACAAGGCTATCCCGATTACATAGTTTAAAATATCCATCAAATTCTCATGAACAATTGCTAACTTGCTTTAAAATCATTAATCCCTTTTAAAAATATCCGAGCCATAAATATCAACATGATATTGTAAATTAAAACGGAGATTCCATGTACCTTCGTGTGTAATTTCCTCCTTTTTGTGTGCTAAAAACGTACCAATTTTCCAAACAGCAGCAATCATTGTGTTGTCCAACATCCTCTTTTATCCAAGATCTTCATCAGATGTATTGTCCGATATCAGACAATACATGTCAGCGTTTGAATTCATATATCGGACAACACTGTCAACCTGTCAGCGTTGACTTATTCTGTCAGCGTCAAAATACTTCATGTCAGTGTCAATTCAATGAACATCAGCGTCTAACTCACTTGTTGACGTCATCAGCATCCAAAAGTGGCATAGCAGCCTTTTACGTAGATAAATACTTTCCATATATGTGCATATTAACAACTGGCCTTGAATCGAATAAGCTGCTTTATATCAATGACATGTATCATGGGATAATCCCTAAAAATAAGCAGCTTTCTCCACGTTCAAATATACATCCTTAGAATCAGGATCTTTTCCATCTACTTTGTTTACAGCAACTCACGTATCTATATCCCACAAAATTAGGAAAGAATTAGGAATATAATTCCTACAATTAAGCAATATACGTACCAATTTTCTTCCCAAAATATAGCTGCTAAAATCACGTCCACTTATGAAACATATCCCATAAAATCAGCAGATCAAGAATCGTATCTTGTAAAACCCATGACCACAGCAACAATTTCTTGGACAAATCACATCAACACGTATCCATATAACCTGTTGCTTAAAACATCTATCTTGTTCAACTGATTCCATGAACAACGTATGTTCAAATGATCAACAGCCATAAACTTACATAATGCAACCATCTTGATTCACAAACTAAGACACACACCAAATCGATGGTTCTTCATGAGAACCCTAATTTATGAATTTTGTGAATCGAATAAGCTTTTAAGAACCATGATCATCAACCTAAACATCACTCTTTTCTATTTATAAAATCGGTTCTAGGGTTTGGCATAAACCCTAATTCATTATTTTATGTGAAACAGAAAATCTGAAAACCATCTCTACAGCCAACTTCGACGCTTAATAACTTTTGATTGAGGGCTAATCTGGACAATCCCTCCCGTGAATGTTTAGATATATGTATGTAGAACACACATATAAAATTTCGTGACGATCCAACGGTTCAGTCAAAAGTTATGACCTTCTGAATACTGTTGCGCACATAAAAACGTCCAGAAAAACCCTAGACGGATTTTTCTTCTTTTCACCATACACGAACACCTTGTTGGTCCTAGCATCACGAGCCACGAGGCTCTGATACCAATTGTGGAAACCTTGGTTTCCGGATCTTTTAAGCTACTAGGAATGATCATTGTTCATATGATTAGATAATCAAAGCAGAATTAGAACAACAACCATTAACAAGGTTTTTAGGCACAATAACACATGAATTAAAACAAAGGGTTGCTAATTATATTGATAATCAACAACCACTAGACGTGTATACATTGAATCCCACGTCTAGTGCACACACGCTTTTAGGTTTACATTGTGAATATGAATTGTTAAAACCTAAGACCATTGGTTCCTTTTATAGTGTAAGGATTAGGGTTTACAAGAGATAATAACAAATAAACAAGTAAATCTTCTATTTAAATAAACTTATGCAGAATATATCTTGCATGTTTATCTAAATAGAAGCTTCCATAAGCTTCTTGTCTACATTTCTACCAACTCTTAAATTGCATGTGACAATGCTTAGATTACACACGACAACTCTTGAGCCAACAACGCTTAGTTTGTTCTTGTCAACGCCTAAATTGCTCTTGACAACGCTTAGACAATATCTTCATGTTTTCTTCATTTTTGAGTTTCTGCCACATCAACTTTTTGACCCAACAATCAAAGAACTTAAGAAAGAGAGATGGAAACATTAGACTAGAACTTGTAAAATACTTTCAACTTTATATCTTTTCTTTTATGTTAACAGTGAAGCTTGTATTGTAAGTTGATGAGATGGCATTTACACATGATCTCATCGTTCTTTTCGGGCTTTAAATGCATAAAAATGTCATAAAATACCATATATAGGCTTGTATTTGTTTACTTGTGTGTTTTAGGTATGGATATCGTGAAAAAGACAAAAGATCACAAGAAATAAGGAAAAACGAACACGAGAAACGAAGCCGTACAAAGAACCGAGACCTAGTTCATGATTTATCCAAGATTTACCCTTGAAGACTTGAAGATGTACAAGATTGATCCTCAAATTATGAAGAAATGACACTTAAAACCCTTGTATATTCATAATTACAAGTTTGGTCCCTTAAGTTTGTCAAAATTACAAAATAGTCCTTCAACTTTGAAGAAATGGCAAGATTAGTCCCTCATCAATTCTAATTGCTCAAATATGGTCCCTCATGAAGTCAAAGATACTATGAAGACCTTTGAAGATCAAGAGAGTCCAAACTCAGTCCTTCAAATATGCAAAAATGGCAAAAATAACCCTTGAAACACTTTTGCCAAAGTTTTGGGGCAAAGTGTGAAAATGAGAACTTATTTAACAAAGGGAATCATGTTTTGTGGCTGAAAAACGTATTATACAACTTTCATCAAAACACAAGGGCCAAACATGTGCATATGAAACTTTCAAATGAGAAATTACGCCAAACACCTTTTTCCGACAAAAACGGATCAAAAGTTACTACTATTCACCATGAAGAACCCAGTAACTCCCACCACTTAAACAAAGGGTAAATCCTAATTACCCTTACCCACGCTTGATTCACACATGCAAAAACCCATCCCACACCCAAAACCCTCATTCCCACTCACCAAAGGGTCCCACCATTTCATACGTCCACCCATCACATCACAACTTAGCCTACAAGGAATGCCAGGTGTCAAAATCAACAGCCCACACTCCTTGCTTGGTTACAAAGCTAAAATGAACAGCCAGGATGAATTTGGACAGCTCATACAACAAATGTGTCTAGAAGATTCAAGGGCATTTTAGGGACTTCATAGCTAGGGTTTTCTCATTGTAATCTCAGCCTTTGTAGCCTATATAAGGACTCCTCAACTTGTGAGAGAGCCTTGTTCCAGTTTTACCTTTTAAACATTGTAATCCCTTTTTAAATTTTATAAAAGTTGGTATTTTGAGAAAATTGTAATTCCTTTTTATGTTTTTGAAAGTTGGTGTTGTTTAAGGGTAATTCTGAGTTCCATTATATGTTATAAGTGTGCTTGAATCTTGTGGTTCAAGGACGTTTATGTTTGGTAAGGTTTTCAAGTTTGAAAAAAGCTTGGAAAGTGGTTTCTGATTTTGCTATTTTTGTTGTACTAATCCTCAACCAAAATCTATAAGCTCTTACAAGCTTGTTGACACCAAGCTTGTGAAGGGATTGGAGCCTTTGGTTGGGCTGTTTGTTCATTGTGTTGAAGAAATCAAGCCCTTGAGTTTCTGCTTTGAAACATCAACCAAGGCAGTCATCCATCTTTCTTGTTGAAGTACCTTGGTCTTGTTCTAGTTGTTGAACAAGGTCCAAGGAGCATTGCTGGTCCTCCTAGGATGTTGTGGAGGACAGGTATAACCTCTTGTTAAGATTCCTCTAAAAAATCATATGATATTGTCTGTTTTGTGTTTTGCTATGTGATTTGGTGATTTTGTGTTTGTGCTTTGTGTTTTATGGTTGGTATCTGTTAGTTGTCACCTAGTATAGCTATTTGATTATTAAAATCAGTAGGTTGTTTGAAGGATTAAGAAGTTTGTTTAAAAAGTGCTTAATAAAGGATTGTTTGGGATTACTGGTTCATAAGGCCTTGTGCCCTTTTGCCCTTGGTTCTTAGGGTTTGGGAAGTCTAAACAAGTCTTAATATACAAGTTTTAGTCATTGGTTAAGTTTCTGAAAGTTCGGAAAAAGGATTTCAAGTTTTGCAAAAATCTGATAAAAGGTGTTTTGAAATTGGTCAAACACATCAGATCCAATATCTTCTTTGTTTGTTGGATCTAAGGTCTGAAATCAGGTTTGGGAATAGTTTGGGTGATAAGCTATCTATTGGATATCTGGTTGTTGAATTTGGTGGCTTATTGAGTGTGCTATAGCTTATCAAAGTTGGTTGAAGTGGTCATTTGCATCAGCAAAGTGACCACCTCATTTGGTGCTTGCATTTGTATTTCTAGTGTAAGGCTTGTTGTTTTGTTGCTTGGATCCTGTTTATGTGCTGCTTATGAGGATATTTGGCTATTTGGATTGCTTTGTTGTTAGCTTATAAGCTTACTGGCTTATTAGCTTATTTGTGCCAATACTAGTCAAGTTTGCCCAACTGGTAGACCTTGATTCACAAGGTTTGTACTCAAGCCTTGACCAACAGGTTGAAAACAAAGTTTTAACACTTCATTAAGTCTGTCAACGTCCAAAATTGTGCTTGTCAGCGTTTGAATTACTCTTGTCATCGTTTGATTATTGGTCAAACTTGGTCAAATAGCTTATTGAATCTGTTTTGCTTATTGGTACATGCAAAAACTTTATTTTTGTAATAGAACTCATTTTTCTCAGCTTATTAACAAGTCTGGAAGGTTACAAGTCTTTTGGTTAAGCTTTTGCTAGAAAACTAGCTTATTTGGCTTTTTCAGCCAGCTTATTGGTTCAAACAGCTTATTCTACTTGGCCTTTTGTGATTTTCTTGATTGATTATTCTTAGATAAGCTATTTATGAGCTTTTGCAACAAACCAGAGCTTCTGAAACAGCCTAGAACTCTAACCCGACTATTTTGTCGTTTAGTGGATTTCTATTTTGCTTATTTTGGCTTATTGAGTGAGCTTTTTCAAAATTTCTTTTTACAGATCTCTTAGGCATCTCAAAAAAAGGTTGTGTGTTTAAGCAGAGCTTATGGCATTGGCTTATTGCTTAATGGGCTTATTGGCCCAATAAGCATAAGCTGTTTGTTATTTAAGCTGTGATAAGCTCATTTTTCAGCTTTTGGGCCTTCAGACTTTTGTACTTAGAATTAAATTTTGAGTCAGATAGGGCTTTTTCAGGTCATTTGGGCCTTGTTTGACTTTTTTGGCCCAAAAGCCCATTTAAGTTGACTGTTTTTTGTTTTAGCCCATTTGGGGGCCCATTAGGTGTATTTTGGTAATTTCACTTTCATTTTCTGATTATTTAGGTTAAATTAAACTAGTTTGCAAGTTTTTAGAGTTTTTTATAATTTTTGGATTTTTAATATTATTTTAATATTATTTTATTATTAAATTTCAAATTTCACATTTTTACACTTTTTATATTTTTCTTAGCTCAAATACATTAAAATAGGAATTTTGCAACTCTTAGATTAATTTTATCATCTTTACATTAAATTTTATAATTATTTTAAGTTTTAATAGTTTTTAAATCATTTTAAATAGTTTTTCTTAGTTTAAAAAATTTATATAAATAGTTTTTAATCTTTTTAGGTCATTTTAGAGGTTTACCAATTGAAAAATCTTTATTTGGGCTTTTTGATAATTATTTTGATATTTAGGGCTTTAATTAGCATTTAAAAATTAATATTTAATTAATTAAAAGGTTTGAAAAAGTTTTGATCATTAGTAAACTCTTAGTTTATTTTATTTGATTTTTGGTAAATTTTTGAGAATTTTTAGAATTAATTTGTATTTTTACTCTTTTTACGGTTTTACGTTTAGTCGTAGTGGTAATTAATTTCACGTCTTCGTCATTTTCTTTTCTCATCCCCTTCTATCCAATATTAATCTCAAATCTTGCTACATTTTAGTCACACACATATACCTCCTTGGGAAACTAACTTCATTGGGTCATTTGTACACGGTTTTCCTAAACCGTCGTATTTAATACTTTCCCTACTTTACGCTCTTTGTTTTCCTAAACAAGAGTTGTAATTTTCCTACAATCATAAGCATAAACTGACAAGTTGTTAATAAATAAAAGTTGTATTTCTCATCCAATCCTGTTATTCCATACTTGTTTATGAAAAGTAAGATATCCCTATTTCTTGGTTTTCTCATAAATGATTATGAATGAAATTGCGTTAATTCTATAAAAATAATATACTTGACAAAGTATATATTTTTGGAATTTTTGTTATCTTATATGATAATGATAAATTATCAAGTTGAACATAACCCGCAAATATGAAGAAAGAGAAAGGAAACTCCCCAAGTTTTCTAGAATTATTCTATTCTCAGGTTTTGTCCATCAAAAGATTCTTCTATAGGATATGTAAAAGAGAAGCTTGTTCTATAAGACGAGTTTTTAAATTTTCCATTATATTCCTCCATTCCATATCATGGGAAAATTATGTTACGATTATGTATGAGTCATATCTTTATAAATCCATGGTATATCCTATTTCATAGTTAGATTTATCATCTTCAGATATGAATGATAATCAACATAGTAAGATTCCTATATAAACCCAAAAGATATACCTTGTGTTCGATAAACATTTATATGTATCCATATACATATGTGACAAATGTTTTCTAATATAAGTATACCTTGAATTCTGAATTAGTTTCTATTCTTTCCCTTCATTCTAAACCATAAGAGTATTTGATAAAGAATTAGCAATGATATGGTTGCAATCCTGCAATTACAATTGTTAATAAGAAATATACGAAAGAAAATTCTATGGCTAATTAGTTTATGATATTCAAGGAAGAAAAGATGCTATTAGTACATCCATTGGATTGAAAAAGCCAATTTAGTTTCTTATCATATTTGAAACTTTAAAGTGAAGCTTGCTATAAGAAGATATCACTTCATTAGTTATCTTGGTAAATTCTTTATGCTCAACCCATTGAGATAAAAGGAGTACATAAGATCGCTCGATTAAATTTCAAATATTTCTTTTCGAGAAGATGAAAAAGAACTCTGCTATCTAACAATAAAAAGGAATTAACCATTAGAGTTAGATCCTATTCCGTAAAATGAGAAAAACCTTCATCAGAAGATTTTATCATGGAATTATATAATGGAACTTCATCTGAAATTCTTCATTAGAATATTTTGTTAGAAAAGTTTATTAAGGAATTTTATCGAAGTTTTTAAGGAGATATTACCACTTCCAAAATCCCAATATATTGGAAAAATCCGTTAACCTTTACCCAAAAGAATTAATAGACAAGGTAATTAAGCACAATCCTGTGCAAAAATCAGAAATCTTAAGCGTAAATGAGGCAGTGAAAGAACGTCAATAAATTATAATATACGAGAAACTACCATAACTTGAATTACTAATCCAACCTACGGTGAAAATGATGGAAATTTCCTTTGTGTAAGAAATGAACCCTGCATCACACAGAATTTTGCACCATCTGGTGTCAGATTTCCAACATAGTAGATCATTAGATTAAGAATTTTAAAGACTAGTGGCCTTCTAAGTTGTATGTTCAATAAAATTTTCATGTATCTTATATACATATCGTAAGGAATAAAATATCGTCTTCTTTTTTAACATCATTCATCTCTAGAAAACCGTATTCTTAGATATTATATACAAAACGTCTTACATACAGCTAATGTAATAAGGAAATATAAGGATATAATAAATATATTAAATACTAGAAAACTTGGCTATATTCGTATTATGACGGAAATTTTTAAGTCAATGATTTACATCTTATTTATTTGATTGAATTAGGACGCTTCTTTAGTCAAATGAATAAATTTAAATCACCAAATCTATGATTTCTTCCTTGCATAAAGTTGGACGTATCTTTATGTTAGTAAGAATTTATAAATAGACTTAAGAATATTCGATATAAGACAAGTATAGACCTAATAAAACATTACTAAGTAAGATATTACGTATATTAGTATGTATAATATATTGGAAAGATACGTCAATATTCGCCTAAAATCCGGAACTTATAAATACCTAGAAGTTGAAATTCAATTCGAAGAAACTCTGAAAATTCTTATATTATTAAGTTATCCGACTTACTAGTTCAACCTGAATTTCTTTCATGGAAATAATAAAGAACAAGAAGGATTTTGTAGACATGATGCCATCTGGATCATTGTCGATTATTTTAGAACTATATGATTTATTTAGGAAATTGATATTACTGAAAACTTTGACAAGGTTATATAAGATAATCTATTGAAATGTCTATTTACTAAGGATGATTTCTATATCAATTACCCAAATCGATTTTGAAAAATGCAATAATCAATTCAAAATTTTGAATTAAGCAGTGACTTATTGACTTGAGTTTCCCAAAGAACTCGGTAATAATCACAATCCTTTTCATATTTTAAATCTAAGGAAGATTTAAGTGATTAAATGGTAGGTTTTCTTTATTACGTTGGGTGATAAACTAAATATCTATGAGATAATATGATTTTTACTAAAATATATTACATATACAACTATTTTGATAAAAGAGATTTATTTAAAACTAAATACCAGCTGTAGAGCTATTTTCTTGTTATGTGAATAAAATTCTGAGTAAGAATTTGAACCCCTAGGAGATATGTTTGCCCTTAATATGTTATGTTACCATTATAATCTCGGGACGAGATTTATTTAAGGAGGAGAGACTATGACAACCCATAAATCTCACATATATCTTATATGCTATAATTTAAGTGGAAATCCATTAGAATTTTTTTTGCTTTTTATACCATTACTTGGTAAGATAAACTACTTCTCACAACCTAAACTACCACTTCAACATATCCCTATATGTTGGAAATACAATGTATATATCAAGTCTAAGATATAAAAGTAATTTAACAAGTGCAGTATGAAGAAGAACATCTCAAATATAACTATGATGCCCTAATTTCCCCTAGAAACCCTAGAATCCCTTTAAATGAATTATAAACTCAAGAATGATAAACTATGAATGTATAACACATATGAATAAATCATTATAAATTATAAACTATACATTAAAGACATAAAAATACCTAATAATAGTAATAAAAAATTATACAAAGCTAAGTACAAGTAATTGTACATAATAGTCTATATCACCACCTAGAAACCTTTGTAAACAATGTTTCAAGTAATATAACTACCTAATATATATATACAAGTATCAAAAACAATATACTAATTATAATCATCATATAAAGGAAAGTTAATTAATCACAAAACACTAATATTCACTAATCTCAAGCTAATTACAAGTAAATGCCCTAGTAACCAAGATTAGCATATAAAATCCATTATACATTGAATTAGAGTCAAATATTTTGCCATAAATTATAAAACTCAATTATGTATCATATTAAGATTATACATTTATCTCAAGTTAAAGTACAAATTAATAAAGCATAAGGTACAAGTTATCAAAGCATATGATCTTAAGCCCCCATAATTATCCCTAGAATATGGTAAACCTATATAAACCCTTAAACCAAGAATGTAGAAACCATAGAAGTCATCAAAAAAGTATATAATACTTAGAATAAGTGTACATTAAGATACAAACCCTAATAGAAAGTCATTAGGATTAATGACCTAAAACCCTTATATTAAGAAATCTACATGGAATCACTACCTAGTCTTTTAGGACAAGTCTACAAATACCCATAGCACTTCCTTAAGATTATAAGATTATCTTAAGACAATGTAAAAGTACCCTAATGCACAAGGTACAAGATTTTAATGCATGACTTGTAAATTAGGTCAAATTTAGTATTTTTACCCTTTAGACATGTTTACTTAGAATAACTTAATAAAACCAATGTAGGGACTTCATGAACACAATGAGGACAATGTAGGATGTATAAAATTAGTTTAAATCAGTATATAATTGAATGATAATCACTTTTACTAAGACTTAACCATAAATCATTAGAAACCCTAACCCGCCTAAGTTTTCTTCCCATTTTCACATCAAAACTTTTTTAACCTTAAAACCAAAGAACCAAACTTCTTAATTACAATGTATATAACCTAAAAGAACCCAATCCATCACTAATCACATTCCTAAACCCTTAATCACCAAAATAACAAAGTTACAAGTTACAAGCCCTAATTTAGGACCCGGTTTAGATTTTCCCTCCAAAAATCCATTTCAAACCATTCCCTCCCATTCTAAGTTTAAAAATAAGATATTTCACAAGTTTTAAGATATTTTCCAACCCTTTAAAAGTAGGTGAATCACCTACTTGTGTGCTACACATCACCATCCTTATCATATATAGCCGTGACTTCAATATAGACCACAAGACCAAGATATTTCCATCCTAGACTATAGTAACTTACATAGACCTTCACTAGCCATCCTTACTCACTAATCTATCCTCATGACACGTTTAAGGCTTTACTATGAAGCCTAAGGGTTTAAAAACCTATAAATAGAGGCGAATTGCTTTCATTTCAACTTGCACCCTGTTTTCGCTTAACCTCCTACCCATTATCCATTTTCACTTCTATTTACGTCCTAGGACATGTCCCAAGACCAGAAACCATGTCTAGAAGGTAGATATTGAAGCTCTAGAAGCTTTGATAGCAAGTAGTACCCATAAGGAGCCATTATGAGCCATTTTATCCTAAGTAATTTCTATGTTAGCTATGTTTTGATCTTGTTATAATATTTTATTATAGTTTTTATAATGCTAAAAATATGTTGAAATATAATCTAAAAAGAATTAAGTCATTTGGTCATTTTAAATGAAAGTTATAAGTTAAAGATGTCTTAACCCCTAGTTTTGTAATTTACATAAAATAATAAGCAAAAATATATTTCAAAAGCTATAATTCAGAAGAAATGTTGATATTATGATTATAAATATGTTTTGAAACTTTGTTATAAATTTTTAGATCATTTGGTCCATGTTTGAGGTTGTTATGTGATTTTTACAAGTATAAGGACTAAAACTGTCATTTTTGAAACTATTTTACATTTTGGGCCAAAAGTGTCATTTTGTGAAAATTAAATATGTAAGAATAAATTTTGGAAAGTTTGAGGTCCTAAGGTTAAATATTGAAGGTTTAAAATGAAAATACTAAAACTATATACTTAAGGGGTTAAAAGTGTAATTAAGCCAAAGTATAAACCAAAAGGACTAATTTTGCCAATTTTGAAACTAAAGAAGTATAATTATAAATATAAGGAAGTAATGAAAGTATCATGTTAGTAGGTAGCTTTGTACAAAGATGTTCCATCTCGATATTACGTTCTGACTGAGTGGTTGGGTTTACGATTTAAAGTGCCCTCGCTCTTCAAACGTTTATGGAATGGCTTCTAAGTATGATGGCCCGAACAATGGTGCTAGAATTACAAGCAAATATTAAATAAATAAAATATAACCAATATATAAGAAAGATTCAATAAAAGATTAAAGACTTGATACTATACACAATGTATTAATCCGGGTTTGTGTGAGATCAAGCTGTTGTTTATGAGATCAAGTTGTGGTTTATGTGATCAAGCTGTTTAAACTGTGAATATATCTGATATAGCTCAAACTCTATGGATCCCAGGTGAGTTCATAGCCTCACTAGATCAAATTTATAAATGATTTGAAAACCCGTGAGGGGGATATATGTTAAACTGAAATACAAGTATTTTTAGTATGCTTCTTAGATATGATTATTGACACTACGTTTACTGCTACCTTTAAAAGTCCCTTTTTAATCATGACCGTAAATCATTTAATGAACGCTAATATTGTGAATAGTACTATTTGGGGACTGACATCCCCTATCTGGTCAAGTCGCACTTGCTGGAATGCTGATGGCTCTGACATAGGCTAAACATATACACTTTATTTTGCTTATACAGGAGTTTGGCAGACTGCTTGCTTAAGGACATTTTTTGGGTTTCGGTATGTCTAGTAGCGGTGCATGAGCTAGTGCAATAATAACAAAATTGTTTTATGTGAGCGAATAGTAACGTAGCTTAGGAAAAGAATCTTGTATTTAAAATGATTTTAAACCTATGAATTCACTTAACCATTGTGTTGATTTTAAGCATATATCTCAGGTTTTGAAGATTGTTAGAATGAATCAGCATGAGGATGGCATAGAATGGCACAAGAGTGAAATTATTCTATATTTATGGGAACCTTAAAATGTAAAACACTGATTTTTCAATGGTATATAAAGGAAGTTGATTTTTGTCACTCTTTTGAGTTGTTCTTTTATTATTATGACTTGTGAACTATGAAGTAATACCCCAGATCAATATTTCACTGTAAAGGTAAAATGGGGGTGTTGCATTACTCTTGTGTTTAAATGTGATTTGTTAAACCTATGGAATCTCTCAACATTATTGTTGACCCGTTTAAGCATGTGTTTTAGGTAATCGAAGGGGAACGATAGCTGAGCTTACTGTGGAATGTTGTGGGTTTGCTTTTGAATTCTTGTGGTCTAAAACCTTTTCTTTCCCTTTTTACTTATGAACAATTTGTCTAATGTCTTATGTACTGTACTAAAACTTTGTGGTTTGATGGTCGAGATCCATGGGGGACTAAACACATTTCTCTGATGTTGTTTTAGTATACTTTGGGATGAAATGAATGTTATGTTGTAAAATCTTACATATATTTTATGTGTAAACGTCTCATTTTGAGTCGTTCAATATATCTTGTGTGATGATACTTGTGTTTAGCACCCAATTGTATATCTCCGCTGCGCAATGTAAATTGGGGGTGTTAAATATTGGTAATCAGAGCTACAAGTTATAGAGAACTAGGTCGATTTTGAAAAATGTCCTATACTATAACTTTGGGGTCAAAAGTATTTTTCAAAAGCACCCAACTTCTCTGCAACGCTCTGGTAAGATCACTTATAGTTGTTGTTTTGTATTTTAGATGTATCCCTCAGAATTGAAGTGAATTCCCAAGTATTTATTAAGTAAATACTATGATAGTGTATTGATGTTATTGAAAGTGCGTTAAGTACTTGTCATTATAATTTCTTTTTGCGAGCATTGCATAATCATCATTTGCATTACATTGCATATCATGGAATACGTATAACACTTGCATGCTCATGCATTGCATTTATAAATTTTAAATAATGACCTTAAGTATCCTAGATTTTCCTATAATTGTAGAAAATGGCCGACTTACCGTATGATGATGATTGGATAGAGGAGAATGATATTATGGGAGATGGGGAAGCAGATAATTTTGGTGTTAGTGATGATGAGGAGCCTTATGAGTATATTGATGATGGGATTGCTCCTGATGCTGTAGGACAGACTGAGCCTAAGGTTATTAAAGGTAGTTATGTGCCGAGAGCCAATGTTGTGGCACCGACTGCTCAGAATTATCAGCGGCCTGTTGTTCGTTCTGATATGCCTACTTGTGATGCTCTTATGAGTAGTTTGCCTAGGCTTTCCCGTACTAGAGATGATTTTCCTCATGAAGCAAGCAATGCTGCTAGTGCTCGTTCTCTCTACGAGAACATAGCTAAGATGTATTGCCCTGGTCCTAGATCTTATGATGATATTCGTTGGTTTCTTAAGAAGTTTGATAGATCATTGTTTGAAAGGTATGTAGTTGAGACCCGTGTGATCAAAAGGTTTAAGAAGCATTTTGATAGGTTTGTATCTGGTGTGAGAAGGTTAGAATTTATTAGAGCTAGAGAGATGGATGATACTGCTAGTATTCGATCGATGGTGATGAATCTGAGTGCTCGATTTGAGAGGTTTCGAGAGGATCAAGCAAGGATTGTGAGGGTGAATGAAATGGATTTTCCAGTGATATCTTATCCAAGTCAAGGTGTGAGGATTCATGATGTGCCAAGTCGTGTGGAGACTCATTCGTTGGTTAAGCCATGTGGAGGATCAAGCTATAAGGTAAAGGAGAAGATAGATGATGAAGATAGCAGCAGTGATGATGAGCCAATGTATAAGAAGCCACGTGGATCACCGCGTGATTAGTTTCTTTGTGTTTTCTTTATTTTCCTTGTTATAACTGAATTATCTAGACTAGTACTGTAGGTGTTGTGATGAAACTTAATAACTTTTAAGTTTGATGTGATGAAGGATTGTAGTGACATTACTTGTCACGATTTTGTGAAATTTTCCAATGCAATCTAAATTACCTTCATGATCTATGATATGTCTTTTTAGTTATTTTATGATTTGGTTAATGAATCATTGTGGATTGTGTTGTTTGTGCATGTAGTATCCATGATATGTCTTGATAGAGAAATCCTTCTTCTTATCTTGATATGAATACTTACTTTGTTTTCTTTCATTTGTGATTTTAGAAACATGCCACCAAAGTTAACAATTGCTACTATGAGCAACATGATTAAACAAGCTATTGCTAGGGCACTTGAAGCTGAACGTGCTGCGAGGAATCAAGGTACTGGGGATAGGAATGCTGCTGATCCAGTTGGGGGTAATACTGATGATCCAGTTGGAGGAAATGTTGATGGTCCAGTTGGAGGTAATGTTGTTGTTCCACAAGTTCCGAAATAGTGTTCATATGCTAGTTTCATGAAGTGTGGACCTACCCAATTTCGTGGTACTGGTGGTGCTTTGGAATTGCGAAGGTGGATTGAAAAGATAGAAAATACTTTTGAAATCAGTGGATGTTCAGAAGCGAGTAAGGTGAAATTTGCTGCAGCTACATTTCAGGATGATGCTTTGAGCTGGTGGAATAGTCAGGTAGCTACTATTGATTTGATTGAAGCGAATGGAAGGACATGGACTGTGACCAAGGGACTGTTAACAGCTAAGTTTTGTCCTGAGGAAGAGTTAGTTCAGTTGGAGGATGAGTTGAGACACCTGGTGCTGAGGAATAATGACGCTGTTGCTTATACAAAGAGGTTTTCTGATTTGTGTTTGTTGTGTCTTGATGCTTTTGCTAATGATCGAAAGAAGATGAAGCAGTATATCAGAGGTTTATCCAACAATATCAAGGGAGAGACTACTTTGTCACAACCCAAGACTTCTTATGAAGCTGTTCAAATGGCTCATGCTTTGATGGACGTTAAGCTGCAGGATAGAAAGGATAGTATTGCTGATGGGAATAAAAGGAAGTGGGAAGCTGTACAGTCTAGCCAAGGGCAGAATAGAGGTGGTTATTAGACAACTATAGCCAAGGACCAAATAGAAATCAGCAGTATAACTTGAGAAGGAATGATGGTGTTCATTCTGCTACTGCGCCTCAAGGTAACAAAGTGAACCCAAAGTGTGGTCGATGCAGTCTGTATCATATTGGTGATTGTCCAGCTGCTTGCAACAAGTGTGGGAAGGCCGGACATAATGCGGCAGACTGTAGGAACAAAAGAGTGATCACTGGAGCTAATGCTGCTAAAGTGATTACTTGTTTCGGATATGGAGGACGTGGACATAAGCAATGGAACTGTCCGAGGGTTGGCGCTCGACATGGAGGCAATGTTGCTGATGTTGCTTCTACTCCAGCCTATGTCGTGGGAGATGCTGACAAACCTCAAGGGCCTAATGTGGTGACTGGTACGTTCTTACTCGATGCTTGTTATGCTAGTGTGTTATTTGATTTTGGATCCGATAGAAGTTTTGTAGATAGATTCATTCAGCTATTGGATAGAGAACCAGTAAGATTGACAACTAGTTATAATGTGGAGTTAGGTGATGGTAAGATTGTTAGCACTAGTTCTATACTTAAAGGGTGTTCCTTGAAGTTAGGAAATTATGTGTTTAGTATTGATTTGATGCCCATAGAATTAGGATCTTTTAATGTGATTATTAGTATAGATTGGTTAGTTACGAATGGTGCAGTAATTGTTTGTGGGGAGAAATTAGTTTAGATACCGCTAAGGAATAGGGTATTGACTGTGAAGGGTGATGAATGTACTTCTAGTTTGAAAGTTGTTTCTTGTTTGAAGATGATGAGGTATATGGAAGAGGGCTGTGATGTGTTTCTTACTCAAATAACTAGTGATGGTGTAAATGAGAGGAAACTGGAGGATGTGCATGTGATTAGAGAGTATCCTGAAGTTTTTCCTGAAGATTTGTCGGGATTACCGCTGTTACCTAAAGTTGAGTTCCGTATTTACTCAGTGTCGGGAGTTGCGCATGTTGCTCGTGCACCGTATCGTTTAGCACCGTCAGAGATGAAGGAATTATCTGATCAATTGAAGGAATTGATGGATAAGGGATTTTTAAGACAGAGTTTGTCGCCATGGGGTGCTTTCATGTTGTTTGTTAAGAAGAAAGATGGATCGTTTTGAATGTGTATTGATTATCGGGAACTTAACAATATGAGTGTCAAGAATCGGTATCCATTGCCGAGGATTGATGATTTATTTGATCAGTTGCAAGGGTCAAGTGTATACTCAAAGATCGATTTGAGATCTGGGTATCATCAACTGAGAGCTAGGGAAGAGGATATTCCTATAACAGCTTTCCGTACTCGATATGGACATTTTGAATTTCAAGTGATGCCTTTTGGATTAACGAATGCGTCTGCCGTATTCATGGATTTGATGAATCGTGTGTGCAAGCCATATTTGGATGAGTTTGTCATCGTATTCATTAATGATATTCTCATTTATTCCAGGAGTGAAGAAGAACATGAGAAGCATTTGAGGATAATTTTGGAATTGTTGAAGAAAGAGAAGTTGTATGCGAAGTTCTCTAAATGTGAGTTTTGGTTGAAATCGGTGAATTTCTGAGGCACGTGATTAACAATGAAGGTGTTCGTGTAGATCCTGCTAAGATTGAGGCTATCAAGGATTGGTCGGTACCAACAACGCCGACTGAAATTCGCCAATTTCTTGTTCTAGCTGGGTATTATCGACGGTTTATCGAGAAGTTTTCACTGATTGCTAAACCATTAACCAAGCTTACTAAAATAATCGGGTATTTGAATTGGGTTTAGAAGAGGAAGCTGATTTTAATACACTGAAGGATAAATTATGTTTTGTGGCGATTTTGTCATTGCCAGAAGGATCCGAATATTTTGTTGTGTATTGTGACAAGTCTCATAAGGGATTTCGATTTGTGTTGATGTAGAGGGAGAAAGTGATAGCTTATGCATCAAGGCAATTGAGGAAGCATGAAGTGAATTATACTACTCGTGATTTAGAACTTGGAGTCGTGGTTTTTCTTTGAAGCTGTGGAGATACTACTTGTATGGAATCAAGTGTGTGGTGTTCACTGACCATAAGAGTCTTCAACATATTTTGGATTAATAGGAACTGAATATGAGACAAAGGAGATGGGTAGAACTGCTGAGTGATTATGACTACGAGATTCGTTACCACCCTGGTAAAGCGAATGTGGTAGCTGATGCACTTAGTAGAAAGGAAAGGGAGAAGTCTCTAAGAGTTAGAGCTTTGGTAATGATGGAAATTGTTGATCTGATAGAAATGATATTGAAATCCCAAGCTAATGGTTTCAAGAAACAGAATGTTAAGGAAGAGAATCTGGGTAGAATGTTGAAACCGTTGTTTGTATTAAATTCGAATGGAATGAGATATTTTGAGAATAGGATTTAGTTATCATTGTGTCTGTCTGAGTTAGGAGTACGAGATTTAATGATGAATGAATCTCATAAGTCTAAGTATTCAATACATCCTGGAGCGCACAAGATGTATCAAGACCTTAAGAAAGTGTATTGGTGGCCGAATATGAAAGCACATATTGCTCAGTATGTTAATAAGTGTTTGACTTGTGCGAAGGTAAAATATGAACATAAGAAACTGTCTGGATTATTGGTGCAACCTGAAATTCCTAAGTGGAAATGGAAGAAAATTACTATGGATTTTGTGACAGGTTTGCCAAGGACTTCTAATGGTTGTGATATAATATGGGTGATTGTGGATATATTGACTAAGTCTGCTCACTTTTTACCAATGAAGAAGACGAATAGTATGGAATGATTGACGACATTGTATGTGAAGGAGATTGTTTGTCGACATGGTGTGCCTTTGTCGATAATTTTGGATCGTGATAGTAGGTTTATCTCAGAGTTTTGGAAATTTCTGCAGAAAGCGATGGGAACGGAGTTAAGTTTGAGTACAGCATATCATCCAGAAACTGATGGACAAAGTGAAAGGTCGATTCAAACATTAGAGGATATGCTTCGAGCGTGTGTGATTGATTTTGGAAATAGTTGGGATAGACATTTTCCAATGGTGGAATTTTCGTATAACAATAGTTATCATGCTAGTATTAAAGCCGCACCATTTGAAGCTTTGTATGGACGTAAGTGTAGATCTCCAATGTGTTAGAGTGATGTAGGAGAGAGTCAATTGACTGGACCTAAAATGATTTTTGAGACAACTGAGAAGATTGTGCAAATTAAGAAGCGTTTGTTATCTGCCAGGAGTAGACAAAAGAGTTATGCTGACAATAGGAGGAAACCGTTAGAATTTGAGGTAGGAGATATGGTTATGCTGAAAGTATCGCCATAGAAGGGTGTGACTCGTTTCGGAAAGAGAGGAAAGTTGAGCCCAAGATATATTGGACCTTTTAAGATTATTCAAAGGATTGGATTGGTTGCTTATAAGTTAGAATTGCAAGATGAACTTAGGGCTATTCATAACACTTTTCACGTGTCTAATTTGAAGAAGTGTTTAGCAGAAAGGGATTTGGTGATTCCATTTTAGGAAATCCAACTTGATGATAAGTTGCATTTTATAGAGGAACCTGTAGAGATTATTGATAGGGAAGTTAAAACGTTGAAGCATAGTAAGATTCTGATTGTGAAAGTGAGATGGAATTCTAGACGTGGACCTGAGTTTACCTGGGAACGTAAGGACTTCTTTAAGTATAAGTATCCTCATTTGTTCTGAGATGGGCTAAGCGTCGGGACGTCGCTCTCTTTAAGAAGGAGGGGATGTGATAACCTGAAACCGAGGTCATTGTCTAATCTTATTTTATGAACATTTTTGAAAAAAATTTATGAACTTGAATGATTTTGCTTTTGATGGTTTAAGTTGAAACCAATGTTAGGAGACTTATTTTTACATTTTAACTAGTATGAGAATTATTAGTAAGCGTGATGCCGACGGATGCCTAATATTTTACGTTTTATTGTCGATTGTTCGATGTTAGACGTTTTCAATGTTTTCTTTTTAATGACGTGTTAAGTCGTGTCGGGAGACGATATTATTATATTTATGTTGCGTTTTAACTTTTGAGAAGTATTTTTATGAAACCTGAGTCCCGTGAATATTTTCAAAATTGACTAATAGTTATTTCCTGCTCTTTGACTAACTATTTGCTTTTTAGTTCAAAGAAATGCAAGTTTGGCAAGATTGATCTGTACCTACCACTATATAAAGCTTTTTTCTTACCTAACAACACAGACAAAAACAAGTTTAAGTCCCACTCTTGAAATCAAAAGGTGATCATTATGATACCAAAGTTCCTTACATGCATAAAGTTTTGAAATTTTGTTATGAACTAGGGTTGGTAAGAGTTGTAGATGATCATGCATGTGACGATCTTGATAAGATCATGCCATTTTGATGTTGAAAGTTTGAGTTTTGAGTTTTGATTTTTGTTTTTTTAAACATGCAAGTGCTAGGATTGAAAGAGGTTGATATTAGGGTGTTAGGATTAGTAGAAAAGTGGTTAGAATGGGTTGAAAGTATGATTTTATGTGAGTTTTAGAGAGGTAAATTAGGGCAGTGATTTTGAGGCTGTTTTTGGATGTCTTATGTTTGAATTATTATTAAACTAATTAGATAGTTTCCCTATAGATTTTTTTATCTTCGTTTTGATATATATTAGAGCTTCTAACTCAAAACGAGGAGGAAGTTATGATAGTTTGATTATTCGTGTACCAGGAGACGAGTATCGACACAATTTTAAGTTGTTGATATTTGGATCGAATCTTGGGGACTATAAAATGAGTTTTAAAATGAGTCAAGGGTTGTTTAAGTATCTAAACCTAGGTTTGTGAGTCTATTTTCAAACCCCAAGTGTCGGTTTTGTAAACGAAGTTGTTTAGAGAGGTCAAAATGGTTTTATGAGTCGAAAATGTAAAACTGTCTGGTTTTGTAGTTCAAAGATGTGTCAGGAAGGGGGTCTTAGAAGTAAAAACTTTTGACGAACTTTTTAGAGAACTTTCTATAGATAGTAAGTGAGTTCCTCGAGTCTTTTCATAAACTTTTGATGTGTCTAAGTCAAGGAAATGAGCTAGTACATTTGGTATGTGCCGGCAGATTTTTATCAAGAGTGTAGATTAATAAAGTAAACATGTAGAAGAGTATAGTAGTATCACTTGTATTATCTTCTTTCGAGTTTGTCGTGATTTTATAATTTTGAGTTTGATGTTATTATGTATGGTTTATACTTGAGTCAATTATTAATGAACGCGCCTTATTTGATAGGTTGTGGTTCTCGTGTTTGACGGGCATCACTTATTGTCGACGATCCTCTTGCTAGGTCTCTTATACTAAGGTGAGTCTGTAGCCTTGCTTCATACTAGTTATTAAATGATTTTACACCCGTGAGGGGGATACATGCTATTTGAAATAAAATGAACACAAGTCATGAATGATTGTTTGGACCCGAATGTTGCCTTAAATTGTATTGAGTACCTTGTTGTTGAAGACCCTAATTTTATGAACCGTTAACTATGTTCTAAATTGATGTTGTGAGTTGGGAATAGCCGCTTATGCAAAAGTTAGTACTACGGGGTTAACCACCCTATCTCGGTCAAGAGTTGTACGTTGAGTAATCTCTTGGAGGGGTAATTATGATGAATGAGATATGGGTATATATCTAGCAACTAATACCCCAGAGGGGCAATGGTTTTATCTAGTCATGCTGGCATTTGGCGTGGGTGACTAATTGGTTAATGGATTGGTGTCATGAGCTAAAATACAGTTGTATAGCTTCGGCTATAAGATGAGTTGCCTATACATAGATTGTGTGCACGACAATGCTATAAAATGATTATGATTGATTTTACTCTTGTGTTCAAATGTGATTTGTTAAACCTATGGACTCGCTCAACATTATTGTTGACCCATTTAAGCATGTGTTTCAGGTAATCGAAGGTGAACGATGGCGGAGCTTACTATGGAATGTTGTGGGTTTGCTTTTGAAGTCTTGTGGTCTAAAACATTTTCTTTCCCTTTTACTTATGAACAATTTGTCTAATGTCTCGTGTACTGTACTAAAACTTTGTGGTTTGATGTTCGAGATCCATGGGGGACTAAACGCTTTTCTCTGATGTTGTTTTAGTATACTTTGGAATGAAATGAACGTTTTAGACAATGTTTTAAAATCTTACATATCTTTCATGTGTAAACGTCTCATTTTGAGTCGTTCAATATATCTTGTGTGATGATACTTGTGTTTAGCACCCAATTGTGTATTTTCGCTGCGCAATGTAAATTAGGGGAGTTAAATTTGTGCTTGAATAACCGTTTTGGGACGAATAGGTGGTAACCTATCCTTTCCATCTGTCTTGGGGGAAAATACAGAAGTTGCAAATGAAGAATATGAGAAAGCTGAGGGTTTTCCCAAGACAGAGGGCTTCGTCGCCTTGTACGCATTGGGTTGTCTAGCAACGGGTTTCACAACTCTAAGTTCCATAATTTTCCCACCCATCTTAGCAATGAGTTTCTTCAACTCTTTAATTTCTATGTCTTTTTCTTGTAACTGGGCTTTGAAACCCGTAATGTCAAGACTTTTTTCGTTTAATAATCGACATGACTCAGATAATTTTACTTCTGAAGGTGTATCATGTAAAAAATTCCAATTTTGTTTTGCAAAGCAAGTTCAAGTGAGTGACAACGTTTTTAGAGAAAATCACATCGATGTTTAATTAAGGTAAAATCTTTTTGGTTAACTTTGTGCGAAAGCTCAGTTTCAAGACGTTCACACTCTTTGACCTTATCAAGATAATTGCATGAAAGATCAGAAAATTCATCTATATCAGCACAAGATGTAACATAAACACACATAATATCTTTTCAGAGGCATTCTTGCAAGAGTAGATCATATTCTATAGAAAATTTGTCTCTTTCAGGTTGATGGTCGCCAATTTCTTTTTCATGAGATTCCACATATTTCAAATCGTTAAACATTTCTTGCTCTATTAACGTTTCAAATTCCAAAGCATATTTCTTTGTTCTTTCTGCAAGCGGAATCAAAATAGTTTTCACAAGCACAGTTATATCATGAGAAATTTCTTTATCGCCTTTCAAAAGTTAACGTTTTTTCCAGTGATCGTCAACAACCTTTTTGAAATTTTCAATGTTACTCTTAAGAATACTAAGTGCTTGCTTACTCTTGCTGATAGAAGCTTGATGCGGCAAGTACCCAATATATTTTGAAACATTAGTTTTCTTAGTGGCAAAAACTTGTCTCCATTTGATTCTTATTTGTGCACATTCGAAAAATATTTTCTCATGAGACTTCTGTTTTGGGGTTTGAAAATTTCGTAGACTATTTTCCTAAGCATAATTATATGGTTTTACAAAGTCTTTATTTACTGGTGATCTACTCTCCTCTTTAAAAGTTAGTGATTCATCACTATCGGGCCTAACAATAAGACAATCAAGGTCGGTCTATTGGGACTCCTAAAGATATAGGCGCGGGTTCTCAGATTGAGCTTGCTCGAGGTACTTAGGACTAGCAAAACTAACGTTAACCTTGAAAAACGAACGAGGTGCCATCATTCTCATGGTTTGAATAGATTGATTTTTTTTATAAACAATTTTCTTATTAAAATCAATTTGAACTTCAAGTTCTACGACTTTGTCAATGTCTTTAGCTTGTTTAGATTTGAAATCTTTTTGCAAGTTTGCAACCTCTTCCATTTTTGCAGTAACTAGTTTAGTTTTATCCTCTTGAATGAAACCAATCTTTTGAGTTAGCTCATTCACTTTAGTGGTGTAAAACCCGCATGCTTTTACCATGAATAGTACCCTTAATATCGTACGTACATGATTAGAACTTTCCTTTTATAGCACGTTTACGTTTCAGGAATAAGAATTACAAGTATTACGTACGTGTTATAACACGATAAGTATTTATTACGTATGAACACACGATAATTATTCCAATAATAATTATAATCACGAACATACGAACATGAAATCATGAACATAAATTAATCACGAACTAATATTACGTATGTATATATATTTATTACGAACACGAATAAATATATTAAGTCACGATTGGTAACTAATTAGAACACGTAATTTACGAACACGAGAACACACGAGATCACACTAGTATTTTAGACACGGAAAAAGGTACGGGTTACCCCATGTGGGGCCCCCTACTCGTGGCTATACACAAGAAACATGGGCTTAGCCCATGTAAATTTACTAATTAGAGAGTTAGGAAAAACATGTGTCATTTATCACAAAAATTAGAAAATAAGAAAAATCCCAGTTTTTCTTTTCTTTGCTCCTTGGCCGTCGGGGTTTAACATCACCAAAGGGTGATTCGGTTTGATTTTGATCTTGGAATTTTTACAAGGAATCGTGTGTGTTCATCCTTCTTGATTTCACATAATCGGTATAACCTTTAACCTTTTCTTTTTATGTTTTGATTTTTATAATCACATAAAATCATGATGTTATTAATAAACTAATTAAAAACAAATATAAACATGTTGTAATCATGGGGTTTAGATCAAGTTAGGGTTAAGGGGTGTTTTTTTGTTTTGTGGCCGACGCCTAACCGAGCCCCATAAGGGTCTCGGCTTGGCTTATTTCGCTCCACCGATACCATATGGTCTCGGTATGGTGGTGATGGTGTCATGGCAGCAGCAAGGGCAAGGGAAACCCCGACCTTGGTCGGGGTATGGTGATGGTTACGGGTCCGGATCATGGGTTTTGATCACGGGTCTGGTTCATGAATCATTTTTTTCAAGGTTTATGATTTTTACAAGTTATGTTATTTTTTTAGACTTAAATTAAATTAATTAAAAACATGAACATGATTAATTTAACTTACATGACTTAGGTTATTAATTTAATTATTAATTCATGAATTTTAACTAAGTATTTATCTTTTAATTAGACTTTATAATTAATTAATTATTAAAACCATGACTTATAATTAATTAATTTACACGACTTTGGTTATATTATTAATAAATAATAATACATGTTTTAACCTAAGTATTTTACCTTTATTTAATTAAAATCATGTTATATTTAATTAAATACTTTAACTTATAGTTTATTTAATTTACATGTAATAATTAATAAACTATACTATATAATCACATGACTTAGAATATTAATCAGAAAACACTTAAGCTTACGTAATTAGCTTAACCAACTTATATCTATTTATGGAAACTTTCTATTTTTAGAAACTTATTTATTTAAGGCAGCTAATCTATTTATGGAAACTTTCTATTTTTAGAAACTTATCTATTTTAAGCAGAAATTTTATTTTTGGAAACTTTCTATTTTTGGAAACTTTCTATTTTTGGAAACTTTCTATTTTGGAAACTTTCTATTTTTGGAAACTTTCTATTTTTGGTAACTTTCTATTTTTGGAAACTTTCTATTTTAGGAAACCAGCTATTTTTAGAAAGTTACTTATTATTACACCACAAGTATAATAATACATGAAATACAAGTAATACTTAATCAGAATATACGATAAACACATTATAAAGCTTAAATCAGTAAAATATGACATGAACACATAAAACAAGTTAAGACATGATATAAAATCAGTTACATACTCAGTAATCAGATACTTATACACGTATGTATTTATGTAGCATTAGTGATACCGAAGTAGGACTCTCTTCCGTTCGTCTTCTTCGTTCACTGGACATAAGGTACAGATTCTCCGTCCTTTCAGTATGGACATTCTTTCCTTATTAGGATTCCTCGTATGCAGCCAACTGTTTCCCTAGTATATGTTTTATATGTTTTGATTGCATATGTTTAATTAGAATACCTAAAGTCATATACATGCATGACCAGTTTCACCTAGTTATGGAGGTACCATAACCATAACACTAGAGGCACCAGTGTTATGACTTCCCCACGGCGGAGTGATTGCTCGTGGCGTCCCTTTCAGCTTTTGGCCATTTATTATATTATTAGGTGGGGCGTATGGGTGCATCCTAGTTTACATGTTTTCAGCAGATTACTCAGTGTGAATGTGGTGTGTGCCTTGCATCCTTTACAAGGAGCTGATCCCTCCTACCCAAAAACCAGTATATTAAATTAGAGGCAGCCCCTCTAATTTGCATGACGAGGTCACCCCTCCAAGTATTCATACACGTTGATATTTCATAACCTATATTGGCTAACGGTAAAATATGTTAAACAGTTTTAACAAGATAAGCATAAGGCTTTTCAAACTATAAAACCAGTTTTACTAAGATATAACCGGGTTATCTAGGACTTAGTTTCTTCCGCTGTTTCATGCTTATATGCTTATATTATTCATGCTTTACTTGTACATCCGTGCACTGAGCGTATTGCTCAGCCGTTTTCCTTTTCATGTTCCCAAAATGGCAGGTACTCAGGGACGCTCGTGACTTTAAGCGTACGTGCATATGGACTGGAAGCTTTCTAGCCTTCTTTACTTTATGCATTTATCTATACTTTGATAATCTTTTCCATGGACATTGTTTAGTCCTTTCATTTATAGTACTTATGTTTGTGTGTGATGAGTTCTACTTTTGGACTACCGATGTTTGATTCCGGTATTTCCTTTATGGTCATGTAATGTTTAGACATTTATCCTTGTCTGGTTTGATGACACGCCATAATCACGCGTGACATTCTGTTTATCAAAATGGGGTGTTACAAGTGGTAGCAAGATACGTTTTGTGTCATTCAGTACTTAAAGAGGTGTTATAATTACGATTCTCTTGTTCTAAAAGCTTAAGAGTTTCATTGTATTTAGTTTCAAAAACATCCTTTATAGTAGTGATGACACCCCCTTTGTACCTTTCAAGATCTTTTTCTTTTTGAATAAGCTCAGCTCTGCAGCTTGCAAGAAGCTCACTAGATTTTATAACTGCAGCTTTTCTTTCTTCAAAATTTTGAGTGTGCGTAGCGTTTGCCTTCTTTAATTGCTTTTGACTCTTTCTATTTTCTTTGACATCTTTTTGTAAAGTAGCAATTAAATTAGCAAGCGCAATACGCTCCTCATCATCATCATACTCATTTGCATGTTGATCATCCTCAGACTCATTATTGCACATGTCGGATGAATCGGGTGTGGTATTGCTATCAACCGTTTCCATCATACATGTGTCAATAATGGTTGTAGGTAGCTCACTATGCTCATGAGTATCACCAAACACATTATCTTCCTCGTTAGTTTGTACCTTATCGATTGGCTAAGTATCAAAGATAGGACCATTGTCATCTTCATTGACTTTGAGAACTTCTTCAACCTTTGCCATGTACGAGTAATGTGCTTTGAGTTCTTGGTCGGAGACTTCATCATCAGTGTCATCAAGCATTGATCCTTCCTCTACGGACAATTTGACCCCTGCATCCATCTTCTTGCATAGCATCATTTTCTCCTTATGATATGCATAATCCTTAACCCGTTTCGGCTTTCTGCATTCCTTTGCCATATGCCCAAATTTGTTGCAGTTATAGCACTGAATCCCACTTTGCTGAACCGCTTAAGTACCAACCGTTTTCTTATTCCTAGTAACAATAACAACCCTCTGATTATAAAATGTAGCAGGTTGGCGATCATAACGGGCAGAACCCTCAACATGCGTTGGATTACGTCGATCATACCTTGAAGGACTCTCCTCACGCCTACGTCTATCATACCTTGGAGTGCTCTCAACATATCTGTTTCGTGTGTTAGATGAAGTTCGGAGGTTGTTGTTGGTGGTTTTGTAAATCTTCTTGTATGACTTCATGATGAAAGCAATTTGTTGCTCCATTTCCCTATCCTTCTGAGCTTGTTCTTCATCACTATCTTCTTCGGATGAGTGCTCAGATGGTGGTGATGGTTCTCTAGGCTCTTTACCTCTTGATCTTGTGGGAGCAGATGTCTTGGATGCAGTGGAGTATCTTGGTGATGATGATTGAGTAGAGTATGACTTTGGAGCACGAGAGTAATGATTTTGATAATGTTGAGTGGTAGACACCAAAGCAAGAGGATTAGCAGTCTTTGCTACCCGTTCAGCTTGAAGTTCGTTTGCCTCATTCTGAAATTGTTTCAAAATGTCAAAGAGCGTATGATAGTTGACCTCGTCTAACTTATTATGTTGTTTCACCAAATTAACAAATCGTGTCCACTCTGGTTGAACTTGCTGTAGGAACTGCACATTGACTTGCATGGTGGAGACTTCAAAGTTGTTTCATGTCATGTCATTCGTCATCTTGTAGAATCTGGGGTAATATAAATCAATCGATTCTCCATCCAATGAAATAAACTTTCTAAAGTTCCAGAACAAGTTTGTTTTGACATCTTGCTTGTTAAGTGATTCTCCTTGTTGCAAGCGTTCAATGGCAACCCACATTTCTTTTGCAGTAGAGAAGGCATCAACCGTTGAGTAAATATCATCCCTAATCCCACTTAGAATCAGATAGATTGCTTCCTTCTCTGCATCAATCCAAGCACGGTTCTCTTTCTTAGTATTCTCATATGACTCCTTAATAGTCTGCTCATCGGCTCCTGGCGTTGTGTCGGTTGCTGGAGTTGCAGGAATGGTTATTGTAGTGAGAGTATAGGGTCCTTCTTTGATGCAACGGCGTAGAACATCACCATTTGGTTTAGTATCAAGATATCGAATAAAACGTGATTGCCATTGAGCATATCGACCAGACACAAGCATTGGTGGTCTCTCTTTGTTACCCGCCACCGTGATGTTGTTATTTGTCACACGATACTCTGTAGTAGAATTCATCTCGATAATATCTGAAATGTTGAAGTGAATAGGGATCTTAAGTAGATGTTTTAGTGATTGTTGTTGAAGAAAAAAGTAGTTGAAATCCCCTAATAATGTGTTTTCAAAAAACATGTTATTGAAATTTTCAATTCTCGGAATAAACTTCTCATAGATTTTCGGAATATTTTTCTTCAATGTTTTCGGAATCCTTCTTCAAAATGATTTTCGGAATCCTTTATCAAAATGATTTACGGAATAATCCTTCGAAATGATTTTTGGAATACTTCTTCAAAATGATTTTCGGAATCCTTCTTCAAAATGATTTTTGGAATTATATTTACTCTCAGATTTTACGGAATAAATCTTTAACAAAATATTTTCAGAATATCTTTTAGTTACAGAATTCGGAATAACTTTTCTAACAGATCTCGGAATAAATTCTTCTCAAGGATTTTTGGAAAAAGACTTCCACTCACTGATTTTTGGAAAAACTGTTAGTTACAATTTTCGGAATATCTTTCCCTTTAGATTTTCAGAATATAATAGACAATATTTCGAAAATGAATTTGAAAAAGTGACAGCCGACTTTCTCGAACGAAAGACGCTGATCTTCGAAAATCTTCACCAAAATCAAACCAAACGCCCCAAAATCTTGCGTTTTTAACCAAAATAACTAACCCAAATCCGTACCACAACTATGTAGGAGATTTCTATGAAGATTTAGAGCTCAAAAATACACAAAAATGAGACGTGAGATATATGGTGATTAAATCTCACGAACCAAAACTAAGAACAAAAATCAAACACGAATCTACCCCGTGGCGATTGATACCGATTGTTGTCCCATATTAATCAATTTACCATGGTTAGATTATAAGAAATAAAGATGAAAATAGATGAATTCTAGAGAGAGAAAGTAGTGAGAGAAAGTAGAGAGAGAGAATGGAGAAACTAGGTGAAATTAGATTGAGAAAAATGAAATGGCTTACCTCTCCTAACATGTTAGGAGAGGTATATATAGTCGGGCCTACATGTGGCATAATAGGCTATATGTTTGATTGGGCCATGCTTGAATATATGCTTAGTACCTTAAAAGAGGCCTTTTAAGCTAGCCATCAAGCTTGTATTACACGACTATTCTACTACCTATTACAACGTTCTAATAAACAATACATTATAAACCTATGACCGATCATTCTTGTTTGACTCAATATTTTGAGGCTAACATTTCCATTCATCATTATGAATACTAGAGAGTATCACTCTGAATGTTCTGACAATATTACAAGGATAGAGCGTAATACTCTGTTAATTATTGCTTGTATTCTAATGATGAACAACAATTAATATATGTAATTAGTGTCCTAATGAGATTTTTGATGAATATCATTGGCTCTAGACTCTATAAGCGCACATTTATATTTGGTGAACAGAGGCTGGAGCAGACAACCACCTTTTTAATATCTACTATCTTGAAGTGAGAAAGTCGATAGTAATGAGTTGAACTCTGTGACGATATAACAAACTTCTTTTGAGAGAATTCTGAGTTAGCTGAGATGGGATGTGCATTGCATCACTGGGTCCATGATGTCTTTTCTTCAATACCATAAATCATCTAAGTGATTCTGATAGTAGATGTATTGACCCGATTTCTGCCTAAGTTGTATGGCGGGCTTCTTTCTTTAAACCCTTTGTCCTTACATTTCCTTTTCATTCTTCAGCCCCTTTAATTCTTACCAAGACGTCATTACTAGCACTTTGTTGTGATAATTCTAGTGCTAGCTTAAGTCGTTAGTCGGCATTATTCATGTACACTCAACAACTACATCATTTCTAAGGACTTATATAACTAATGGATTATCCCTGGTGTTAATGCAATGATGCCTAAAAACTTTACTTGCATTTTTCGGTCTCGCTTTGTTTTGATTACGACAAAATATAAAAACAAGCATTTACGAAAACAACGAAAAATAAATTCTTGAGTTCAAGTATTTTTTTCATTTCAACCATTATCACTTAAGATATGAATAAACAATTTTCTTCTTAATTAAGTGATCAAGGATTTAAGCTTTCTTAAAACTCACCTTTTATTAAATGTGACAAAGTTTTTTAATAAACTTTATTTTTAAGAAAATGTTTTATTAAATTAAATATTTGAAAATTTGAAAATGGCATATTCCATTTGGGTTTAGAATATCCTTTGAGGATAATTATACCACCAGATGTGACTACCCCACTAAAAGATAAAAGGGAGCAGAGTCTACGACCGCGGTCCCTTAAAGGTCTATACGGTTCCTTATAAATAAGGAACCACAGGCACAATTAAGGCACCGCGCTCAGATATGACCATTGGGCCTTTATCCTATAAGTAATGGACCATTCTCATATTTTCTCTTCACCTCTTTTGCACACAAATTTCCAGATTCTAACATACTTCTTAAATCATTCAAATCCTTGATTATTTGGTTGAATACTACTTGTTTAGAAGTGAATCTTTCTCCTCCCATCTCTTCCTCTTCAAGTGCAAAGAGAAGAACACTTTCATCCTTGAAGTATTGAGTCTACCTCAGGATCTATTGAAGATCAAGTTTTATTCATTCATTATAGTTGTGTAGTGTTGATCCAAGTAGTTGTTTTATTTGGAGTTGTGTTGTGAAGATCCAAGTAGTTCTGCTATTTGGTAGTTGTGATGTGAAGATCCAAATAGGTTTGTCTATTTGGAAGTTGTGTATGTATTAGCGTTAATACTTTGTTCTTAAAGTATATTGGTGTAGATTGGTCCTAGCTAAGATTAAGGCTCGACTTTTAGCTTAGAGTCGAAAATTGTTGTCCCATAGATTACGTGATGATTAAACAAGAAAGTTAGATAAAAGATGAATTTTAGAGAGAGAAAGTAGAGAGAAATGTCAGGAAACAATGGGAAGGTTAGATTAAGAGTAAATGAATCAACCAACACCCTTCCTAACATGCTAGGAAGGGTATTTATAACCTTTGCCTACATGTGGCATAATGGGCTATATGATTATGGGTCGGGCTTTTCTTTTGGGCTTTGGTTACTTATGAATGAACCTTAGCTTAAAGTTAAGCCCGTAATACACGACTAACCTACTACTTATTACAACGTTCTAATATACGATACATAATAAAAATATGACCGAGCATTCTTGTTTGACTAAATATTTTGAGGCTAACAATCTCCCCCAATGAGAGGTCATTACCCTTTATGAGAGGTCATTACCCTTTGTCATTTGGAGATTTGTAGAGATTACTAATCTCGCCATAAATGAGTCTTGAACGTGTAATGGTAGTCTTTTTCCTTCATGCTGTGATCTTTGAGCCTTTGTCGTTGTCTTTCGACTTTGTCTTTTTGATCTTGAGATCTTCAAATCATCCTTGACTTGTCTTTGCCATCTTGTGATCTTGTGTCTTCATCCACATGCTCACACTATTAATTGTTGAATATGTCTTTAGGCATGAGAATGTGGTTTTTGAATCTTTGACTTTGCTGAGTACACCGTGACGCCACCTTCTCGAGACAACACATAGACACGGACTGAATGGATTTAACATTCGTCCTAAATCGGTAGCTTTTTACCTCCGGTTGGTGAAGACCGTTATACGATATTAAATACCGTACCTGTGATAAGTAGATTCAGTTAAGAATCTCCTTGACATGGTTTTGCGACTGTAATAGCTGTTCTCTTTACTCGACCGTCTCAAAGCAAGACTGCGAACATAAAGAGTGAATCAATTGGATAAATATCCGCTTGATTAAAGTCGTTAATTCAAATTCATGGAACAAGTGTGATTCATAAAGAATCTTACCATTGTTTCTTTCCAGTTGACACAAGCTTGATTCATAAGAATCTCACAAGTCACCTACCGTAGCGCTGTTTGATGTTGACGCTAGAAGGATTTCCATTCGTCACTGTGAATATTAATGAATATCACTCTGAATGTTCTGGCAAGACCATAAAGATATTGCGTAGAAACCTGAAACGAGTTTGAATTATTTCAGAATCAAACCACTGTTGCTTTTCAGTTTTACACATGTTCAATTCATAAAGAATCTTACATATGACCTACCGCAGTGTTGTTTGATGTTAACACTGGAAGGATTTCCACTCATCATTATGAATACTAAGTAGTATCACTCTGAGTGTTCTAGCAATATCACAAGGATATGGCGTAGGACTCTCTTTATCGTCATTCCGTGTGTCCTAATGAGATTTGATTGATCTCTAGGCTCTAGACTCGATTTGTGCACTTTTAATGGTCGGAGGCTGGAGCAGATGCCACCTATTTAATATCAACTATCTCGGAGTGAGAAAGTCAATAGAAGTCATGTTAATCTCCGTGAAAATAAAACAAACTTCTTTTGAGAGAAGCCTGAGTAGCTAGGGAGGGGTTGTACATTACATCACTGGGTCCATGATGAGTTGTCTTCATGATGTGTTAACCCGGTTTCTGACTAAGTTGTATGGAGGGCTTCTTTGTTTACACCCTTTATCCTTACATTTCTTTTTCATTCTTCAACCCCTTCAATGCTTACCAAGACATCATTACTAGTACCTTGTTGTGATTGTTCTAGTGCTAGCATTAGTACTTAGTCGGCACTCAGCTACGTTCACATTCTACTCCATCTTTCCTAAGGACTTCTAATAATCTATTAGATTCTCCCTGGGAAGATCCCTCCGGTTCTGGTTGGATCATAGGACTTAAACCTAACCACCCTTTTGACAACAATAACGTCGTAGATCAAAGATTTTGTGGTATTTGATCGTGACCATAAAAACCACTTCAAATGTCGAACAAAGTGTTTGAAAAACATTTAACACCTTGCTAGTTTTGTTGTTTCAGAAATGCTCCCCCTTCACATGTGCATCGATAATCGAAAGTGTTTCGCACATGTGGGTAAGAATTAAAGTGGTTGAGTCTTATATAAGATCACATTTTAATCACATTTTCTCCCCTATCTCTAATATATAAAATCTTTTGATATTAGAGATACCAAATTTGATTAAAATATATTTTGAAAAATAGTCTTGAAAATCTCCAGGAGAAAGTGTTGGGTCTACTAGATGTAGATCTTGCAGCCTGTCAGGAACGGTGAATGACTTATGTAATCACAAGTCAATCCACAGAGAGACTCTATACACAATACGAATGTAGAATACAAATATAATAAAGAAGAACAGAATAACTATAAAGACTTGATCCTTTCTAAGGATTTCTAATATTGATAATTACTAGAACTACGTTTGGTGAAGGTATCTCTAACCCTTCTGCCTAAGGTTCCTTTTATACTACAAGGAAACCCTAATACAGCATTAAACAAAACGTGTAAAAGTGATATGCATATCCTTTCCTAACATATCTCATGCATATCCTAACAGAATAATAAACAAATAATAAAGTTTGACTTTGACCAGGACCAGGAGCACGACTTGCTCCTAGTACGACTAGGACCAGGAGGAACTACATACCTCCTAGTCTACCTATTACATTTAACTATTACAAAGGTCCTAACAATCCTCCCCTAAACTTGAATTTGACCTGTTGAGTTCAAGTTTCTTGGAAAAAGTGCAAATAAAGCCCGAGGATTGAATCAGCAAAACGAATAGCAGCCTTAGCAAGATAAGAATCAGAGTAACCGCCGCAACATGAAACAATAGAAGCTTCTCCAAAGCTTGGAACAAATCAGCATCGTGATGAATCTTTTCAGCAACATGAGCAGATTTGATGAGCCTTTACCAAGTAGCTGCTCGCTCTTGGGCTAGCCAGTCTTTCTGGTGGAATAAGCATCACCCTGGGAGACTAGAACCCAGCCCAACTCTTAGAACGTGAATCAATGGTGAGTGGGAGTACCCTGATGATTTTAGGCAAACCATCACAGCCGTCAACGGATTTGATATGTCTTTACCAGAAGCCGTACCCCTCTGGACTCGCCAACTCTCAGCAATGAAGCATCGGTGAGTTGAAAACCCTATAGCTTTAAGCAAGTTATTATAGCTATCAACGGATTTGATAAGATCTTTACCAAGAGCCGTACCCCCTTGGATTAGCCACTTTTCAGTCCAGGACTATGGCAAGTGAAAACCATCCAGTTTTGGGTAACCTGGCAACCATCAACGGATTTGAGAATCGCACCAGGAGCCGTACCCTCAAGGTGAATCAACTTTTTCTTGTCGATTAGACATGGTAAGTTGAGAACCATTTGTTGTGAGGACCAAGTCCAACACCAAGTGAAACCAGTAACCAGCACAATCACAATTTCAGTAACCAGAACCCATAGTGTGAAGCATCAAATGGTATCATATTCACAAGTATAAAATCCAAGATGTGTTAAAAGTATAAGCAGATATTATATAAAAAGTATTTTTTTTTATTTTTTTTTTAACTATTGTAATTTTTTTTATTTTTTTATTTTATTTTTTTTTTAACTATAAAGAATGAAATTCACCAATCACTTTACATATTGGTGAAAAGAATGATAACAAGAACAAATGAACAAAAAATACAAAACATAAACACTTACAACCCAACCAAATCACCTACCAGAAGCAGCTTTCTTATCAGCCTTCAAACGCGCCTGAATGCCTTCCACCAATGTTGTGGCCATAGAGGACTCATTTCCTGACGGAGCATTGGAAATTTGCAAGTGACTAGCCAACATCGCCTCCATCGAAGAAATCGTCAAAGGATAATCAACATCTGTCAGCATAAAAACCATATGACAAGATTCCAACTCCAACATATGCACACCACATCCCGCATATAACTTCCAGCGCTGAATCACCCATTGCATTTGATCCTTCCATATACCCGAAACAGGAGCATGAGGAGGTGCATCCAACATCAGCCTAAGATCAGCCCAGATACGCAGACCAGGCCATGAAGAGACAGCCATGGGGTCAAAAGGCATGATAGAATCCACAAATCCATATAAAGCCATAAGATCGTGACGATCAGCCCAAGATAACACACCCTGCAAACCCGAAGCTAAACGCACAGACCCATCACTCAGAGTAATTCTATGGGAGACCACACCAGGAAGAGTTGTGGAACGCTCAACAGTCCAACCAGTAATATTTCCATTCCCCAAAGGTAAATCAGAATCACTGTCAGAAGCGGCATCAATCAAATTCTCAGGATCACGCTTCTCATAAGGGACCGTCTTGCCACGTCTAATACGGCGAGCTGATTTCTGGAGAAGCGAACGTCTAGGTGTGGGATCACTAGTTGTGGGTTCAACCTTTACCTTTACCTCAGCAGCAGCAGTGGGAGCAGGAGTAGTAGACTCATGAGTTTGCCCACCCAAGGGATCAATAGGAGCTGCACTAGAAGTAGGGAGAGGTTGAGTGCCAGGAACCGGTGGTGATGGTGATGACATATGAGGTGTAGCAGTGGTGGTTATTGTGGTAGCAAAGGTGGTGGTGGTAGCATGTGTGGTGGTGGTAGCAGGACCAGCAGAATAACCCAAAGGAGCAACCAAATGAGAAGTAGTAGTACCAACTGAAGTAGCAACAAAAACTGATGGACTAGCAGCAGAACCAGGAGTAGGAGCAGATGAAGGACCAGTAGAAACAGCAGGCGAAGAAGAGGTCACCACATGAGGATGGTAGATAAATCGTTCCGGAATAGGTTGACTCTGACACTTCACCATACGTTCATAAAGTTCCTTGAGCTCATCAAAAGATAAAGCCCGAACCCTGTCCCACTTCCAAGGAGCATTAAAATGAGCAGCGGACTGATACTTCACATAGCGCTGCATCTGCTTGCGCTCCTCAGTTCTTGATAAAGGTCTGTTCTTTCTCTACTCACGAAGCTGTGCAGCAAGTGCCAACTGTTGCTTGCGCATCAATACCATGGCTCTGGGAATACAGTTATGCTCATCAACATCATCACCCAAAAGATCTGTGAACTGAGCATAATCCAGGGTGAGAATAGTAAACACCTGCATCCAATCACTATCACTCTATTGCATTGCATCGTGTTGAACTTATTTACGCCTCCGCTGTCGAAGCTCCTCTTCTGCATCCCTATCAGCTTCATCAATCTCGGCTTGAATCCGTTGAGAAGCCTCCTCACCAAGCCTTTCCTCTTCAAGCTGTATGCGGGTACGTTTGCGAGATGGTGATGGAGCATCAGTCATTGGGGCCTTTCCCTTCGAATCATGGGATGGACCAGCATGGGAACCAGCAGCAGCACCAGAATCACCATCCATAGGAGTGGGAATAGCAGCAGGAGAAGGAACACTGGAGGACGTCGGAGGAACCGGCAAATCATCATACACTTTATCAGCAAAGGCAGCCTTTGCCAATAATGTCAAACCATCCTCAACACGCTCCGTACCCTCCTCATCAGAATCAGAATGGATCACATGCTTCTTTCGGCGTCTTTGCTGAGTTTCCAAAGCTTTGATGCGATCAGCCAGAGGAAGAACAAACTCCCTAGTAAGTTTCCGGTGTTGGTTCAAGTCAGCTTCCAATGAAATCATCCGCTCATGATACCTGCGCATAAGATCAAGTAACGACATAAGTGTAGTAGGCTCCTCTGCCTGCCCACCAAGAGAACTCGGGTCAGGGAAGGCGTCATTGGAGCCTGAAGCAACAGATGGGTCAACATGTGGAGTACTAGCACCAAAAGGTATATCAGCAGAGTGTGGAGCAGGACTAGGAGGTGGAGTCTCCACAAATGGAGACTTGTGTGGTACAGAAGAAGGACCAGCCTTGGAAGGGGATGGTTTTTCAACCACCACCTCCTCAACCAGTTCCTCTTCAACCACATGAGAAGGACCACCAATAGGAGCCTTCTCCTCCATAGGGTCATCATCAATCACAACAAACTCAGGAGCCTCCTCCTCCTCACCCATAGGACCCTGAGCCAGCCCCAGCATGGCCTTAGTAAGGGGCCTCCACTCCCCGGTAAACCCATGGACCATATTATAATACACCTTTGCAGTAAGCTTAGACGGCACATGTTCAGTCCTATCACGAGGAATGCAAACCAGTATTTGTTGTAAAAATCTAGGATACATAAGAAACTTCTTTCTAGAACCATCATTAGATAAATTACTAACCATCCCCTCAAATAGATAATGAGAAAAGTTAAATACCCTACCCTGGGCTAAGCAAATAAGACCAGTAGCCAAGGGAATAGGGAAAGCATCCCAACTCCCAGACTTGGGACTCATACAATGAATTAGAAAATGCACCAGAAGCTTCCATTGGGGGGAAAACCGATTTAGAAAATGCACACAATGGTCAGACCAGAAGCAAAATGTGGTCAATAAAGGACAAAAGGAATGAACAGTGTCCCAGACCAGTACCAGAAGCCAATCACCACTTGACAAAGAAGGATTTTGAACCACCAGAAGTCAACCAATTATGACTAGAAGCTGACCAATAAGGACCAGAAGCCAGTCTTGTAAGACCATAACCACAAGAAGATAGCAAAATCCTCCACCAGAAGCAACATACATCACCAGAACCAATGTAATAAGTTGGTAAAATCTACCAATACGTTAGTCTGTCCTAATAATATGTACACAAAGTCTCCCCTTAGGCTTAGCCTCCCCTCAATCCTAGACCTCAAGGATTGACCATCCCAATGTGAACCACCAAGTGATTAAACCGAGGACCATCAAAGGCTTTTGTCAACAAATCAGCAACATTATCATCCGTATGAACTTTAAGAACCTGTATCAACTTCTTCTCATTGGCATCCCGTATAAAATGATGCCGAATTTCAATATGCTTTGTTCGCTGATGAAAAACAGGATTCTTCACAATGCAAATAGTGCTTTGGTTGTCAATAAAAATTTTGGTGTTCATAAAATTGAAACCATAATCCAACATCTAATTTTGGATCCACAAAACCTGTCCACAACAACTAGCAGCAGCAACGTATTCAGCTTCTGTTGAAGAAGTAGCTACTATTGTCTGTTTCTTGCATTGCCAGGAAATAAGTCGACGACCCAAAAATTGACAACCACCAGTAGTAGACTTTCTGTCATTATTATCACCAGCATAGTCACTATCACTATAGGCTTCTAGAACAAAAGGTGATTCTCTAGGATACCATAAGCCCAGTTTAGGTTGAGCCTTGATATACTTAAAAATCTTCTTTACTGCATTTAAGTTCGAAACCGTTGGAGTCACCTGGTGTCTAGAACAAGCACTTACTGCAAACATGATATCCGGACGTGATGCAGTCAAATACATGAGGGAGCCGATCATAGACCTATACATGTGAACATTAACCGGGGGGTCTGGCTCATTCTTTAGTTTTACTTTAGCAACTTCATAAGGAGTTGCTGCTGGTCTAAGAGGATCCATGTCAAACTTCTGAAGAATCTCATGAACATATTTATCTTGACTGATGAAAATTCCATCCGATTGTTGCTTGACTTGAAGACCAAGGAAGAAAGAAAGTTCTCCCATCGCACTCATCTGAAATTCTCCTTTCATCAAGTGTTCAAACTCATCACACCATTCCTTCCTAGTAGAACCAAAGATAATGTCGTCCACATAAACCTGAACAAGGATAATGTCCTTGGTATTCCTCCGAAGAAATAGTGTTTTGTCAATAGTACCCCTTCTATAGCCATTCTTTAACAAGAAAGTGGAAAGACGCTCATACCAAGCTCTAGGAGCCTGATGTAATCCATAAAGAGCCTTGACCACCTTGTAGACTTTCTTGGGATGAAGTGGATCTACAAAGCCCTTAGGTTGAGTGACATACACCTCCTCATCAATTTTGCCATAGAGAAATGCACTCTTGACATCAATCTGAAACACCGTAAATCCCACATAAGAAGCAAAAGCCAAAAACAGACGAATGGCCTCAATCCTTGCAACCGGAGCAAAAACTTCAGTGTAGTCAATGCCCTCAATTTGAGTGTGGCCTTGTGCGACAAGCCTAGCTTTATTCCTCACCACAATTCCCCGTGCATCCTTCTTGTTCTTGAGAATCCATTTGGTATTGATTGTTATCTTTCCATCCGGTAAGTCAACCAGAACCCAAACATTCTGAAACAAGAATTGTTGCATTTCCTCCTGCATAGCCTCCACCCAACTTTGATCCTCAAGAGCATGAGAAACTGACCTAGGTTCCACCTGAGAAAGAAAACAAGCAAACAAACAGTGTTGAAAGTCCGTATGATTATTACGCTTTTGATCTTCAATATAGCTCACAAGAGCATGATGATCAGACGAGGCCTTCTGCTGCATTCTGCGTGTCTTGACAGCAGAACCAGGATCTCCAATGATTTGAGTGGTAGGATGATCTTTGTGTGATTGCAAGACTGGATTGGAAGAGACTTCCACTTCTGGTGCCAAGTTATTGAGATCACCAACAAAGTCAGCATCATATGAAGCCGTGTTGAAAATCCCATCCACTGGTTGTTTATGAATATCATCCAGCTTGGTAGAAGACTTCTTTTGATGGTTCCCCAAATCTGAAGGACTGGAGAAACGAGTATTGGAAGCAGACTCACTAGCTGGAGTACCAGTAGGTGATAAGCTAGCACTAGGAGCAGAAGTTGGGGTACCAGGAGCAGCTTTGTCAGTAGGCTCATCCAAGGGAAACTCAAAACCACCTTGGGCAGCTGCTGTAGTAGCTTCTTGTTGTTGTTTGAGTAGAGTGTCAAGAGCTACTTGGGAATCCGGTACATCCAATGGAGTTGCATCACTAGGAGGAGTAGGAGAGACTCTGGTGGAGTAGGATGGAACCACAAAAATGTCATCCTCATCATCTGAATCAGAAAGACTAGAAGGAACACCAGTACTAGAAGTTGTAAACACTTGTGGTCCTGCATCATGGTTAGTTTTGAAACGAAAATATCCTAACGAATCACTAAGATAATCAAGATCAAAATACCATTCAGGACCCTTGCCTTGGATGTTTGACTTCTCTTCAAAATACCTGAGATTAATAGTTTCAATGATCTTCTTGGCTTGGAGATTGTAGACACGATAAGCCCGAGAGTGAGCTGAATATCCCACAATGTATCCTTCATCTGCCTTGCCATCAAATTTCCCCAAATAGTCACTAGTATTCAGAATGGTGACTGGACACCCAAACGGCTTCAAATGAGCAATATTTGGAACTTTTCCCGTTAGAAGCTCATAAGGAGTCTTCTTGTGAGGATTGGTAATAGAAACCCTATTCAAAACGTAACTTGCAGTATTAACAGCTTCTGTCTAGAACATGGTAGGAAGCTTGGAATCGGCAAGCATAGTTCTTGCTGCTTCTATTAGTGTCATGTTCTTTCTTTTTGCCACGCCATTCTGTTAAGGAGTCCTTGCTGCACTATAATCTCTTTTGATGCCCTTAGCATTACAAAGTGCTATGAGGTCTTTATTTTTGAACTCGGTTCCATTGTCGCATCAAATACCTTTAACCTTCTTGGTCAACTAGTTCTCAATAAGAGTAAGAAAATCTCTAAGAATTGAGTAGGTCTCACTCTTGGCAGCCATGAAGAACACCCACGAAAACCTGCAATATCCATCAGTTACCACCAAACAGAATTGTTTGTGATCAATGCTTCTAATGGAAGTAGGACCAAATAAATCCATGTGTAGTAGCTGCAATGGTTCAGTAATAAGACTAAGAGCAGTAATGGCCTTGAAGGATGCTTTGTGCTGTTTGCCTTTGCTGCAAGCAATACAATTTATATCATTTCTAAATGACTTGGGAGGTAAACCAGAGACTAGATTCAGATTTGCAAGTTTGTGAATGGTCTTGAAGTTCACATGCCCCATCCTTCGGTGCCATTGAGTGGCTTCATCTTCTGAGGCTTTCGCAACTAGGCATGCTAGTTGACCAGTAGGATTGACTTCATTCAGCTTGATACTATAGAGATTGTGTCTTCTAGGGATTCTGAGCAGAACTTGTGAGTCATCCGGAAGCTTAAAGTCTTTGGAGAGCACAAGTGCATCAGTATCGGTGAAGAGAACAAACTGCTTCTTGTCACAAATCTGAGACACAGATATCAAGTTGAAGTGCTGAAGTGCTTCCACATAGTAGACCTGCTCAAAATTTAGATTAGGCGTCTTAATTGTTCCTTTGCTAGTGATCCTACCTTCACCCCCACCAAAATAGACCTTGCCTCCATGAAATGGTACAAAGTTAGAGAGAAGACTTTTATTTCCTGTCATGCTCCTGGAGCAACCACTATCAACAATGCCTAGACTAGGATCTTGGTATGGAGTAACCTACAACAACAAGTTAATAAAAATGCAAAAGTTAGTGTCTTAAGGGGACCCAAACCTTTTTCAGGTTTGAGCCTGCCTTGTGGATCTTTAGAAGAGTGCCAAGAAGATTGATGAGATCCATCGTTGTTCCTTGGTTGCGTATGCATCATATGGGTATTATTGTTTGACCAAGAACAACCTGCTAAGGGCTTAACAGCAGTTCCCAAACTTCCCAAACCAAAATACGTGTGGTCCAAATTATGTGGATAAACTGGATTAAAATTTTGAAAATAATTACTAGTGGTTTGTAATCTAATGTTTCCCCAATGATCAGAAGCTAAAGAAGAGGACCTTCTAGAAGAAGAAAACGATTGAGCACTAGGATTGAGTCTTCTAGTAGTATATGGGGCAGCTCCTGGTGGACCAGGAGCAGGGAAAGCATGAATAACAGAAGCAAGTGTGTCATAGAAATCATAATCTTTAATTAAATGAAAGGCACTTCCACAAACAAAACATGTTTTAATAGACCTTTTATTAGAATGAGATTGTTTCATACTACCAACATTATTACACACAATTCTAGGAGAAACATTCTTCCTAGGACTCAATAAACTAGGACCAGACACACTTGACTTAACAGCAACTCTTTCTTCACACTTCCTAGCACCAGTAGCAGCATGATCATTCAACTTGGAACTTGTAGGTCTTGACTCTTCACTTGAACCACTAGATGCAGAGTCACTGGCTTTGTCACTGAAAGTACACGAGACAAAGTCATTAGAATTAGTAGAACTTTTTGGGGACTCATGCATCTGTGATCCATCCAAGTCAATATGCCATGAAGTGGGCATAAAAGTTCCAGTAAGAGGAGGAGGGACAGCATGCATTTCTGCTGCTGGTTTAAACCTATTGTAACTAGGTTTTCCCTCGTCCTCTTTATCGGCATCAAAGACACTTGAAAAAGATAAATCAAACACATCTTCTGAATCAATATATTTTTCAAATCCTAAGCCCCTTTTTGTCCTACCAGACATGCTACTATCAATTAATTTTGAAAGATTTTTAGGTGCCTTTTGCCATTTGTCAAATCTCAACATTGTAGCATCTAATTTTTCTTGCATCTCCTCTTTTTCTTTGATACTGGCATCTCTTACTTTTTCTGTATATTTAAGCATATTTGTTGTGTTTTCTAAATCGATGCTTAGTATCCGGATTTTATCCTCATACTCACGTTGAGTATCTTGAAGCCACCTCTTTTGTTGTTCCAATGTGTTTAATGAAGCCTTATAGGCTTGAACCTCTAAAAAATACTTATCATTTTGATCATTTACTTCATTAAATTGGGACAACAATTCTGAGTATTTATCATGACAACCAAGAGGACAATGTTGTACCTGAGGTGAGATGCCCATAAGAGAAAACTCGTCTGCTTCTTCTGCATCAGAGAGATTCCCATCAATCATTGCAAACACGTCAGTCGATGACTCAGCTGATTCCAGAGTAGAAGCCTGATGATCATTCAATGTTGACCATAGAGTCAACAGATACCAATGCCTTCTTGTCATCTTTTACCTCCTGAACCTTAAAAGCGGAGTATTTTCTCTTCTCCTGGTCATTCTTGCTAGGGCATTCCCTTGCAAAGTGACCTTGTTGCTGGCAGTTATAGCATCGAACTTTGCTTCTATCGAATCTTGCTGGCTCCCGAGGGTTGTAATTAAATTTGCGTCCTGCTTTCTTCTCAAACTTGTGAACCCTAAGAGTGAGCATGGCCATCTGCCATTTAAGATCCATTTCATTCAGGTCAAGTTTATCGACCTGTTTGAAGTCATCAAAAGCAAGTTGTTGTTGAGCATCAACATCAGCCACAAAAGAATGGAGAACAGCTTCTACCATACTACCAGACTTGGCAGTAGGATCAGGAGCAGAAGTATGCTGAAAAGTATGTTGAGAGGACACAGTATTGCTTGGGCTACTAGCATATGACATGGGACTGGATGCAATAGAACTCACAAAGGCATAATTAGCAGGAGTGGGAAAAGAGTCACTTGAAAAACCTCTCACATGCGGCTCAAAAGTTCTGAGCTTATGAAACAGATCATCAAAGTTGAGATAGTCAAGCCCACCTTTGGCTTTGAGAGAGATCACCACCTGATTCCATGAGTATGGTAAGGCTTTAAGAAACCTTGCATTAATATCAACATCATCAGGCTTTGACCGAAGTTTATTCAATTGGCTCAATATCTTCTGAAACCTGTCATATCCTTGATGTAGACCTTCAGTTTCTGAGATTTTGAATTATGTGAATTCATCTCTCAGCATGGATCTTCGCATTTTCTTTGACTCCTCATTCCCACCAAACCTTGCTTTTATACCATTCCAGATCTCTCTGGCATCATCCAAATGGTAGAAGTCACCCATGTGATCTTCAGGAAGAGATTGAAGCAAGATCGTTTTTGCTTTGACCTCCTTCTGAATAGCTATGATTTCTTCATGAGATTTAGGGTCAAGAAGAGTAATATTACCATTCTTGTCTCTTCCAGTTAGCTTCATGCTGTTCCCATTCAGAATAATCTTCCAAAGATCTTGATCAGTATTGGTGATCCACCATTCCATCTTCATTCCCAGTTATCATATTCATCCTTTTTCAGATGAGGAAATTTACCATTGGTGTTAGAAACCGTAGCAACGATCTGCTGAGGTTGCACAATTTTAGGAGAGCTGTCTTCTCCTGTTTGAGTAGAAGTTAAGGCAGACATGATAAAACAAAATTGTTAGAAATAAGATAACTTAATTCTTCTTGTATAGAGACCCTCCCAGGCTCTGATACCACTTGTTGGGTCTACTAGATGTAGATCTTGCAGCCTGTCAGGAACGGTGAATGACTTCTGTAATCACAAGTCAATCCACAGAGAGACTCTATACACAATACGAATGTAGAATACAAATATAATAAAGAAGAACAGAATAACTATAAAGACTTGATCCTTTCTAAGGATTTCTAATATTGATAATTACTAGAACTACGTTTGGTGAAGGTATCTCTAACCCTTTTGCCTAAGGTTCCTTTTATACTACAAGGAAACCCTAATACAGCATTAAACAAAACGTGTAAACTGATATGCATATCCTTTCCTAACATATCTCATGCATATCCTAACAGAATAATAAACAAATAATAAAGTTTAACTTTGACCAGGACCAGGAGCACGACTTGCTCCTAGTACGACTAGGACCAGGAGGAACTACATACCTCCTAGTCTACCTATTACATTTAACTATTACAAAGGTCCTAACAGAAAGATGTGTCAATCTTTGCATGAACTTGAAATGCTCCCCCTCAAAAATTGATCCAATTGAATTTTCATTGTGAGGATGTGATCCACATTTCGCTTTTTGAGGATGGGAGTTTGTTGAACACAGAATTTTTGAAAGATTTTGAATAATCATTGAAAATTTCTTGAAAAAATTGTGTTCAACGCTTTTTGAAAAATACTATTTCTTTTTGGCGAAGAGGTTTTTCTAAAGCATAAACTTGAGTTCATAGACTTTGAATGTCTTGACGAATCCACTCAAGTGTAAGAAGAGTTCTCTTCTTTTGTTGAGGGTAAGGGCACTAAAGCGTACACTCCCCCGTGAATATAGAACCGGGTTGCAATCTGAAAGTGATTCCAAGCCATTGTGTTGAGCTCAAAACGTCGAATGTTTTGTGACACGCTCAACCCAAGATAGATTGCTCTACCCGTAGTTGGAAAAATTGTCCAAAATAAACATTTTCCTTTATTAAAAGTAGAAATGACATGTTTTGAAAAATATTTACAACTTTCATTCGAGCTTTATGTACACACCCGTGTCGTTATTGAGCGACATTTCTAGGTACGTCCATATTATCGATACTGAAAGACATGTCGAGAAGAATCTTTATGGATTTTTAAAGATTTTTAATTTTGTGTTTTGCTTTTATATGTTTTATATTTTTGTATTTTGCTTTTTCAAAGATATTTACATGTAGATGTTTGATAGATGAATCAAGCAGGCTTCTTTGCCAGAATCTCCAGTTCTGCTGGAGTCAAACATCTCATACCAATTTGCGTAACTAGATACGCAAACCTCTCTTTCGAAAGAGCTTTTGTAAACAAGTCAGCTAATTGGTAATCAGTTCCAACAAAGTATAGTTCAACAATACCCCTTTCAACTTGTTCCTTAATGAAGTGATATCTGACATCAATGTGCTTCGTGTGGGAATGCTGTACCGGATTGCAAGAGATGCCTATGACAGACTTTGAGTCACAGTACATAGGTACTTTATCAAAGTGGAAGCCATAATCCATGAGTTGTGTTCTCATCCATAGGACTTGATCACAACACGTAGATAGAGACACATACTCCGCTTCGGCTGATGACAATGATGTGCAATCCTGCTTCTTGGAAGACCATCCCACAAGCTTATCTTGACCTAGAAATTGTGCACCACCAGAAGTACTTTTACGTGTATCAAGATACCCTGCATGATCAGAATCTGAATAGGCCGTTAGAAGGAAACTGGTTTCCCTCAGATACCAGAGTCCCCAATGAATGGTATTATTGAGGTACCGAAAGATCCGTTTAACCTCTTTGAGGTGCTTTTCAGTGGGTCGTGCTTGATATCGTGCACAATAACACATAGCATGTGATATATCTGGTCTGCTTGTTGTTAAGTACATGAGGAAGCCGATCATGGAACGATATTTCATTTGATCTATGGCATCTCCCTCTAAATCAGCATCTAGGGATGTGGTTGATAAAGGTGTCCCAACAGGGTCACATGAGGTCATACCATGCTTTCTGATTATCTCTTGACAATACGTTGCTTGGTTTATAAAGATACCACTTGAGGATTGGTGAGAGTTCCTAGAAAGAATTTTAGTTCGCCCATCATTGACATTTCAAATTTGTTGTGCATGACTTTTTCAAACCATTTTGAAAGTTTTGTGTTTGTGGACCCAAAAATAATGTCATCAACATAAATTTGCACAAGCAAAATGTCATCCCTATATTTATAAGTGAACAAAGTTAGATCAATGGAACCTTTTGAGAAACCATTGGAGACCAGGAATTTCGAGAGCTCGTCGTACCACGCCCTTGGATCTTGCTTGAGTCCATAAAGTGCTTTGTGGAGACGATACACCTTGTCAAGATAATGAGGATTGACGAATCCTTCCGGCTGTGTGACATAGACTTCTTCCTTCAAAGGACCGTTAAGAAACACTGTCTTTACGTCAACTTGATAGACAATGAATCCCTTATGTGCAGCATAAGCAAGGAAAATCATGACCGCTTCCAAACGAGCTACTGGTGTAAATGATTCTTCAAAATCAATACCCTCTTTCTGACCATACCCTTTTGCCACTAGCCTAGCTTTGTTCTTGATGATGGTGTTTTCTTCATCCATCTTGTTTTTCCAGACCCATCGAAGATTTAATAGAATTACATCGTATGGTTTGTCAACAAGTTCCCAGACTTTAAGTCTTTCAAATTGAAGAAGTTCATCTTGCATCGATTCAATCCAACCATGATTAGCCATGGCTTCTTTGATGTTTTTCGATTCAGTTGTACTCACGGCGAGTGCAAACATACAAACATCGCCATCGGTGTTAAGCTGTCGTCTTGTACGAATGGGTTGTGAAGGGTTTCCATTTACTTGAACCAAAGGATGATCTCGGGTCCAATGATGTGTTGAAGGATGTCGTTGGTAGAACGTATGCATATTTGACGGATCAACATGGTGAGTAGAAGACTCTTCAGTTTTGTGTACCGGTGTACCGAATGGGTTGATAAATTCGTCTTCGTCAGATAATGCATTGTCTGCTTGATTTGTGTTCTCTGGAGCAGTGACAGTAGTTGTTGATGTTGTAGGAGCGGTTGTGATGTGATATTCTGAGGAGGTAAATCTGCAGCAACCCGTGTTGAAGTAGATAAAGTTGTATCCTTTTGTTGACGATTATCGGTATCATCATTCTTATCATGAATGACAGCGGAAGACTTTGATACAACATGTTTCTCCCCCGTGAATATTCATCAAACATTGGTCCATATAACATTTCTAACTCTTCAAGTGTCGTGTCCACTGTCATATCTGCTCTAGGAACATGTTCAGGAACCAGCTTTGAACTTGACGGTTCATTGTTGTGGTCTTGGGTTTCGAGTTTCGTCCGGTTGTGCACAGAAGTCTTTTGTCGTTGTGGCTCGGGACTTAAACTGCTTTGTTCAATTGCCATTTCTTGCAATTCATCGAATCTGATATGAACAGTTTTGACTATCAATTTTGTTCTCTTGTTGTACACTCTGTATCCCTTAGACTGAGTTGCATATCCCACTAGAATGCATGCATCACCTTTCTCTTTTATCTTGTCCAGATTTTCACCATCTCGAATAATGTAACACGCACATCCAAAAACATGAAGGTGTTTGAGTGAAGGTTTGCGATCATTAATTATGTGATATGGTGTCTTTTCGTGTCTTGGGATAATTAAGGAACGGTTTTGTGTGTAGCATGCGGTTGACACGGCTCCGGCCCAGAAGTATAATGGTAGTTTTGAAGCGGATAATAGTGTTCGAGCAGCCTCAACTAAAGTACGGTTTCGTCTTTCAACAACACCGTTTTGTTCGGGTGTTCGAGCAATAGATGTTTCATGTTCAATCCCTTCGGCTTCAAAATAATTCTTCAGAGTTGAATTCAAGAATTATGTGCCTCTGTCAGTACGTACCACTTTTACTTGAGCTTGAAGACCATGTTTTATCAACTTAAGGAAGTTAATGAGAACTTCAGGTGTTTCATCCTTGGACCTCAAGAAGTGATTCCATGTGTCAGCGACAATTACCATAACGTATTTCTTCCCATTGATACTTTGAACACGCATGGGACCACACAAATCTATATGAAGAAGATCTAACCTTCCTTTAGAGCTTGGTGTAGTCTATGTCTTAAAGCTACTTCGTTTAGCTTTACAAAGCTCATAAGAAGAACAAAGATGATCTTTGATGAATTTCAAACTTGGAAGGCCTCTCACAATATCTTTCTTGGAAAGCAAGTTGATGGTATCAAAGTTAAGATGAGAAAGACGTTGATGCCATAACCATGCCTGAGTCGTTGAAGCTTTAGCCGTGAAGCAAATTGGAGTTGATGAAGTTGTGTCTTGTAGTGAAATTGTGTAAAGATCAGTACTCCGTGAACCGGTGAGTAAATCATTCCCATCATAATCACGAACAAAACATGTCTTCTTTCTGAAAGCAACTTCCAAATCTGCATCACAGAATTGACCAACCGATAAAATATTGTGATTAAGCCCTTCGACGTAGTATAACCTTTTTATCGTGATATTCCCCTGAACCAAATCTCCATATCCTAGGATCGGTGCAAATTGATCATTTCCAAATCGGACCGTACCCAGGAACTTCTCCACGAAGTTAATTAGAAGCTTGAGATTCCCCGTCATGTGCTTCGTGTATCCGGAATCCAGTATGAAGAGAATTATTTGTATCACCTGTAGAAGAGTTAGAACACGATCGAGCATTTGCTAAATTGGATACCACATTAGTTTTGATTCTAGAATCATTAGTGTCCTTAGAAACATTTAAAGGCATACTAACACTCGTTGTGACATTTTCTGTCCTATCTTTTGGCATCCATTTATATCCTGGAGGACATTGATTAGCAAACCACCATTTCCACGACTTGCTAGCAGACTCATATAATTCCCTAATTCTGCTTCTAGTGGTCTTAGTGGTGGAGTCTGATGCAATACTTTTCTCAGGGGTGGTTACACCAGGATGGTTCACTTTGCCTTTGGGTTTTCTAGCACTAATAGGCATCGCAGTTTACTTCTTAGTTCTAGTAGCTACGTTTTTGACATTATTCGAAACACACATAGCATGATTGGCATTAGCACACTTTCCACATTTCACACACACAAACTTAACATTCAAAGCATTCAAAGTCGAATCATTCAAATCGTCATTACACGCGATTACAGACATTTTATTCTTAGAAACATTGAAAATTCTAAGGTGGTCTTCTAATTTCTTCATCTTCCCTTGACTTTTGTTTTACCAAACCTTTTCATTCATGCGAGTGCTCTTAAGTTGAGGCCGGTTAACACTAGCAGTGGGGATAATAACTGGTTTTTACCTAGTATGAAAATTAAATTCGTTGAAGTGGTCTAATCGAATTGATTACTGGTTTAAGTGCGACTCAGCTGTCTTTTGGTGAAAACAAATGTTGTGTCGTTGTAGTAAATAAAAAGTGCAAAACTTTAAAGTAAAAGGCTGGTTAAATAAATCTAAAAGTAATTAATAATAAATGACGAGAAATTAAAACGTGACGAAAAGTAAATGGCAATTAAAGTAAATAACGCGAACTTAAAACTATCCTAAAGGCAAACTTAAACTTAAACTAAAGGCAAGCTTAAAATAAATCTAAGGTAAATAAACTAAAAGTGTGACTAAGTAAAAAGGAGGGAAAATGTAAAGCTTAAGAATTCAAACTTAAAGTAAACTAAAAACAGCTCATTCGGAATATCCTGCTCATTCGGAATAAACATTCATCCGGAATATTACCTCTAAAACCTTCATTCGGAATAGTCAAACAAAACACTCATCCGGAATAATACCTTCATCCGGAATATCCCTTCATCCGGAATATCCCTTCATCCGGAATATACAGCGGATCCGGAATAAATGCTCAATCGAAAAAAGTGCTTCATTCGGAATATTCAGCTCATCCGGAATAATGGTTCATTCGGAATAAAACACTTCACTCGGAATACACCTTGGTTCGGAATATAGGGTTCATCCGGAATAGTATCTCATTCGGAATATAGGGTTCATTCGGAATATCTGTTCATCCGGAGTATCTGTTTATCCGGAATAAGGACTTGATCCGGAATAACAAGCACTCATGCGGAATATTCACTGATTCGGAATAAAAATGAAAATACCTTGGTTCGAAATAAATTGCTGATCCGGAATCTGGAAAAACAAACTATGCGAAGAACAAGGAAGGAGATAAAAGCTACGAATTTAATCCAATCTAAGCAAAATCAACCAAACGATTAAACCAAAACAACCACTAATGATCTAATAACAATAACCTATCAATCCAAATCAACAAAACTAACAATAATAATCAAAATAATCAAAACCCACTTAATCAAATCAATAAAAACTTAAGAACATGAACATAAACATAAAGATTAAGATCAAATCAAAACAAGAAAGGTAGATAGGAGATTAACAAGAAAAGTAAAGATTCAATAACAATAAAATGAAACTTACTTGAGTTAAAGGAATTAAAATTGCAAGACAATTAAGGAAATGGCATGAAATAAATGTGCAAGTAATTAAAATGGTGGAAGACTAATTGTCACTATTAGCCAACAAAATGAAATAAAATCCTAATGACTCTATTTATAGGGGAGGAGGTGATTAGTGGAAGGAAGCTTCCTCCTCTCTTTCTTCTTTCTTTAATTATCTTTTAATCATTCGTCTTTAGTCTTTAATCTTTTAAATTCTTCGACCTTTCAGACTTTGTCTCGGGATTACTTTAAACTCGTCTTGTGATTTCTTCATAATTAGACTTGAGTTCTTCGGCTTTATTAAACTTCCGTCTTTGGACTTTTTCTTCGATAAATCTTCAGAATAGGCCTTGGACTTCCGTTCTTTTTGCACTCTTGATTTCTTGACTTCGTCTTTTGTCTTTTTCTTCGATAAAAGCCCGTGAAATCCCGTGTTTTCTTCCCTTTTCACATTTTCGTCCTAAATCACAACAAAAACACAAACCACGCATAATTCCGACATTTACGACCTAAAATACACGATTTGGCTTGGTTATTATTGTAGTTAAGTGGTAAAAGGAAGGGTGTTTACACACCTATCAGGGGACTACTCCTGTAGTAAAAGACACACGTCTATTAGTGTTTCTAGAAGTATGAGGTGATTGACTTTCTTTGTTGTGTGTGGTTTTAGTGGCCCGTCTATACATCCCTGGTTTAATCACATTTGTGTTCTTAATGCTTTGTGATTGAATATGTGTTCTGAGAGTATTATGTGGTAACCTATCCTTCCCATCCGTCTTGGGGGCAAACACAGGTTTTGCAAATGCAGAATTAGAGAAAACATATGGTTTTCCCAAGACAGAGGGTCTAGTAACTTTGTGCGCATTGGGTTGTCTTACAACAGGTTTCTTAACACTAGGTTTCATAATTTTCCCACCCATCTTAGCAACGAGTTTCTTCAACTCTGCTGTCGCTATTTCCCTGTCTTGTAACTGAGCTTTCAACCCTTTATTTTCCAAACTCTTTTCATTCATTTCTCGACACTTTGGGAAAGTTTTTCTTGTAATTTATTATCATGTGGAAAACGTCCTTTTTCCTTTTGCAAAGCAAGTTCAAGAGAATGACAATGTTTTTGAAGGAAATCAGTTTTGTGTTGAAGTAACTCAAAAGCCTTTTTATCAACATTTTCTTTACGTTTCGAAAGCTTAATTTCAAGACGCTCACACTCTTTGATCTTATCAAGATACTTGCATGCAACATCAGAGTATTCATCGATATCAGCACAAGATTGAAGAGTAACACACAAAATATCTTTGGAGAGAGATTCTTCTAAGAGTAAATCATATTCATCTGAAAAAACAGACTTGTCCATTTGAAGATCGTCAATTTCTTTCTCAATAGACTCAACATATTTTAAATCATCAAACATTTCAGACCAAATTAATCTTTCAAATTCAAGAATATTTTCTTTTAATGTGGTCGTGTTCGGTATTAAGATTTGTTTGATAAGCACAATTATATCTTGAGGAATTGGTTTTTTCCACTCGTCATTTTCTCGTTGTTTCCATTCATTGTCAACAATGGATTTAATATTATCAATGTAATGTTGTAGAAACCCAAATGTCTGCCTACTCTTGATTTTAGAACCATCAAGAGGCAAGTAGTTGATGAACTTAGAAACGTTTGTTTTCTTAGTGGCAAAAGCTTTCTTCCATTGAATTCTTCTTTGTTTGCTTTCGAGAAACAATTGCTCACGAGACTTTTGTTTTTGTGGAGAGAAAAGACCATAAAGACTGTTTTCATACGCATAATTATATGGTTTCACAAACTTTTTATTGACTGGTGATCTACTTTCCTCTTCCCAAAGGGATGTCTCATCATTACCAAGAGGATATTCAGGATCGGTCCATTCGGACTCATCCATATAAAGGCGCAGGTTCGCAGATTGAGCTTGGGCAAGATAATCATGACTTGCAAAGCTAGCTTGACCCTTAAACGTAGACAAAGGTGCTATCATTCTAACAGTTTGAATAGAGATATGCGTTTTATAAACAACCTTCTTCAAAAATTCGACTTGTGCCTCTAGTTCCGTTACATTTTCAGTATCTTTTTCATGTCAACTTTTGAAATCTTGTTTTAACGTTTCAACCTCTTGTTTCTTAACCTCAAGAATTTTAGCAGAGTCGGTGTTATTCATTGAAAGCCGTTGTTCAAGTTCGTTAACTTTAGTGGTGGCAAGATACGTTTTTTGGCGTTCATCCATTAAGAAAACATTATATTGACACTTCTCTTTGGCTAATAGCTCAAGAGTTGTATTATGTTTGTTTTCAAAATCGTCCTTTTGACTTTTTAACGTACTACCCTTGTACCCCTCAAGCTCTTTGGTTTCTGAAGAAGCTCATCTTTATAGCGTTCAATGGTCTCACTAGATGTAATTAGTGCGGCTTTGCATTCTTCAAAATTTTGAGTGAGTGTCGCGTTTACCTTTTTTAATTGCTTTTGACTCTTTTTATTTTCTTTGTTATCTTTTTGTAGAGTGACAATTAAATTAGCAAGCGCAAAACGTTACTCTTCATCATATTCATTTGCATGTTGATCATCCTTAGACTCATTATTGCACATGTCTGATGAATCAGGTGTGGTATTACTATCAACCGTTTCCATCATACATGTGTCATTAATGGCATTGGGTAGCTCACTATGCTCATGAATATCACCAAACACATTATATTCGTCAGTGGTGTGTACCTTATCGAGTGGCTCAGTGTCAAAGATAGGGCCATTGTCATCTTCAGTGACGTTGAGAACTTCTTCAACCTTTGCCATGTACGAGTAATGTGCTTCTAATTCTTGGTTGGAGGCTTCATCATCAGTGTCATCAAGCATTTCTCCTTCCTCAGCCAACAATTTGACCCCTGCTTCCATCTTCTTGCATAACAACATCTACTCTTTATGATAGCTAGAGTCCCTAACCCGTTTCGGCTTTCTGCATTCCTTTGCCATATGCCCATAACCTTGGCAATTATAACACTGAATCCCACTTTGTTGAACCACTTGCGTTCCAACAGTTTCCCTATTCCCAATAGCAGCAGCAATCCTCTGAGTATCATACTTGGCAGTTTGTCGATCATACCTTGCAGAACCCTCAACATGTGTTGGAATACGTCGATCATACCTAGAAGGACTTTCACCACGTCGACGTGTGTCATACCTTGGAGGATTCTCAACATATTGGTTCTTTGTTTTGGATGATGTTCGAAGATTGTTGTTGGTGGGTTTGAAGATTTTATGGTAAGTCTTTATAATGAAAGCAATTTGTTGTTTCATTTCTCGATTCTTCTGAGCTTGATCTTTATCACTATCCTCTTCAGATGATTACTCAGATGGTGGTGATGGTGCTCTTGGTTCTTTGCCGCGTGATCTTGTGGAGGATGAAGACTTGGATGATGTGGAATATAAAAAGTGAGGATGATTGAATGGAGTATGACTTTAGAGTACGAGATCGATGATCTTGAGTGGTAGACACTAGAGCAAGTGGATTAGCCGTCTTTGCAACTCGTTCAGCTCGAATTTCATTTGCCTCATGCTGAAATTGTTTCAAGATATCAAAGAGAGTGTGATAGTTTACCTTGTTTAACTGCTTCTGCTGTTTCACCAAAGTAACAAAACGTGTCCACTCTGGTTGAAGTTGCTGAAGAAATTGCACATTGACTTGCATGGTGGAGACCTCTAAGTTGTTTCTTGTCATATCGTTCATCATCTTGTAGAATCGTGAATAATAAGACTCAATTGATTCTCCATCCAATGCAGTAAACTTACCAAAATTCCAAAACAAGTTTATTTTAACATCTTGCTTGTTGAGTGATTCTCCTTGTTGCAAGCGTTCAATAGCCGTCCACATTTCTTGTGCCGTAGGAAACGCATCAACCGTGGAATAAATATCATCTCAAATTCCACTTAGAATCATATATATCGCTTCTGTTTCTGCATCATTCCAAGCATGCTTCTCTGGTGTAAGATCAGATAAAGTTTCTTTTCTTGTGGTTGCGGGTATTTCTGGAGTAGTGTCTGTGGCTGGTGTATGAGGAACAGTGATATCAGAGAAAACATATGGTCCATTGTTAATACATTTCCTCAATGCATCACCATTAGATCTTGTATCAAGATAGCGAAGAAAACGTGATTGCCATTGAGCATATCAACCGGCCACAAGCATTGGTGGTCTCTCTTTGTTACCCGCCACCATTATGTTGTTGTTTGTCACACGATATTCTACAGTAGAATCCATCTCAATATTCTCTAAAATGATGAAGTGAATATGGATCTTAAGTAGATATGATGTGATTGAGTTCTTGTTGAAATTCTGAAAATTGTTATTTTTCTCAGTCCGACAATAAATTCCTCATTCCGACAAAACGGTAGACCGGAAAATTTTGAATTACCAAATTTTGAATTCAAGTTAGAAATAGCCAATAACTAGTAGGGAAAAATTTTGATTTTACTTGACCTAAAAATTTGTAACTCCCTTTTTTTTAATCTTTGTGTAAACTATGTTCCGGGACTAGTCTAGATAATGGCTAAGTTTGAAAAGTACTCTAACAAAATTAAATGTCCATCGTAACATCCATCGGAATACCCATCGCAATGTCACCCATCGCAAGTCTGATCGCAACTCCAGATCGTAACCTCTGATCGCAACCCTGATCGTAACTCTTGATCGTAACACATGATCGCAACCCTGATCGCAACTCTCGATCGTAATACGTAATCGCAACTCTCGATCGTAACCCTGATCGCAACTCTCGATCGCAACACGTGATCGCAAGTCGTGATCGCAACACCGATCGCAGTGTTAGATCGTAACACAGATCGTAGTGTCAGATCGCAACACAGATCGTAAGAGGTGATCGTAATATTCGATCGCAAGTAGAAACCTCAGTTTTATGTGATCGCAATATTCGGATCGTAACGAATAAAAAGTTCGAGACTTTTAGGCAACAAGAAAGATGAGATTTTTACCTGGGAATCTGTGTTTCTAGCCAAACCAAAGCAACCAAATCCTTACCACAAGTGTGTAGAAGATATATAGCAAGATTTAGAGCACGAAAAACACACAAAAAAAAATTGAATCCGAGATTACGTAAGGTTTAAGGCATACGAACCAAAAAGATAACAACAACCAATCGCAAAACTACCCCATGGCGATTGATACCAATTGTTGTCCCATAGATTCCGTGATGATTAAACAAGAAAGGTAGATAAAAGATGAATTCTAGAGAGAGAAATTAGTGAGAGAAAGTAGAGAGAAATGTGTGAAACAATGGGAAGGTTAGATTAAGAGTAAATGAATCAACCAACACCTTTCCTAACATGCTAGGAAGGGTATTTATAGCCTTTGCCTACATGTGGCATAATGGGCTATATGATTATGGGCCGGGCTTTCCTTTTGGACTTTGGTTACTTATGAATGAACCTTAGCTTAAAGTTAAGCCCGTAATACACGACTAAACTACTACTTATTACAACGTTCTAATATACGATACATAATAAAAATATGACCGAGCATTCTTGTTTGACTCAATATTTTTAGGCTAATAGAAACTGGATAAGCAACGTTGTGTACGGTTTCTCCACCTTAAGTAGCTTGTTGATTAGTGAACTCTCGAGTAGTGGAGTAGGGACGAGGATTGAGCTTCGTTACCGAACCACTATAAATCCTTGGTGTTTGGTTTGATCTTTCTATTCCTTATCTCTTTACATTCATTATTTTGTATTAACATATACTTGTGATTATTAGTTTAGTTGCACTATCCCTTGTTCATATTGTGTATAAGAAGGTTTCACATAATTACTCAAGCCTAAGTTTTTGAAAAGGATTTTTGAAAACCCTCCTTTAACAAGTAAATTTTAAGAAACTATTCAACCCCACCCCCCCCCCCCCCCCCTTCTAGTTTCTACACCTGGGAAGATCCCTTCGGTTCTGGTTAGATACCGTCGTGATTTGTTGAAGGGTATAGATATCGTAACCCGAAAATCGATTGAAAACACAATCAAGATGTTAATGAAATTGATGTTTTCACCTTGATAGTTTTCTCTGTAACCAAAATGCCCCCTACATTTGTGCATCATAAAATGAAAGATATTTGCAGTTAGTAGGACGAGAAAGCACTTACATCAAAGATCATATCTAAAATAAAGCATTTTGATCACATTTTAATCACTATTCTCCCCTAAAAAATTGCATGTGTTTGTGTTTATTTACATAGTGATTTAACATGGAGAGAATAATGTTTCATGAAAATTTAAAACTATATTTTATGAAATCTTTATACTCCTCCTCAAAAATAGATTATGAAAAGGTAGGGAAGTATATGAGCACACAATTTTGAAAGAATTTGAATATTTCTTTTGAAAATATCTTGAAAAATTATTCTAAAAAACCAAGAAAACTTAATTTCCCGTTGTTGAGGAATAATCTACATAAATGAACATTTTCCTTGTGTCCGTGAATTTAAAACTTTGAATGTTTTTTATATAAGACCATTGTAGAGATAAATTTATTTCTCGTTGTTAAGGATAAATCATAGACTTTTCTTTCTTTGGGGACCGGGTTATAGTCTGACATGTGACTATAATCCATTGCTAGAAAAATTAGAAAATGACATGTTTTGAAAACAACCGAAACTCTCACTAGAACTTTATATACATACCCGTGTCGTTATTGAGTGACATTTCTAAGTACATCGATATTATCGATTCTGAGAGACTGTCGAAGGAGAATATTTTTGGTATTTTTGAAAGATTTTCTCATTTTTTATTCTGTTTTTATAGGTTTTATATTTTGTATTTTGATTTTCTTATAGATATATACAAGGTTACCGCTATTGTGCAAGACGTTCAAGCTCATCGGGAGTGAAACTACGCATACCAAGTCGACGAACCAAGAATACAAATATGTATTGATGAAGAGCTTTGGTGAAGATGTCGGCCACAAGTAAAGAATAACAGGAGTCCAAGAAAGATAACTAGCGAAGTACTAGTAAATTCTTTACTTTTTGCGGTTTAAACTCATATATAATGACAAGTGCAATATGTCATTTATTTTGGTAGCTATAAACAAAAATACTCTAGATACACAAAATATGTTATCTTTCAATGATTTCTGAACCGGATTAGGATAATGAAATATTAAAAGTGTGTTTAAATATAATAGATAATGATTCGATTATAATACTATCTTATTCTTGTCAACTAATAAAAAGATGTAGGAGTAATTCTCTCTCTTCTTACTAGGAAAAGAAACTTATGTTTGTCTTCTATAAGAAAACAACTTTAGTTTACGAATTATGTTGCAATAAAACAATTAAAAGAAACATAGAAAGTTCAATTTAGTATTTTTGATAATTAAATTCTTAATAGAATTATCTACTCAACTAATTACTAATAAGACTAAGATTCTACTTGTCCTCCAACTCATTATTAGGAGGTCATACCATCTAATATTAACTAGGGAAAAAGGTAAGCGTCGAGCGTTAACTGCATTACAAGTGCAACTCTTAAAACTTATGAGACGATTCATGAAGTTTATTGTTGTAGAGTGTTTGAATGGAATGTCCTTACAACTTTTACGATTGCCATTGGACATCTCAAGTAAACTTGTTCATCAAATAATATGAGTATGTTTCATCTCATATTATGCCCCGGGTTCTGAATCTCACCGGGAACTCGATTTAATTCGTACCAATGTAAAGCATGCAAAAATTGACATAGATCCAACCTATAACAAAATTCGCCATTGGTATAGAATTCACCCTAGGTCTGACTAGCTGATAAAAACCAACAACAAGAGCTATTACATTGGATGGCATACACTTACAGATTCAAATAGGTATCACATAAGTTTTGAAAACAAATGTCAAAAGTGTGTAAAAAGATGCATGCAATCATCTTTTTAGCACAAGTTAAGAAAAAACCATTTGTTAACTTTAGTTCTAGGCGTGTTTACCACGAGAAAGAATTAAAGAATGATCAAACCATATATCCTACTCTTTATATGCCCCAAGGCACAAGTGCTTGGGATAATTATCAAATAAATGCCGAATCATCTGTGTGACGCGGGAAAAATTAAAGATCAATCAAATCCTAGATGGTTTGACTAAAACACGTAGTGTAGTAGCAATATCCACCATTACTAAAGCACAAAACGGTTGTTTTTAAGTATTACAAGATAATTAAATTTTGCAAATCGCGTCGTTGAGATGATGTATTATAAGCTATCAGTACGTTATGGAAGCCTAACTCGAGTGACAATATGATTTCGCAAAACAAATAGATTATAATAAAACAAAGTTTCATAGATCTTATGTCCATATTAATTTTGTTCAAAAAAGGAGTTTTAACAAATAACACATAGCCGATTCGCAAGGAGAATAAGTGTAATGTGACATATATTTTGTAAAGCTGGTTTTGATATAAGTAGAGATCCGTTTTTTATTACTAGAATCTTGTATAATTATGTTTCGCAATTCATAATGGAAAACAAATAAACACATAAAAACAGACAGAAAATGAGGTAGAGGTGAAGACCGACTCTATATGAAAATAGTATCATATAAGATACGAGATCTCAATTGATTCTTCCATAATTAAAGAACCAAAAGACTCCCCCTTAATAACCAAGGAAGCCACATGCATCAATAAATTGATTGCGTAATTCGTTTGGCCAGATAAACAAACAATCATAATATGTTATTAACTGAATCAATTTAAACTTACCCCAATTTTATTAGATCTAGATCAAGATCAAAATTTTATGACAAGAATGCATCTTTCTGCCATAAAAATAAATAAAGAGAGTTTTTAATCGGATCTAGCGTGTTCATTCTATGTGTAACCCATGAATTTGAATGTCATACGATGACTCGTGATGCCACTGTTGGAATTTTAGAATACTAGTTAACTATTAACCACGAGTACGCAGCAGAATGGATCTAGTATGACATACATAATTAATGAGTCTTTATCTTGATCTTGAACTTTAATGGTTAAATTACTGTAACACCCCACTTGGATAAGTGGACCGTTACGTGTATTTATGGCGTGTCATCAAAGCATAAGGTAAATGTACTAAAACATTAAATGACCATAACGGAAATACCGGAATCAAACATCGGTAATCCAACCTAAGCTCAAAACATGGAAAATAAAATACTGAAAGAAAGGACTAAACAATGTCCAAATAAGCAGAATAATGTAAGTGCATAAAATAAGAAGTCTGGACAGCTTCCATCCAAATGCACATGCTCTTAGGATCCTAAAAGCATCCTGGTTTACCTGCCGTTAGAACATGAAAGGAACTACGGCTGAGCATAACGCTCAGTGAACGGATATAAAGCATGATAAGAATATACTGAATGAAACAGGCGATAGAATACAGAAGCTGTAAGACTGATATGTAACATGTGGTAGAACTCTGCATAAAATCTGAGCAACCTGGTTCATATATACTGATACTGAAATATAACTATTAATTCTGAAAACATGCATTTACTGTATTTTATTTGCCAGAGCTTATATAGGTCACGTGCTGTAACAACCGTGCATGAATAACTGGAGGGGTGACCTCGTCATGATGTAGAGGGGTGACCTCTAAATAACTGTGCTGGGTGGAGGGATCAGCTCCAATGTGAAGGATGTAGAGCACACACCACATTCACCCTGATAACTTGTGACACATATAAGCCTAGGATGCATCCATACGCCCCACTAAACATACATATCAAAAAATGGCCAACCTGAACATGAGTGGGACGATGCAGGATATCACTCTCCTGCATGTGAGTCACGACACCGGTGCCTCTAGTGTCGTGGTTACGGTACCTCCGTAACTAGTACATAAACTGGTCGTGCTTGTATATAATGCTCAGGCAATTTATTTAGTTATTAACATGATTACTGATAAACATAAACATATACTGAGGAAAACATTTGGCTGAAGACGGGGAATCCTAATCATGCATAGAAAGGAAGTCCATACTGAAAGGACGGAAATCCGTACCTCGTGTCCAGTACCGAAATAAGACTGAAAACTGAAGGTTCGGCTCTGACTTCACGGATACTACATAAATAATGGACGGAAAGTAAGTCGTCTGATTACTGTTCTATTCATCAATTATATTAACCATTCTTGGCTTCATTTATTTTATACTTATATTACTGTAGGTATATTACCTGATAATTCTGACTGTTCAAATGTTACTGATAAGTGTAATCCTGAATTGTTGATTACTGATAATAGGTCTTCTGAATGTATGATATTACTAAAATAGAAATCCGTTATAAATAGAAAGTTTCCTGAATTAGAAATGGTTCCAATTTAGTTTCCTTGAAAAGTAAATCATTAACGAAATCCCACGTTTTAAGTAGTTAAAAGAAAAGATAAAGTTAATATCAAAATAATTTTACAAAACAATATATTTAACTTTATTTTCCTTTTTTAAACCTTATTAATAAAGTTACTTAATCCAATTTAAAGAAAGATCCCGTGGTTCCCACTGCTTGTATATAATTTCCCACTGTTTGTCCTACAATTCCCCCTGCTAGTTATAATTTCCCCCTGCTTGTTAACATTTCCCACTGTTTGTTATTAAGTTCCCCCTGCTTGTGCAGTGGTTCCCACTGCTTATGCAGCGGTTCCCACTGCTTGCTGTGCCAAACACCCCTGCTGGCGAAAATCAGTCCCAAACACCCCTGTTGGCGAAAATCAATCCCAAACACCCCTGTTGGTGTTTTTCTGCTGTTCGAAACGCCAAACACCCTTGCTGTGGGGTTTGTTTCGGGCTGGTCACACAAGAGGCACCACCAAGACCACACAGGTCTCGGCTGTGAACACCCAACACCCACCTATCGGTTGCGAGACAGAAATATACCGAGACACTAGTGTGTCTCGGTTTCTTTTTTTTTTAAAAGACGTAGACCCCTGTTGGGGTGGGTTTGGTTCGCGGCTGGCCAAGAAAGGGACACCACGAGACTGTGTCTCAGATGGAAGTCAATACACGCCACCAAGACTGGTGGTGTCTTGGTTTTCCGTGCAGCCATCCATTCCGACACCCTTGTTTGGATCGCGAGTAAGCAACCAGAAAGAGAGAAAAACGAGTGGAATTACCTTGGTTTGCGTGAAAGGATATAAAGTAAGGATCACCTCTTCCGTCTGTCTTTTATGTCGGCACCACAAACCCTAATTCCCTTTTTGTTTTTTTTTGTCTGCGCAGTGTTTTGACAAAGGGGCAACCCCCCGTGACTTCCTTCTCAACACAAAACTAAACGGGCCAAGCCCATGACATTTTTAGCCGGCCATGAGGCCTTTTTCTTTACTTTATTTTATTTATATTTTTTTTTAAAAGATTAAAATAACTTCTCATTTGCTTCAATTAATAATTTAAATGTCCGTGCTCGTGTTCGAGATCGAAATTTTTTTTTTTAATCTCTATATTTTCTGAATAAATACTTACGTATAATATTAACTTATTATTTTCTGAATAATTAATTTGTAATATTTAATAAAAGCTGAGGCTGCGTATTTTAATATTCGTAGATTTTTAAACATTGCTTCGTGTTCGTAATCTTAATCCTCGTGTATATATTATGATGTGACTTATTTATTTCCTGAGTAATTAATATTCGCGTAATATCTGAATTTATACTGTTATTTTATTATCTGAAAAATAGTTACGTAACGTTTAAATTAAAACTGTGATTGTTCGTAATTAATGTTCGTGGACTTTTAAAGCGGGTTTTACAATTCTTCCCCTCTAAAAAAAATAATTCGTCCCCGAATTAAGGATACGGTTAAACCGGGTTTTACAATTACCGTCTTCATCGTTTGCTCACACTACACGTCGCACGAGCACGTTAACATGTTAGTGCTTGTTTCACGACTAAATTATTGAACATCACGTGTTGTAGTTAAACATTACAATTGATCCAAAACCCTTTACGTTTAAATCAGTTTAGTAATATCATAAAAGAGATCAATGGAAATTATATCAAATTTTCCATGCATGCATACGTAAATATAGAAACATGCATTGATTTGATACAACAACTTTCTCGGCGACTATTGGGAAAACGATTTCGAACTTTTAGTAAATTACGATGTACATGCATTCGGCTCATAATGAAGTGTTTATATAGGGTATAAACTCTAGCTACAATTATTGGTCCCTATTTCAAGTTATTGTAGTTTATTCCAACACTTTTCAAAACCGACACATAGACTCTTGTAACACCCCAAATATTCATACTTTAGTTCACCGGAAGAGTCGTTGGTGTTACGGGATAGCACATTACTCACATCATAGACAACGCTTAAAAATCACGTCGTTTAATAATAAAAAATTTCCATTCATAAATATCAAATTTACATAGGTACCAAGTCATAGTATTTCATACAATTTTACAAAGCATTTGAATGGAAATTTGTTATTTAAGTGTGGGCCATGAATTCTTGTCGTCTTCCCGATAATTACCTTCAAGTACCTGAGATAAAACATGTTAAAAGAAAAGGTCAGCGAAAACGCCGAGTGAATTCATAGAGTTTAATGAAATCCATTAATATATCATCGGTATAAGATTATTACCGAAAATCATTTTGTACAATTCATTTTCGTAAGCCATAAAATAAGCCAAATTTTTTTTATACAAATCTTTGTTGTAAATCATACTATAGGCTTTTGCCTTCAAAACAATTATACGAACCAATGTCGTAAAAACATCATACAATACGTTTTATAACGTTGTATAGAGTTAAATAAAAACCGTTATATGAATAAGGTTATGTAAAACCAAAACACGAAAATCAATAACAATACCCCGTATTGCTAGTCAGGCAATATATTGCAATTCAATACGTATAGCAGTATTTCCGTTATTGGATTATTATAAGCCGCATGACATTGCTACCTTATTATAACAAACAACGGGTAGCTAACCCGAAACTCATTTGCCCATCTAAAACAGCGTGTCGTCACAATAATCACGCTTGTATAAATCTTCTCATACATAAATTCTCTTACCAATCAATGTGGCACGACAGGGATCAACCGTCAAGGCGCGAACTGGGGTGATCTTCCCCAAATAGTACTATTATATGCATAAGCGTCTACCAAATCCCGGTAGTTCACAATTCATGCTAATGAGACTTCTAGTGACATAACCTAACTTTAATAATCCATTTTATTTCATACATCGGGTCATATAATCATTCATCGGGTCATACAATCATTCGGGTCCAAATCAATAAACAAACAATCGGGACAACTGGTGTCCTATTTTTATTAAAACTAACATGTTATCTCCCTCGTGGGTTTATAAAACATTTCATAAAAACATTTAAAAGAGTGCGAGGCTATGAACTCACGTTGATGTGGGAAGGCGGGTTATCGGCAATTCGGATGTACGGTACGTGCTTCAATCACGGAAACCTAGACAAATAATACTCGTCTTAGACTTTTGTCCAATGACTTTATAAAAACAATAGCTATGTATACATATGATGATTTTATAAATATGATGATGATCAAGTGGGATTGTACATCTTTATTTACTTATTATAGTGTTATGTGTTGGTAACTTTTTATACTAGTTTCACTAGTTTATCTTCTTTACATGTTAAGCCCCAATAAGCCTATTATAAGCCCATTACATTTTATTAGTCCAATTATACTTTTAACATCATCCCTATACTCACATGTTGGGCCCAAGTAGGTTAAGCCCAATGAATAAGTCCATTAGTGTTTAGCCAAATTAGTTGGGTTAATAGTCCAATAAGGCTAATTTGGCCCGCTAATGTCCATATGTTATAAAGCTCGGGTTTTATCGGTTTTTACTTGTTATATAAGTTTATACATCAGTATGTGAGTTTATAAAAAGTTTACATTAGACGTGTCCGACCGTCTAAGTTTTATTTAACAAAAACGTTAATCTTTCGGTTTTAGCCGAAAAGACGTAAAACTTATGTATATAGTTTTTATAACTTGTAAAATGTTTGTACTTGTAAATTATATAAAATGTCTCATTTTAATATCATAATATATAACTCTCATTTATAATTATTATTAGTAACTAGTGGGTTTTTATATATGTATATTTTATAAGTACATAATTTGAGTGCTTATATTATATACTTTTTATTTTACAAATCTGATCATAAATATTCAGGCCACTAAAACATCCATTTCTAGAGTTATATAAGGAGATAGAACCCTAAATTTTTATAGCAGAAACTAAATGATATGTGCTTCATTTAACTCTTTTATAGCTACTGATGAATCAGCTTCTAAGTATTTTAATAAATTCGTCCAAAATAGTCTATGCAGATTTGTACTCCAATATTGTTTTGATCATATCTCACTCATTATAAAGATTCCATTGAGTGGCCAACTCTCACATATGTACAAGACACATACCTTACTGTATATTAATTTTACCAAGTCATTTTAACAAGTTATCATCTAGCTCTTTACTGTTTTATACAGCCTACATATTTAGCCATGATTTTAACATCCTTTCAAGTAGATTTTAATCTTTTTAATCAAATCTATCAATACCAAATATCCACATAATATTTTGATCATCATTCATCATCATATACATATACGTAAATGAAGAAAATACAAGGTTACATATTCAAAATAACAAGATGATAGGAAGAATAATCCTTATACCACCAAAGTGATGAAATGATAAGTTTTTTATGAACAAGGTTTGGTTCCTTGTTACCAAACCTTCAATTTGGTAAATGAACTCCTTGAGATCTTCATATTCATGTATATCTTCTTGAAAATCAGCCCTTGATCTCCATGTAAACTCCTTGCTAGATGTTAAAATCACCTCCAATCAACAAGTCTTCAAAAGGACATCATCTTATGCAAGATTAACATAAGATTCATGGATGAATTTTGATCAATGGTGGTGGTTTATGGGTGGTGGTGGACGGAAAATAGAGAGAAAAGCGAGAGATTTTGGTGCTTTGCATGAGTGGAAATGAGAAAATGGTTTGGTGCAAGTGGTTTTTGATGTTTAGTTAGCTTGCAAAGTTAAGCAAGACATGTGTCTTGCTTACTTTGTAAGCTTGACACCTAAGGGTGTGTTGTGGGCTTTGTTTAGCCGTCCCTTATAGTGGGGTGGGGCAAGTGTAAACTTGTCTCATCCCACTAATTTACGGGTATTCCTTGATTCTAGTTTCCTCGATTTGCGTACCCTCGGGTCGTTTTACGAAAAACGTTTTTATAAACTTTGAATCAACGGCACAAAATGAATCTAATAAAAATTGTCTCATCAAAAACGGAGTTCAAAAACGTAAATACGTAAACCTAGGGTTTCCGGTTTAGTCGTAAAGGACGTTAAATTATGCACGTAAGTCCTAATCTCTTCTCGTAAATTTGTGAGTTTATGAACCAACACAAATTTGAAATTCCATCATAATATTCAAGAATAAATTTATTTCCCTAAATGTCGGACTGTCACCAAAAACGGTGTATGTAAACGTAAGCACGTAACGTAGAATCCTCTGGGTTTAGACGTAGTCGATGCTGCTTCAAGACGTAAACCCAAATTTCTTCCCAAAAATGAGTGAGTTCATAATATAACATTAAAATAATGTTTTCAAATAATAATTGAGAATAAAATATCGACCATAAATTGACGGATTGTCACAACTCTCCTTCTAGTTCCTTCTAAAATTTGCCAACAAGGGAGGAGGACGGGAGTTTCATTTTTCGACTTTTAAGTCCCTCTCTTTTATTTAACACTTAATATGTTAGCTTATAACGTCTAACGGTTAAACCAACATGTTGTTCCCATAATTAATCACTTCACCATGGTTTATTACTAAGAAATAAGATAGAAAATAGAATAAAAGAGATGAAGGTTTAGAGAGAGAAAGTAGAGATAATTCTTGGAAACTTGGGGAATATTAGATTGAGAGAGAAATTGAAAATGAACCAACCACCTCCTCACATGCTAGGAGGTGAGTATATATAATCCTAGCTTACATGTAGCTTAATGGACTATATGTTGATGGGTCAGGCTTGAATAAGTGCTTAGTACCTTGAAAGAGGCCTTTTAAGCTAGCCATCAAGCCCGTATTGATACGACTATCCTACTACCTATTACAACGTTCTAATAAACGATACATAATAAAACTATGACCGAACATTATTGTTTGACTCAATATTTTGAGGCTAACAATATCCCCCAATGAGAGGTCATTCCTCTTCGATGTTGGAGATTTATAGAAATTACTAATCTCGCCATAAATGAGTCTTGAACCTCTAATAGTAGTCTTGTTCCTTCATGCTGTGAACTTTGAGCCTTTATAGTTTTCTTTCGACTTTGTATTTAAACTTGAGATCTTAAAACCATCCTTGACTTGTCTTTGCCATCTTGCGATCTTGTGTCTTCATCCACATGCTCACACTATGCACCATCTTCAAAGCTTTCTAACAATATCTTTGAAGAGAGTTCATTCCTCTACAATCATTGTTAAGGAAGATTCTAAACATCAGAGTTACGGAAGTCTTTGTATTGTTTGATTTTTGGTTTTCTTGATTCCTCGATCTTGATGTATTATATATGTAATTGGGCATGAGTATGTGGTAATGAACCTTTGAATTTGCTGAGTACACCGTAACGCCACCTTCTCGAGACAAAACATAGACACGGACTAAATGGATTTAACATTCTTCCTAAATCGGTAGCGTTTTACCTACGGTCGGTGAAGACCGTTAGACGATATTAAATATCGTACCTGTGATTAGGTAGATTCAATTAAGAACCTCCTTGACACGGTTTCGCGCCTGTACTAGCCGTTCTCTTTACTCGACCGTCTCAAAGCAAGACTGCGAACATAAAGAGTGAATCAATTGGATAAATATCCGCTTGATTAAAATCGTCAATTCAAGTTCTTAGATCAAGTTTGTTTCATAAAGAATCTTACCATTGTTGCTTTCCCGTTGACACAAGCTTGATTCGTAAAGAATCTCGCAAGTCACCTACCGTAGCGCAGTTTGAGGTCGACGCTAGAAGGATTTCCATTTGTCACTGTGAATCTTAATGAATATCACTCTGAATGTTCTGGCAAGACCATAAAGATATTGCGTAGAAACCGGAAACAAGTTTGGATCAATTTAGAATTAAACCACTGTTGTTTTTCAGTTTTACAAACGTTCAATTCATAAAGAATCTTACATATGACCTACCACAGTGGTGTTTGATGTTAACACTAGAAGGATTTCCACTAATCATTGTGAATAGTAAGTAGTATCACTCTAAGTGTTCTAGCAATATCATAAGAATATAACGTAGGACTCTCTTCTTCGTCATTATGTGTGTCCTACCGAGATATGATTGATCTCTTGGCTCTAGACTCGATTTGTGAACTTTTAGTGGTCGGAGGCTGGAGCTGATGCCACCTATTCAATATCAACTATCTCGGAGTGAGAAAGTTAATAGAATTCGTGTTGTTGTCCTTGACAATAAAACAAACTTCTTTTGAGAGAAGCCTGAGTCAGTTGGGGAAGGGTTCTTCATTACATCACTGAGTCCTTGATGTGTTGTCTTCATGATGTGTTGACCCGGTTTTTGCCTGATTTATATGGAGGGCTTTTTCTTTTCACTCTTTATTCTTACATTTCTTTTTCATTCTTCAACCCTTTCAATGCTTACCAAGACGTCATCATTGGCACCCTGTTGTGATCGTTCCAGTGGTAGCTTAAGTACTTAGTCGGCATTCAGCTACGTTCACATTACTCCATATTTCCTAAGGACTTCTAAAAATCTGTTGGATTGTCCCTGGGAAGATCCCTCTAGTTCTGGTTGGATCATATGACTAATACCTAACCACCTTTTGAAACCAATAACGTCGTAAATTAAAGATGTTGTGGGTATTAGATCGTAACCATAAAACCACTTGCAAGTCATTCAACGCGTTTGATAAATAGTTTTAACACGTTGAGAGTTTTGACATTTCAGAAAAGCTCCACCTACACATGTGCATCGATAATCGAAAGTGTTTCGCACATGTGGGTAAGAGTTAAAGTGCTTGAGTCTTAAATATATGTTTCATATATTAGATCATATTTTAATCACATTTTATCCCCTATATCTAATATATAAAATCGTGTGATATTAGAGATACCAAATTTTAATAAAATATATCGCGAAAAATAGTCTTGAAAATCTTCGGGAGAAAAATGTGTCTTACCTAGCATGAATAATTGGAAAGCTCCCCCTCAAAAACTGATCCAATTGAATTGTCATTACGAGGATGTGATCCACATTTCTATTTTTGAGGATAAGAGTTGTTGAACACACAATATTTGAAAGATTATGAATAATCATTGAGAAATTCTTGAAAAAGTTGTGTTCAACGCTTTTTGAAATCCATTTCTTTTTGGCGACATGGAATTTCTAAATCATCAACTTGAGTTCATAGACTTTGAATGTCTTGACGAATCTACTTAAGTGTAATCATATTTCTCTTCTTTTGTTGAGGGTAAGGGCACTAAATCGTACACTCCCTCGTGAATATAGATCAGGGTAGCAATCTGAAAGTGATTACAAGCCATTGTGTTGAGCACAAAACATAGAATGTTTTATGACAAGCTCAACCCATAATAGATTGCTCTACCCGTTGTTAGGATAAGTTATCTTTAAAGATACACTTTCTTGTATTTGAAGTTCGAGTTACAGTCTGACATTTAACTGTAAGTCGTCTTCATGAGCATAAAAACATTAAATGTTTTTATCGAAAGCTCATGACCGAGAAAAAATTATTTTCTAGTTGTTAAGGATAAGTTATCATCCGTGATCAACTTTCCTTTCTTTGAGGCATGAGTCACCATCTGAAGTAATTGTAAGTCCTATTCCAAGAAAATAGAAATGACATGTTTTGAAAATTTTTGAACTTTCATTCGAGCTTTATGTACCCCTTGTGTCGTTATTGAGCGACATTTCTAGGTGTGTCCATATTACCAAAACTGAGAGACATGTCGAGAAGATTCTTTTTGATATTTTGAAAGGTATTTCCATTTTCTATTTTGTTTTTCTATGATATTTACATTTTATTTAATTTTTGTATTTACAGTTTCTAGATATTTACGTTTTATTTTATTTTTGTTATTTTTCAAGTTTTTCGAAAATAATCCAAAATACACTTTTGTACAACAGAAGAAGGTGATATAGAATGTACAGAACTGGAACCATTTGGGGAAGAAGTGGGTTCAGAATCCGCTGATGTACCTACAATGACAGAAGAGGAGTTTGCACAAATACTAGTGTTATGAGTAACAAATTCCTTTTCTACATGCAGAACACTCGCATTAGTGCTAGCGCAGGTTTCAACATTCTTCTCTATGGGAATCCACTTAAGATCATACCCCTCCACTGAAGACTAGATCTAGGAGTAGTTTTCTCTTGCACAGCAGAAGCCTTATTTTGGGAGAAACTATGTCCTATATTGATCATGACAAGTGCAAGATGTCATTTTTTGGTAGCTATAAACAAAAATACTCTAGATACACAAAATATGTTATCTTTCAGTGAATTCTGAACCGGATTAGGATAATGAAATATTAAAAGTGTGTTTAAATATAATAGATAATGATTTACTATCTTATTCTTGTAAACTAATAAAAAGAGATAGGAGTAAGTGTGACAACCCAAACCCGTGGTCATTATTTAATTATATTTTTACATATATTTTTAAAAATTTTGACGAGATTAAGTGTCATGATGATTGGTGATTTGATTTGGATGAATGTTGAAAGTTATATTTTTATATTTTGACGAGTTGCGAGGATTATTAGTAATGACGATATCAACGGATGCCCGAAATTTTACGTTTTATTTTAGACATGTCGATGTTTAATATTTTGACGTTTTTATTTTTAATGTCGTATTAAGTCGTGTCGGGACTATATAATATCATATTTTGTGTGCGTTTTAAGTTTTGAGAAGTATTTTTATGAAACCCGAGACCCGTAAGTATTTTCAAAAGTGACTATCATTCCCCGCTTTTTTAACAAGTAATTGCATTTTGATCCACAAGAATCACAATTGACAAAAACTACCCTAAACTTTTTCCATATAAAAGGAAAAATTAAACAAAATAAACACACAAACACAACACCACTAGAAATTTCTCTCTCTCCCTCCTCTCCCTCTCTTTTGCCGTCACCCTACACCACCACAAACCCACCATTTCACAAAAATCTAGCTTGAGTCCATTTTAACTAATCAAATACCCATCTTTATCTTTTGATTCTCTATATTATGGTATGAAAATTTCCCACATGCATGAACTTTTTATAAAAACCCATTTTTGATGAAAAATCATGTGTTTTGATCTTTTTTTATTGTTGTATGTAGGTGTTTATGGTGTTATATATTATTTTAAGTTGTTGCATGTTGAAATTTTTAGTTGGGTTTTATCTGATTTGATCATCTAGGATGATATAGTATGCTAGGATTGAAAGCATTAATAATTAGATGATTATAGTGGTAAAAATGATGTTAAAATGGGGTAAAAATATAGTTTTAAGTGATTTTTAAAGGGGTAATTTTGACCAGCAGCTAAAAGGTAATTTTTGAATAATATAAGTTTGTGTATGATATGAACTAACTAGATATTGTTGTAGAGGATTTCATAAGCTTCGATTTGGTATAAAGTAGAGCTTCTAGCTCCAAACGAGCGAAAAGTTATGATAGTTTGATTATTCGTGTACCGGAAGACAAGTATCGGCGCAATATATAATTGTTGTTGATATTTGGATCGAATATCGGGGACTATAAAAAGGATTTTAAAATGCTTCAAGCACTGATGAAAAATGATAAACATGGTGATGTTAAGTCTATTTTCAAAGATGAGTGTCGGTTTTGTAAACGGAGTCAAATAAATAAGTTAAAAGACTATATGAGTTGTTGACGTAAAACTGTCCGGTTTTAGTAGTTCGAAGATGAGTCGGGCAGGGAACTTTAAACGTAAAATATTTTAACCAAATTTTGGGAGGCCTTTCTATATATAGTAAGTGAATTTTCTGATTAGTATCGTGAGCTATTGACGTATTTAAGTAAGAAAAACAGTTTGGACGATTAACATATATATATCGACAGTTTTTGAAAGAATAAAAATGTAAAAGTGTACGTAAGAAGGATTTATTAAAGTTAGCATGGTGAGTTTGGTTTTGACTTTGAGATATTTATTTCATTTATTAAGTATGAAATATTACTTGGATGTATTATTAAAGGCACGCGTTTTATTTTGATAGATAGTGAATTTCGTGTTCGTCGGGCATCATCGATCGTTGAAAGTCGTCATACTACTGTTAATACTTCAGGTGAGTCTATAGCCTCGCTTTCTACATGTTTTAATGATTTTAAAACCCGTGAGGGGGATACATGCTATTTGAAGTAAAATGAACACATGTCATGAGTAATTGTTGGACCCGAATGTTGCCTTTGTTGCCTTTGTTGATTTGAATTGTATAAGTACCTAAATTGCAAAAGTCCCTAAATTCATGAGCCGTTAACTATCTTCTGACTTGATGTTGTGAGTTGGGAATAGCCGCTTATTCTAATGATCGTACTATTGGGCTAACGACCCTATCTGAGACCGAAGGATAATTTTACGAGAATGAGAATGTGGTATACTTGCAATTGATACCCTATTAGGGGCACTGGAATTCTTATAGTCATGCTGGCATTTGGCGTAGGTGACTAAGTTAAGGGGTCGATGTCATGAGCTTAATACAATTCATTAGCTATTGCTATAATATGGAATGCCTGATTAATAGATTGTATGGCCACAATGCTATTAAACAATTGTGAATGATTTTTACGATGTGTTCAAATATGTTTTGTTAAACCCATAGACTTGCTCAACCTTTGTGTTGATGATTTTAAGCATGTATTTCAGGTATTTGAAGTTGTTGGGTTGCGAAGCTTACTAGAGAAGGATTGCGGGATTTCTTTTGTAGTAATTTGGTCTAAAACAGATTTCTTTCCCGTTTTTCATAAATTTATAGTGTATGGTCCAGTATTTTGGTAAAAGGTTTGCCGTTTTGTTAAGATCCTAGGGGAACCTGAACGCTACTCTAATATTTTTAAACTGATTTTACTTGAGACTGAAGGTTTTAGACACTGATTTAAATTATTTCCTTATTATATTCCTAAATATACTGTTGTAAGGTCATATAAAGAGTGTTGAAAAATGAAGTTTGAGAATAGCACCCAATAGTGTATTTCCGCTGCGCAATGTAATTTGGGGTGTTATAGATTGGTAACCAGAGCTTTTTAGTTATAGCGAATTAGGTCGATTTTTGAAAATGTCCTAAACTATAACTTTGGTGTCAAAAGTATTTTATAAAAGCAACGCAACTTCTCTGCAAGGCTCCGGTAAGATTATTTATTTTTGTTATGCTTTGTTATTATAGATGTATCCCTCAAAACTTTTCTGAATTCCTGAGTATTTATTAAGTAATACTACGATAAGGTATTGGTATTAATGAAAGGACGCGGAGTGCCTTCATAATAATTTCATTTTTATGAGTATTGTATAATTATCATTTGCATTGCATCGCATACATATATATTTGGCATACGTAAATCATTTGCATTTGCATGATTATGCATTGCATATATATTTTTAAATAATGACCTTATGTACCTTTAAATTTTCTGTAACTGCAGCAAATGTCCGACATCTTAACAACAATAGGCGGGGATATGCTGTAGGTCAACGGGGTATGAAATGTCAGCAAGGTGTAATCATAAGAATTCAGGTGGATGGTTAGATTATGAGGATGATACGGACGATAAGAAAAAATTTGTAGAATCTGATAGTGATAATTATAAGACTGAGAGTGAAGTTGGAAGAACTGAGGTTAGAGCTGAGGTGAGAAGTTATGGAACTGATTTTAAGAAATATCAGGAAGAGAGAGATAGGCTTTGCAGGTTAAGTGAATATGTAGCTCATCTTGGGCCGTATCTTGGACCGCATTGGAAGTTCCAGGACGGTGAGGTGTATGCCAATTCGCATTATATGATAGATCCGTCGTGTCAAGGAGCGCATTTGAGGTATGGATTTGAGGAGCCGTCGTGTTTTGATCCAAAATGTGGGTGCTGCAAGTTAGGACCGGATGAAGATGAAGCAGGGACGAGCCAAGTTGGAGAAAATGATGTGCCACATCCTATGGAGTGATGGAGTGATGGATCTTTGTTGTATTTCAGTTTATGTATTGTTGTGTTGTATTTGGATTATTTAGATGTTGTGAGGTAGTATTGTGATGGATTATTGTTGTTGTTTAGGATGATAACGGTAAGTGACTGTAGTGACAAGATTTTGTTGCGATTTTCTCGGATTCTATGGATGAAATCAACTATTACCATTTAGTATTTGATGTGTTTTGTTATCTTCTCTTTTGTGAGATGATTGTGGAATTTAGGTAGTCTTATGTTGTTGGCGCATGTAGTATTCATGATATATCTTGATGAAAAGATCCTTCTTTCTATCTCGATGTGTATACTTATCATGTTTCTTTCATCTGTGATAACAGTAGAAAGAGTTGAGTGAGATATGTTTCTGTCATTAGTGGGGATTCCACGTGACTGAGTTTCTTGAAATATGTCTCAAGAGTTAACAACCTATAGGGTAGATTATATGATCGTGGGAATAGTTGTTAGATTGTTTGAAGCTGATAGTGTTGCGAGCAGACGAGGTGCTGAGACTGAAGATGTTGTTGTTCCAGTTGAAGATGTTGTTGTTCCAGTTGGAGATGCTGCTGTTATTCTGCAAGATTTAAAAGGATGTCTGTATGTTAGATTCCTAGTAATGAGAAGAGATGCGGTGAAGAGTGTCGTACAGATACTAATGGTAATTGGAAAGGTGAAACTATATGGACAAGTTCGAGTAACTGATGGATGTTTTGATATACCAATAGTCAATTGGGAATGTTCAACTAGACGAAAAGAGATAGTAATTTAAAGATTGATCCAAGTTCGAAATTAAGTATGGCAGAAAAGGGTAAAGGAACGGTATTGTTGTAAATGACAATAAGGAATATAAATTTATTTCCTCTAACAAAAGATAAACTTGGAATTTAACAGTCTAAGATAAGAAGAGATGGTATGTATGCGATTACTATAAATCGGGTAAGCAGGAGGGAGTATGATGTGTAGATCACATATATTTTATACCACATAAGCAATTATCTATTTACTTTTCGTAAGTACGGATTAGCTGGAGGTCGGATTGCTGAAGGAATAACAAGGAGTGTGGTATAGGATTTAGTATTTCTGTGGTAATGAAATGTTTTCACTTCGGTAAAGGAGATTGAATAAAGGAATTATTCAGATAATGGAAAATCAATGTGAAAGGAATGTTGCTGCTATCACAGCCTATATATTGGAAATGCTAATAAGAATTGAGATTCAGATGTTGTAATTTGTATATTCTTATCTGATAATCATTGAGTTAAAATTTCATTGGAATCCTGAAGGTGTTACTGATGGTGTATTAAAATTCTGAAGGTGTTGTTGAGGATATATTGAGATTTGAAGATTTTAGATTTTAATTGACCTGAGGACGAGAAATCAACAAGAATTTGCGATTTGTTGAAATGAGAAATTAACCGATGGAAGGATTGTTAATAACTATATATATATATATATATATATATATATATATATATATATATATATATATATATATATATATATATATATATATATATATATATATATATATTAAGGGAATATTTTTCTAAACTTATGAAATTAAGAGGTATCGCGCAATTAACTGAACTAGAGTTGTGAGAAAGTTAATCGGGATAAGGATGAATGTCATAGGATATGATAAATACAGGTGGAAAGAATTAAATTGGAATTTTGCGGAGCATTGAGTACTGATTTCAGGAGGTAATCAGTGGAAATTTCTATTTGAAGATTTTATTGGTCAATGATGAGAAGGTAGGTAAGAGGAAACAGTAATAGATCGAATTTTCTGTGCGCTTTACCAGTAGTATTCGGAAGGGAATGAGAAGATGAGTTAGTATTTAAGGGTATTTTGTGATTATACTGCGAAATCGTATAGTCCACTATCGTCTTGGGAAGAAGAAGCTTTGTGTTAGCTTAGTGATGGGAGTTATGTAATCTGATTGGATATTTTGTTATATGGCATTGTCTGGTAATATGATTAATTTTAAGGGTTGACAGATGAGACGATAAGAATAAATCTGATTTGACTGGAAGGGTAAGTCATCAGAGAATAATAATGGAAGTAGAGAAAGAAGTTGGATGTTTTGGGGATAAGATGATTTCTATGAGGATGAACAAACTGAGTACCAGAGATCGGTATCCATTACTGATGATTGATGTTTTGTTTGATGGATATTAAGGAAGGAAAGGAAAGTATTTAATAACAATTGAAAAATTGTTAGGGAAAGCGGAATGATGTGTGAAATTCTTTGGATATGAATTTCAGCTAAAGTTAATATAGACGTTTTAGAATGTGCGATCTATGGCTGAAGTGATCGTGGAAGTCTTGACTAGATTGAAACGATTGAGGCTTTGTCGATACCGACGAAACCGACTGAAGCTTGTCAATTCCTTTGTGTAAGCTGGGCATTATCGGAGGTTTATCGAAAGGTTTTCACTGATTGTTGACCCATTGATAAAGCTAACAAAGAAGAACTAAATGTGTGAAATCCAATCATGCATCTAAGTTGTAGTTTTGAGATCTGATTTTTGTAGTTGAGGAAGTTATTTATGAACGCTGAGGATAGACTAAAGTTTTGTGCCTATATAGTTAGTATTGGAGGAATCTAAGGAATTATAAAGCTGCGATGATGATATTTTGATAATACCAAATGGAAAAGGGAAGTAATAGTAGTGTGTTGACTTGAATAAAGAAGTATAACGGGATTTATATGATCATGAGTTTCGACGATATGGTATTTATTTTGAGATTGTAAAGTATTACTTGTATGGAGTCAAGTATGTAGAAAATAAGGATAATAAGGACTTATTTATAAATGCCATTCGAGAATTTCAAAAGAAAGGAGTTAAGGATTACCTAATGATGACTGGGAAATAATAATCAGTAAATTATAGATGAAATATGTTTTAGTTATGTATTACGAAGTGTGTTCCAGATTATGAAGGATGAGTGTGGATACTTTCACTATCAACTAGTGAGTATTTAATAAGGAGGAGAAGGAAAAAGGGCATATAAAATTTCTAAAGTAATTGAGAATCGAGTCTTGAGATTTTTGGAATATTGGTAACAACGAGCAGAATGGATAGAATGGAAAGAAAGTTAGAATCGAATTGATAAACTAATGGAAAGGAATGCCAAAGAAAGAAGATCAACAAATTGTCGGAAATTTTGAAATAGAATGGTAATAGAGATGAGAGAGTTGAGATGTATGTTTTGTGGAACAAAAATGGTTATCGTAATTATCTAATTCTTCTTCAATTAGATCAGAGAATGTGTTAAGAATGCAAGGACCGGTGGTGAATGAATTTTTCAGATCAAAGAGAATTTAATTATTCTAATAGTGCTAAGAGTGTCGCATGTAGTATTGAAGGAATTTCACAAGTTGAGGTATTAATACATCTGATTCCGGAACCAAGATGTATTACGATATTAGGAAGTGATCTAACCATTATACATTTCAGATTTGAATACATGAGACTAACAGAGATGTCTAAACAATATATGATATGAGGAAGATGTAATGATGTACTATGGAAGGTACAATAATTCAGTATAGTGATTGTTAGAGAAGATGAAATCTTTATGCGATGATAATAGCACATCTTAATTTGAGAACTTACATAGTCGTGGGTCACGTTATCAGAGTATTGGAGCAGGAATGAAACTGAGAAAGTGATGCAGAAGGAGTATGAATGATAAAGGAATATTATCATATTGGAAGGTGAAATTTGGAAGTTGAAGTGTAGTAATATTCGGTTGTATGGTGATATCATAAGAATTGAGTTGAACTGGTGTGAAAGACGTGAGTATCTCTTGAGGATAAGAGGTCAAGTAGATTCTAGAAGTGAGGAAGTGCGAGTGTGAGGCGGGTTGAGCGCCGGGACGTCGCTCTCTTTTAGGGGGTAGGATGTGACAACCCAAACCCGTAGTCATTATTTAATTATATTTTTACGTATATTTTTGAAATTTTTGACGAGATTAAGTGTCATGACGATTGGTGATTTGATTTGGATGAATGTTGAAAGTTATATTTTTATGTTTTGACGAGTTGCGAGGATTATTAGTAATGACGATATCAACGGATGCCCGAAATTTTACGTTTTATTTTAGACATGTCGATGTTTAATATTTTGACGTTTTTATTTTTAATGTCGTATTAAGTCGTGTCGGGACTATATAATATCATATTTTGTGTGCGTTTATGAGAAGTATTTTTATGAAACCCGAGACCCGTAAATATTTTCAAAAGTGACTCATAGTCATTTCCCGCTTTTTAAACAAGTAATTGCATTTTGGTCCACAAGAATCATAATTGGCAAAAACTACCCTAAATTTTTTCCATATAAAAGGAAAAATTAAACAAAATAAACACACAAACACAACACCACTATAAATTTTTCTCTCTCCCTCCTCTCCCTCTCTTTTGTTGTCACCCTACACCACCACAAAACCACCATTTCACAAAAATCTAGCTTGAATCCATTTAAACTAATCAAAGACTCATCTTTATCTTTTGGTTCTCTACATTTTGGTATGAAAATTTCTCACATGCATGAACTTTTTATAAAAACCCATTTTTGATGAAAAATCATGTGTTTTGATCTTGTTTGATTTTTGTATGTAGGTGTTTATGGTGTTATATATTATTTTAAGTTGTTGCATGTTGAAATTTTTAGTTGGGTTTTATTTAATTTGATCATCTAGGATGATATAGTATGTTAGGATTGAAAGTAGTAATATTTAGATGATTATAGTGGTAAAAATAATGTTAAAATGGGGTAAAAATATAGTTTTGAGTGATTTTTAAAGGGGTAATTTTGACCATCAGCTAAAAGGTAATTTTTGAAAAATATAAGTTTGAATATGATATGAACTAACTAGATATTGTTGTAGAGGATTTCATAAGCTTCGATTTGGTATAAAGTAGAGCTTCTAGCTCCAAACGAGCGAAAAGTTATGATAGTTTGATTATTCGTGTACCGGGAGACGAGTATCGGCACAATATATAATTGTTGTCGATATTTGGATCGAATCTCGGGGACTATAAAAAGGATTTTAAAATGGGTCAAGGACTGATGAAAAATGATAAACATGATGATGTTAAGTCTATTTTCAAAGATGACTGTCGGTTTTGTAAACGGAGTCAAATAAATAAGTTAAAAATACTATATGAGTTGTTAACGTAAAACTGTCCGGTTTTAGTAGTTCGAAGATGAGTCGGGCAGGGAACTTGAAAAGTAAAATCTTTTAACCAACTTTTGGGATGCCTTTCTATTATAGTAAGTGAAGTTTCTGATTAGTATCGTGAGCTATTGACGTGTTTAAGTAAGGAAAACGGTTTGGACGATTAACATATATATATCGATAGTTTTTGAAAGAATAAAAATGTAAAAGTGTACGTAAGAAGGATTTATTAAATGGAGCATGGTGTGAGTTTGGTTTTGACTTTGAGATATTTATTTCATTTTATTAATTATGAAATATTACTTGGATGTATTATTAAAGTCACGCGTTTTATTTTGATAGATAGTGAATTTCGTGTTCGTCGGGCATCATCGATCGTTGAAAGTCGTCATACTACTGTTAATACTTCAGGTGAGTCTATAGTCTCGCTTTCTACTTGTTTTAATGATTTTAAAACCCGCGAGGGGATACATGCTATTTGAAGTAAAATGAACACATGTCATGAGTAATTGTTTGACCCGAATGTTACCTTTGTTGCCTTTGTTGATTTGAATTGTATAAGTACCTAAATTGCAAAAGTCCCTAAATTCATGAGCCGTTAACTATCTTTTGACTTGATGTTGTGAGTTGGGAATAGCCGCTTATTCTAATGATAGTACTATTGGGCTGACGACCCTATCTGAGACCAGGGCTTTACGCTGAGTAACCTTTGGGAAGGATAATTTTACGAGAATGAGAATGTGGTATTGATATGAGTGATTTTACTCATATCAATTGTATCTAAAAACAATGAACAAATGCATAAAATGATTAAATATTGCCTTGTATATGCTTGTTTTGTTGTTTGATGTGTGTAGGTACCCAAGTTCGCGAAAACCGGTAAAAACGACACGAGATTTAAAGAATTATCAAGAAAGCCAAAAATCAAGTCGATTTATTCGGGGATTTAACTTTATCAAAGATAAATGGACTTTTTGGGACCCACATTAGCTTAATAGGCTTGAAGGCCCATTTATGGGAAATTAAGTTCATGTTTTAAACCAAAAGCCCAAATACATGGCCCATGATCCATGACCTTAGAGACGGATGGAGTATTATTGGGCTACAAGCCCATGTGTTAACCAAATCCATGTAACAATTTAATATGGGTTTTAAATTTCCATTTGGTCAAATAAAACGTAACAAATGAAAAGTATTATTTACTTTTTCAGTCAAACGTACATTTATCACTTATTCACACACATTTAATAACCTTTCATTAAAAACAATGTTCTATTCTCTCTTTCACCTTCTCTTTCCCCCAAATAACCAGACTTTTCACTGTTACCCAAAACCCTAATTTACAAAATAATTGGAGCTTTTACTATCTTATGGCGCGTGACATACACGCGAGGGGAATTAATCCCCAAGAATATCGGAGGTTGAGTATGGAAATGATTTGGTGACGTGGCCCTTTACTCCTTTGTGATTGGATTAAACAGCTCACCCCTCAACAATCCTCCAATCATTGGATGCCACGTCATCTGGGAGAAAGCACAACTAGCACAGGATGTGCCAGCCTGGCGATCCGTGTGCACAAGGAATATTTACAGCCCTTGGATCAAGATAAATGGAAGAAAGAGAAGAAATATGCTACTTGAATGGCCAAGATCAACTCTTCATCAACAAACACCCCATTCGGTTAGCCTATAAAAACCCGAAGAAAAATGTGTATTGATCATCCCTTTTTTAGTTATAATGTTATAATGTTAGTTTGTATTTAGGCTTATTTTTAATTTCAAGCTTTGTAATCAATTTACAATTTAATAAAATCCTACTTTATTATAATTCATCTCGATTTTCAGTGGGTTAATGTTTTATGTTTTGTTAAAATCTTAAATATGAATTTCATTATAAAGTATATTAGTCATCTAAGCTTCATCGTAGCTTAGATGTTTGATATTGACTAGGAAAGGGAACAAGCTTATCTAATTGATAAGTTTAGAAACAGGTTGAAGATTTCGATTTATTACCGAAATATTGTGATTTTATGAAGATTTAATGGCGTGGTTTTAGAGTCGATGGTCGACAGTAGGATAAATTAGGTTTATAAGATTGTGGTGTAGTCTGTGGCTCGTCAGCTACGGACGCAAAGAAAAAGCTCTAAAGAGCAATATCTTTCCCTCTGTTCTTGCTGAGGGAATCAGGTTCTAAATCCTTTCTTTCATTGATACCCTAGTAGGGGCACTAGAATTCTTATAGTCATGCTGGCATTTGGCGTGGGTGACTAAGTTAAGGGGTCGGTGTCATGAGCTTAATACAATTCATTAGCTATTGCTATAAGATGGAATGCTTGATTAATAGATTGTATGGCCACAATGCTATTAAACAATTGTGAATGATTTTTACGATGTGTTCAAATATGTTTTGTTAAACCTATAGACTTGCTCAACCTTTGTGTTGATGATTTTAAGCATGTATTTCAGGTACTTAAAGTTGTTGGGTTGCGGAGCTTGCTGGAGAAGGATTGCGGGATTGCTTTTGTAGTAATTTGGTCTAAAACAGATTTCTTTCCCGTTTGTCATAAATTTATAGTATATGGTCCAGTATTTTGGTAAAAGGTTTGTCGTTTTGTTAAGATCCTAGGGGAACCTGAACGCTACTCTGATATTTTTAAACTGATTTTACTTGGGATTGAAGGTTTTAGACACTGATTTAAATTATTTCCTTATTATATTCCTAAATATATTGTTGTAAGGTCATATAAAGAGTGTTGAAAAATGAAGTTTGAGAATATCACCCAATTGTGTATTTCCGTTGCGCAATGTAATTTGGGGGTGTTATAGTAAGTCTCTCTCTTCTTACCAGGAAAACAAACTTATGTTTGTATTCTATAAGAAAACAACTTTAGTTTACGAATTATGTTGCAATAAAAAATTAATCGGAACATAGAAAGTTCAATTTAGTATTTTTGATAATTAAATTATTAATAGAATTAACTACTCAATTAATTACTAATAAGACTAAGATTCTACTTGTCCTCCAACACATTATTAGGAGGTCTTACCATCTAATATTAACTAGGGAAAAAGGTAAGCGTAGAGCGTTAATTTCATTACAAGTGAAACTCTTAAAACTTATGCAATAATTCCTGAAGTTTATTGTTGTAGAGTGTTTGAATGGAATGTCTTTAAAACTTTTACGATTGCCAATGAACATCTCAAGAAAACTTGTTCATCAAACAGTAAAGTCATGAGTATGTTTCATCTCATATTATGCTCTGGGTTCCTAATCTGACCAGGAACTCGATTTAAGTCGTACCAATGTAAAGTATGCAAAAATTGGCATAGATCCGACCGATGACAAAATTCGCCTTTGGTATAGAATTCTCCCTAGGTCTGACCAGTTGATTAAAACCAACAATCAGAGCTTTTACATTGGATGGCATACACTTAAAGATTCAAATAGGTGTCACGTAAGTTTTAAAAACAAAGGTCAAAAAAGTGTGTAAAAAGACGCATGCAATCATCTTTTTAGCATAAGTTAAGAAAAAAACCATTTGTTAACTTTAGTTTTAGGCGTGTTTACCGCGAGAAATAATTAAAGAATGATCAAACCCTATATCATACTCTTTATATGCCCGAAGGCACAAGTGCTTGGGATAATTATCAAATAAATGTCGAAACATCTATGTGACGCGGGAAAAGATTAAAGATCATTTAAATCCTAGATGGTTTGACTAAAACACGTAGTGTAGTAGCAATATCCACCATTGGTAAAGCACAAACGGTTGTTTTTAAGTATTACTAGATAATTAAATTTTGCAAATTGTGTCGTTGAGAGGATGGTTTATAATCTATTATTACGTTATGTGAGCCCAACTCGAGTGACAATATGATTTCGCAAAACAAATAGCTTATAATAAAACAAAGTTTCATAGATCTTATGTCCATATTAGTTTTGTTCAAAAAAGAGTTTTAACAAATGACACATAGCCAATTCGCAAGGAGAATAAGTATAACTAATGTGACATATTTTTTTAAAATCTAGTTTTGATATAATTAAAGATCCGTTTTTTATTACTAGAATCTTGTATAATTATGTTTCGCAATTTATAATGGAAAACAAATAAACACATAAAAAAGACAGAAAATGAGGTAGAGGTGAAGACCGACTCTATATGAAAACATTATCATATAAGATACGAGATCTCAATTGATTCTTCCCCAATTAAAGAACCAAAAGACTCCCCTTTGGTAACCAAGGAAACCACATGCATCAAAGAACTTGATTGCCTAAGTCTTTTGGCCGGATAAACAAACAATCATAATATGTTATTAACAGAATCAATTTAAACTTACTCCAATTATATTAAATCTAGATTAAAATTTTATGACAAGAATGCATCTTACTGCCATAGAAAACAAATAAAGAGAGTTTTTAATCAGATCTAGCGTGTTCATTCTATGTGTAACCCATGAACTTGAATGTCATACGATGACTCATGATGCCACTGTTGGGATTTTAGAATACTAGTTAACCATTAACCATGAGTATGCAACAGAATGGATCTATATGACATACATATTTAATGAGTCTTTATCTTGATCTTGAAATTTAATGGTTAAATTACCGTCTCCATCGTTTGCTCATATTACACGTCACACAAGCACGTTAACATGCTAGTGCTTGTTTCACGACTAAATTATTAAACATCACGTGTTATAGTTTAACATTAAAATTGATCCAAAACCCTTTACGTTTAAATCAGTGTAATAATATCATAAAGAGATCAATGGAAATTATATCAAATTTTCCATGCATGCATACGTAAATATACAAACATGCATTGATTTGATCCAACCACTTTCTCGGCTACTATAGGAAAAACGATTTCGAACTTTTAGTGAATTATGATGTACATGCATTCGGCTCACAATGAAGTGTTTATATAGGGTATAAACTCTAGCTACAATTCGTGTTCCCTATTTCAAGTTATTGTAGTTTATTCCAACACTTTTCAAAACCGACACATAGACTCTCCTTTTAGTTCCTTCTAAAATATGCCAACAAGGAAGGAGAACAGGAATTTCATTTTCCGACTTTTAAGTCCCTCTCTTTTATTTAACATTTAATATGTTAGCTTATAACGTCTAACGGTTAAACCAACATGTTTTTCCCATAATTAATCACTTCACCATGGTTTATTACTAAGAAATAAGATATAAAATAGAAGAAAAGAGATTAAGGTTTAGAGAGAGAAAGTAGAGAGAATTGTTAGAAACTTGGTGAATATTAAATTGAGAGAGAAATTACAAATGAACCAACCACCTCCTAACATGCTAGGAGGTGAGTATATATAATCCTAGCTTACATGTAGCTTAACGGACTATATGTTGATGGTTCTTAGTACCTTGAAAGATGCCTTTTAAGCTAGCCATCAAGCCCGTATTGATACGACTATCCTACTACCTATTACAACGTTCTAATAAACGATACATAATAAAACTATGACCGAACATTATTGTTTGGCTCAATATTTTGAGGCTAACAATCTCCCCTAATGAGAGGTGATAGGTGTGAAAACACCCATCCTTTTACCACTTAATAATAATAATAACCAAGCCAAAACGTGTATTTTATGTCGTAAAAGTCGGAATTATGCGTGGTTTGCGCTTTTATTGTGTTTTAGGACCAAAATATGAAAAAGAAAGAAAACACGGGCTTTCACGGGCTTTTATCGAAGAAAACGAGAAAAGACGAAGTCAAAAGATCAAGTGTGCAAAAAGAACGGAAGTCCAAGGCCTATTCTGAAGATGTATCGAAGAAAAAGTCTAAAGACGGAAGTTTAATGAAGTCGAAGAACCAAGTCTAATTAAAGAAGAAAATTATAAGACGAGTTCAATTTATATCGACAAATCCCGAGACGACGTCGAGAAAGACAAAGAATTTAAATTGAGTGGAGACAAGAAGAAAGAAAGAAAAAAGCATCAACACTCCTCCTCTCCTCCTATATAAACCCTCCTAATATGTCATTAGGAAGAGTTAGTCTATTTTGGCATTGTAGTTTTTCCTTTGTTATAGTTATTTTCTTTCTTTGCTAGAATAAATTTTAATAAAGTGGTTCTAATTTTTAACCATCATGAATCTTTTGACTCAACCCGAGTTTACTTATCTAAGTTTACTCTAGCTAGTATCCTTAACGTGTTTAAGTCAAGTTTTGCTATGCTTTTATATAGGGAACTTTAAAACGCGAAAGTCTTAACTCTTACGGGTTAAGAACAAGAACTTTTCGCAAGTTCCTATAATTGATCCTAGAAAGTCGTTTATCAAGGGAACTTTAAAATGCGAATTCTAAACTTGAAAAAGTCTAAGAAGTTGCAAGATCCTATAGATGACTTGAAAACCCAAAACTTTGATTTAATTGGCTAAGCATCCACGAGTCTCATCCTTGAGATTTTAAATTGTGGAGAACGAGAGATGATAGAGTCAATTATAAGTTTGGTATTCTTTCATAAATTTATATGAGTTGATTATGAGCTTTTTCTTCCATCGCTTGCTAATAAATTTAAGTACAATAAATAAGGTTGTGCGATTTGAAAAGTTACTTAGCTTCTATCCCAAGATCGTTTAAAAGTTGCTCGGTATTATTTAGAGTTCATAGCCAAGGCATAACTTATTGAAGCAGGATGCGAAGATTGGCCAGTCCGAAAAGGCCCTAACAAGGCATGAGGGCTACATTTTGTTGCTAAAGATCCAAAGTGATGTGAAGAATCATTTATCAAAAATCAATATGAAGGATCGAGACACACGACGAAAAGCAAATACTCCCCTAAAGATCATGGAGAAGTCTATCCAAAAAGGCCCTAACAAGGTATGAGGATAAATAGATCCAAGTCCTAAAAGGAGGCGGATCATTGTATATCAAAATCCCAAATAAAGATTGGAGAAAAATGAAGAAGTCGTGGTCCAAATATGAAGAATCTCTCGAAAAATTCAAGTGACGAAATTCCTATTATGAGAAAAGACCATTATTTCATGAACGTCTCTCAAGATTTAAAGTATGAAGTCAATGCCAAATATCGATCCGAGAAAGGTCTCAAATCGTGAAGCGAGTTATGCCAAGATATGAACTTTATGAGGTCCCGAGAAGCAGTTCTAAAAGATTTTGTCCTTTGGCTAACTATTTATTAAATCGTCCTACTTTATTTTTAGCCTAAATAACTATCGTAATAAGTCAACAATGCATCCTCGTGATCATTTAAGACAACAATAAAATATAAGAGATACACCTAGGAATAAGGGAGTCTAAGTGAATAATTGGGCCACTTGAGTTTGTGTTAGTTTGCTAACTTATAATAACAATGATCTAGTTTTTAAGCTTGGTTTATGGAACGTGAAACTTGAGGATGATGAACATTCATGACAATCCAAAGCCTCAATGTAAGTCTTTAATCTCTTTATTTGTTTTTATTCCTTTAATTATGTTTAATTAAGGCCAAGGTGGGTTAATTATGATGGAAAATATAAATCTTGCTTTGTAACTAATGCATTGCATGAGGGCATTGCAATGGTTAAATGTAAGGGATTTGATAGGTGTGAAAACACCCATCCTTTTACCACTTAATTATAATAATAACCAAGCCAAAACGTGTAATTTATGTCGTAAAAGTCGGAATTATGCGTGGTTTACGTTTTTATTGTGTTTTAGGACCAAAAGATGAAAAAGGAAGAAAACACGGGCTTTCACGGGCTTTTATCGAAGAAAACGAGAAAAGACGAAGTCAAAAGATCAAGAGTGCAAAAAGAACGGAAGTCCAAGGCCTATTCTGAAGATTTATCGAAGAAAAAGTCTAAAGATAGAAGTTTAATAAAGTCGAAGAACCAAGTCTAATTAAAGAATAAAATTATAAGACGAGTTCAATTTATATCGACAAATCCCAAGACGACGTCGAGAAAGACAAAGAATTTAAATCGAGTCGAGACAAGAAGAAAGAAAGAAGAAAGCATCAACACCTCCTCTCCTCCTATATAAACCCTCCTAATATGTCATTAGGAAGAGTTAGTCATTTTAGGAGTAGATAGATTAGTTTTAGGAGTAGGAGTAGTGTAATATTAGTTTCTCTCTCTAGAATTACTTTCATGTTTTTAAGCTTTTTACATTAATCTTGTAATTTGAATCTTTAATCATCTTAATTTCAAGCTTTTTCAATTAATCATTCTCATTCTACCTTTCTTAATCTTTTTAATCTTGTTTAATTTTGATAATCATGTAGTTTTGTTAATCATGTTCTTTGATTGATTGTTGTTTGTGTTTGATTGTGCTTATTGATCTTTTAGTGTTTGATTTTTATAGCTTATATTGTTTAGTGCTTATTGTGTTATTTTTCTTATTTTTAATTAAGTGCTTATTAGTTTATTTTTTTTAAAAAGTTGTTTTTAAATATTTTTATTATTTAGTGTTTTTAAAAGTTTTTAAATTTTGGCTTATTAGCTTTTTCTTAAAATCAATTTGGTTAAGTTTTTAGATAAGTGCTTATTAGTTTTTAGCTTATTTTAGTTTTTTATAGCTTATTTTGTTCCTTATCCGGGTTTTCCAAAACCCTCTTTTCCCGGATTAGAAGAAGCATTTTATTCCGGATAAGCTTTTATTTGTTATTCCGGATATGTCACAAAACCAAAAACCCGAATAACATAAAAGTTATGGAACCCGGATAGTAAACAAATACAATTATCCCGGATAGTTGCAAAAGTGTGGAACCCGGATAAGACACAAAAAACAAAACCCGGATAGTACTAAAAAAACATATCCCGCATAAGAGCCAAAATTGCAAATCCCGTATAACTTGTATTATACATTTCCTGGAGAGTGGAACAAACCAAAAACCGGATAACTTGTATTATACATTTCCCGAATAGTTGGAGAAATCTTAAAACCCGGATAACAAGTAAAACAGATTCCGTATAAGTATATTAGATTGACATGCTAGTGTGCCTGCCTGCTTATGCTTTTCCCGCCAAAAAGTGGTGCTAGCCTGGTTGCTTGAGCTGCATGCTTGTTAGCTTGTTTATTATTTAGTATTGTTTATCTGAAAGTTCTTTCGATTTTTATTCTGAAAGTCACGTACTTTTAGTTGTATTTTTCGTCAATTTTTAGTATTAGTATTTTTTCGAAAAGTTTAAGTTTTATCTTTTATTTAGTATCCGTTTTAGCTTTTGCCTCGTTCAGTTTTAAAGTACCCTCATAGTTTTATTTTCTCCTTTTTCATTTAGTAAATTTTATTTTCAAGTCGAAAGTTAATTTCCTCTTTTAGTTTTATTTTTATTAATTGTTTCGTTTTTAATTTTCGTTTCAATATTTGTTTCGTTTCTTTTTAAAATAGTTTTATAATCCAATTTCTTTCATTTTTATTTAGTGAGTTTTATTTTTATTAATTGTCTCGTTTTCATATTTGTTTTTAATATCGTTTCTTTATTATTTGCCAATCGTTTTAAATTTAAGTTCATTTCTTTTATATTTTGTCATTTCCTTTTAAAGCTTATCTTTAATTAGTTTTAGACAACGACACCTTTTCTTTTATCCACCAAAGACGACTGAGTCACACATTTAACCGGAGATCAATTCGATTAGACACCGAGAAAAACGAACTTTTTAACCTGCAAAATCATTAGATTAAGAGGTCATTCCTCTTCGACGTTTGGAGATTTATAGAGAATATTAATCTCGCCATAAATGAGTCTTGAACGTGTAATAGTAGTCTTGTTCCTTCATGTTGTGATCTTTGAGCCTTTATAGTTTTCTTTCGACTTTGTATTTAATCTTGAGATCTTCAAAACATCCTTGACTTGTCTTTGCCATCTTGTGATCTTGTGTCTTCATCCACATGCTCACACTATGCATGTAAAACCCGTATTTAAAAATCAGAATATTTAAATACGCAGTCTAATTTTAATAGACTATACAAGTATTAATTTTAGACAGATATATAAACGCAGAAATTAAATACGCAATATATTACAGCTTATTCAGATAAGAAGTATTTAGTCTCAGAAATATTACAGACGAATTATTTATTTTATAGAAATAATTAAACGTTAATATTAAATACGCGTGGTCTCAGTTTATTTAAATATTACAAATGGATAATTATTCAGAAAATAATTATTAAGCCTCAGAAAAATATTATATATGTATTATTTATTTACAGTAAAGAGTATTACATTTTCTAGGAAATTAAAATACGATACGCGAACACGTGAACAAATACTTAAAACGCGAAAACTAGAGGTATGCATATAGTACTTGGGCTGAGTTTTAAACAAAACAAACAAGAAAGGGTTTTGGGCTTGAGCCCGACCCATTGCCAAAGAAACAAAAAAAAAACGGGACTTAACCCTCTTTCTCATTCACACGGTTAAAAAAAAAGAAAAGGGGTTTCTGTCTTTTGATAGCCGCCGCTGAGAACAAGAAACAAGAAAAGACGAGTTTGATTTCTCATTTCAATTTCAGGCGTTGGTTTTAACTTCTAATCACGAAATATTGGTAAATCCTTTATCCTTTTTTTTCTGTTCTCTTGCTAATCACGAACCTTTATTCTTCAAACATGAACTAATTAAAGAAAGGGTGTCGGGTTGTTTATGCTTCGCGAGTTCAGAGACACCAAGTCTCGGTGGGGTTTTGATCTTCACAGCCGAGACCACCAGGGGTCTCGGTGGTCTCTTTTGTTGCCCAACCTCGAGCCGCAAGCCCATCAGGGGTGTTCAGTTTGAAAAAGAAACAAACAGGGTGCGTTTGGTGGTTTTCTGAAAACATAGCGACAGCGGGGCGTTTGGGATTAACTGACTAAGGGTGCGTTTGGGACTGCAGTTCCAGCAAGGGTGCGTTTGGGACTGCAGTTTCCTGCAGGGGTGTTTGGGACTGTGACCAGTGGAAACTTTAACAAAAGCAGTGAGAAAGTAAAACAAACGGGGGGAAACTAAACCAAGCAGTGGGAACTTTTATAATGAAAGCAGTGGGAACTATACTATAACAGTGGCAAAATAAACAAAAACAGTGGGAACCATGGGAGTGATTAAACTAATTAATCATTTTGAAAATGAGTTTTATTAATCGATCAATTATAGTGTATGATTTATTTAATTTAATTAATAAAATTAAATTGATTCTAGCTTGATCGTTTATCTTATTAAAAACATATGATTTGTTAATGATTTAATTTTAAAGATATTAGATTGGAAATATTTCTAAATCAGGAAACTTTCTATGTACGACAGGTTACTATTTTTAGTAAGATCGTAAATATTAGAAATACATATCATACAGTAATCAGAAATACAAGAATACACATATCAGAAATAATACAGAACATTCAGATTTATCAGATTATATAGTATTATAATACAAGGACAGTTTTGAATCAAACTAAGAACAAATAAGAGGCAGTAATTGTAAACAGTTATCAGACGACTTATTTTTCCGTCTATTATTTTCGTAGTATTCGTGAAGTCAGAGCCGATCCTTCAGCTTTCATTCTTATTTCATTAATGGGCACAAGGTACGGATTTCCGTCCTTTCAGTAAGGACTTCCTTTTTATGCATGATTAGGATTCCCCGTCTTCAGCCAAATGTTTTCCCCAGTATATGTTTAAGCTTATCCGTAATCATGTTAATAACTAAATAAATTGCCTGAGCATTATATACAAGCTCGACCAGTTTATGTACTAGTTACGGAGGTACCGTAACCACGGCACTAGAGGCACCGGTGTCGTGACTCACATGCAGGAGAGTGATATCCTGCATCGTCCCACTCAGCTCAGCTTGGCCATTTTATCAGTATTATTAGTGGGGCGTATGGATGCATCCTAGGCTTATATGTGTTACAAGTTATCAGGGTGAATGTGGTGTGTGCTCTACATCCTTCACATTGGAGCTGATCCCTCCACCCAGCACAGTTATTTAGAGGTCACCCCTCTACAGCATGACGAGGTCACCCCTCCAGTTATTCATGTACGGTTGTTACAGCACGTGACCTATATAAGCTCTGGCAAATAAAATACAGTAAATGCATGTTTTCAGAATTAATAGTTATATTTCAGTATCAGTATATATGAACCAGGTTGCTCAGATTTTATGCAGAGTTCTACTACATGTTACATATCAGTCTTACAGCTTCTGTATTCTATCACCTGTTTCATTCAGTATATTCTTATCATGCTTTATATCCGTTCACTGAGCATTATGCTCAGCCGTAGTTCCCTTTCATGTTTTAACGGCAGGTACCCCAGGACGCTCTTAGGATTCTGAGAGCATGTGCATTTGGATGGAAGCTACCCAGACTTCTTACTTTATGCATTTCTTACATTATTCTGCTTATTTGGACATTGTTTAGTCCTTTCCTTCAGTCTTTTATTTTTCATGTTTTGAGCTTAGTTTGGATTACCGATGTTTGATTCCGGTATTTCCGTTATGGTCATTTAATGTTTTAGGACATTTACCTTATGCTTTGATGACACGCCATAAATACACGTAACGGTCCACTTATCCAAGTGGGGTGTTACAATTATGGTATCAGAACGCCAGGTTCGACCTGTAGGCTCTAAAACTTGACCTGTGACTAGTGGGTAGTCACCAGGAACTTCTCAGATTTTGGCGTCGTTGTCTTTCATATTTCTCATGGATTATTCAGTCAGTTTTCTTCGTTTATCAGTCAGTTTTCTTAAAGTTTTGACTAAGTAAAAGGTTGGTACAGAACTGGCCATATTTAGTCGCATGTGCTTTTAGCGAGCTTTCGTTTTGGTGAACTGACCATAGGCGTTCATCCTTGCCGTTCAGATTTTGCATTGGTAAACCGAACCATAGGTCTTTACTCTTACTCATGACGGATTCATGTTTTCAGTCAAATATCACTTGGTGAACCAGTCATAAATGTTCACCATTTCGCAAGTCGAATTTCATGATTTTCAGTCAAATGTTGCTTTGTGAACCGATCCATAGTTATTCACCTTTGTCATATCATGACATTTCATAAAATTTTGACAAGTATGGTTTGAACTACAGCTAACCATATTTAGTCTCAGATTGTAAATTTCTATACATGACAGTTCTCAGAAAATTTTGACAAGCATGGATCGAACCAGAATCGCCCATACTTAGTCATATGTTTTGTTCCTTGAATTCTGTGGATTGAACCATAGCCATCCACACGAGTTGATGTTAAACCTCAGTTGATTATTCTTTTATGCTCTAGTAACAGTAAAATTTTCATATCCTCACGTTGATGTCGTCTTCAGGTTGATTCAGTTCATGTCTCCTTACGAGGATTATGTTTTCAGTAAAGTAAAGATGTTCTCATGTTAAGATACACAAGAATTTCAGTAAAACCCATTTTTATGATAAATCATGATTGGCCTTCATTAATCATGTTTCATCCTGACCACTGTTGGGACTTCGATTATATCATACTTTCAGTCTTGATATAACTAGCAGTAAGTCGACGCAGGAATTACAGGCTATCATGTTACTTATTTCAGACCAGTTTACTACCGTTTAAATCAATCTATTTCCTAGATCACGTCAGACAAGCGACACCAGTATCGACCATCCAATAAAATTCCCACCAGTGCCATGAACAGTAGTCTATATGTACCCTCTGTATAGTGCCTCAGTTATACTCCTTGTACAGTGATACATGTGTACTCCACGTACAATGTCTCGATATGCTTCATGTGCAATATTCATTTTGTACTTCATGTACAGTAGTCCAGGTATACACCAGGTACCCTACTCCATGGATATTGCTAATCGATCCTCAATCATCTCGGGCGTTTCCACTTGTCGATATTTTACCAGGTGCTGATGCTGCTCGTGAGTTGAAGATTGTACCAGATGCTGATGCTGCGAACACTTTGAAGACCTCAAAATTGCTGATGCTGCCGATACTTTGGAGATTTCTCAAGATGCTGATGCTGATGCTGTTATACTATAAAGACACCGCAGAGCAAGGACGAAAACTATAAATTTGAACTTTATGTCAAGACAAAATTTCAACCATCAGACACTACCATTCCATTACATACTTTTACCTTCTCAGTTAGATGTCACACTCTACTCAGCTAACCGGTATATTCAAAGAGTGGGAACCGGAACTCAGCCGGCCACTCAACAGAATAGTTACATGAATCAGGGTCATGATAATGACCGTCATAAATGACAGACAAAGTAGTAGTGACAACCCACGTGCTCATAATTAATCAGTCAGTAACCATCAGAACTCCGGCACGGACGTGACCAGAAATACAGAGGTCAGCAGTCTAACCGGTCCGCCAATCCTAACAGTTACCGAAATTTTTCAGCCTTGTTCATATTCATCTATTAAAACACGTGCCAAGACATCAGTCAAGACATAGTTCTTAGGTATCATTTCGGAAGACACATATCAGGGCACCAGTCATGATACACGTCATACGAATATCTTCTCAAAGTACGAGTCCGAGCTCCTAACTCCAGTATGTTCCAAGCAAGACCCTCAGTAATTCAGGGTATCTTTCAGAAAGGGTTATACCCGTTCTATTATGTCACGCATGAATCAGATCATAAAAAAAAATTAGTCACCACCACTAGAGTATGATTCAGGTTAAACACGCAGCATTCACTCTGTGAGATTACAGACGAACCCGTTCAGTGAAAAGTCGTCATGATCACTTCAAGTATTCCTATGTCAGCTTTATCTTAGATCAGGTGGTCACCTGCCTCTCAGCCAGAAAGGACTCAACAGTATCACCATATTTATTAAGCCTTATTTCAGTTAATGACGAGATCCGTTTCTACTAAATCCCAAATATATTCATTATACTTTATGTCAGAAAAATCAGTACAAATTACGCCTACATTACAAGCACGTAGTTTGTCAGTCCATAACTACGAAGACTTTTACATACCTGTTATAAATTCACTTCTGAAATTCCTTAGATTCATGATCAGCAGATTATTCCCGAGTTCCAGATATAAATTCAGAAAGTTTTCAAGAAATTCCTTCCTAACCACGAGACAGAAATTTAAACATCGAGCTAGTCTCAAGAACAGAACCTGTTTTCAAAATTCTTGATCACGGGGCTTCAGCTAAGTTAAAAGAGTTGCAGCAATTGCTGCAAGAATTACCGGAACGAGGCTTTATTTCGCCCTAACGCACCACCAGGAGGTGTATCGTTTCTGTCTATCAGAAAGAAGGCCGGTACCATTCATAAAACGATACTCATAGGAGGTTACCTGACCTGCTACGATGTCTTAAATATATTCCAGAACAATTCGAGATCGTGCCACCGACAGTGGTGAGAGAAGAACATGATGTTTTCCAGATTGCTGTTGAACATGTTATACTTCTGAGCTCCCTAACGCTCCAGTTAGATTATGAAATTATGAATAAAAAAATTTTTATGACTCCCATGCAATATCATCAGTATATTCATTGATCACATTCTGATATGCCTAATACTAGAGAAGAACACGAGACTCATATTCTCGCAATTGTACCGAATCTTCAATAGGAGTTATTTTTATACCCAACTTTCCAGATATAAATCTCACTTGAACAAAGTGGCATTTCTAAGCCACCACAATCAACAGAAAGAAATTTCAGACAATCCTGCGCAGGTGAAGGCCATCACTTGATGGTCCCGACTGACGCCTGTGAACGTAGTATAAATTTCTAGAACTCAATTGACTGCTAACGCAGAAATTGCTGACAGTCATCACTAAAGCCCAGGCTAACGCATAAATTCTGCTATGACTATTCAACCAGATTCACACCAGAATGTCCTATAAGCCTAGACAGAATTTTGATAGAAACTGTATTACACATTGATAGAGCTATGTTCATATCTAGATGCCTGACATACCGCAGGTTCAAGATAGAACGCCTTTATGTTAGTGTGTTACCATTAGAAAAATCTGAACAGAAAGAGACAGGATTCCATGGAGATTATTGTCAGATTCAGAAAAAGTATAATACTATCTTAGTGATTGTCGACCATGTAATCAACCTACGCGTTTCCTTTCATCCGGAAGGATTACGCAGTAGTGGACCTGCAGAAAATTAGTAGTAAATCGTACGATTTCAAGTATTTCGGCGACCATCACATCAGACAAAATTCATGTTCACGATCATGTGTATGTTTACGTTTACGTTTATTTTCACTTTCACGTTCATGTCTCGTTCGCGGTATGATGCTGTTTCAGTTCATCTTTTATGATATCTCATAATTTAAGCTCACGTTTGTGTTCATAACATTGTTCACGTTCAAGTTCGTGTGCCATTTCACGATATACATTTCTCAGTTTATTACCGAATACGGTTACAGAAAGCTTGAGAGACCAGACTCAAGTTTAGCACAACTATTCCATAACCAGGCAGACGTTTCACATCTCAGGCCGTATCGTTTGGCATTCATTCCTCAGTCAGCATACGTTCATGACATGTTCTAGTATCACGTTCACAGTATGTTTCACTTATCATATTCTAATTCTATGCCAGCGCTCCTCATATAATTATGAACCACGTTCAAAATTGCTCACTTAGCATGTTCACAATTGTTCACGTAGTTCGTCCCTATAATTCAACAGCTTTCCCAGAGATATAAATATTATCTTTTCAGAATATTTACACGTATCGTTTCATGTATTATACATGCTATAGTTATTCAGTCTATCAGATTCAGAATCCATCTTAAATATGGAACCAGAAACTATTCAGCATCATCAGGACAGGGTCATTAGGACCAAGATTTTATTTATTATGTTAGACCTTTGAAGAAATCGTTTCGAGCGGGCGGCCACTCGAAACGGAGGAGTCCATCCGGACCTCTCATCCTTTCTTCAATAAATCCAGTTAAGTTCTTTCAGTCAGGTTACGTCTATGTCCTCTTCAGCCATGTCACGTTGCATGATCATTTCAGTCATGTCAGGTTTACACCTATCAGCAGCATTATGTCTTAATTAGAAGACAATTTATCCTTCAGCTTAATGGCCTTTTCAGTCTACGTGTTCTTTAAGTTCTTATAATTTCCTCAGCTTATTACCTTTAATTCGAGGACGAATTTCTCCTTTTTAGAGGGGAAGAATTGTAAAACCCAGTATAGTCTTATCTTTAATTCGGGGACGAATTATTATTTTTAGAGGGGAAGAATTGTAAAACCCGTATTTAAAAATCTGAATATTTAAATACGCAGTCTAATTTTAATAGACTATATAAGTATTAATTTTAGACAGAGATATAAACGTAGAAATTAAATACGCAATATATTACAGCTTATTCAGATAAGAAGTATTTAGTCTCAGAAATATTACAGACGAATTATTTATTTTATAGAAATAATTAAACGTTAATATTAAATACGCGTGGTCTCAGTTTATTTAAATATTACAAATGGATAATTATTCAGAAAATAATTATTAAGCCTCAGAAAAATATTATATATGTATTATTTATTTACAGTAAAGAGTATTACGTTTTCTAGGAAATTAAAATACGATACGCGAACACGTGAACAAATACTTAAAACGCGAAAACTAGAGGTATGCATATAGTACTTGGGCTGAGTTTTAAACAAAACAAACAAGAAAGGGTTTTGGGCTTGAGCCCGACCCATTGCCAAAGAAACAAAAAAAACGGGACTTAACCCTCTTTCTCATTCACACGATTAAAAAAAAGAAAAGGGGTTTCTGTCTTTTGATAGCCGCCGCTGAGAACAAGAAACAAGAAAAGACGAGTTTGATTTCTCATTTCAATTTCAGGCGTTGGTTTTAACTTCTAATCACGAAATATTGGTAAATCCTTTATCCTTTTTTTTCTGTTCTCTTGCTAATCACGAACCTTTATTCTTCAAACATGAACTAATTAAAGAAAGGGTGTCGGGTTGTTTATGCTTCGCGAGTTCAGAGACACCAAGTCTCGGTGGGGTTTTGATCTTCACAGCCGAGACCACCAGGGGTCTCGGTGGTCTCTTTTGTTGCCCAACCTCGAGCCGCAAGCCCATCAGGGGTGTTCAGTTTGAAAAAGAAACAAACAGGGTGCGTTTGGTGGTTTTCTGAAAACATAGCGACAGCGGGGCGTTTGGGATTAACTGACTAAGGGTGCGTTTGGGACTGCAGTTCCAGCAAGGGTGCGTTTGGGACTGCAGTTTCCTGCAGGGGTGTTTGGGACTGTGACCAGTGGAAACTTTAACAAAAGCAGTGAGAAAGTAAAACAAACGGGGGGAAACTAAACCAAGCAGTGGGAACTTTTATAATGAAAGCAGTGGGAACTATACTATAACAGTGGCAAAATAAACAAAAACAGTGGGAACCATGGGAGTGATTAAACTAATTAATCATTTTGAAAATGAGTTTTATTAATCGATCAATTATAGTGTATGATTTATTTAATTTAATTAATAAAATTAAATTGATTCTAGCTTGATCGTTTATCTTATTAAAAACATATGATTTGTTAATGATTTAATTTTAAAGATATTAGATTGGAAATATTTCTAAATCAGGAAACTTTCTATGTACGACAGGTTACTATTTTTAGTAAGATCGTAAATATTAGAAATACATATCATACAGTAATCAGAAATACAAGAATACACATATCAGAAATAATACAGAACATTCAGATTTATCAGATTATATAGTATTATAATACAAGGACAGTTTTGAATCAAACTAAGAACAAATAAGAGGCAGTAATTGTAAACAGTTATCAGACGACTTATTTTTCCGTCTATTATTTTCGTAGTATTCGTGAAGTCAGAGCCGATCCTTCAGCTTTCATTCTTATTTCATTAATGGGCACAAGGTACGGATTTCCGTCCTTTCAGTAAGGACTTCCTTTTTATGCATGATTAGGATTCCCCGTCTTCAGCCAAATGTTTTCCCCAGTATATGTTTAAGCTTATCCGTAATCATGTTAATAACTAAATAAATTTCCTGAGCATTATATACAAGCTCGACCAGTTTATGTAATAGTTACGGAGGTACCGTAACCACGGCACTAGAGGCACCGGTGTCGTGACTCACATGCAGGAGAGTGATATCCTGCATCGTCCCACTCAGCTCAGCTTGGCCATTTTATCAGTATTATTAGTGGGGCGTATGGATGCATCCTAGGCTTATATGTGTTACAAGTTATCAGGGTGAATGTGGTGTGTGCTCTACATCCTTCACATTGGAGCTGATCCCTCCACCCAGCACAGTTATTTAGAGGTCACCCCTCTACAGCATGACGAGGTCACCCCTCCAGTTATTCATGTACGGTTGTTACAGCACGTGACCTATATAAGCTCTGGCAAATAAAATACAGTAAATGCATGTTTTCAGAATTAATAGTTATATTTCAGTATCAGTATATATGAACCAGGTTGCTCAGATTTTATGCAGAGTTCTACTACATGTTACATATCAGTCTTACAGCTTCTGTATTCTATCGCATGTTTCATTCAGTATATTCTTATCATGCTTTATATCCGTTCACTAAGCGTTATGCTCAGCCGTAGTTCCCTTTCATGTTCTAACGGCAGGTACCCCAGGACGCTCTTAGGATTCTGAGAGCATGTGCATTTGGATGGAAGCTACCCAGACTTCTTACTTTATGCATTTCTTATATTATTCTGCTTATTTGGACATTGTTTAGTCCTTTCCTTCAGTCTTTTATTTTTCATGTTTTGAGCTTAGTTTGGATTACCGATGTTTGATTCCGGTATTTCCGTTATGGTCATTCAATGTTTTAGGACATTTACCTTATGCTTTGATGACACGCCATAAATACACGTAACGGTCCACTTATCCAAGTGGGGTGTTACAATGCACCATCTTGAAAGCTTGCTAACAATCTCTTTGAAGAGATGTCATTCCTCTACATTAATTGTAAAGGAAGATTCTAAACATCAGAGTTGCGGAAGTCTTTGTATTGTTTGATCTTTAGCTTTCTTGATTCCTCGATCTTGATGCATTACGTATGTCTTTGGTCATATGTATGTGGTAATGAACCTTCGAATTTGTTAAGTACACTGTAACGCCACCTTCTCGAGAAAAACATAGGCACGGACTAAATGGCTTTGACATTCTTCCTAAATCGGTAGCGTTTTACCTCCGGTAGGTGAAGACCATTAGACGATATTAAATATCGCACCTGTGATTAGGTAGATTCAATTAAGAACCTCCTTGACAGGGTTTCGCGCCTGTACTAGCCGTTCTCTTTACTCGACCGTCTCAAAGCAAGACTGCGAACATAAAGAGTGAATCAATTTTTGGATAAATATCCGCTTGATTAAAATCGTCAATTCAAGTTCTTGGAACAAGTTTGTTTCATAAAGAATCTTACCATTGTTGATTTCCAGTTGACACAAGCTTGATTCGTAAAGAATCTCGCAAGTCACCTACCGTAGCACTGTTTGAGGTTGACGCTAGAAGGATTTCCATTCGTCGCTGTGAATCTTAATGAATATCACTCTGAATGTTTTGGCAAGACCATAAAGATATTGCGTAGAAACCGGAAACAAGTTTGGATCAATTCAGAATCAAACCACTGTTGCTTTTCAGTTTTACAAACGTTCTATTCATAAAGAATCCTACATATGACCTACCACAGTGCTATTTGATGTTAACACTAGAAGGATTTCCACTCATCATTGTGAATAGTAAGTAGTATCACTCTGAGTGTTCTAGCAATATCACAAGGATATAACGTAGGACTCTCTTCTTCATCATTCCGTGTGTCCCACTGATATTTGATTGATCTCTTGGCTCTAGACTCGATTTGTGCACTTTTAGCGGTCGGAAGCTGGAGCTGATGCCAGCTTTTCAATATCAACTATCTCGGAGTGAGAAATTTAATAGAAGTCGTGTTGTTCTCCTTGACAAGAAAACAAACTTCTTTTGAGAGAAGCCTGAGTTAGCTGGGGAAGGATTCTAAATTACATCACTGGGTCCATGATGTGTTGTCTTCATGATGTGTTGACCCCGTTTCTGCCTAATTTGTATGGAGGGCTTCTTTCTTTTCATCCTTTATCCTTACATTTCTTTTTCATTCTTCAACCTCTTCAATACTTACCAAGACGTCATCACTAGCACCTTGTTGTGATCGTTCTAGTGCTAGCTTAAGTACGAGTCGGCATTTAGATACGTTTACATTCTACTCCATATTTCCGAAGGACTTCTAATAATCTATTTGATTGTCCCTGGGAAGATCCCTCTGGTTCTGGTTGGATCATAGGACTAATACCTAACCACCTTTTGAAACCAATAACGTTGTGAATTAAAGATGTGTGGGTATTAGATCGTAACCATAAAACCACTTGAAAGTCATTCCACGCGTTTGGTAAATATTTTTAACACGTTGAGAGTTTTGACATTTTAGAAAAGTCCCCCTATACATGTGCGTCGATAATCAAAAGTGTTTCGCACATGCGGGTAAGAGTTAAAGTGCTTGAGTATTAAATATATGTTTCGTATATTTGATCATAATTTAATCATATTTTCTCCCCTATCTTTAATGTATAAAATTGTTTGATATTAGAGATACCAAATTTGATCAAAATATATCGCGAAAAATAGTCTTGAAAATCTTTGGGAGAAAAATGTGTCTTACTTAGCATGAATTATTGGAAAGCTCCCCCTCAAAATATGATCCAATTGAATTTTCATTACGAGGATGTGATCCACATTTTGCTTTTCGAGGATAGGATTTGTTGAACACACAATTTTTGAAATATTTTGTATAATTATTGAGAAATTCTTGAGAAAATTGTGTTCAACGCTTTTTGAAATCCATTTCTTTTTGGCGACATGGTATTTCTAAAACATAAACCTGAGTTCATAAACTTTGAATATCTTGACGAATCCACTCAAGTGTAAGAATATTTCTCTTCTTTTGCTGAGGGTAAGGGCACTAAAACGTACACTCCCCCGTAAATATAGATCTAGGTTGCAATCTGAAAGTAAATACAAGCCATTGTGTTGAGCTCTAAACATAGAATGTTTTATGACAAGCTCAACCCATGGTAGATTGTTCTACCCGTTGTTAGGATAAGTTATCTTTAAAGATACACTTTCCTGTATTTGAAGTTTGAGTTACAGTCTGACATTTAACTGTAAGTCGTCTTCATGAGCATAAAAACATTGAATGTTTTTATCGAAAGCTCATGACCGAGAACTTTTTTTCTAGTTGTTAAGGATAAGTTATCATCCGTGATCAACTTTCCTTTCTCTGAGGCACGAGTCACAATCTGGAGTAATTGTAAGTCCTTTTTCAAGAAAATATAAATGACATGTTTTGAAAACATTTGAACTTTTATTCGAGCTTTATGTACCCCTTCTATCGTTATTGAGCGACATTTCTAGGTGTGTCCATATTATCAAAACTGAAAGACATGTCGAAGAAGATTCTTTTTGGTATTTTGAAAGGTTTTTCCATTTTCTATTTTTTTCCTTTGATATTTACATTTTATTTTATTTTTGTATTTATAGTTTCATAGATATTTATGTTTTATTTTCTTTTTGTTATTTTTCAAGTTTTTCGAAAATAATCCAAAATACACTTTTGTACAACAGAAGAAGGTGATATAGAATGTACAGAATTAGAACCCTTTGAGGAATAAGTGGGTTCAGAATCTGCTGATGTACCTACAATGACAAAACAGGATTTTGCACAAATACTAGTGTTAGAAGTAACAAATTCCTTTTCTACATGCAGAACACTCGCATTAGTGCTAGCGCAGGTTTCAACATTCTTCTCTATAGGAATCTACTTAAGACCAACTTCCTTGAAGATCATACCCGTTGGTTTCCACTGAAGAATAGATCTAGGAGTAGTTTTCTCTTGCACAACGGAAGCCTTATTTTGGGAGAAACTTTTCTACACACACACACATACACACCCTGTCTGACATACATACATCCATACACCAAACATGTTTTTGTTTGTTTCTCGCAGTCCAAAATGATGATGACGGAGTTCCTAATCGATATGTTCCCTAATGGGGAAGTTAACGATCAAGATATTGGAGAGCTTGAGGTGAGCACAATTTCGTGAAAGTTAAATCACATGTGATACTATCTGAAAAGTGTTTCTGGAAAGTGCAAGGATACCTGATGCATCCTGAGGTTTTAGCTATTTATATATTTCTGTCATTCTCTCTTAACTAGTTCATTGATAGGTGTTGTATGAGGAATCGAAGAAGAGGTTTGATGAAGATGCTGAATTCAGAGGGATAACCCAGCCTGTGCAAGTCAATTTCGTGATTTAAATTTTTTATCTTGGTCTTCTTAACATCTGTTATGTTTTTAAAATAATGAATTTTGGAATAGGGTTGGGACGAAAGGCACAAATCTGCTTGGGATCAATTCTACAAGATAAGCCAAGAACGTTACCGCAAAGTATATCAACGTCTAGGAGTTCGCGCGAAAGAAAAGGTGTCATATTTTCACCATTTTTATATAAAATAGGAATATACCTCGTATACTAATTGCATTATTTTTTAGGGTAAAGCACTTCATGATTATTACATTCACGTGACTCGAAAGTTTTTGAGGAAAGAGTGTTATAATACCAAAAGTGAAGGAGATGATGTGATATTTATTGAAGGACAGAAGTTACCTCTAGTTGATTTCGCAGCTTTGTGGTTAGTTTACGTGCAATAATGTCACACCCCCAAATTATCAGAGTAAGTGGATACACTGGGGTGCGACTGTCTTGACTATCATAAGACATAGGTATAAAGAATGGCATTGAAAAGTCATTAGTTCAATAAATATAAGTAAAATCGTTCGGAAGCATTTGATACAGCATTATAGCATAAACCAATTTTGAAGACATGACATAAGTGTTCAAATTCTCAAAAGATAGTCACGACAAATTATGTATCTCCATAGCCCAACCACACACTCCTCCGTCTTGATACCTGAGAAAAACATTGTTAAAGTGTCAACACAAAGGTTGGTGAGTTCATAGGTTTGTTTAAGATGTAATATTTAATGAACCACAAGATTTAATCCACCTGTGACAATTTAACAAAAACAAATTCACGTAAAAATGCATTTACTATTGTCTAAGCTCATGACACCGACGTGATAACTGATAACCAACAATGAAAGCCCATGCAAGTATCTAACCCGAGATACTCGTAATGTGACTCAAATGAAACTGTATCCTCTTACCTAGTGTTAGTCTAAGCCGGATAGGGGTGTCGACCCCGATAGATCTATCCATAACATTCGCGCTTATTGTTGTAACCCAGCCACGTAATTAACGGTTCATGATAATGGGTCAAAAGCAACTAGGGTTAAATCGGGACTTAGAACAATAAGTAAACGAGTAAATGTACTTGTGTTCATACGTTAAATCAATCAATGTCTCACCCCAAAAAGATGACATAAAACAGTAAAAAGTAGGGCTATGAAACTCACCTCGATGAATAGCAAATATGATGAATAGAGATAGCACGGAAAATCAGGACACGCAAAACGATGCGCAAAAGATCTACTCGTAACCTAGGTAAAATATTTGTACTTAGGCTAAATACACAAAATAATAAGGTATCATGCTCTTTGTTGATAATTTATACTTGCTCTTAAATTTATAAAATATTTTTGAACATTTTTCATGCTTATCCATTTTAGTCACGGGGTCAACGACGGGTCTTAATATTTTGTTATTTAACTATCCCAAAAAATAAACGGCTTCTTGTTATAAAAACTAGACGGCGAGGTCTTCCACATTTGATAAATATCATATTTTTATGAAGTCTCTAGTTCCGACAAATAATCAAGCAATGTAGCACACTCTCGCACATATATTTAAACAAGCAACATTTAATTATTACAAAGTGGCAAACAACAAATCTGGTGAGTTTTTTTGTAAGGTCTTCATGTAACTTTGAAAATTTTGGCAGGTACTTCGGCCTGACGAGGAAATGAAAATTTTGTTATTTGAGGCAACGAAACTGGTAATTGTGGTGTCCTTTCACCTTCTTGGGATCACTCTAATCTACAACTTCAAATTTTCTACTATCAAGTGTCATTTCAGAACAAATTTATGATTAGTAGATTATGATTGCAACTCAAATGTATGATTATTGCATCTGTATGCACTTGATTATATATTCGCCTCTAGTTTTTCTGAGTTTCCTACAATAAGTAGACCAAGTGGCCCTTAACTCCTGCACAAAAATGATTTAAAGATTGTCCTTTCAAGTGATTAATGTCTAAAACTTAACTTCTAAAGGCCTTAAACCAGATCTTATTTTAATAAGAGGTAGTTTCTGAAGTCCGGAGATAATCTTTAAGAGTTTTTCAAAATACAATATGAGTAGTTCACTGATATTTGAGTAACAATAAGCGAAGGTAAGACGACATTAGAACAGATTTAAAGTGAAAGTTAAAATAAATTGCATGGTATCCGAGTAGACTTTAACCTTTGGGACTCTAAAACCCAACCGCGAATATGGTCACAGGCAGATGTGACAGCAGAGAATGCATTAGACAGCTTCCTTTTTTTAAGGAACATTAGAGAGCTTCCTTAGCATTGATGATAGCAGCACCCACGTTTTACAGTGTTGATTTATCCGGATTTGAACCTAAAATAACAAATTAAAGCAAATGCAATGTTAGGACTCTTTAAAAAGTGAACATTTATAAAATTATTATTTTATAGAGCTTTTGATTTTATAAACGTCATTGTATTATAGATTTTCAAGTTTTTAAATTGTTTAACAACTGCACATGCATTAAATTACGAACTGGTTTAATATCTTAGACCTTTTTATTTCACATGATACATCATAATGCACTATAGTTGAAACAACTAATAAGTGTTTTCATTTGTTTTAAACCTTTTTCAAAATGACCATAGTGGATTCCTTGGTGCTTCTCAAGAAAGTTTCGAAGACATCAATATAAGCATGGCCGTCTCGTAGAATTTGAAGGCCCTGTGCCATTTTCTTAATCATGTCTTCCTAAAAATGAAGTACTCCTAAAATCAACATATAAAGTCCGTAATGCATTGTCTTCTATATTCCGACCATATTCTTGTATAAATATATCTTCCCTTTTTTCTAGGTATGACCATTGAGTGGTCTAAAATTGTACAACATGTAAATTTTAAAGCATCGTATGTGGTAAAATAAATCAAAGCAAACACATAGTTTTTAAGACATGTTTCATGCTTAAAAAATAATTTTGTTCTCAATTTGGAACCATAAATGAAAATTAGTTAAAGTGGTTGAAATAAATTAATTGGAAAGCCAATAGGGTTGGAACCGGACTTATCATAAACTAATGAAGCTAAAATATTTATTTTAAAAAAAAAAATAAGACCCACCTAAAACATCTCCTTCAGCGTTTCGTTTATCTTCTTCGTCCAAACTCTAGATTTTATTTCCGCCATTAAAACATATGATTAGACTTCTTGATTTTTTCTCTTATACAAATCTTATATTTTTATATACTCAAAAAAGATTAAATCGTCCAAAAGTAATTATATACTAATATTGAAGTTTTAGAAATCGGAGGCCCCTAAAAATAGGAGGCCTTGTGCGGTCCTAAAAATGGGAAGCCCTATGTCGCACATGCTTAAATTCGGTCTCTATTATAAGAAAGTTTCAACTAAGCTCCTTAGAGCATCTCCAATAAGGAAAAGTTATACATAGTTTTTAACTATTCCAAAAAGCTTTTGAAGATGGTTTTAACTATTGAACCAAAAACTTTTAAAAAAAAAAGGTTTTCAAAATATTTGTAGAATGAATTTGCATAAATAAAACCTTTCATACATATTTGCTTGTTAAATTTATTTTGCATTTAATGTACTAAATACAAAAATTTAAAATGTTTTACTCCAATAAAGATGCTCTTATTCACACCATCTACTCCAAAAAAACACTACTAAAATTCAGATTGTCAATTTCATCTGTTGATTTAACGTGAACACATTCAAAACAATCATCTCTTAAAATAAGCCCCTTGATTGACATTCGAAACTATCAGTCGATAAATTAAAATTCAATCTTTTTTCTTAGAACGGCAAATGTTAGTGGTTAGTGGGTCGAGTCGTGCAATGACATCCAAGCGGAAGAATATCTTCTTCGAACCCTCGCCTAGTTATGTTAAACTCCTTATCTGCTTCGCCTAAAAGGCCCTTGATAGGTCTTGAACCTAAGACCTTCAGGAATCCTCCCGAAAGCAACCACTCTTTAATTTCTATTTTTAATGTGAAACCGTTTAAATAATCATCCAAATAGAACCTTCATATGTTCTTTATATCTTTAACTAACTTAAATACCCGTGTAACTCCAGAAATAATATAAAAGATACTTTTTTTGTAAAAAATAACAAATATTTAAAAGAAATAATCTACGGTAAACATGTTCCACAATAGATGAAATTAAGAATAAGATAACACACAAGTTATTCGATAAGAGTTTAAGTTTGTAAGTTCTATTATAATAAATATTAATGCGTTTTAGTCTCGAATATCCTGAACAGCAAAATACACATATGAGAGATAATCAAGTTAATAGACAACATTCATGTCGTGAACACCTAATAAGTAAAAGTAAACTTATGACCTCCGACTTTTGCTCTTTAGACACACACTTTATCAAGATAATAATGACTAAAGCGTTCCTTGCAAATATCTCCGACTTTTGCTCTTTAAATTTACTAAGTCTCGGTTTAAGTTATTCGTATATTTAGCACCTAATTAATCCCTAGATTTTAGGCCGACTTTTAGTCTTTGTGGTTTATAAGTTTCATTTAAGTAAATACGAAATCATAAATCAATATATCCATTAAATTTAACACCCTACTTTCAAATCTACACTCACTCGAAAAGCATAATAAAACTACTCGATCATGATAATAAAGGTAGAAATCAACAAAGCAACAATAATAATCATATTTATAAGTTAATTAAGCGACGAAAAGAAAGGAGACAAAGATTTAAAACCCGAACAAAGAATTAGAGACGAATATTAACCACTTGATCTAATAAACTTAGTCACTAATTAAACTTGGGTAAATCATCCCTGCTGTAAACTGCAGGGATTGATATCTGCTGCAAGGTTTAAAAGAGGGGCTGGTAATGTAAATATATAATATTTAAAGGATACTAAATGCAAATATGAAATATATTTAACCCTTTGTTGTAAGGATGATAGCTGCTTTTTGCAGTAGGGATGTTAAGCCCATTAAACTTTAAACATATAATTGTCTAAATTTAATTATAAATTAAGCATATTAAGTAAACTCTTCGTCAAAGATGATAAACCAGATACGCCGAGATCAAAACACATTAAACAGGTTAAGACGAAATAATCAAAAAGACATTTTAAACTAATTTATAAAACTATTTTATAAAGTTTAAATTTAATAAACTATTTTATAAAACTGTATTATTTTACTATTTAGAAATTAAAAAAATAAATTTATATTTAAAACTAATTACTAAAACTTTTTTGCAATAACTACTTATTAAACATAGGCTTAAAGAGGAAGTCTTACTAACACATTCGGTAAACAGGTGTTTTTGCAAACGAAAAGTCACGGGTTCGAAACCCCAATTTTAATCAGTATTTATTATTATTATTTTATATCTTTTTCACTGTCACTGTCTTTGTTTTTTATCAGTAACCAAACGTGAACTTTATGTAAAAAAGCTGAGCAAACATATTAAGCTAATAATAAGCCAACCTCCAATAAGTTACACCCAAAAATGAGCTTATTAAAATTTGTAGACTACAAAACTTTATGGACTAAACCGAATAGAGATAAACTATAGGGTATGTTTGGTATTCTTATGAGCTGTAGCGGATTGCAGGAGCTAGATGCTGAAACATGTATTTTGAGTTTATTTTTATATGCTACTTTAACTAGCATGCTATTTACGAGCTTATTTTTTTAACAAGCTCTTTCAAGCTTAGTCAGCTAAACGAGACTTATTTTTAATAGTAGTTAATTTTTTTTAAAACAATATACTCATGCTATGATAAGCTCTGATAAGCTCATGCGCCAAATATAGCTATAGTATAAAATATTATCCAGTCTTAAAAGTTTTTCTGTTTCTTCCCCACGAATGTAGAAAACGAAAAGTGGAGGGCTTTTCTTCTTGTTGAGCTTTTTCGTTTCATTGGCTTTTTTATCTTTTTGAACCGGGTTGAGTAAGACTAACAGGTTGTGGTGGGCTTATGTGTTTAGTTAAGGTCCATTGAGATAATATTGGGTCGATTTGATGTATAAATGGAGTTGGGCCGGCTCAATAATATATGAAAGGACCATCGGACTCGTTTATTTATGCTCTTTTCATTGGCGTGCTCAAAATATTTTTACGACTTCTTCTTGACATCAAAAAAACATGCAAACTTGATCGAGTCAAGTTGGAAAATTGTCGTTTTTCGCATTGTTGAGTCATTTGTACTTAGAGACTTAATTTCCGGTATAATAAAGATGTGTGTTTTAGCACCCACGAGTTAATCATTTTGAGATCTTATGTCACGTCTGCGGCTTTGCCCCGATTGTAGGTTTGTTCCGTATGTGTTATATTTGTTCATTCAACAAAGTTTGGTTATCGTTTGTTAACCGCTCGGAGTCACAAACTCATGTTTGTTATACCCAGATTATTGATTCTATAAAGAACTTGGGTAACAATTTATTCTTTCGAACGTGTTTCGCACATCGGAGGTGGGTGAAGTAGATATAGCTCCGCCTTGAGGGCTTATGGTGATTATTTTCGAGAAACGTAGTTGTGTACTGGATTACATCGGATGGCGCCAACTTATGAGTGCAAAATGCGTGACGTAGTATAAGATGGGTTCAGATGCCTCGGTGTGTCGGACCTTCAAGCTCTCTTGGGGTGAAATAATACACTAAACTAAGTAGTTAAGACAATACTGTTCATAAGTAAAGTAAATCATTAGTCATATCGGGAGGGCCGATCCTACGATTAAATTTCATCGTGAGAGTAAGTAAACATGTTAAAGTGTGTTAAAGTGTGTGTCATGAGAAAAATGAGAAAATCATACTCTTTGTGATGAGAGGTGATTTGCACACTTCATAAATTGATTAGGACACTCAAAATGTTTGTGTATAGACATTTATACCCTTACATGAGTGGAGTAAGCAAATTTCAACACATACATTAAACGGTAAATATGTAACACTAAGAGCAAGGGGAGCGGTGGTGCCAAAGCTGGTTGTTACCCCTTTGGCGTCAGCCCTCCGTTGGCGCACCGTACCCCCCCCCCCCCCCCCCCCCTCGCGCCATAGCTTCTCGAGCCAACAGCAACAGCTCGCGTTATAAGCCTCCCTTTTTCTTTTCTTTTTTCTTTTTTTTTGTTTTTTAGTTATAAAGTGGGGTATTTGTGGGTCTAGTATACCCCTTTGGCACCACTTTTTCTCGTGCCAACGGCTCCCCGTAAATGTGGTGCGAAAGGGTTTCTCGTGCCAAAGCCCCAAAATCCTACGTGGCGGCTTTGGCACCACCTTCTCGTGCCAACGACTCCCAGCTCTCTACCATTTAGAGTGTACCAATCAATTGCTAGAGTGTGCAAATCATCTCCTCTTTGTGATCTAGGAATGGTCCCTTTTATAGGCGAATCTAATGCTAGAGTTTCCTAGCATTTCGCTCGTAAGTTTAGTGGACGTAATGGCCGGAGTGAAACTATTGTCTGTTTCCATCTTTGCTTTGATGTTACCATAACACATTTGTGATTTGTCTGTTCATAACCAAACTTTCACACGCCACACAAAGACGTTAGACAAAAAAAGGGCGTTAGACATCACGACTAGTTAACCATCAAGTAAACTAGGTCATCTTTTCCTGTAATGATAGCCAAATGGTGAAAGACACATGTTGCGTAACGCTTAGGTCACTCTCCATGTTCTTACAGATGTTCTAGCTTGTTTAGATCAAATGAGTTCCCAACGTTAGGCACTTTCGACAACTTCACCTCCGTAACGTGTATTTTTGTTAACGACTTTTTAAGGTGTTACAAAATAAAACTCGGTCATTTTTCAATTTATTACCAAATATTTTTACTATGTCAAATGTACTGTAATAATTCACCTCAAATTAAAAAGATATAACAGTTGAGAATGTACTATTATCCTGTTATGTTATAGGGTCACTATTAGTGATCCAGTGCTAAACAATAAGTTGAGTTGATTGTTCTGTATGAGCATAAACAGAAGGGCTCATATTATAAAGACCCCCCCTAAAATACAATTGGTACCCCCCCTGTTTTTTGAATTGGGTACTACTATTAATACCCCCCTATATTCAAAAAAGTACAAAAAAGTACAAAAAAGTTGTACTTTTTGTCCCCTTGTCCCCCAGTTTACAGTTCTGCACAGTTTTTTTATCAGTTTCGGTTCCGTATTTTTGTCTGTTTGTTACTTTAAACCTATTAAACTTTATAATTTTTATTCCGTATTTTCAGGATCCCAGTTTTATAACATAAATAAAATTATAAAAATTAAAAAAAAATAAAAAAAAATTAAAAAAATTCAAAAGGCTCATGTTATAAAGACCCCCCCTAAAATACAATTGGTACCCCCCCTGTTTTTTGAATTTTTTAATTTTTTTTAATTTTTTTTTAATTTTTATAATTTTATTTATGTTATAAAACTGGGATCCTGAAAATACGGAATAAAAATTATAAAGTTTAATAGGTTTAAAGTAACAAACAGACAAAAATACGGAACCGAAACTGATAAAAAAACTGTGCAGAACTGTAAACTGGGGGACAAGGGGACAAAAAGTACAACTTTTTTGTACTTTTTTGTACTTTTTTGAATATAGGGGGGTATTAATAGTAGTACCCTTTTTGAATATAGGGGGTATTAATAGTAGTACCCTTTTTAATATTTTTTATTTTATGTCCCTGCTGTCACTCTCTGCACAACACCTGCTGCACCTCTGCATTTTGATCAGGAATTTTCAAACCTCATTCAATATTTTACTATTACTACTAATACTCCTTGTTTTTACTCTATTTCCATGTCTAGTCCTTACACTTGATTATTTTTTCCGGTTGTTGTTTCCTAACTTTTAGCCAACTAATCCACATGGTTCAAATACTCTCGAAGCTTGGCGTGACCACTTCAAGATTGTTTGCACCTTGCAAAAATTGAACTTGAGAACTGTCCGCATTTTATTTAGCCACGATACTGGTCAAGCCCTCAAGTTCTGTTAGTTCAACAAGTTGCAGACACATAATAGAAGCCTCAATAACATCACTTGACACAGTTGACTACAAGAAGTCCAATAAGCATTGGTCTTAACACTCACACGCATTCATCAAATACAAAAGACAATATCGTCGAAAAACAAAGGTTTCCTATAATAATATTACCAACATATATTAGAAACTTGCGTTTTTACGCTTACTATTCATAAAATAGCACGAAACCAACTTTCCAATCAAAACATAAGAAGGCTTAAGATAACTGCACTCCAGCCCTAGTTAAGTTCCAGCTCATCTTTTCTTGACCATCAGCCGCAGTTATTTTTCCACTGGAGTTAATTTCTGTTTTTTGATTTTTCCATGGCCCTCGGTGCTGTGCATCAGTTATATATATTACTAAGACAAGCACTAGCTATATTGTAAAACAACGAAAAAGCCAAATGCACAAGAAAAAAGCTTGACATCTTTTCTTTTGGAAAATCATATGTTCAAGTGTACCTATTTTACGCCAATTCTATGTCAGGAATCATATGTTCAGTGTATCTATATTACGCCAATTTTATTTCGGTTTATTGGCATAGTTAAAGGTTGCAAATTTTAAGATTACTTAAGTTTGTAGTTTTGTCTGTGTCAGATTATTTATTAACCGCCTTGAAAAAACTGCAAAAAAATGCATACCTAATCCAATTGCATCAGAGCCCTTCATGATCTTCAGCCTCTTGCAAGAACCGATAAACATACTGCAGCAAAGAGAGAGATTAGTTAGCAAAAGATGGCATGTTAGACTTCCAAGTTTTTTATTCACGACTGGAATATTCAAGCGGTTTTTGTAATTCAGCATTGTTTTAATAAAAGCATGTCTACTAATGCTTAAAAACTGTCAGGATCTAAAATAATGAACTCAAAACAGAGAACTACACCCATTAAACAATCATGATGATCTTAAAGTTATAAAAGCAAAATATTTTGAGAGAGAACTTGTAGCTCCCTACTAAATTTGGAGGGCTTAGACGTTTGGATTTCAGATTCATATCAGGATCAAAAGCACAAATGTACAAACATACCATGATCAGGAGCTCAGGATTAATACTACAAGTTAACCAGTGGCTCAAAAGGGATTCAGCGAAGGTCATCTGAATCCAAATCTCAAGTATTGAATTCACCAGAACCAAATTTCAAAAAAAGGGATTACTAGTCTCTTTACCCTCTAAATGCTTGAGCAAAAACAATCTTTTTATATCTCTCAACATGACACACATTCTCAGTATAAGTCCCTCAAAAAGTCAAAATGATTACCATCTAACTATCTGAGGTGGTGTGTTCCATAGGCTTACAGCTTAAATCTGTTTCATCTAATTGGAGTCACTAGAATGTTATGCACTCGTACGTGTGAGTCATTGTATGCCTTACTATGTAACCCAGAACTCAATACTACACAAAATTTGATAAGTGGGCACATACAAGACAATTCTAGTGCTGGTCGCATATGTTTCTCGTATTGGTAGGCAATTATGTAAGAGCATTGAGCAAATTTGGGTATTAACATGAAGTAGGTTTAACAACATAAGCAATACAAGTGTTAAAAGACACACAGAGACATACAAATGTTGTGGACCAAATTTTTATGCGAGAAACAAGCAATAAAATATACTATTTCACTCATATTCAAGTTCCTATTTTCTGAAGTTGGTTTTATCAAATATTTTGTTGCATCTACAAATTAGCAGTTTAATAATTCACACTCTATCAATCCCGGACATCATGTTTTCAAATTCACATTCTATCAAAATGTTATAAAATACGCATTGCATCATGTGAAAATGCAGAACAAAGACAATCACAACAATTTTTGTTTTTTAGGGCACTTCATTCAGTTACATGCCTTTAAGCATGCCACAGAAATACTAACAATCTTCTCCATTTTCAAGGGCATCTTATAACTAGTTCAGTTAGAAGATAAACCTATTGCGGAAATAACATAAAGTGAAACAAACAGGTATGTTTGATACTTACTCCCATGGAACATCTCCCACAAGCATCCAGTCACCGTCCTTATCCTCGTATGTAAGAACATACTCTGATCCATGCAAAAGATCCCTCAACTTGCTCTCACTCAAACTCTCCTGTCCTGAACCACCCTGTGATCCGCACTGACCTGTATTGCAAAGAGAACAAAGTAAGTATTCTAATGGACATTGTATACAAAACAGGTTTATAACTAAACTGTAAAACAACTCACCAAGAGTGAAACTAGTAAACATTTTCTCTAGGGCCGACGAAAGTTCTTGATAAGTTTTGTAACTCCTTAGATCAACCTTCCTCAGATACGGAGCCCCGTCCATGCTAACCTTAACAAACAACGCACCAAGACCAGGCTTTCCATCCACTTCATCATTGTTCTTTGCATTTGTAGCTAAAATATTCTTCCGGTAAGATCTAACTGGAGGCCAACCAACTACTTGCGCCCTGCAAACACAATTATATTAAATTACACTAAACATGCCGTCTCTCAACTCTATCAACTCGTTTCAACCAACTATGTTAGTACACTTACTTAGCAGCAGGAGGATTAGAACCAGAACCAGAACCATTAACTTTATTAAGGCTCTGTGGCATCTTTGACGCTGCATCTTTAGTCGCGGCAGCCTGTGGTCCAGACGACATCTTAACATTTACATTCGCATTACTAGTAAACTTCCCTTGAACATCAGAATCAGTCCCAGACGAACCAAACATCCAATTCCCCTCAACAGTATCGGCAAACCCTCGTTTACTCCCAGAAACAACATTCTTTTGTGAACCAGAGCAAATCCCACTTTTTGACGGAAGCAACGGAAATAACTGTTTCTCATCGAGATTATCCGAGTCCTGGTCGCGCTCAGGCGATTGAGATCCCGGTAAACCAAGCCTTAGTTCAGTAGCCTTAAGGTTTAAATTAATTCCAGAAACCGCAGTGCTATCAAGGGAGGAACAATCCGATAATCCTAGATAGTTCCGCTCAGTAAACAAGGCGCCATTTCCGTGCCCCTGTCCGTCCCCTTCAACGCCTAACAACGGTGGCGACATCGGATCCAATGCTTCTTCTACCCTTCTTAATAATAATCTGGGTCCAACAATTATAAACATTAATCACCTCAAAAAAATACCAACATTTATTACTATTATTTACTATAAATAACAAACACTTAGTTGACTAAAATAAACTAGTCCGTAATTATTAAACTCTGCTAAATTACATAAAAACAATTTCAAAATTAATTAGTACAACAACAACAACAACAAAATACTATAAATAACCAGTGGATAATAAAACATTCAAAGCATGGTCAAACTTATATTAAATTTCTTATATATTTAAAAAAAAAACTAAAAGTTATTATCCTTTAGACAAAGTAAAACATTCAATAAAAAGGTTAAAAACCTCAAAAATAATATAATAAAATATAATAATAATAGTAATACAATAAGCAAAAAGATGCATTTACATATCCCAAAAAATTACAGCTGTCATTTGACCAAATTCAACAACTAGATATATAACCATAATAAAACTAAGCTTAAAAAAACATTTAATCTATAAATAACTAAAAATAACAAAAAAACTATCATTAAAAAAAAAAAGATTATCATTACTAAAATTTAAAAAAAAAACAAAAACATAAAACATAGTAAAAAAATGATATTAAAAAGATCTGAAAGAGAAAATTTACCTTAAAAAAAAGGAGGTGAAGAATGAAACAAGAAACAAAGAGTTGATTTGAGAATTGAAAGGAGATGAGGAAGAGAGAGAAAGTGTGTTTGTGTGTTTTTTTAGAGAGAGAAAGAGAGAGTGTGTATGTGTAAGGATTAAATTAAAGGTCCCTCCATTAAAAGCAACCAAACAAAAGTTGTCTGTTTTGTGTGTGCGTGTTATTCGGATTTTGTGTTTTTCTTTCTAGTTGCTAAGTTGAGTGAGGTTTAAGTGAAACTCTGGTTTTTCTAGGGGTGTTTTTGTAAATGTTTTGGAAAAAAAATACCCTTTTTCTTTTTTTTTTCCAATCAGTCTTCGTGTATATATTCTAACTGGTTATAAGGGGTGTTTGGTTAATAAGCTTATAAGTTGAGTTAGGCTTATTTTATATAAGTTATTTATGGTTTATATATATAAGTCCAAATTTAGTGTTTGATTTACTTCATTAAAATTAATAAGTTAAATGATAAAAAGGCCCACAAGTATTATATGATTTATTTATTAAATGTGGGGTATAAAAGTCTTTTTATATGCTATTGTTATTTAAGCTAACATTTTGTTATAAAAACCTCATTTTTATGGCTTACCAAAACACCTACATATAATCTTATAATCTCACTTATATAAACTTAACCAAACACTTGGTTTCAGCTTATAAGCTTATATAAGCTTATAAGCCCACTATATAAGCTAAAACAAACACCATCTAAGTCTCGTACGCACGAAGTTACAAATAAATTAAATTTATATTAATATTATTATTTAATATATAAAATAAAATTGTGTCTATTATTTTAAAATTATGATATTATTAAGTTATAAAATACAAAAGATATTTGTTAAAACCAAGGTTGTCAAGATCCCGATCTTGATCTTAGAATCTTACGATTTTACGATACTGCAAAAGAAAAACAATTCAGATCTTACGTAGGATCTTTACATGCTTAAGATCTTATAGGATCCCGATCTTTATCATAGGATCTTAGAATCTACTACGATCCGATCTTACATTTTCTCGAACGACAAACTAAATAACTACAAATTTATAGGTTCTATTTTGTACAATCTAAAAAACAACATGTAAATCTTCTTATACATTTCACAATTATAATTTAGGACCACATTTTTATGAAATATTCGTATAATTTTGTGTTTACGATGTATATTAATTTGTAAATTAGTAAAATATTTCAAAGACTATTAAGAAAATTACATTATAATAGGATCTTACGATCCCGATCCTATTTTACGATCTCGATCTTACAATGACGAAAACGATCCTAGGTAAGATCTCGATCTTGAAAACCTTGGTTAAAACTTTAAACTTACTAAAAAAATATATAAATTTATAATTTTCTCTTAACACCGTTTAAATTATTTAAAATCTAACCACTAAAGATTTATTTATAACCTCTTTTTTTTAGTTTACCTTTTCAAAAATTCAACACTTACTAATTTATGTTTTCTTTTTCTCCAACAAATTTCACTATCAATTTTTTTAAAACTTTTACCATATAATAAAAGTTTTAGAATTTTTTTTAAAATATATAAATAAAAATAAATAAATAAATAGAGCAATATCCTATTAAATAAACATTTTTTTCAAAAAGTCTCAACTTTGTTTTACAAAAAAAATTGTGTTATACTAGTTTTGACGTCCGTACATAGAACTTATAAATAACATATAAATTAAATATTATAATAATTTTGATTATTTTGATTTTATATATAGGTTATATGTTTTTTAAGAACAATTTAATGTTGTTTTTTACTCACTTTAATTCTTATCCTTCGAATTTCATCATCTCTATCGATATTTTGTACATATTTTTGTTACATTAATGTTTTGACCTTTTTTAATGAAAATTTATTTATCCTATCCTAGACATAATGTGTGTTTAGTAGCATATAACGATTTTGAAAAAATATTTATCATTGTAATGCAAAATCTCGTATATTTATTATCATATCACACTATCGTCTAAGGTCGTGCATTCATTTTAATATTTATATCCCTATTACTATAATTTAGGCTAATCTCGTTTCTTGATTGTGTTAAGTGTCAAAATAAAAATAGATGATAATTTTTTTTTTCAATTTCAATAATTATAATAAGGTGTGTGTATATTTGTTAAATATGTAAAACAACGTATATGTTGTATTTTTAAAATTATAAAGTCTATATTATATAAAGTATAAGAGTGTGTTTGTTTATTTTCTAAAGTTATTAAATAATATTGAATATTATAAGTTACACTTAACTCTATATGTTTAATTTAAAAGTTAAGTATCAAAGTTTCAATAATTACCTCCTCGTTTTTTAATATTTTATCTTTCACAAATTTGACACTTATATTTTTATAACTTTCTTGTTTATCATATCCCTCGATCAAATTTCTTTCATTTTGACTAAATTGTATCATATCGCTTGATTTTGCCTACGTGTCAAAATCAAGTGTCGCGATTGGGAAAAAAAGTTTCTACAACATTCACTTTTTAAAAAAATTCTGAAATGATGTAATTCTTTTATTATATAAAAGGTAAACATTTCTTATTATATAATTTTATTTTTTCTATTTAAACGAGTAAAAATCGAATAAATAATTATTTTTTTTAAATTTAGAAATTTTTAAGTTGTTCTATCTAAATAAGTAAAAATTGAATTTATCACTTCTTATATAAATTTTATTTGTCACATCAAACAAAATATTAAAAAAAATTAAAATATAAATATCATACATATCCCCCAATTTCGTTTAACCAAACACCTCATTAATATGTAACACATTTAGAGGGTGTTTGGTTAAGCTTAAATAATGGGCTTATAAGCTTATTAGCTTATATGTGTTAAATAAGCCGAAACAAGTGTTTTGTTAAGCTTATATAACTTGGCTTATAAGCTTATATAAGGGGGTTTTGGTAAGCCAAAATTTTGTGGTTTTTCTAAGGAGGTGTAGGCTTATATATGAATATTATATTAAAAGACTTTTATATCCTTATTTAATTTAATTCATTACACCAATTTTATTTTTATGTGCTTTTTAGTAATTCTATTTTGTTAGTTAGAAAAGCTAAACCAAACACTTATTAAAAGCTTATGAGCTCATTATATATAAACCATAAATGGCTTATATAATATAAGCCTAACCTCATTCATAAGCTTAACCAAACACCCTCTTAACTACTGAAGCTTTTGACAAAGAGTTAAGGTTAACCAAAACCATGTCTTTGTAAAAAGTCTTTCGTATAATAAATAAACCTACTTTAAAAGCCTTTTTCAAATGGTAAAAAAATATTTCATTCATTTGATCAATTGTGAGTACTCTTAAGCTGAGTAGAGTGATAATAAGTTGGCATCGTGAGTGGACAACTCACGCATGACTTGTTGGAAAAATTACTTTGCAATATAAGTTTTTGCAAAGTTGACATAATTTAATATATGTATATGTTATTTATATCCGTAGTAATTAGTAGCTTTGCGTTCTTCTCGAACAGAGTTTCGTAACGAGCTAAAGTATGTTCAAACCGAAGTTAGTGTGAACGAGATATTGTGTCGTAAAGTGGAACACATGAAATACAAATTTTAGAAAATGAAATTGTCCAAGATCGCTTAGAAATGTAAATAAAAGATGGGGGTGCAGAAACGAGATTTCAGGGCCAAAATGAGTTCGAAGCTACTGAACTTGTGTGAGCTCGCGCGACCTGCGGACACGAATGCAGCTCCAAAAGGTCGCTTACGCGCCTATCTCTTTGCTGCCTATTTCGGGTCTCATTTCTTTCCCAAAATATTATGTAGTTTATTTCTGAAATATATTTAGACTTAATAAATAAGTATTCCAAAATATTTACAGAATATGTTTTGTGTAATAAAAGATTTGCAAATAATTTTTAGTAATAAATTATTTATATGTCTGGTTATTTTCAGAGTGAATATTTTGTCTTGATTACTAAGATAAGTTTCACTATAAAATAAACTTGTCTCATCCAGTTCTCGAAAAAAATACAACCTTAATATATGAATTATTCCAACAGTCTTTTCGATTAGAAACACAGTGATCTTTCAAGCAAGTTTATCTAGTCCGGCTGTATAACAGTTTTAGACGTTATACCCTCTGAAACATGCATCAGATCTGTTTTAAAAGAAACGTGTTAAACATGTCTTCGTCTTTAAATATTTACTGCGTTTAATTATTATTAGTTTTTTAATTTTCTGTTATTACATTCTATTAGTTTTGTTAATCGTAATCTGATGTATTTTTAATAACAGTATACCGCTTCTTCTAAGGCTGGTGGGAGTGGGTTCTAACCCACGAGCGACTATGCCCAAGTCGCGAGTGGGTACCATTCCTGCCCTAAAAAACTCGTGCGCGACTTACTCTCACATATCAAAATACATAACCAGACTCACTTTGGGTGAGTTTATTTTTGTGGTCCCGGGTGGTTTTTTTTGTGAGGTTTTTTATTATGTGTTTTTTGTGAGTGAGGTGTGTTTAAATAATAAAAAATATGTATAAAAGGTAAGTGTAAGTGAGTTTGGGTAAGTGTCATTACCTCTTATAAAGAATTTTGTGAGTTTATTAAAAACTGATATGACGATTACGTGTCGATAACTGGGTTTTTACCACTCTCACCAGCCTAAATGACTTTCAAAATGAATATTCATATTATTTATTACTCTTATTTATTGCTTTTGGATATGTCTATGCCACTTTTATCCAGATGTTTTTTTTACACGAATATCCTTTTATCTCTCCCGAAAACATGCACTTCATTCCTTCCTGGTTTTCTCTTTGTTGTTGTATCGAGTCAATTGACTTTCAATATATCATTTCGATTAATGACACCAAATAGAACATCGATAAACGAGATTGTGAAAGCATATAAACTACTAATACTAGTTGCGACTGTAAATATATTGTTATTATGCTTTTTTATTTTTAAAATTCTAAACACGGGTTACACATGGATTATATGTGATACATATACGTATGTATAAAATGATCAAAAAGAAATCATAATCCTAATCAGGTAGTTTTTGTCCCAACTAATAATATGAGGTTAATGAGATTGGAAAAACACATAAAGATCGGGTGTGGTGGCTCAGGTCAAATACATGATGTTGAACTTGACACACAAAGGGATCGGTGTGATCACTTGGTCTTGGCTGCGTTAAAACCCTCGTCACCTGAGCTTTTACATGAAGCTTTGTTACCGTATCTTTTATTGTTAAGAGCAAGGGGTACTTCGGCTACTAACACAAGCTCACTTTTAATTTTTTTAAGAATGACGCACCAATTTTTATGTGGCGCCAATGAGTCTGGCGTCAAAAACACCAGCTAGGTTGGTATGATTTTTTTTTATTTAATAAAGTGAGTTATTTGTGAGTATAGGCCTTTACTCTATCTGTTTCTTCCTCTCCCAGGAATGAACAATTGGAAAAATCAAAAGTTTATATATAATTTTTTATTTTTTTTTGGCATTGTTTTTTAGTAATCATATCTCATAAAATATGATTCTCGTGTCAAACATACATGACATTTATCTTTTTTTTAACACCGATTTAAACTCTAACCACTTTCAGTGCTCTAAGAGCATTCTTCTTAACAATTTATATCTTCCCTCTTGATAAGTGGTATATAGAATTATAGATTTATGTATATAGCGTGGGGATAAAAGTTATTTTGGAGCCTTGTTTTTTGGTGGAAACCAAGGGACAAATCCCCACCCTTCATTTAGCTTTGATCTAAGGGTGGGGATTAATCTAAGATTTAATTCAATTAATCATTTTTTATTGCCAATATATAAACTCTTTTCCCCCAATTTTTTTATCACTTCGCTCCTTTTTTCACACACAATTCGTGTGTGTTTCTCTCAACCGTTTCAGTTACAAAAAAAACCGCTTTTCTCATTCTGTTATACCGATCCACAAATTCCGCTTCACCATTGATCATCGTTATCATTTTACTGCTTATTATTCCACAAATTCATTTATATTATGGCTTTTGATTTGAATGAGCCTGCAGTTCCAGATTTAGATGCTGATTTAGTAGGTTTGGATGTTAATAACGGTTCTACTGTATCCGGATGCGGTTCTACTTCTCTTTTGGCTGATCATGATAACTGTGATTGTAAGTTTGTAGATTAACAACTTATTTTTTACTCTATTTTGTTGTTAATGCTTATTAACTGCTTATTTTTTTATCATGTTTTGTATCAATTGTGATATATTGATGTTTTGTTACTAGTTAACCTGTTTTTGTTGATGTTTTTTATGTTTTATCACTATTGATATGTTGATCTTTTTTTACTCTTTTGTTGATGTTTTTGTATGTTGTATCACTATTGATATCTAGTTTAAAAGTTTTTTGTTTTTGCTGCCCTTTTTATGTTTTTTTTTGTTTTATCAATAGTGATATATAATGTGTTTTATCATTTTATGAATGTTTTATGTTTCATATAAGGTATTTAAATGTTTTTGTATGTATTATCACTATTGATATTTTAGTGTAAACTGTATGTTTTTAGTTCTTTAATTATGTGTTATCATTAGTGATATATGATGTGTTTTATCAGTGTGTTTTTTGTTCCAAACAATAAAAGGTATTTAAATGTTTTTGTATGTTTTATCATTATTGATATTAGTTTAAACTGCTTTTGTTTTTTTTGTTCCTCTTTTATCATGTGTTATCACTAATATATGCTGTGTTGTGTTATATTATTTATGATATATGCTGTGTTGTGTTATATTATTTATGATATCTGTCCATGTTTATATTATATTGATATTAGTTTAAACTGCTTTTGTTTTTTTGTTCCTCTTTTTTTGTTTATATTATATTCATTTTTCTTTGTTTTATTTTCTACAGCTGGTAACAGTGATAAAACATCTTCATCCTTTGATCATGATGAGATTCTTGACGGTCCAAATGGTTCACTTATAGTTGTTCCTAGGGTTTATGCTAGTGATTTGCCAGTTTTAGGGACTGAATATGATAGTGTTGATGAATGTATTAGTGTTTATAAGAAATACGCTTCAGTTGCGGGGTTTGGCATTAGACTATCTACTCAGAAACGATTACGTGGTGGTTTTGTGAAACAGAAGACGTTAGTTTGTAATCGGTATGGTTGTCCGAAGAATATATCCTTGAATACTTTAGAGCCTAAAAAGACTGATAAACAAGTAAGGACTTCAAATATTAGGGTATGTGGTTGCAAAGCGCGTGCTGTCTTTGATTTGATTCCTGGTACAATAAAGTATTCGTTGACAACTTTTAATGTTGAACATAATCATGAGCTTGATAAGCCTGAGTATAAACACTTGTCCAAATCTGAGAGGAAGTTAACATACGTCGAGCAGCTGTTTATTATCAAAGCTATGAGTTCAAATATTGGTGCTGTTAAAGCGCATAAGTTTTATACTGGGTTAAAAGGGTCTGTATCTCTAGTTCATGGCACTCAGGTTGATTTTAAGAATTTTGTTAATGGCTTGAACTTGTTCATAGGAGATAGTGATGCTCAGATGTTGATTAATCGTATGGAGGACAGGAAAGAGTATACAAAACTATTTTCTTTTGAATTTTTTGTTGAGAACGCGGAGTTGTGCGGTTTGTTCTGGGCTGATGAAGTTGCGAAATGTAATTATAAGGAATTTGGTGATATTGTATCATTTGATGCCACGTACAGGACCAACAAGTATGTTTCATTATTATTGTTTTCTTCATTGTTTTTTTTATTACTTTGTTAAAGTTTATACTATTTTTAAGGTACAAAATGGTGTTTGTACCATTTACGGCTATAGACAACCATAGAAGGTCTGTTACTGTTGGTTCGGGGTTGTTGAAGAAAGAAACAGCTGAATATTATCGATGGTTACTTCGATCGTTTAAGAAGGCAGTTGGTCGAGCGCCACAGATTGTTGTTACTGATCAAGACGGTGCTATGCGTATCGCTGTTGCTGAGGAGTTGCATGAATCTAAGCATAGGCTTTGTATGTGGCACATCATGCAGAAAGTTCCAAAAAAGGTATTCATTTTTGTTTGTTTTTATATCACTTGTGATAAATTATTAATGTTTCATATAACAAACCAAAAGATTATATAGTTCTTATTTGGCATTTTTCTTATCACTAGTGATAATGCATTGACAAAAAAAAATTATTTTGTATATAATCTTTATTGTTATATCACTATTGATATTGCATTCTTTTCGCAGATTGTTTCTGAAATTTATGATAACACAAAGTTCAAAGAAAAGTTTGGCAAAATTGTTTGGAATATGTATATCCAACCTGATGAGTTTGAGCTTAGATGGAACAGTCTTATGGAGGAGTTTAATCTTGTTGGACACAAGTGGCTAACGAAGATGTATAATATTAGAACATCATGGATTCCTGCTTTTTTTGTTGATTCACCACTTTGTGGGTTAATGAGGACTACTTCCAGGTCAGAGAGCGAGAACTCTTTCTTTAATTATTTCTTGAGCTCCCGTGCAACCCTTGTGAAGTTTATGCTTAGTTACGAGTCTGCAATGGATAGGCAGAGATACCTTCAAGAACAGTTGGATCATCAGTCATTTGACTCGTTCCCTACTTTGCTGACTCCATTACCAATCGAAAAACATGCTGCTGGTGTTTACACCCGTAATATTTTTAATCGTGTTCAAAAAGAGATTGTTGCAGGTTCATGGTTGTGTTCGGTAAATGGTATGAGTTCAAAAGAGGGTGTTTTTGTTATTCTTATTAAGAGGAAGTATCTCAAAAGGTTGTTCCAGAAGTTATTGATAAAGAAAGTAATTCAGAGAATCTTGAAGAAGAGATTGAGTTGTATAAAAAAATTTCACGGAAGTATGAGGTATATTTTGTTATTTTTAATTTCTAAAGATTCATATGTTTTATCACTATTGATAGTTTATACATTATTTTTTTATAGCTATTTTAATATAAATTATCTCTTGTTTGATATATGATTGTTTTGATGTTTTTTTTAGGTTATATATAACAGTCAAGATTCTTCAGTTTCCTGCTGTTGTCAGCTTTTTGTTCGTGTTGGGATTTTATGCCGTCATGTTTTTTGTGCTTTCAAGAACTGTAATGTGTCTCGTATCCCAGATCAGTATATACTTAGGCGTTGGACAAAAGATTTGATTCCAGCTGATTTGAGGAACAAAAAAAACCGATATGGCGAGAAAAATGAAGCAATTGAGAAGCTTTCTATTGAGGCCGCAAATGTATTTGAATCATGTATTCATATGTTGAGTAATAATGAGCCTAAGCTAAATTCTTTTCTGGGCAAGATGAAAGCATTAAAGTCTGAGTTCGAAGCTGGTTTGCCTCCTGTTCCAACACGTACAACTGCTCAGATTGTTGAAAAGTTTATGGGCGTTAAGGAGCCTAAGAAGAAGCTTGTGAATAATCCAACAGATGTTCGGACAAAGGGGCGTGAGAAGCAGCCAGAGAAGCAGCCACAGAAGCAGCCGCAAAATCGTATTAAGAGTGGAAGAGAGATTTCAATGGCTAAAAGCAATAAAAGGAGGAAGATGGGTTGTACTCTTTGTTCAAGTACTGACCACACCTATAGTACTTGCCCACTCAAGGATAAAGCTGATTTTTCTTATTCTGCATCAGTTTCTTCTGCTGGTCGTGATGATAGAGACGGTTGTCATGTTGCTTAATTTGTTCAAGCTGTATATTCTGGAATCCAATGCTGTTTATCTACTATCAATTGTTTTTTGATTATCACAAGTGATACTTTTATTTTCAATAATGTTGAAAACTTATGTTCATTTGTTTATCACTAGTGATACTTTCCTTATGTATGTTCTATCAATTGTTTTCTTGATGATCAGTTTTATTTTTAATAATTGAGTTCAGTATGTTTTATCACTAGTGATTCAATGTTTAAAGTACATAGTTTGTTTTTATCACTAGTGATTCTATGTCTTAAAATATCATGTTTGTGATTTGTTTGTCTTATGTTATATTCTTTGTGTTATTATTTCATGTAATTTGACTGTTTTTCAAGGTCTTCATTAAAAATATTTTTTCGATTCAATGAATGTGTTTCTTTCTATTGAAAATTTATAGTTTTTAATTTTACGTGAAATATCACAAGTGATAATTATTATTTTTTTTGTGATAAATTTTAGTACTATGTTTTTTGGTTTTTATCTATGAAATTTACTTTCAATATATCACCATGGATAATGTATTTAGAATCTCGTGTGTTTTTAATCACAAGTGATTTTATAAAGATTTGATGTAAAATGTTCATTTTACTTTAAAAAAAGTGTAGGAATGATGAACACTTTCAAACACACACACATATGACGAACACTTTCACACACACACACATGACGAACACTTCTTAAATGTTCAATATCAAAATTATTTTAAACAAGTTTCTCCTACCATTAAAATCAAAAAGACTAACCAAAGATGAATCAAATTTAACAAAAATTAACAAAAACATGGAAGGATCATCGAGTGTACCTCCGATTATAACAGATCCAATAGTTCAAAGCGAATGTACTGGAAATGATAAAGGTATTTCATTTTGAAAAGAAAAAAAAACATTTGTATTTGTTCTATTGATTTTGCATTTGATTTATGTATTGTTCTTATTTTATGATGTTTTGTGATTCTATATTTCTTATATTTATATTTGCGTTTAAAATGTTTGTTAAAATGCCTGAACTAATTATATGTCATTTTAATTTTCAGTTAATGAAAAAACTGTTAGAAGAAAACAATTGCCTAGACGTAATTGTAAGAAAAGAACTGGCAGTATAAGTTTTAGGGAAAAAGAAGAGAAACGTAAAAGAGAATTTGATGAAGAAGAGATAAAATTGAAAGAAGACAGTTCTTTTGTTGATGATAAAAGAAGGCGAGAAGAAAGGGGAAAGGAAAAAATTATTGAAGGAAATGATGATTTTGTAATGAATGATTCAGAGAATAAGAGCCAGCAAAGGTTTAGAAAAAAAGAATATAGGTCATTGATATCACGTGCGTCAGTTAGGCCTCTTTACGAAGTAATGCGTTGTTTAACAGCCCAAAGAAAGAAGGTTATCAAAGATATGGGTTTTGGAGCTTTGATTGATTTTCCGATATTTGATATTCCAAGCAAACTTGCATTCTTTGTGGTTGATATTCTTGATACTACATCAATGCTATTAAAGTGTCCATCAGGAGACATATTACTTACTCCGAAAACAGTTAATCAAATTTTTGGACTTCCAATGGGTAACAGGAACTTGCAACGAGAAGGAGAACGACAATATGGTGATCCATTTATTAAAAAATGGAAAAGTCAGTTCAAGAATGTCAACATGGTTACAATCAAAGAATTATCAGATGTTATATTGGAGACTAAAAATGATGATTATATGTTTAGGATGAACGTCTTGACTTTGATTTCAAACACTTTAGGAAGTTGTGATGTATCATCAACTATCAAATTCACAGTCCTGAAGAATGTGTTTGAAGGTGATGACGTTAATGATATAAACTGGTGTGAGCACATTCTTGATTGTGCTAGTTTATCGAAGCTTGCATGGGAATCAAGGTTGAATCATAGGAAGAGTGTTGTGTATTACGGACCAGCTATGTTCCTGATGGTAATTTACGAACATTAGTATTTTTTATAGCAACTTTGTTGTCTTATATAATATTTGATATTAATGTTATAATACATTTTTATGATACAGCTTGCATATGTTCATTACACAAAGTGTGATCAGATGAAAGTAACTAGGCGAGTACCATCGATTAAAAGCTGGGATTCAAGTCTGCTGAACCAAAGAGAAACAATTGAAGTCAAGAATAATTCTATGGGAACATCCGAAATTCTTCCAGATTTGGATGAAGTAGAGGAAAATGTACAAAGAGAGGTTAGTTAAGTTAACATTTTATCACTCGTTATAAATCAAATTCTTTTTTAAGTCTAAAATTATGTGTATTTTTTAGTTTAATCAACTTTAAAAGATTATCATTAGTGATTTATCAATAGTGATTAAATTAAGTAATAGATTATCAATAGTGATATATATGATCAGGGATATATGTAATCATAATTAACTAACAGATTATCAATAGTGATTATCACTAGCTATAAAAGTTTTAGTGTATTATCACTATTGATAATATATTAAAGTTAGTTTTTCTATTAGTATTTAAAATTTTTAATGTTTTATCAATAGTGATTATCAATAAGTATATTTTTCTTGTACATTACAGGAATTGTATGGTTTGATTCATCAGAGTATTGAGAACATATTAATAGATAAATCAGAAATAGAAGAAACAATCAATGACAATTTGTTGAAGTACCAAGATGATTCTAAGCTGATTGAATTTAGGGCCAGACTAAAAGAAATTTTCAAAGAACCCGTCATTCCAGAGTACCACACTTCTTCTTCAGAATCTGGCGATGAGAACGATAATCTTTCAGGTGGTGATCAAGATATGAAAATCAGTAGTCAAGATAATGACGGTTTTAATGATGTAAATCTTGGTTCTGAGGTACAAGATGTAGGCACGAAAACAGAAGCTGGGGGTAGTAAGGAATTGGAATCCGGACTAGAAAACGTTCAAAGTGTCGATGAAACCATTTTTAGTGGTGGCACGTACTCTGTTGGTGATCAAGATGTGAATATGTGTAATCAAGATGAACAACGATTGAATCATCATAATGTTGTTTCTGAAGGACAAGATGGAGGCACCAAAGCAAAAGTAGTTGGAAGTAGTACGAAAATGGAATCTGGGCAAGAAAATGTTCAAGATGGGGAAGGATTGAATGATCAGAATGTTGTTTCTGAAGGACAAGATGGAGGGACCAAAACAGAAGAAGTTGAAACTAGTAAAATAATGGAATCTGGGCAAGAAAATGTTCAAGATGGGGAAGGATTGAATGATCAGAATGTTGTTTCTGAAGGACAAGATGGAGGCGCCAAAACAGAAGAAGTTGAAACTATTAAAATAATGGAATCTGGGCAAGAAAATGTTCAAGATGGGGAAGGATTGAATGATCATAATGTTGTTTCTGAAGGACAAGATGAAGACGCCAAAACAGAAGAAGTTGAAACTAGTAAAATAATGGAATCTGGGCAAGAAAATGTTCAAGACGGGGAAGGATTGAATGATCAGAATGTTGTTTCTGAAAGACAAGATGGAGGTGCCAAAACAGAAGAAGTTGAAACTATTAAAATAATGGAATCTGGGCAAGAAAATGTTCAAAATGTTGATGAAAGAATTTGTAGAAATGATTCATTTTCATTTTCTGAACAAGAAACGGAAATTGTCAATCAAGATGAGGTACTATTGAATGATAAAAAATTTGTTTCTCAAGTGCTAGATGGAGGCACTAAAACAGAACACGCTGGAAGTAGTAAGAAAGTACAAACTCGGCTAGAAAAGTCTAGCAACATAAAGTGCCTTGCAGATTCTGATGATTTTGATTATGATGATCCTGCATTTTTGAAGCAATCAGTTGAAGCAATAGATCGAGTTTGCCAAAGTCAATACGATGAAGGATTAAATGGTCAAAATTATGCTTTTAAAGGACAATATGGATCCGCAAAAACAGTAGAAGCTGGAAGTAGTAAGATAATGGAATCTCGACAAGCCAATGTTCAAAGTCTGCATGAAAGTATTTTTAGGAATGATTCATATTCAGTTACTGAACGAGACTTTGAAATAGATAGTCGAGATGCAGTACTATTGAATGATCAAGCTGGAAGTTTTAAAAAAACAGATCAAGCTGGAAGTATTAAGAAAGTAGTTATTGGGCAAGAAAATGCAGCAAACAAAAAAATCAATATAGATGTTGATGATCCTCAATTTTTGAAGGAACAAGTTGAAGCAACTGGTAAATTTTACCAAGGTCAAACAAGTACTTTCTTGGTTCATGATTCGGATTCAGACGAATCGATGAATTATTATTTTGAATTTGTAGAGCCAAAACTTTTAGCTGAGCTTGCCGCGAAACATAAAGCCGAAGAAGAAAAAAATCAAAAAGGAGATAATGTACTAGTTATTGATTCGGACACATTATCTGGTACATCACCAACTGATTCTAGTAGTCCTTGGACTCCTGGTTCCCAGCCAAGTTTTGATTTGCGTATAACACCAAAAATTGAAAGGCAGAAACTCAGGGCAGAAAGAAAAAGAAAAAGGGAAGAACAGAGAAGTCGACGCAAGAACAAGTTACAAAAAGCAGCAGTGGAAGGAGGAATCAATCAGCCATGATGAGTGATTTATTTTATGTTTTAAAAAATATATCTACAATCCAGATTGATGTTTTGAATGATTTTTTTTTTTCTGGCTTCACATATTGCACTTTTAATAAAATTTGGTTATCATATTCAATGTTTTTTTTTTTGTTCAATGGTCAGCCTGGTAAACATTGTATTTATCATATAGACATATAAGTACAATGGAATGTTGTTGCATGCTTTGTTAAATTTTTTTAATATTTATGTTCTACAAGTATATATTCATTTTCTATATTTTATCACCAGTGATATCACACGTAAACAGTTTTTAATATTCATGTTTTACAAGTATACATTCATGTTTTATTTCATTTTCTATATTTTATCACCAGTGATATCACACGTAAACAATTTTTAATATTCATGTTTTACAAGTATTTATTTTATATACTTTATCACCAGTGATATGATACGTAAACAGTTTTTAATATTCATGTTTTATAAATATTGGTAATTCTATACACAATATTTTTAAAATTTTTTTTTATAGTTACTGATAATACAGGTAGATATATTTTTAATATTGCAATGTTTTCTATCATCTTTTTGTGTTTGAAATATTATTTTTGAATTTAAAGTTGACATCTAAGTTTAATCAGCAAAAGAAGGTTCAACAATTGTTTAAGATACATCATTTGTATATCACAAGTGATATACTACAAAATCCTTGTTCTAATAAAAAGTACTAGCTGTTATGTTAACATAAGACTTGGGGCTTATCATTCATTTGCTATCTTTTTGTTGATAGCAGCTTCAACGATTTCTTGGGCTTATCATTCATTTGCTATCTTTTTGTTGATAGCAGCTTCAACGATTTCTTGGACTGTTTTTTCGTCTTTGTCCTTGTTTTCATCTTCAAACTTCTTTGCATAGTCCGTCATCACTCCTCTCTTTGTGTTTACTTCATGCACTAAAATCTTTGTCACATACCTTTTCCTCATTATGTTTATTTGCAGTTGATGATCTCTGTTTGTTTCGGGAACAATTTGAGGATTCCATTTAGACGCCATCTCTCCTTGATAAAGCTCCATATGCATTATTGTGTACAAGCCACTGTCGATTTTGTTTTCCAGAGTTTGCCATTTGAATTTCATCACTTTTGGCTGTTTGTCGTTGCTTAGCTTCTTAACACACGTGTTTCCATGCTTCGTCAAGTAGTTGATCAACAAATTTTTCTGCATAAATTAAAATTTAAGAAATTAGTTATTGTGTATAGCCATGTAATTTATCTGCATTTTTATAATTCTACATTCAAGTAACATTATATATTTACTTACTATTTTGCCAAAGGCGTCTTGATACTTTTTCTTGTATTCCCCATTTGAGTCGTTATCCAGTATCATAGCATTTGCTTTCTCAAGGTTGAAGACGATCACAAAATAATCACCTCCAACTATTGTTGGGAAAAACACAGTTCTCACATCTTTCATCTTCTTCTTAGCTTGTGAAGAAATCATGTATTTGTGCAGCAACTTTTCAAACTTCTCATCATCGATCTCATTCAAACTCTCATTTTCCATCAGTTCCAAATCCTATAGATAAAAGATTTTTTTAAATATAAATTTAGTTCTTATATTTCTTAAATGATAGAACATTTTTTTTTCGTTATAAATTTTAAATGAACTTACGAAGTCAGTTGTTGCAAAGTATTGCCTTCTTAACCCTTTGCCTCCTGTGTGTATCCTTTCCTCGTAATTTAACACTTTAACAAAAGTGTCAATTACTTTTTTATGTATCTTGAATCCAGGTGCAAGAGTTTGAATTTCTTCTCTGTTTGCTATAGTTCCACTTCCATCATCGAATACTTTTTCACTGCAAAACGTTTATTATGTATTAGATTTATCACTAGTTTCTAATGAAAATTATCCACGACTAAATAGTAAATATTAAAATTTTTTACCTGATCTGTCCTTGCATACAGAAGATGCTGTTTGCTGAAATCATTTCATCATAGTGCAAGTTATCTTGTGTTCTGGACATCTCGTTCATGTACGGCGATTTATAATACATCGATGGTTTTGTGATCCTTTTTCCTCTTCCTTGTGCTTCCTCCTGGGCAATACTTTCTATTTCGCTTTCTTGTTCTGTACCAAATGCATTCTCCTGGACTTCCGGGCTTTCATAATTTTTATCATCTGTTGCATAATTTTATGTTAAGTTTTTTTGTTTTTTATATAATCTATAAGTGTAAAAACTGATACCTTTTTTTGATAAAAAATTATGTTTTTACCTTTAGTTTTTTCTGCATCTTGTTTTGCTTGTTGCCTTGTATTTTTCTTTGGTGTTGTTTCTGCTGCTGCTTCCTTTGTCGCTTTTTTTGTTGCAGCTTCTTCTTTGTTTTTTTCTTTAGACGTCTCTTTGTTTTCTTCTGTTTGTGATTTTGTTTTTTCTGCAACAACAGCTTCATGTTTGTCCTCTGCATGTTCCTTTGTTTCTGTTGGAGCTTCATGTTTGTCCTTTGCATGTTCCTTCTTTTCTAGTGCTACTTCCTTTATGGGCTCTATTGTTGAAGCTCCTTCTTTGTTTGTTTCTGTTTGAGCAGATGTTTTTTCTCCATCTTTATCTGCTTTTGGTTTTTCTGAACTTTTCTTTTTTGGTGTTTGCTTTCCTGCAACTTTTTTTGCTGGTTTTTGAGCATCTTCTTTTGCAGTTGCATCCTTTTCTGTATTTGTAGCTTTCTCTTCCGCCTGTTTTTTCTTTGCCTCTTCTTCCTCTTTCTTCTTATTTTCAGCATCAGCATTCCTTTTTCTTTCAGCCTCCTCTTTCGCAGCTTCTTGCTGCTTCTTCTTTACATCTGCTTCTAAAAAGGATTTTTTCAACTTCAACATTTATACATTTCTAGTTACATATCACTAGTATTTGTTAAAGCATCATTATATTTTTGTTGTTTTTGCTAGCCATAGTTTGTTAAAAGTATTATTATACATTATTAGTCATTTATCATTTATCATTGATCAATAGTGATTTAACACTAGTTATTTAACACTAGTTTATTTTTATGACTAGTGGTTAATCACTAGTGATTTGTCAATAACATGAACATGCTAAATTATTTGATTTTTCTGACCTCTTTGAGCTTTGATTTTCTTTGCATCTTCTTGCTTTTTCTTTTTATCTTCAGCATCGGCTTTCCTTTTTCTTTCCGCCTCGTCTTTCGCAGCTTGTTGCTGCTTCTGTTTTTCAAGTGCTTCGTAGTTTATTTTATCAGCTTCGGCAAAGTCTGATTTGTTGTTGTTGTTCTCCTCGTGGACAGATTCAATAAACGCAACAGGACTATGAATATCATTTGTTGTTGCAGCTTTGCTAGTTGATGCACTAGCAATGTAATATGAATAATCCTTGGGTTCATCTACTTGCACTTCATTTCTAAACTCTCTTTTGAATCTTTGTACAAACAAGTTTAATCTTTCATCACCTTCAAAGACCTCTTGCATTTGCAAGTTTTCATTAATCAAATCTTGAAGCTCTCTTCTCTCTTTCAAAACTCTTTCAAACTTTTCTTCTATCGTCTCGTATATAAGCTGTGATGGAAAAAAACACGTGTTAGGAATTTTACATCACTGTTAATAATCTATTATCACTATTTTTTTCTTCTATGACCTGATTAAATATTATGTTAATTTTTCAACTTTAATGTATTATCACTATTGATAATATATTAAAAATCAACTTTTAATGTATTATCAATAGTGATAAAACTAAAAAAGAGATTCAACAGATTATCTATAGTGATAAGATTATCAATAGTGATAATCAGTATTTTAAGTAACTATTCAAATATTATGTTAATATTTCAACTTTAATTTATTATCACTATTGATAATCTATTAAAATTAAATTTAATGGATTATCAATAGTGATAAAACTAACAAAAAAAATCTGCATATAAGATTCAATAGCCATAATCACTATTGATAAACTATTATCACTATTTTAGTTTTGTTTATTGATTAATTATTATGTTAATTTTTTCATCTTTAATGTATTATCACTATTAATAACCTATTAAAATCAACTTTATTGGATTATCAATAGTGATAAATATATTTGATTTTACTGACCTCTCTGAGTTTTTGCTTCTCATTTTCCTGTTCATCAGCATTATTTTCTTCATCATCTTCTATCACTGAAACCAATCCAAACCGTCCATTCTTCATCTCCAAGTTTTCTCTTTCTTCTAAAAGCTCAAAAGTCCAGTTTCTGATGCCAGGCCATTTTCGTGGTACATTCATCTCAGCAAACTTTGTATGATGCAAGTAAACCAGCTGTTTACAGTATAATATTTAATAAAAAGTGTCATGCATTAATAATATGATATTAGACATAAATAAATAAAAAATTAAAGTGTAGATTAAAATTACCATTAGCACAACGTTCGGGCCGTAGTACCAGTTTTCTGCTGTCGTGTCTTTCCAGTTGACCTTGCTTACTCGAATGCATTCCCAAATGTAAGTGCACCAGTCAAAGTCGCTAATGACATCATCATGTTGTATGTTGTTTATCACATGATAGTTTATTCTCGAACTGTTATCACATTTTATCATGCCGTTTGCAAAGAGCATGAGGTAATTCATTTTGAACATGAAGTCTGTATCGGTTGTCTTCTGAATAACCTTTGAAATATCTGTTGTTGGATATTGCTTCTCTCCAAACTGTGCTTTGAATCTGTTTAAGAACACATCATTGTTTTCTCTTTCATGCTCAGATTCTAGTCTTCTTTTTCCCATTGGGATTCCTGTTGCTTCTCTGATTTTCTTTGGTGTGAACTTAATTTTTTTGCCATTTGCCAGTGGCAGCTCCATGTTCTGTGTGTCTAGGTTTTTAAGTACAAAATACGTGATCCGTGCCGGTACTTTGCTAAATCGAAGTTCCAACAAACTACCAAAGCCCATTTGTCTAATCACCCTTTTCCTTTCTGTCGATAGATTTCGATTAGCATTGAAGAGAGGCTGAACAGTTGTTTTAGCCCTCAATGGCTTGAATTTATCTTCATTTTTACTACCATTAGTTCCATCTCTTGTTCATCAGATTCTTCTTTCTTTTTTCCTTTTCCTTTTACTGTTCTTTTTTTCCTTTCCTCAACTTGATTTGCTTTTTCGTCTCTTTTCCTTTTGTTTATATTCTCTTGTTTTTCCTCTTGTTTCTTTTTTCCTGCAGGAACTCTTGTTGGCTTTTTTCCAGGTTCTATTTCAGTGGCTTTTCTTTTTCTTTCTGTTACTTCCTTTGAAGCAAACGCGACTGCTTCTGTTGATGTTGTTTGTTGCTCAACTAAATCTAGTTGCTGTCTTTTAGCATCAATTTTTCGTCTGTATGTTAGTTTTTTCGATGTCGAAGATGGTGTTTTGTTACCTTCAGTATTGCTTTCTGTGTTCAAATCTGCACAAATATAGATGTATTAGGTTAGTCATTCATTTATATATTTTTTAAATATATTAAATGTGATACATAAGAAGTTTATAAGTATGCATCATACATTTTATGATATTTAATTTGTTAGTTTTATCAATATTGATAATCCATTGAAGTTATTTTTAATGGATTATCAATAGTGATAATACATTAAAATATCAATACAAGTATGTCGCATTCTCACATATTTGATCACATTTATATATTTATAAAGAATAAATATTTTTTTATTTTCTTTTAAATGTACCTATTGTTTTACCAATCTGCGGAGAAAGGTTTAGAATCGGGCATGTATTCAGAACTACAGTTACAAAACAATGTTTTATGTAAGTTTTTGTCTGAGTTATGAATTTTGTAATTTTTTTTAATAAATACTAACCCGATAAAGCATCTTCTATTTGAATTTCAGTACCTGGCAAATCTTCGAGTGGTGTTAAATTGAGAAAAATATCTCCATCTACATTTTTTTTAAATAGAAACTAATAATTTCTTTTGTATTTCGAAACATTTTTGATAAATTTTGTTATATAATTTATCAATCCTTTCAAGTTTGTTATTCTAAAGACTCTTATCAATGTTGATATACATATACCAAAACTTACATTGTGCTTTTTTGTTTATATTGATTATAATAATCTTATATAAAACCATAAGCGATAGAATAATTTTAAAAAAAAATGGCGCTTATAGTTTTTAAATTTATATGAACTTAAAAAAATAATAAACCTAATAAACTTCACATAAATCTTTCTTTAAAGTTATAAATTATTAAAAAGTTTATAAAAATAATCAAAAAAATCAATACAATATGACTTTAATTGATGATTAGAATCTAAAATTAACAATACATAACAAATCATCTCAATATCCTCGAAATACCCAATTTAAACTCAGAAGTAGGTTATTATAATCAATATATGGATTAAAACATCAAATTAACAGATTAAATTAATTAAATTTAGAATAAATGTTCTAATAATCATCAAAACTAATAAATTATGAGTTAGAAAAACCATACTTTCTTCCTGACTTGGTGTTTGTTCGTTTTCCATCGTTTTTTTTGAGGTATTAGATCCGTCTTGTTCCGATTCATCCATTTCTTTCGATTTCCCTTTGTGATTGAAGGTTTTGATTAGGTTTGTTTTTGATTTTAGGGAGGGTTAGGGTTTGTTTTGATTCTAGAGAGAGAAATGATAGCGGTTTGTGTTTTGTAGAATGAGAATGAAAGTGGTTGGGATGCATTATGATTGGGCGGGTTTTATTATTAATTTATAAATTCCAACTTCCGCTTTTTTTAGTGTAATATCAATGCTGATAGTATGATAGTGATTGATGATAAAAGTTTTTTAACTTTTTCAGTTAAAAACGGTTTATTTTTTATCGACAGTTATGTTTTTTGATTTATCAATAGTGATAAATAATAAATTTTTTATTTATACACCAATGGTGTTAGTATTATATCTTTAGTATGTGTAATATCAATGGTGATATTATCCTTATTTTAAGATTCACTTTTTTGGTTAAAAAAATGTTTTTTTATATTGTTTTTTTATTTATCTATAGTGATTAGTGATAAATTTGTGGTTTTTTTTAACTAATGCAATATTAATGTTGAAATATATCACTGTTGATAAATGTCTATTTTTTGTTATTCTATTATCAATATTGATAAAGATATAATTTTTGTTTTTCCTTATCACTGTTGATATAAGCATATACTATCACAATATATGCAATATCACAGTTGATAAAGTCAACATCATTATTGATAAAAGTATAAAAAACATCTATTTTTTAATTTCTACAAATATTCCATTGAATATCACTATTGATATAAAGTATAAGCTGAACAAAACATCATGATAAATATTGTCTTGATAATATTAAGATGCATTTTCAAACCAAAAGTACCAAGTTTTCATACAGATCATACTGTTTTAGAATACCTAACCAAATTGTTCAATGTGTTAAAAGTTACACACATTCAAAATAAAAGTAGCAACTTTGTTACACAGAATGACACTCATGACAAATCATTTTTGTTCACTTGGTCCTGCTTCTGTTCCTTCTCCTTGAATGTTTAATGCTTTATCAGACATCAACTTCCTGTGGTTGTTCATTTCATGGAGCAATATTTTTGTTGTAATTCTTGCTCTCAAGGTATCAATCTGCTTTCGGTGATCTTTATGACTTTCGTTGTAGATCCCTGTTTGCCATTTTCCAGCAGTCTCTCCTTGATACAGCTCCATATGCATCATCATGTATATAGCACAGTCTACTTTTTCTTCTTTTGTCTTCCACTTCATTTGCATCACTGTTGCTTTCTTAATTTTCTTTCGTAATTCTTCTCCTTTTGGATGTTGATACGCCATCAGGTGGTTGACAAAGATTTCCTTCTGAAATCGTAAATATATAAATATCGTTAGATATGTTTTTATTTTTGCTAATTAGACTAATTTTTTAAAGGTTACTTACCACAAAATCAAAATTTTCCTTGTATTTCCCTTCGTATGTGGCATCTGAATCGCTGTTGTCTAGTATCACAGCCTTGACTTTATCCAGGTCAAAAACTATGACGTAGTAATGCCCATGTGCTATGATTGGAAAGAAGACCTGTGTATTTTATCATAAATTTCTTAGACTATACCTATTTTAAGATAATATAATAATCATATTAGTATAATCTAATAGACTGTTTTTTTACCAGTCCGACGTCCATCATTTGCATTTGTTTGACATTGTTTTTTGTCTGAATCTCAAATAATTTGCTAAACAATTGGTACTGGGAGTCTATCTTCAAGGCTCTGTCCTCTTTCTTGTCTTTTAGTACTCCAGGTACCTGTTTCGATTTTTTTTTTCAAAATCAAATGTTAGTGCAATATTTAGATGTTTTTTTTAATTTTATTTAATATCTTACCGTCATTCCTGTATAAAAGAATTGGCGTCTCAAATTGTTTTCTTTGAAACTTTCTTCATAATTCAGAATTGATACATATGTGTCGATCACTGAAGTTTCAACTTCCGTTCTTGGTGCCAGCGTCTGGAGATTTCCTTTCATCAACATATTACCTTCTCCGTCGTTAAAAACTTCATCCCTGTTTAATATATCACAAGTTATAATCATAAAGCTTAATAATGATAAAGTTTTAAAAGTTAAAAGCATCATTTAGATGATTACCATTCATTTTCGTTGTCTCCAAAGATGGTTGATGTCAAAATCTTTTCATCTTCTGTTATTTCAGCCTTTGTGTCTATATTCTTGTTGATGTAGTTTGACCTGAGAAATCTGTACTCTTTTTCAGATTGCTTCCTGGCGTTTTCGTCTTCTTGGTTTTGAATTTCTTTAATTAGCAAACTAAAACCAAGATTGATGTTCTCGTGGGAAGCTTCTGGCTGGTTGTCCTTCACTCTCTTTCCTTTTCTTTCGATTTCTTCTTCAGCTTTTCGTTTTCCTTCATTTTCGTTTTCAGCATCATCTTTTTCTGACTTTTTTGATTCATCAACATCATCATCATATTCACTATTCAGATTCATCTCTTGTGTTTCCATCATCTCTGTATCATGATAATCTTCTGGTTGATGATTGTCATTTTTTTCTTTTTGATTTGTTGCCTTTTCATTTGATGTTTCTTGTTGCCTGTTCGATCCAGTTTCTGAGACACATTCTTCATCATTATGCTCATCGGTGTAGTGTGGGTCGTTTCTTTCTTCTGCGTCAGCTTCTATTTCCAATTCATCACCGGAATCTGTTTCATCTTTTGGAGGTTTTGGACCTTCCTCATCTTCATGATTTCCTGCATCATCATCATCATTTAAATCGTTGTCTTCATATTCTGTTGATGATGATGAGTAGTATTGTTCCCGTTCCTCCTCTTTGAAGATGTTTTTCAACTTTTCTTGAATTTCTTTTAGTTTCTCATCAGATCCAAATTTAAATAAATTCTCGTTGATCTTCTCTTCTATCTCCGCTTTTTCTATCAATATGCTTTCGATGCTCTCTTCAAGCATCTCATATATTTCCTGCAATGATTATTAATATACATATTTTAGTATGTAAAAACTTTTTTATATATTACATCTACACTGTATATCACTATCGATAATGTATTAAATTAACTTTCTATAATATAGTTATTATTGATGATCTATTTAAATTTTAAATGTATTATCAATAGTGATAAATTTATCTTAAAGAAAAGTCCTCATGTATTAACAAAACAAAAATGAACTTTAATAAGACTATCAATAGTGATAATCACTATTAATCTATTCACTAATTTAACAATCACTATTGATTAATTTTTATCTGATTTTTTCTTTAATGTGTTATCACTATTGATAATATATTAAAATGAAATTTATTGGATTATCAATATTGATAAAACAAACAAAAGAAGAATTATCTAATAGATAATCAATAGTGATAAGTTTAACAAAGATAAATCAATATTTTAGTAGTTAATATCACGATTGATAATGTATTAAATTTAACTTGCTTCTATAATTTTTTATTTTATCAATATTGATAAATTTATCTTAAAAAAAAGTTTATTATCATTAGTCATAAAATTTACACATCAGAAATGAACTAATAGATTATCGATAGTGATAATTATTAATAATCTATTCACTAATTTAATAATCACTATTGATTAATTTTTATCAGATTTTTTCTTTAATGTATTATCACTATTGATAATCTATTAAAATGAACTTTAATGGATTATCAATAGTGATAAAACAAACAAAAGAAGATTTTTCTAATAGATAATCAATAGTGATAAATTTAACTTAAAGAAATATTACTAGATAAAATATTATTTTAATTTTCTTTAATGTATTATCAGTATTGATAATATATTGAAATACAGTTTTTTATCTTACTTGTTTCTGTGCTTCTTCTTCTGCTTCATTCATATCATCTAGTATTTCTACTTCTCCCATCGATTTGTTTTGTAGTTCTTCTGTTTCTCTTCTTTTCAGGAGACTTGAATTCCAGCTTTTGAATGTTGGTGTTCGTCTCATCACTTTGAAATTCTCGAGGTTTGTATAGTGCAAGTATGCTAACTGTTTCATAAAATATACAACGTATTAATAGTGTGAAAGATTAAATTCATTAAAAAAAATTAGAATTTTTTACTTACCATCAAGAAAATCACTGGACCGTCATAAACAACATTCTTTTTGTTTTTTTTCTTGTTATCCCATCCAAGCTTTGATGTACTCACCCCATTTAGTACATGTGTGCACCAGTCTATTTCACTTACGTCATCTCCTTCAAAGACATTATTCAATACTGTGAATCTGACAGTTGAACTGTTGTCACAGCCTGCAAATGTGTTTGAGATCAACGACAAAACGTTCAACCTGAACATGTAGTCCGAGTTTTTTGACTCAATTATTACATCAGATAAAGCTTTCAATGTTAACTTGTTTACATTGCTGAATTGCTGTTTCCACGTCAGTATAATTGGGTCATTGTATTCTCTTTGCCCTTCTCTTTCCAACTTTTTGTGTCCCATTGGAATTCCCAGAGTTTGATTAACTGATTTTGGAGTCAAAAATATGTCTCCTGTTGGACACTCTATCGTCATTGTATTTGTGTTCAGCTTGTCTACAACAAAAAACGCCAGTTTTGTTGGAATTTCATATATTGGAAAGTCTATTAAGCATCCAAATCCCATGTCCCGTATGACTTTTTTTCTTTGTGCGGTCAGTCCCCGCATTGCTTCGAATAAAGGTCTCACGGTTGCGCGTGATGTCAGTACAGGATGTTCTTTTTCTGTTTTCTTTTTGTTCTTTTTCTTATCTTTCTGCTCTTCTTCTTCTTCTTCACTTTCATCAATTTTTTCATCTTCATCACCTCCTCTGCATCTTGATGTTGATGCTTTGTCCATATTTGTTCCAAATAGTTTCTTATACTTACTTCTGATTTTCATTTTTTTTCTTCCACCAGTTTTCTTTTCTGCGATTAGATTGCAAGTTATTTTAATTTTGTTAGTAATGTCATTATAAGATCCAAATATCATTGATACATTAAATAAACATAACATTTCACAAACAAATAGGATTCAGTAGTTACTTTGGCTTGTGATTAATGATTATACATTCAAATAACTAACACATCTAGTCTCTGAATAGAAGATGGACGAGAGGCTGTTTACTAGTTGTATTAATGTACTGGTAACTATGTATCTAAAGTAAAGATGCACTTTGATACATAATAACTTTACATACAAACCTAAATGTATATAATTTGTTTCATTAATGTTTTCAAATCAACTAGCATTCCTAAATTTTTAAAATTACCAAAACCAAAATGTTGTTACACTTTTGTCATTATTACATATTTTTCATTGTCTAATGCTTTTTATCAATAGTGTTAAAGCACTTAGCAATGTTTTGTAAATCCTATTATCACTACCGATAAGCCTCTTAAAATTGTTAAGTTGATGTTTTAATGATAACCCTCTTATCAATAGTGATAAAGTACTTACCAATGCTTTTATCAACTATTTTTTTAAAACCTTTTTTTGTAATGCTATATCACTATTGATAAATCACTTCTCATTAATAAATCAGTTTTATCTATTTTTTAAATTCCTTTCTGTAATTCTATATCACTATTGATATACCACTTCTCGTTGATAATCCCAGTTCTAACTATTTTTTTAAAACCTTTTTTCTGTAATGTTATATCACTAGTGATAAAACTTTTATCATTGTTGATAAACATAAGTTTTAACAATATTTTTTGCATTTTAATTGTATATCAATAGTGATAAACCACTTATCTTTCGTTATAAGCTATGATTTTTAGTGGCAAGTGTTTTTATTGGTTTTAAGCCTAAAATCATCAATTTAATTGATTAAATCAATTATAATCATAATAAGCATATTAATTTTCTCAATAATCATCAAAATACTTTATAAATCATCAATTAAACAGATTTTAATCATGAAAAATATAAATAAGCATTCTAATATTCACAAAAATCGTTTAAACATCATGTAATCAAACTCATAAGCATGCATGTAATTATCTAAATATCATATAAATTAATTAAATCATATTAATCATAATTAAAACTTAAAATCATCAAATTAAAACTATAAAATGTTGTATAAATTGAATAAATATGTTTTACCCTCTAATTTTGCTTCTGTCACGTCGATTTTCACTGTTTTTTTGCTCGAATCAGATGCAGTATTCTTCTGTTCTTCCATTCTTGTGTTTTTTTGTTAGATTTTGAAGGTTTTTTGTGGTTTTTTTTGATGATTTGTAGATGTTTTTAGTCAGAGAAAATATATGGGAGACGGTTTGTTTCTAGAGAGAGAGAGACTGTGTGTTTTTTATTTCGAAAAATGAGCGGGTGGTTACGTTTTAATTCTTGGTATATTTTCAATCTTTCACTCAAGTTTGCAAAGTTAACAGTTTTGGTCCCTCCGTGTTTTTTATCCTTTGATCTGGTCCCTCCCAAATGGATGGTCCAGATTAAGCCCTTGGTTTCCACCAAAATACAAGTTTCTTTAATAACCGGACTCATAGCGTGGGAAAGAAAACTGTCTTATAGTGATAGTCCATTTATGAAATCTGTTAATCTAGTTGAAATTTTAGTCCCGACACTAATTTGGTAAGGCACTAATTTTGATGAACAATAACTTTGATATGTTTACACATGTACATGTATGTGCGTGTAGGCATGTCGAGTATGTGTCGATACATGCACGAAAAAAGTATAAAAGTATTTCAACTAAATAAAAGAAGATAGTGATAGTAGATAAACTTTATTCTTTCACTTTTTTAATTGTCTCTACTTAACTTATGCTCAACTTTTAATGTGTATATTGTTTCAAAATCACACGCTTGCTTGCTTGTTCTTATTACGTAATTCTACAAGTGGCATTTTATAAGCTAAATCCTTACTAAAATTTGTATGAAACAAACGACGAGTCGCTGTTACACGTACTTTATATATAGTTATGAATTTAATCATAGTATCTACTGAGTAACATATATTATTGATAAAAAATTGTTCAAGCTTAATGATTTCTAATTAAGTTAAATAATATAGTTTTTAAGTTTAAACTTTAAAGGGGTCGAGTGAACCACCCCTAGCCACCATAAACCAATTTTTTTTATACCAATGTATCATTGTGTACGTAATCATTTGTATTTGGTCACTACAATAGATTAATACCACCAACATCATTATTAACGACCACACACTACTAGCTTTTCTAATGTTCCACTTGCTATAATAATATATAGAAATACCAACAACTAAGCGGTTAGTAGTTTACTACTACATGTTTATACCTTCCTTTTTCTATGCATAGAAGATACGAGGTTTTATGTCCGCGCTTTATCGCGGTGGGTTTTAGATTTTCTACGATAATTATTTTTTGCAACGAAGGCAACGAAAGAAACAATGTTTTGTTTATACTCTACCTAAATAGAATAAAAATTACATCCACTATAATAACTACAACTAGGAGTAGTATTCCTTTTCTAAGCTTCTGTCTAAATTTCTCTAAGATAGACACTTGTTTTATCTTATGCTTAGCAACTTTCATACTCCTGTCTATTAAGGCATGTTCATTCAGCACACTAACTGCGGCTTCAAGTTCGTGAGAAAAAAAAAAAGATATCATAAACTCAAGAAGAGTGCAGACAAATCAAGAGATGGGTGAGAGACAAACCTAATAAATGGCCTATTTAGAGGCTTTTCAATCTCAACATCAGTACATGCAATCACCTAAAGCTTGACCGGTTCTTCTTTCCCCTTTCTTTTGCTTTTCATCAGCTAGAAACCCAGAATGATATTCGATCAAGACATTATCAAAAAATCACTAAAATCAACTACGAATACGTAACGAGATTGCAGTTTTAAGCCGAGAAACCTATAGGATAAAGGAACAAACAAACTATAGACGAACAGTTTTGCTTTTATTGTGGCCCACTTAACCCGTTTTTTCTTTTGCTTCGCCCAATTAGAGATATAATTCACTACTAGAATACTGAGCAACAACGACGAAAATTAGCGAGCAAATCAGTTCGTCACAGAATAAAGGTTAACAGTGATGAATTAGCGATAGATTAACTACAAAATTATCTTTGATAATTTAGCGAGAAAGTAGTGACAAATCAGTAACAAAGTTAGAGACGAATTCGCAGCTATCACGATTTTATCGCTAATTGTGATCATATAGAGACAGATTTAACGAGGAACTTAGGTTTCAACTATTGGCGACAACATTGTGACGAAATATCAATGGATTTTTTTAGTCGTCTCAACTTCGTCGCTGAGTTTTTGCACTTGGCTTCGGATTAGCGACACACTTCGGTATAATATTTTAATGATCGATTTTTTAGGAACTACCATATAGTAATAATAAAACATTAGCCCGTCTCTAATCACGCACATATTTTTTAGTAAGGAAGACACAAATATCCGCGTACGAGAACTAAGATTCTTTCATTTTATTAAGTTCATACAGAATTTATTAAACAAAACTACAATATTAACAAACTGTCTTAGCACAGTTGGGCATCTGATTTATTCTGAAGCTTGGGGAGGGGTTTTACCCGGGTTTGGTTCTTACAAGAGAAAAAAACCCGAATTTTCCTGTTAGTGCGAAGCCATGAGTTCTGGTTTTTCTTCGCGGGTCTCTCTTGCTATTATGCAAATTAAATTTACGGTACCTTTTTTTATTTACTTTTTTCTTTAACTTATTTATGATTAAGGATTACAAAATGATAACAAAATTTTCAATAGTTTTTAAGTAATTAAAAATGTTAAACTTTTAAGTGGCAACAATATATGACATTAAGGTTTAAATTAAGAAATTAGAGTATTTTTGTAGTGTAATTAAATGCTTTACTAATTCAGAATATGATAAAAATTATTCTTCATACTTTTAATCTTTTTATTATTATTAAATAAATAATTTTTTAACGAAGATTATAAAAAGGAATGATAAGTCAAACCTTAAAACTATAAGTTTGGTAAAACAAAATTACAACGAACCATGTGAGACGAGTTATGCTACTATAAGTATAAGTTTGGTAAAAAAAATAATTAAACTGTAACATCACAAACGCATCTGTCTCCTCCTAGAACGGTTATCAACAAAAGATCGGCGCAATTCAATGAAAGTATTTGGCGCCCCTACATATTTTGAGATCGTGGAGCAGAGTCACTCGTTCCTTAAAAGGTTTATTTTTCGGTTTATCATATGCAAAGGATTAGAACAAGGTATCTTCATACATCTTCACTTTTTTTGATCATGTTAATATTCGTGGTAACTAATTTTGCTTTTAATCTAATGTTAAGATGCTTGATTCATTGAATTTGATTGAATTATTATAGTTAATTAGGTAATATTTTACTTTTCAATTTTATGTTAGTAATTTAGGGTTCTTTCAGTTAGAATTGATAACTGTCAGAATGATGAACCCCTAATTTTGATTGTGTTTACCATTAAGACTAATTATGAACCCACTGGAGTGCTTGAATCAACTACTTTGATAATTAAATTTCATGTATAATTTATCGACTATCAGTGTTATTTGATTTAGTATGTGAATTTTAAGGAAATGTTGGAGTCTGCAGGTAAACAAATCATTGTCAACTTATTGTCTTGTTAAGTGATTTGATTATTTACAAAAGCATCAAAATAATATATATGGGCAACTTATCCCTGTTGTAGGTAGTAAATGGTTTACCTACATGGTACTGAACGTTCTTTCTTTTTGTTATTTGACCACTCATATTTTCAAATTACTAAATGATTGTAAGTGAGCAATGCTACTACTAAATTACGCAACATGAGTTATTAGACAATGAGGTTTTAGTGTAAAACACCTATATATTCTTTCAAAGGGTGTCAGTACAACCCGGCCTGAACTCGAACATGATAAGGCTAATTGGGTTGGGTAAATCGGATTGAAAATTTTTGTCCGGTTATATTGACCCGAACCCGATAATCCGATACTGTTATCGTGTCGGGTTATAGTTGGATTAATTTTCTTATCGGGGTATCGGGTCAACCCGATAAGACCCAATAATTAATTTCTAATTTTTAATAATACTTTTTATAAAAATCATTACCTGTGCATGTAACTTGAATATGTGATGCTTACTTGCTCGGTTTGGCAAAGCAATATCCTAATATTGGTCTCTCTTTTTTACCATAAGTATAGAAACTGATAAGAATATGTAGCTAGATGTGTTTATATCTCACATGGGTGTAATTGTTGTTACATTGTTTCAATATTTGTATTGCCATCTTTGGAATGACTATTATGCCACACTATATTGTTTTACGAATTGAGAAATAAACAAACAACTATCTGTAAGTTATTTTGATATATGTACTTGTTAGTTTTATTTTACAAATGTGCAATTATGCATTTTGTTTCATCAAATATCTAATGCAAATTTTGATGTTGTACGTGCATCCGAACTAACCAAAATAAAAACACGAGTTTAACATTAAAAGTTTAAAACTAAACTTTCAAGTATGCAAGCCAGTTTTAATTTTATACAATTAAATATAACAATGTAAGATATTAGTATTTGTTTATAAAAGATCTTATTTGGTGCCGATAACCTGAATCACCTGACATGATAAGAACCAACCCGATTACCACTCGAACTCGTTTCCTTATCGGGTAGGGTTGTGGGTGAGTTTTTAAAAATCGAAACCCGACCCAATACGATCCGATAACGTGATCCGATGACACCCCTACTTGCAATCCTAAAGGCTACCATCACTTACACACCGATGACAACCTTTATACACCTAAAACTCACAAGGTATAGAATTGACACACTTTGCTTTACACACAAGCAAACTGGAACTTATACTAACAAACCAAAAAACATAAGCATTCTTCTTTCTATACGTACCTTCGATCACGAGAATTTTGTCGTGTGATTCCATACACTTAAATGCCATTCCTACTACCCTTGTACACTTGAAAAACTTACACCATGCTGACACAATAGGCTTATTACAACTATATCCCAAATTGAGATACTCAAGGAAACATAACTTGAAGAACATAAAGCTAAGCCCAAAAGACTCACTGAGAACATAATGGCCATTGATTTTGTCACTATCCTTCTCCTCCATATTCTTTCAAAGTATTCCACCATTACATCATACCATATTTTTAAATAGCATCAGTAAAAGGTTGATTAGAAAGAGCAAATAAATCAACCTCCCAACATATCTTTTTCCCATTTCAATTCTTTACGCTTCTCAAATTTTGCTTTGTAGGCTTGTTTTTAGAAACTCTCGTTAACAGACAGAAGAACCTTACCGGCACACTCATCCTCAATTCTCTGTTTTCCAATCTGATTAGAAATATCATGAAGTTCCTTGTTATCCATAATAATCTATTTTGCGATACGATTAGGAATACCATGAAGTCCTTCATTCTTTATTATAGTCCATTCGTTTTTGCTGCAAGGTGTCGTCACAGAGGGTTAACGGCTCAAAATTGGACGTTTTCAAATACCCCTGAATGAATATGGTCTAGTCTCATTGTTGCACGTATATATTTTGTCTCTGAGCTTACTTTATGAAAATAAACACATTATGTTCATAATCGTCCTTGCTGGAACTCCTGGAAGATTGGTGTTATCACAGCGGGTTAACGAGTCAAAATTGGGCGTTTGCCAAACAACTCTTTACGAATATGTACTAGTCTCATTGTTGCACGGATTTATTTAGCTGTGAATTCAGTTTATGAAAAAATCATAGTTGCAGTCCTTCCACTCCTTACCCAAGTAGTAATTAACATGTAACCATCCAAATGAAATCCAGCTTTTTGAATAATCATCCAAATGAAATCAAACTTTTTATGTAATCATTCAAATAAATTTACTTCAGAATAACATTATAAGATCTAATTATTCTTATAGTAACATAATAAAACTTCTATAGTACAACTTCACATTCTTTGATTGTTTGCGGGATAATTAAGATCTGATTATTCTTAATCTTTCATTTCACATAAAATATTCCTTTTTTAGTTTACTTTTTAAAGTGATTATGAGACGTAGTAATGTTAGGCGTGAAGGTAGAGGTAGCGGTGGACGTGACCTTGCTGATCATGCAGCCGCTCGTGGTTGGGGTCAGAAAAGTGTACGGACTAACACCTCCCGTTATAAGACAAATGCAACCATGTCCTATGATACACTAGATTACTATAGAAACAATGAGACGGAGATGTTACAAAAACTGGAGTGTTTGGGTGATGTTCCATATCAGATCCACAATACACAGTGACTGGTAAACCAATTTGTACTAGTGATCCATCCTCAGATCCAAAGATCTTCAGGTGTGTTCCTTTTTTATATACAATCAGTTTCAAGTATCTCGATCTTTAATTTCTTACTGCTATAAGTATCACGTATCTTTACCTTATTACATGCTAGGTTGGAACCCCTGTTAAAACTATCTAGCATGAAATGTTGAAAACTTATGAACTTTTAGGCACTTATATTGCAACAAAAATGCCCAAAGTTTAGTATATGAATAATCAAACACCACATGATAGCTAAATATATAAACATGAAACCTACGACGTCTAAGCATTACCTTATGGACTTTAAATTTGCTTAACCCACCCATGTTCCCTTTTTAGTTACATAAGAACTTAAATTTGACACGTTTGATATAAAATGCAAGCCAGATAGCCTATTACTAATAAGTAAGGATGTTGAAATATCGACATCTAATTCTATTCAGGCTTTGTAAAGAACCTAAATGAGGCTCGGACATTAGCTGTCATAACCGCTCTCAAAACCCTAACCACCATAAGTTATCACTTTATAAGATTACAACTAGATATTACAGTTTCAGGAGTATATAGAGCTGACTATTTAGAAATTGTAATGCCACCAGTTGACACCTTTTCTTTTCTTTTCTTTTCTATATAGGTCCACACCAACATATAAACTCCATTAGCATAACTCAAAACTCTTCTATCACTGTTTGGCTATATGGATGTTTGGAAAGGCTTAATATAGCTACTTATGTTATTACTGTGTTATAATGCAACACATAAGGATGTTTTTGAGGTTAGAACCACACATATGATAAGATGGGGCAATAAGAAAATTTTGATTATCAAATTGAGATAACTTATTTCTAACAATGCAGTCTTCTTTAAAAACAATCTCAGGCACCTCTTATATGGAGGTACTAATATTTTGTGATCACTTGGTTCATGTTAGTTTTATAAAAGACTTGTTAATGTATTTGAATTTTCTGTAGCACTTTTGGATTATATGTGGTATTGCTTGTCGCTATATTTTTGTTTACTTTATGGAATAGGATTGATATTTGTATGAATAAATTATAAAGTAATTTCCTATTGAGTTTTATTAGAAATAAATGGAAATAAGCTAATAAACACATTAACATAGGACCAGAAATCTATATTTCAAAACACTAAGATTTGAATTTGGTATGTTCAAGAACTATTTTGATAGCATGCGTGGAGATTACAAGGAAGAACGGACAGCAAAAATGAAAGGCGAGCTCCAAGAATAAGTGAAAAATGATCTCAAGGAAGAAATACATTGAGAGCTAAAAGAAGAATGTGTAGAAATTCAAGATATGCTTATCGATCATGGTAGCAAGAGTTGTGTTGCCCGCCAAACAATAAAAAAGCAAGGTAATGCAAGTGATGGTATATCTTCAACATCAACCATTACTCCAAGAGCAATAAATTGATTTATGTTCTCTTAACTTTTATGCAAGAGAGATTCTTTAGTTTACATTTCCTCTTATGTTGTTGAACATCAAATGTTAGTTTTCTTTCGAATATGCATGTTATTTGATTTGGATGTGTTTGTTATTTTATTTAGATATGAATTACGTGACTATTATCATTGTGGTATTTGTTTGCATGGCTTGAAAAAATGCCACATAAATTGTATCATTTACTGTCCGGTTGGCGACATATTGTTTCCTTAAATTGCGACAAATTTAGAGATGGATTTCCTATGAAAGCAACAAATAGTTAGTGATGGTTTAGAGAGAACTTTTAGTGGCGAATTAACGATAAATAGATTCCTCTCTAGTTGCGACGCAATAACAACAAAATGGTCAACTGGTTATTAGAAATGGATCAGTGACTGCTTCGTCGTTACCCTTAGCGACAGAAAGTTTGTCGCCAAACCGTTGCTTTATGGTCGAATCAAATGTCATTTAAGTAACTTTATAAAGGTTATAGTGAGGGTCTGGAGACCAATAATCCGTCGCTGATACTTCGAGACTTTGTCGCTAAGCTTGTCACTAAAATTTTGCGAGGCCCTTTTTTGCGATGGAATATATTGGTCAATATTCCGTCGTTGAAGGGCTATTGTGACACCCTAGAATCGAGGTCATTAACGATACCCTAAATTACGCTAATTTTTGAAATTTTTGATAAATTTTAATTTCTATAATTATAAGTATTTTGGTTAGAGCCGATGTTCGAGGTTATAATTTTTACGGTTGACGTTTTGAGAAGGACGATGACGATTACGATCCCGAGGGATGCCCAATTTTATATAATTTTTGACGATTTATCGATAATGTAATTTTTCGAGAATTTTATTTACGGTACGTGTTAAGTTGAGTCGTGTGAGTTTTATAGCCTTCCAAGTACATTTAAAGTATCCCAAAAATATTTTTGAGCGTTCGGGAAGATTTCCGACTCCCGTAAAATTTTCAAAATTGACAAATGAGTCAAACCCGCAAAGTTTTGGGGTTGTTTTCTATTTAAGGACAAAAGAAGCCCAATATTGCACTTAGGTCCCTCCTAACTAACAAAAAGGGGCAAAGTGGACAAACACACAAACACACACAACATTTCACAAGAAAAATCAAACACTCCCTCCCTTGTCTCTCTCTAAACTCACGGCACACCCACAACACACAAAAATCCACCAAAAATCTTTTCTACTTGATTTTTCAAAAATCTAAGGTTAGACCACGCTTAGTTTGGTCATTACCCACCTATTCATGTAATCAAATCCAACATGCATTGATAAAAATTTTTCAAGATTTTTCATATGATCCAAAATTCGTTTTTGTGGCTATTTGAGCTAATGCATGTTAATTTTGAGTGTTATGGAAGTATAAACACCATGAAAACCCACCAAAATTAATTTGGTTGTGGTGAATGGGTCACCCAAACCCCACGGCAAAGGGGGGTGTTTGGGGAGCCATGGTGGTTGTTGATCATGCATGTTATTATTGTGTTTGGTTATTTGTTTTATGATGATTTACATAGGTGTTACTACTTGCATGTGTATTTTTCTTTGATTTTGATATTGAGATTGGTTGATCAATAGGGGTAGGATGGAAGTTTGATGTTAGGATATGTTTGGGAAGTCTTAGGATGATGTTTAGTGTTGGTTAGAAGTCTTGGAATCGAGTCTAAGCATGTTTTTGGTATAGTCATTTTTAGGCAGAAACATTTGGTCTATTTTGGAAAAATGATTTTTGTTCCAAGTCTTGAAAACTAAATATAGTGATAGAGGGTTTTTCTAGCTTTAATTTGGTATAAGGTAGAGCCCGTGACTCAAAACGAGCTAAAAGTTATGACATTTTAAAGATCGGGTACCGGGAGACGAGGACTTTCACAATCCGGATTTGTGCAAGGTTTTAGTCAAATCCCGAGGGTCACAAGTATAATTTGGTGAATGATCAAGGGTCAAAACTTGGTCCCTAACCTGTACAAATGAGTCTATATGTTGACTTATGAGTCAAGGAAGTCAAAGGTATTTTTCATATAGGTCAAAGTGGTCAAAATTGGTCGAAGCGCAATTTCAGCCCGTAAAATGTAGTCGTGGAAATGAGTTGCGTAACGGGTCGTAAAAGTGAAAACTTTTGTTGGGCTTAAAAACATGTTATCTACAGGTCATATAGGATTTTTGGAAATTTTATCAAATTTTATAAGCATGGTTTAATAAGGTAAAACAGCCCGTACTTTAGTCAAGTACCGGCGAGAACGTGTAAAAATGGACAACGTAGGTTATAAGAATGAATGGTATAAAATGAAGGATACTTGTTGTTTTTGTTTTTGGCGTGAGTTATATTTGTCTTAAGTGACTTGTATATATGTATTTTATACAGTACCGTAAGTATTTAAATGAGATTACTCATTACGCGTTATTTGTGATAGGTGTTGAATTACCCGGGCATCCGTAACATCGTCAGTGAACACTCCTCGAACTACCGACTACTTAATATCTAAGGTGTGAATTTATAGCCTCGCTTATACTTATTTCAAATTGTTTTACCCGCGAGGGAAATGCATGCTAGTTTTTAAAAGGAACGTATATCATGAATGATTGTTAGACCCGAAAGTTGCCTTAGAAATTGTGTTGAGTACCAAAGTTGCAAAAGTCCCTAAATTCATGAACTATTAACTATTGTCTTGCCCTTGCGAAGGGGGAAATAGCCGCTTATGCAATTTGTAGTACTACGGGGTTAACGACCCAATGCTAGCCGAGAAGCTGTACTTATAGTAAGTTCTGCGGTAGATTATTTTGTATGAGAAATAAGGTATAATTGCAACTGATGCCTTTAGAGGGGCACTGGTTTCATCTGAATCATGCCGGTATATTTACGCGGGTGATTGAGTTAACGGATTAGTGTCATGAGCTTAAACACAATTGTCAGTATCCTGATTATAGTTTGTTTGATCGACAAGACTATAAATGATCACGAATGGTTTTTATTATATATACGTTCAAATGGATTGAAAAACCTATGAATTCCACTCAACGTTTTCGTTGACCAAATTTTGGCATGTATTTCAGGTAACCGCTGAGCAGTAGGATGGAGCATGCATGGGATGGATGTTGTGTGATCGGCTTGGTGTCCGCTTGTTTTTCCCTCCTTTTCTACTTAAACAATTTTTATGTTTAATGTCATGTGGTTGTAAAACTGAAGTTTTTGGGGTTGAGATTCATGGGGACCGAAACGCTAAACTCTGTGCACTATTTGGGGTTGGGAAAACTGTGGACATGTATTATCTAACAATTTTAAATGTTGAATTTTAAGATGACGTCTTTTTAGCGTCGTTTGATATCTCTTGTGTGCAATGAATACTGTGTAGCACCCATTGTTGTAGTTCCGCTGCGCATAACAATTGTGGGGGTGTTACAGATTGGTATCAGAGCCACGAGTTATAGAGAACTAGGTCGTTTTTGAAAATCCTAAACTATAACTTTTGGTGTCGTAAGAAAAGGTCCAAGCACACACAACTATCCTGCATGGCTCCGGTAAGATTTATTGTTGTATTTATGGCATTTGACGTATACTTTTGAGTAAAGTATATATAAGTGGGTAATTATTATATAAGTATGGAATTACTATATGTAGACGTTAAATTTTACGTGGAATATCCGACATCGTAATTTTCATATTAATCATGCATGAGCATCATATTATTACATTTCGGGCATATGTACCACCTTTGCATTGCATTTGCATGCATATATTTATAATTATTGTATAATTACTTATGTACCCTCCGAAATTCGCTGTTATTGCAGGAATGGCCGAGGTACCGCCCAACGATAACGGGAACGATTACGTCGTAGGTCACGAAGGGGGACCGTTTCCTCCGAACCCGCCGGACAATAATAATGGATGGATCGCTCCAGAAGACGAATTAGGGCCGGAAAACGACAATGGCGAAAGTGAGGTGGATAATTTCAGCATGAGTAGTGACGACAATGAGGATTCCGAAGAAGAGCCCGAGGAGCTATTGGATGATGGCATTCCCGAGGATGCCGTAGGCCAGACCGAACCCGATTTGTTTCAATCCCCGAGTTCGCCGAAGGGTTATGAGGTACCACCGACCGGTCGTTATGAGCAGCAACCCTTTGATCGCCCGATGGACAATAGTAATGGGAGCAGTGGAGAGTCATCCAAGTCGCCATCGATTCATGAGAATATTGCAAGGGTCTATTTTCCGAGACCGAGTCACTACTGGGATCCCGCAGGTCGTTTGGGGAGGATGGAAAGGTTAATGTATGAGCGGTTTGTAGTTGAGACTAGGGTGATTAAGAAGTTTGATAAGACTGAAAGGGAACATCAAAGATTGTTGGAAAGGACTTCAAGAATTGCGTATGATGGGATGATGAACACAAGTGCCATCAATAGTTTGAAATCAATGGTTGCGAATTTGAGTGCTAGTCTTGATCGTGTGAGGGAAGATCAGATGAGGTTGTCGAGGATGCAGAGTTGGGAGCATCGTGTGAGGGATTCATTGCCCCCGGATTGGAGATTCGTGGACGATGTGGAGATGGAGGCGAATGACTTCATGGTTCAGCCGCCTACTGGAGGTGCTTGTATTTCGGTGGGAAATCAAGTAGCGATTGAGCATGGATCCACATCAGGGACGAGAAAGGAAACAGAATGTGGGCCAGATGAGAAAGGAAAGGGAAAAGTGGATGATGTAGATGAGGACGTGAGTGATGAGGAAACCGAGGACGACGACGAGCCGCCATCCAAGAGGCAGTGTGGATCACCACATGCCTAGTTACTTGTTTTGTATTTTTCTTTGATCATTGTAATAGAACTATTTTAGACCTTTGTATGATGGTATTATGACGAGAAACTCAAGTACTTGATGTTTTGTGGTGAATGATTGTAGTGGCATTACTTGTCACGATTTTGGTTAACTATCAATACAATCTATGTTACCTTTCATGATCTGTGATATGTCTTAAATTTGATCTTTTGTGGTGTGAATTGATGAATATTAGTAACTCCGTAGTGATGTGTCGTTGTATGTATTTTATGTCTGGGAAACTTGATATGAATACTTACATTGTTTTTCTATTTTTCTTGTCTTGCAGAAAGAGATATTCGATAAAACAATGCCTCCAAAGTTGACTGCCGATCGTGTTAACAACATGATTCAGGAAGCAATAGCTAATGCGTTGGAAGCAGACCGAGCTGGGAGAAATCAGGATCCAGGAAGGAACGCGGGGAGACAACCAGCCCCGAGAGTGTGTACCTATTCAAGCTTTATGAAGTGCGGTCCTACGCAGTTCCGTGGATCGGGTGGAGCCCTAGAACTTAGGCGATGGTTGGAAAAAGTTGAGAGTACGTTTGAAATCAGTGGTTGTGCAGAGGCGGATAAAGTAAAGTTTGCAGCAGCTACATTTCTGGATGATGCGTTAAGCTGGTGGAACACCCAGGTAGCTACGGTGGGATTGGCTGTGGCGAATGCGAGAACGTGGAATGCGACCAAAGCTTTGTTGACCAAGAAGTTCTGCCCAGAGGAGGAATTGGGGCAATTGGAGGACGAATTGAGGCATTTGACCTTAAGGAACAACGATATAGCTGCTTACACCAGGAGATTCAATGAGTTAAGTCTTTTGTGTCCGGACATATTTGCCAATGACGCCAAGAAAATGAAGCAGTATATTAAGGGTTTATCTAGCAACATCAAGGGAGAAACAACTTCGTCGAAACCTGGAACGTTTGACGAAGCGGTTCAAATGGCTCACGCTTTGATGGACGTTAAGCTTCAGGATAAGCAGAATTACATTGCTGAGGGTAACAAAAGAAAATGGGAGGCAGCACAAGGCAATCAGTCCCAAGGCCAGAACCGAGGAGGAAATCGAAACAACCAAGGGCCGAACCGTAATCAACAGTTTAATCAGAGAAGGAACGAAGGGATGAGGGCCGTGACGAACCCTAGAGGTGTGAAAGTGAACCCCCATTGTGGCAAGTGCAACTTGTATCACGTTGGAAACTGCCCGCCGGCATGCGGCAAATGTGGAAAGGCAGGTCATAGGACTGCTAGTTGTCGAATGGGAGGAGTAGCCACTGGGGCTAATGCTATCAGGATGAGAGGATGTTATAGCTGTGGAGAAAGGGGGCATGTGCAAGCAAATTGCCCGAAGGCAGGGAACAGACGGGGAGGAAATAATGCGGCAGCTGTGTATCAAGTGGGAACTGCTGATAAACCACAAGGTCCCAATGTGGTTACCGGTACGTTTTTGCTAGACGCTTGTTATGCTAGTATTTTATTTGATTCTGGCTCCGACAAGAGTTTTGTAGACGTTAGATTTAGTCGTCATATCGATAGAGAACCGGTGTTGTTAACGACTAGTTATAATGTTGAATTAGCCGATGGAAAAATTGTTAGTACGAATTCTATACTGAAAGGGTGTACCTTGAAGTTAGGAAACTACGATTTTAAAATCGACTTAATTGAACCTTGTAATTGATCTGTTCCAGTGTATACTCAAAGATCGATTTAAGATCAGGGTATCATCAACTGCGTGTAAGAGAGGAGGATATTCCTGTAACTGCCTTTCGTACGCGGTATGGACACTTTGAATTTCGAGTGATGCCGTTTGGGTTGACAAACGCGCCTGCTGTATTCATGGATCTTATGAATCGCGTGTGCAAGCCGCATCTAGATAAGTTTGTTATTGTTTTCATCGACGACATACTTATTTACTCTAAGAGTAAGGAGGAGCACGAGAAGCACCTGAGAAAGATTTTGGAGTTGTTAAGGAAGGAGAAGCTGTATGCAAAATTCTCTAAGTGTGAGTTTTGGTTGGAATCAGTGCAGTTTCTAGGTCATGTGATTGATAAGGAAGGAGTTCGTGTAGATCCTGCTAAGATCGAAGCGATCAGGGAATGGTCAGCACCGACGACGCCGACTGAAGTTCGACAATTTTTGGGTTTAGCTGGGTATTATAGAAGGTTTATTGAAGGATTTTCGTTGATTGCGAAACCATTGACGCGGCTTACCGAGAAGAATAGGGTGTATGAATGGGGAAATGAGGAAGAGCTTGCTTTCGAAACGCTCAAGGATAAGTTATGTTCCGCGCCGATTTTATCATTGCCTGAGGGAACCGAAGACTTCGTGGTGTATTGTGATGCGTCTCGTAAAGGTTACGGAGCAGTGTTAATGCAACGTGAGAAGGTGATAGCCTACGCGTCGAGGCAATTAAGGAAGAACGAAGAGAACTACACGACGCACGATTTGGAATTAGGAGCGGTAGTTTTTGCGTTGAAGTTGTGGAGACACTATCTGTATGGGACAAAGTGTGTTGTATTCACTGATCACAAGAGTTTGCAGCACATTTTAGATCAAAAGGAGTTGAATATGCGACAAAGACGATGGGTTGAACTATTGAGTGATTATGATTGTGAAATTCGCTATCACCCTGGGAAGGCGAATGTTGTAGCGGATGCATTGAGTAGGAAAGAACGGGAGAAACCTTTGAGGGTTAGAGCTTTAGTGATGAGTGAGAGCGTTGACTTAACCGAAACCATACTGAAGGCTCAGGAGAGAGGATTGATGAAAGGGAATGTTGAAGCCGAGAATTTGGGACGAATGTTGAAACCTCTTTTTGTGATTAGATCTGACGGACTAAGATATTTTGAGAATCGGATTTGGTTACCATTGTGTTCATCTGAGGAAGGAAAGCCTGGAGTTCGAGAATTGGTTATGAATGAATCGCATAAGTCGAAGTATTCGATACATCCTGGATCGGATAAGATGTACCACGACCTGAAGAAAGTCTATTGGTGGCCGAATATGAAGGCAGATATTGCTCGTTACGTCAGTAAGTGTTTGACTTGCGCGAAGGTTCAGGCAGAACATAAGAAACCATCTGGATTGTTGGTACAACCGGAAATCCCAGAATGGAAATGGGAGAAAATCGCAATGGACTTTGTGACGGGTTTACCTAGGACTCCTAGTGGAAACGATATGATATGGGTAATTGTGGATAGGTTGACGAAATCTGCTCATTTCTTACCTATGAAGAAGACGGACAGCATGGAAAAACTCGCCAGCGTGTACGTGAAAGAGATCGTCTGTAGACATGGAGTGCCGTTATCGATCATTTCGGATCGCGACAGTAGATTTACGTCGGAATTTTGGAGATCGCTTCAACGTGCGATGGGCACTGAACTGAGTTTAAGCACGGCTTATCACCCGGAAACTGACGGCCAGAGTGAACGAACGATTCAAACGATGGAGGACATGCTCCGAGCATGCGTGATTGATTTTGGAGGAAGTTGGGAACGCCACTTGCCTTTGGTGGAATTTTCGTACAATAATAGTTATCACGCGAGTATCAAAGCGGCACCGTTCGAAGCATTGTATGGAAGGAAGTGTAGATCGCCCGTGTGCTGGAGTGAAGTAGGGGAAAGTCAATTGACTGGACCCGAAATGGTATTAGAAACGACAGAGAAGATCGTGCAGATCAAGAACCGACTACTTGCTGCGAGAAGCCGACAGAAAAGTTATGCTGATAACCGAAGGAAACCGTTGGAGTTTGAAGTTGGAGATATGGTTATGCTCAAGGTATCGCCATGGAAGGGTGTAATTCGTTTTGGGAAGAGAGGAAAGTTGAGTCCGAGGTATATTGGACCGTTTAAGATCGTTGAACGAATTGGACCAGTAGCGTACAAGTTAGAATTGCCGACCGAGCTTAGTGCTATTCATGACACGTTTCACGTATCGAACCTGAAGAAGAGTTTGGCGGACAAGGAATTGGTGATTCCTTTGGACGAGATTCGACTAGACGACAAAATGCACTTCGTGGAAGAACCTGTGGAAATCATGGACCGGGAGGTCAAGCGGTTGAAGCATAGTAGGATTCCCATTGTGAAGGTCCGATGGAATTCTAAGCGTGGACCGGAATACACCTGGGAACGTGAGGACTTTTTCAAGGAAAGGTATCCTCATTTGTTCCAGTAAGACGAAATGCGAGCCCAAGAAGAGGCGAGCGCCGGGACGTCGCTCTCTTTAAGGAGGGGTGGATGTGACACCCTAGAATCGAGGTCATTAACGATACCCTAAATTACGCTAATTTTTGAAATTTTTGATAAATTTTAATTTCTATAATTATAAGTATTTTGGTTAGAGCCGATGTTCGAGGTTATAATTTTTACGGTTGACGTTTTGAGAAGGACGATGACGATTACGATCCCGAGGGATGCCCAATTTTATATAATTTTTGACGATTTATCGATAATGTAATTTTTCGAGAATTTTATTTACGGTACGTGTTAAGTTGAGTCGTGTGAGTTTTATAGCCTTCCAAGTACATTTAAAGTATCCCAAAAATATTTTTGAGCGTTCGGGAAGATTTCCGACTCCCGTAAAATTTTCAAAATTGACAAATGAGTCAAACCCGCAAAGTTTTGGGGTTGTTTTCTATTTAAGGACAAAAGAAGCCCAATATTGCACTTAGGTCCCTCCTAACTAACAAAAAGGGGCAAAGTGGACAAACACACAAACACACACAACATTTCACAAGAAAAATCAAACACTCCCTCCCTTGTCTCTCTCTAAACTCACGGCACACCCACAACACACAAAAATCCACCAAAAATCTTTTCTACTTGATTTTTCAAAAATCTAAGGTTAGACCACGCTTAGTTTGGTCATTACCCACCTATTCATGTAATCAAATCCAACATGCATTGATAAAAATTTTTCAAGATTTTTCATATGATCCAAAATTCGTTTTTGTGGCTATTTGAGCTAATGCATGTTAATTTTGAGTGTTATGGAAGTATAAACACCATGAAAACCCACCAAAATTAATTTGGTTGTGGTGAATGGGTCACCCAAACCCCACGGCAAAGGGGGTGTTTGGGGAGCCATGGTGGTTGTTGATCATGCATGTTATTATTGTGTTTGGTTATTTGTTTTATGATGATTTACATAGGTGTTACTACTTGCATGTGTATTTTTCTTTGATTTTGATATTGAGATTGGTTGATCAATAGGGGTAGGATGGAAGTTTGATGTTAGGATATGTTTGGGAAGTCTTAGGATGATGTTTAGTGTTGGTTAGAAGTCTTGGAATCGAGTCTAAGCATGTTTTTGGTATAGTCATTTTTAGGCAGAAACATTTGGTCTATTTTGGAAAAATGATTTTTGTTCCAAGTCTTGAAAACTAAATATAGTGATAGAGGGTTTTTCTAGCTTTAATTTGGTATAAGGTAGAGCCCGTGACTCAAAACGAGCTAAAAGTTATGACATTTTAAAGATCGGGTACCGGGAGACGAGGACTTTCACAATCCGGATTTGTGCAAGGTTTTAGTCAAATCCCGAGGGTCACAAGTATAATTTGGTGAATGATCAAGGGTCAAAACTTGGTCCCTAACCTGTACAAATGAGTCTATATGTTGACTTATGAGTCAAGGAAGTCAAAGGTATTTTTCATATAGGTCAAAGTGGTCAAAATTGGTCGAAGCGCAATTTCAGCCCGTAAAATGTAGTCGTGGAAATGAGTTGCGTAACGGGTCGTAAAAGTGAAAACTTTTGTTGGGCTTAAAAACATGTTATCTACAGGTCATATAGGATTTTTGGAAATTTTATCAAATTTTATAAGCATGGTTTAATAAGGTAAAACAGCCCGTACTTTAGTCAAGTACCGGCGAGAACGTGTAAAAATGGACAACGTAGGTTATAAGAATGAATGGTATAAAATGAAGGATACTTGTTGTTTTTGTTTTTGGCGTGAGTTATATTTGTCTTAAGTGACTTGTATATATGTATTTTATACAGTACCGTAAGTATTTAAATGAGATTACTCATTACGCGTTATTTGTGATAGGTGTTGAATTACCCGGGCATCCGTAACATCGTCAGTGAACACTCCTCGAACTACCGACTACTTAATATCTAAGGTGTGAATTTATAGCCTCGCTTATACTTATTTCAAATTGTTTTACCCGCGAGGGAAATGCATGCTAGTTTTTAAAAGGAACGTATATCATGAATGATTGTTAGACCCGAAAGTTGCCTTAGAAATTGTGTTGAGTACCAAAGTTGCAAAAGTCCCTAAATTCATGAACTATTAACTATTGTCTTGCCCTTGCGAAGGGGGAAATAGCCGCTTATGCAATTTGTAGTACTACGGGGTTAACGACCCAATGCTAGCCGAGAAGCTGTACTTATAGTAAGTTCTGCGGTAGATTATTTTGTATGAGAAATAAGGTATAATTGCAACTGATGCCTTTAGAGGGGCACTGGTTTCATCTGAATCATGCCGGTATATTTACGCGGGTGATTGAGTTAACGGATTAGTGTCATGAGCTTAAACACAATTGTCAGTATCCTGATTATAGTTTGTTTGATCGACAAGACTATAAATGATCACGAATGGTTTTTATTATATATACGTTCAAATGGATTGAAAAACCTATGAATTCCACTCAACGTTTTCGTTGACCAAATTTTGGCATGTATTTCAGGTAACCGCTGAGCAGTAGGATGGAGCATGCATGGGATGGATGTTGTGTGATCGGCTTGGTGTCCGCTTGTTTTTCCCTCCTTTTCTACTTAAACAATTTTTATGTTTAATGTCATGTGGTTGTAAAACTGAAGTTTTTGGGGTTGAGATTCATGGGGACCGAAACGCTAAACTCTGTGCACTATTTGGGGTTGGGAAAACTGTGGACATGTATTATCTAACAATTTTAAATGTTGAATTTTAAGATGACGTCTTTTTAGCGTCGTTTGATATCTCTTGTGTGCAATGAATACTGTGTAGCACCCATTGTTGTAGTTCCGCTGCGCATAACAATTGTGGGGGTGTTACAGCTATAGTGACGGAATAGCAATGAAAATGGTCGTTGCTGATGCTCGATTTTCTATTAGTGATTGACGCAAATTGACTCGTTTATCTTGCAAGAGTATCAGCTTTATCATTGACATAGTATAATTTTTGTGTGCATAACATAACATATATCACTTGTCATACATTACGTGTGTGCAAAATTTTGGTGTTCTTCCAAGGTCAAGTATATTAATAAGTGTCCATTATGCGTTTATATTATCTAGTTTAACAAATTCGGAAGCCATTACAGTTCTACTCATAACCATATTATCTAAAACTAGTTCACACCTACACCACTTAGTTTGTTGCTGCTACTCCTAACCATAATATCTAAAAGCGAAATCTTCACTATACTAAAACTCGACATCTTGTAGCTAATATGGAAATTCACATTATACCATTCAAATTATCGCTATACTTATATTAGGTGATTATTTGTGTTCAAAGTTATATGTTGGTAGTTATTATATGGGCTAAGCTCATATATAGGTCTTATGCCTTGTTCCTATGTTTATAATATATATACATGAAATTTGTGCAATGACATGTATTAAGAAATGAAGTTACGGCTGAGCGATAGCACGATACAACCGAGCAATATGATGCCACAACCTATCCCCGTTTAGTTGTTAGCATCTCGACCCACCACCATCGGTGGACACTCAAGTTAAACAAAAAAAGAAAGAATTTAGTCAAACCTTAGTTACTCGCTGCGGTTTTTTCTCTAATGCCTCTACAACATATCTTCGGGTTCACCTTCCTAGTCTTGATGAGTTTCCTATTTCACATTCCTCCACTACAAGAATATAACTCTATTTGTAAGATATTTCATGGGATGTAAACTATTGGAAAAATGATTTTAGAGACGTAAACAAAACTTACTTTACCAACCAATCCAAAATTTTGATAAGACCTTGATGAGATCACATCAACGACTATTCATTTTTTATTTCGTGTAACTGGAAAAGGCAAAAAAACAAACTGTTAGCTTTTCAATACACATCAAGACTTGTTCTTGGAAGATCAGTAGCAGAGACCTAATAACTGAGAAATTATGTCCTTCGTTTCGATTCGAATTGATCTAGGGTTTTTAGTGTGACTCAGTTGTTCATGGTGGATAAAAGAGAAAAATGATTATCTATTTTAAACTAAAAATGAATTAAGACAAATGACAAATAAAAAGAAATTAAACTAATTAAAAACTTGATTAAAAGTAAAATTAAAAATAAAATAAAATAAAACAAGTTATAATAAAGCTTAATAAAAATGGTGGGAAAATAAGATTTGAAAAATAAGATTTGAAAATAATTCGGATTAAAAATCATAACATAATTCGGAAAACAAGAAATGAAAAACAATTCAGAATCCTTAGTTTAAATGTAATTCGGAATGTGACACCTTTAACTAATTCGGAAAACTTGATTCTATCCGGAATATGAGAGTTACACCTTATTCGAAATTCGTTAAACTGAATCTAATCCGGAATGTCAAACCCAAACGTAATTCGGAATGTATCAAATACATGTAATTCGGAATATGTAAAACCAAAGCTTATTCGGAATGCATAAAACTTATCTAATTCGGAATGATTATTGAGATGTAGTTCGGAAAAAACTAACAACATGTAATTCGGAATACACTTGTTTTATGTCATTCGGAATATTTGTATTAAGCATCTAGTTCGGAAAAATGATATAGTTTTCTAATTCGGGAAAACATGAAACTGTATTGTAATTCGGAACAAGGGTTTATGATTCTGGATTAGATAAAAATAAGCTAAAAGCAAATAAGCAAACAATCAAAAATTAAGCTAAACAAATTTTAAGAAAAGCTAAACAAGACAACAAATAAAAAACTCTAAAAACACCAAATAAGCAAAATATATAAAATCAACTTTTAAAACATTAAACTACTAAATCACTTAATTAAAAATAAGAAAAACATAAAATAATCAATAAGCACAATAAGCTAAAACATCACCACATCAAAACATTAAGAACAATGAAATAAGCACTACACTCAAATAAGAAATAAGATCAAACAAACTACATGTTTAACCAAATCAAACATAAGATTTAAAAGCAAGAAAAGAAGAATGAGATATATTTAAAAAGCTTAAATTTAAGATGAAGATTAAGATTCAAAAGTACAAGATTAAAGATGAAAAAGATTAAGGAACTTGAAAAAAAACTTAGAGAGAGAAAGTAAATTACACCTACTCCTACTCTTACACTAATCTATCTAATTAACTAACTGAATACAAAATGATGGAAAATGAACTATATAAAGTGGAGGAGTAATGTGGTGTTGTTGCTTCCTTCTTTCTCTTTTTCTTATCGTCTTTTTAATTAATCGTCTTTCTCGACTTTGTCTCGGAATTTGTCGAATGATAAAATAAACTCGTCTTCTAATTTTCTTCTTTTATTAGATTTGGTTCTTCGACTTCATTAAACTTTCATCTTTGGTATTTTTCTTCAATACATCTTCGGAATAGGCCTTTAACTTCCGTTCTTTTTGCACTTTTGATCTTTTGACTTCGTCTTTTGCCTTTTTCTTTGATAAAAGCCCGTGAAAGCCCGCGTTTTCTTCCTTTTTCATCTTTTGGCCCTAAAACACAATAAAAACACAAACCACACATAATTCCGACTTTTACAACATTAAATACATGTTTTGGTCTCGTTTTTATTTGTTTTAAGTGGTGAAAGGATAGGTGTTTTCACACTTATTAAATTCCTTACACTTGACCATTGTAATGCCCTCATGTAATGCATTCATTTCAAAGCACGATTTACATTATCCATCATAATTAACCCACCTTTACTTTTATTAAATACTAGACAATACGGAAAATAAAAAGATAGAAAATTACAAAATGTTTGAAGGAAGAAACTTGTAAAGAAATCTAAGACTTACATTAGGCTTTGGTGTCATGAATATTAATCATCCTCAAGTTTCACGTTCCCCATACCAAGCTTAAAAACGAGATCATTGTTATTATAAGTTAGTAAAGCTAACACTTACTCATGTGGCTCAATTATTCACTTAGACCCCCTTATTCCTAGGTGTATCTCTTATATTTTATTGTTGTCTTGAATGATCACGAGGATGCATTTTTGTCTTATTTCGATAATTTATTTAGGCCGAAAATAAAGTAGGACGATTTAATCCATAGTTAGCTAAAGGACAAAATCTTTTAAAACTGCTTCTCGAAACCTCATAAAGTTCATATCTTGGCATAACTCGTTTCACGATTTGAGACCTTTCTCGGACCGATATTTGGCATTTACTTCATACTTCGAATCTTAAGAGACGTTTTTGAAATAATGGTCTTCTCTTCATAATTGGAATTTCTTCACTTGAAGTTTTTGAGAGATCTTCAAACTTGGACCACGACTTCTTCATTTTTAATCAATATTTATTTGGGATTTTGAAATACAACGATCCGCCTTCTTTTCGGACTTGGATCTATTTATCCTCATACCTTGTTAGGGTGTTTTCGGATAGACTTCTCCATGATCTTTTTGGGAGTAATTGCTTCTCGTCGTGTGTCTCGGTCCTTCATATTGATTTTTGAATAATGATTCTTCACATCACTTTGGATCTTTAGCAACAAAATGTAGCCCTCATGCCTTGTTAGGGCCTTTTTGGACTCGCCAATCTTCGCATCCCGCTTCAATAAGTTATGCCTTGGCTATGAACTCTAATTAATCTCGAGCAACTTCTAAACGATCTTGGGCTAGAAGCTAAGTAACTTTTCAAATCGTACGACTTTACTTATTGTATTTATTTATTAACAAGCGATGGGAGAAAAAGATCATAGTTAACTCACATAAGTTCATGAAAGAATACAAAACTTATAATTTACTCTATCATCTCTCGTTCTACACAATTTAAAATCTCAAGGAATGAGACTCGTGGATACTTAGCCTAATAAACCAATTAAGGTCCATATGGTTAAGGATACTAGCTAGAGTAAACTCAATTAAGTAAACTCGGGTTGAGTCAAAATATTCACGACGGGCCTAATATATCAAAGATATCTAAACTTGTCAAAACCATTTTATTTAATAATTTATTTTGAATCTATTCTATAAATGAAATAAATACATAAAATGAAACAAAATAACGATAACAAAAGAAAATACTGCTAGGCCAAAGTAGATCAAAAATTTTGAAAAATGTCGAAAAATCAATTTTCCGGTTAAAATGAGGACATATTCATGGAAAAGCCCACTTAACTTCGATAGAAGTCCCCGTACACTTGATATAAATATTGTACTCAATGTTTAAGCATGTGGAAGTAAACTCCCCTAAAATTAGTACATTGTGCACTTTGTTTAAATCTTGCTAAGGAAGAGACAACTAAAGTGATTCCTATTTCAACATATGTATGATAAAATATTGAATAAAAAGAGTTTAGGATAGAACCGGGAAGACGGGTACACGGAATCACGGGTCGTCAAAAGTCATCAAAAATGGATATTTGAAAGCTCTAATCCCTGCACATCATAAGAAAGAAAACAACAAACACCTACCATGGTCTCCCCCTACACCTATTAGGAAAACGGATAAAAAGGATAGATTAGCGGGTTGCCTCCTAAGAAGTGCTTGTTTTTGTTAACCGAGTCACGAGCCTGAATCGACCCCGAATTAATCATTAAAAAAAGAAGCCTCTAATATCGATACCGGGATCAAAAATCTTGTCCTCATTCCCAGAGGAAAATAATAAATGAGAGGCCGGGGGATAGGTCATGGAAGGTAAGAAGGTCCTCTCAACATTAGAAGTATGTGAAGTTATCATCCACGGGGGTGGGTGGTTAAAGGAATCAAAATGTCATCCCCAAAAGACATATGATTTCACTAAGCGGCAAAGCCGTGAAGGTGTCAATCATAGAGGGTCAATGTCACCTCCCGGGTCAAAGCACTCATCCTCATTTCCCGGTATAAAATAAGGAGAGTAAAACCGATACATCACCCGCTTGGGCATGCACGTGGTAGGACGAGGTGACAACATAGTATGAGAAGTATAAGAACAAATATCTTCCACCCACGACACCTCTCCATACCGAATCAAAGGAAAGGTAGGGTTAAATCTCTCCACCTCCGCTATAGGAGGTGGCATGGCTAGCAAAGTATGCTCATCAATATCAAGAGAGTCAAGGCTATCAATGTCCTCAATCCCCTCTTCAAAGAGAGGATTCACCTCACTAGAGATGTAGGCGTCATCAAAATCAAATAAAAGGTTCGAATAAATCTTGAAATTTTCCTTCGAAACGTCTTCATCGGATAGTGACTCGTCATCACTAGAAGTAAAATCATCATCGAGATCAAAAAGAGGATTAGAGAAAGCCAAATAATCATCTCCCAAGGTGTTGGTAAGAGGGACATCCTCACAAGAATGCACATCACACTCATCGTCACTGTCGGATGTCACCTCAGATTCACTTGGGATCGGGACAAGGTTATTGGCACTAGACTTTATGAGTTCGTCTGATTCCTTTGCAGGAATTATGATAATATCCTCATCCCCTAGGATGGGTGAAATCTCGGGCTACATAGCCGGAAAGACGAGAGAAGGAAGTACGATTACACTAGACGAAGGATGTCGAGCAATAAGATCTCGCAAAGAAATAGTACTCTCCTCGTCATCATCATAATGAAAGGGACGCACAAGAGGAGGAGTATAAGCATACATATTCGATATTTGCTCTTGTCTATTTTCCTCTTGAAAATGAGCTTTTAGTCTCTCTAATTCTTCTTGAACTTTAAGAAGTTTATTCAAAATAGTGGCTCGTGGTTCGTCACTCACTGCAAAAGAGGTTGATGATCGAGGGAGTATTGTGGGGGCTGATCATGATCAAACCGGAATTATAGCACGGATTAGGCTCGTAATAAGTCAACGGTTGACATGAAAAAGTATCGTAAGGGCCCCCACAATTGTTGCAACACGGGTATTAAAAAAACCCAGTGCATTTTGCGGATACGAATCGTCATATATGGAAGAGGGTGATATAGTGTCATTAGAGGTGAAGTATGAATTGATCGAATTGCAAAATGAACAATATCTAAATTCATAATTAGGGATATCCATTCCGCACCGTTCGCATGAGCACCATTGACATGAGTGACTACCAGACGATGGTCTCCCACACCCTACACAATCGACATACGAATCCATGAAGAATTAATAATAAGAGGGATGGAGAAAAAGAATTAAACACAATAGAGGATAAAGAGAAATATTTTTTGGTGCAACACTTAGGAAAGCGTCACTTTTGTGAATTTTTAATTTTTTTGGTTGCAAAACTTAGGAAAGAATTGCATTTTATGATTTTTTTTAAATGTTTTTGGGTTTTTGAAATTTTCATTTTTTTTGGATTTTTTTGAATTTTTTTGGAATTTTTTTGGAATTTTTTGGATTTTTTTTGAAATTTAAGCAAGAAAAATAACGTTCACGAGTGAACGGATCCCAAAATCCAACGCGTCTCTCACAAAAAAACGTTAATATTCACAAAAAGAGCCGGCAACGGCGCCATTTAATAACTGAGAAATTATGTCCTTCGTTTCGATTCGAATTGATCTGGGGTTTTTAGTGTGACTCAGTTGTTTTTGGTGGATAAAAGAGAAAAATGATTATCTATTTTAAACTAAAAATGAATTAAGACAAATGACAAATACAAAGAAATTAAACTAATTAAAAAATTGATTAAAAGTAAAATTAAAAAGAAAATAAAACAAAACAAGTTAAAATAAAGCTTAATAAAAGTGGTGGAAAAAATAATATTTGAAAAATAAGATTTGAAAATAATTCAGACTAAATATTATAACATAATTCGGAAAGCAAGAAATGAAAAACAATTCGGAATCCTTAGTTTAAATGTAATTCAGAATGTGACACCTTTAACTAATTCGGAAAAACTTGATTCTAACCTAATCCGGAATATGAGACTTACACCTTATTTGAAATTCGTTAACTGAACCTAATCCGGAATGTCAAACCCAAACGTAATTCGGAATGTATCAAATACATGTAATTCGAAATCTGTAAAACCAAAGCTTATTCGGAATGCATAAAACTTATCTAATTCGGAATGATTATTAAAATCTAGTTCGGAAAAAAACTAACAACATGTAATTCGAAGTACACTTGTTTTATGTAATTCGGAATATTTATATTAAGCATCTAGTTCGGAAAAATGATATAGTGTTCTAATTCGGGAAAACATGAAACTGTATTGTAATTCGGAACAAGGGTTTATGATTCCGGATTAGATAAAAATAAGCAAAAAGCAAATAAGCAAACAACCAAAAATTAAGCTAAACAAAATTTAAGAAAAGCTAAACAAGACAACAAATCAAAAACTCTAAAAATACCAAATAAGCAAAATATATAAAATCAACTTTTAAAACATTAAACTACTAAATCACTTAATTAAAAATATGAAAAACACAAAATAATCAATAAGCACAATAAGCTAAAACATCACCACATCAAAACATTAAGAACAATGAAATAAGCACTCTACACTCAAATAAGCAATAAGATCAAACAAACTACATGATTAACCAAATCAAACATAAGATTTAAAAGCAAGAAAGGAAGAATAATATATATTTAAAAAGCTTGAATTTAAGATGAAGATTAAGATTCAAAAGTACAAGAATAAAGATGAAAAGATTAAGGAACTTGAAAGAAAACTTAGAGAGAGAAAGTAAATTATACCTACTCCTACTCCTACACTAATCTATCTAATTAGCTAACTAAATACAAAATGATGGAAAATGAACTATATATAGTGGAGGAGTAATGTGGTGTTGTTGCTTCCTTTTTTCTCTTTGTCTTCTCGTCTTTTTAATTGATCGTCTTTCTCGACTTTGTCTCGGTATTTGTCGAATGATAAAATGAACTCGTCTTCTAATTTTCTTTTTTTTTATTAGATTTGGTTCTTCGATTTCGTTAAACTTCCATATTTGGTCTTTTTCTTCGATAAATCTTCAGAATAGGCCTTTGACTTCCGTTCTTTTTGCACTTTTGATCTTTTGACTTCGTCTTTTGTCTTTTTCTTTGATAAAAGCCCGTGAAAGCCCGTGTTTTCTTCCTTTTTCATCTTTTGGTCCTAAAACATAATAAAAACACAAACCACGCATAATTCCGACTTTTAAGACATTAAATACACGTTTTGGTCTCGTTTTTATTTGTTTTAAGTGGTAAAAGGATAAGTGTTTTCACACTTATTAAGACCTTTTAAACACCAATTTACACAATAAATTTTGAAGCATTATATTTATTATAAGCGAACACAGACAATCCATAATAAGGAATTTGAGATATTATGAAACATTCGTCAAACCGCTATACTATCGTCTATTAATCAAACAATGAATTTAGAATTATACTTTACAGTTCTGTTATTCAAACAGTGAATTTAGAATCAAACAGTGAATTTAGATTTATACTTCACAATTTTAAACGATGTACCTTTACTTATGTGAGATTTCAATGGGATAAATCTAAACGATGTACCGCATCAAACCTGATCCCAAATAAAAAAATGTATAAGTCAAAATAGTTTGCCATGTGCAGGCTTATTTGCTTGTTATACATAAATGGGATGACGTCCGCGGTAATGAATTTGTCACTCATAAACAAACACATCTATTTCATAATATAAATGGGCAAACTCGCACATATTACACACGGAACATCGATCATAAGGTATTCGAATGGTCATACCTATTTTGCACAGGCTCACATCAGGCTCACCGCATAGACTTTATGTTTGACCGCCAACTTTTTCTATGACTTTAGACCGCAATTCTGGTGCTTTACTGGAATTAGTGTATGATGGTAAAAGATGGCTGCAATCAAATAACCTAATTTAAACATGACTGCAAGCAAATCTAAATCTAATATATGTTTTAAAGATCTGAAGAATACCACCTGTAACGGTCTCTAGCTAGCTCTTACAGACTGCTATTTCACGGCTAAGATGTGTTGTACGTAGCCGAAAGCAACCAGATGTGCGCCAAAAGGGGCATAAACTAAACAATGACCTTTCCAACTGGCACCGTACCTGCCTGCTACCAATGAGCTGTTTATTATGTTTATTGACGGTTTGTTTTGACTCACTTTTTGTTTCAATTTAGATCAGTAACAAAAGTTCATGGCTTTACCTTGTAACCAATACCAAAAAAACTAATGAGAACCTAAAACGTAGAGGCCTCAGATATGCGAGGGTGGGACTAGGAAAAAGATGTGCCACCCGCCATGGCTACAAGCACGACAAAGTACTACCCCGCCAAGGCATAGATGGACTACACCCGACAGTCAACCACAAATTCAATAGTGTCATCATTGGCCATAGTACCTCTTTGTATTTTTGTAGCTGTAAAAACAGAGTAGGGTGAGACCCGCCATGGCTACAAGCACAATGGCGTGCTGCCCCGCTAAGATAAATGCCGCTTTCACCCCAACACATTCCGGAAACCAAGAACGTAATTTTTCAGTAGTGGCCGCAATTGACGCATAAGCCTAGAAAACAGTACATAATGAACAGAAACCAAACACATTTTCTGTTAAAATTAATTTAATAATATAGCAAGATATTGTGATTATTTTATTCGACTACCCCGTATATGAAGCTCACTATGAGGCTTAGATAAGTAAAAAGCCAGGAAAAGAGGGCACGCGCACCATGGCTGCAAACTTACGAACCTTACCCCGCCAAGATGCACGTAACTGAAACTCTAGTCGTCCGGCTTAGTTATATCATATTCTTTTTAAATGGTTGTTTTGTGGCTGGCCTTTCTGCTTCTTCAAAGCGTATTGAGGCCAAACACATTCAGGCTCAGATAAGTGACCAATCAGATATGAAATTACGACTGCCATAGCTGCAAACTCAGCAAGGTTGCCTCGCCAAGAGGCATATAATCTGAATTCTAACCGACCACGATTAGAGACAGTTTAATATTATTATCATTGCCACTGAATTTAAACCTTTTAGAAATGCAAATTATCATATGAAACTAAACATCATAATCAACAACATTTAAAGCGTCGCACACCGACCAAGATCGCCACACACCATGTACGATGACAGCGAAATAACCGGTGGCATCTGTTAAGACCATTGTAATAGTTAAATGTAATAGGTAGACTAGGAGGTATGTAGTTCCTCCTGGTCCTAGTAGTAGTAGGAGCAAGTCCTGCTCCTGGTCCTAGTCGAAGTCAAACTTTATTATTTATTTAATATTCTGTTAGGATATGCATGAGATATGTTAGGAAAGGATATGCATATCAGTTTACACGTTTTGTTTAATGCTGTATTAGGGTTTCTTTGTAGTATAAAAGGAACCTTAGGCAGAAGGGTTACATAGACCTTCACCAAACGTAGTTCTAGTGATTATCAATATTAGAAATCCTTAGAAAGGATCAAGTCTTTATAGTTATTCTGTTCTTCTTTATTATATTTGTATTCTACATTCATATTGTGTATAGAGTCTCTCTGTGGATTGACTTGTGATTACAGAAGTCATACACCGTTCCTGACAGGCTGCAAGATCTACATCTAGTAGACCCAACAAGTGGTATCAGAGCCTGGGAGGGTCTCTATACAAAGAAGAATCAAGTTTTTCTTATTTCTGACGTTATTGTTTTATCATGTCTGCCTCAACTTCTACTCAAACAGGAGAAGACAGCACTCCTAAAATCGTGCAACCTCAGCAGATCGTTGCTACGGTTTCCAACACAAATGGTAAATTCCCTCTTCTGAAAAAGGATGAATATGATAACTGGGCAATTAAGATGGAATGGTGGATCACCAATACTGATCAAGATCTTTGGAAGATCATTCTGAATGGGAATAGCAGAAAGCTAACTGGAAGAGACAAGAATGGTAATATTACTCTTCTTGACCCTAAATCTCATGAAGAAATCATAGCTATTCAGAAGGAGGTTAAAGCAAAAACAATTTTGCTTCAATCTCTTCCTGAAGATCACATGGGTGACTTCTACCATTTGGATGATGCCAGAGAGATCTGGAATGGCATAAAATCAAGGTTTGGTGGGAATGAGGAGTCAAAGAAAATGCGAAGATCCATGCTGAGAGATGAATTCACAGAATTCAAAATCTCAGAAACTGAAGGTTTACATCAAGGTTATGACAGGTTTCAGAAGATATTGAGCCAATTGAATCAACTTCGGTCAAAGCCTGATGATGGTGACATTAATGCAAGGTTTCTTAAAGCCTTACCCTACTCATGGAATCAGGTGGTGATCTCTCTCAAAGCCAAAGGTGGGCTTGACTATCTCAACTTTGATGATCTATTTCATAAGCTCAGAACTTTTGAACCTCATGTGAGAGGTTTTTCAAGTGACTCTTTTCCCACTCCTGCTAATTCTGCCTTTGTGAGTTCTATGGCATCCAGTCCCATGACATATGCTAGTTGCCCCAGTAATACTGTGTCCTCTCAACATGCTTTTCAGCATACTTCTGCTCCTGATCCTACTGCCAAGTCCGGTAGTATGGTAGAAGCTGTTCTCCATTCTTTTGTGGCTGATGTTGATGCTCAACAACAACTTGCATTTGATGACTTCAAACAGGTCGATAAACTTGACCTGGATGAAATGGATCTTAAATGGCAGATGGCCATGCTCACTCTTAGGGTTCACAAGTTTGAGAAGAAAGCAGGACGGAAATTTAATTACAACCCTCGGGAGCCAGCAAGATTCGACAGAAGCAAAGTTCGATGCTATAACTGCCAGCAACAAGGTCACTTTGCAAGGGAATACCCTAGCAAGAATGACCAGGAGAAGAGCAGGTACTCAACTTTTAAGGTTCAGGAGATAAAGGATGACAAGAAGGCATTGGTATCTGTTGACTCTATGGTCAACTGGAATGATCATCAGGCTTCTACTCTGGAATCAGCTGAGTCATCGACTGACGTGTTTGCAATGATTGCTGGGAATCTCTCTGATGCAGAAGAAGCAGACGAGTTTGCTCTTATGGGCATCTCACCACAGGTACAACATTGTCCTCTTGGTTGTCATGATAAATACTCAGAATTGTTGTCCCAATTTAATGAAGTAAATGATCAAAATGATAAGTATTTTTTAGAGGTTCAAGCCTATAAGGCTTCATTAAACACATTGGAACAACAAAAGAGGTGGTTACAAGATACTCAACGTGAGTACGAGGATAAAATCCGGATACTAAGCATCGATTTAGAAAACACGACAAATATGCTTAAATATACAGAAACAGTAAGAGATGCTAGTATCAAAGAAAAAGAGGAGATGCAATAAACATTAGATGCTACAATGTTGAGATTTGACAAATGGCAAAAGGCACCTAAAAATATTTCAAAATTAATTGATAGTAGCATGTCTGGTAGAACTAAAAGAGGCTTAGGATTTGAAAAATATATTGATTCAGAAGATGTGTTTGATTTATCTTTTTCAAGTGTCTTTGATGCCGACAAGGAGGACGAGGGAAAACCTAGTTACAATAGGCTTAAACAAGCAGCAGAAATGCATGCTGTCCCTCCTCCTCTTACTGGAACTTTTATGCCCACTTCATGGCATAATGACTTGGATGGATCACAGATGCATGAGTCCCCAAAAAGTTCTACTAATTCTAATGACTTTGTCTCGTGTACTTTCAGTGACAAAGCCAGTGACTCTGCATCTCGTGGTTTAAGTGAAGAGTCAAGACCTACAAGTTCCAAGTTGAATGATCATGCTGCTACTGGTGCTAGGGAGTGTGAAGAAAGAGTTGCTGTTGTGTCAAGTGTGTCTGGTCCTAGTTTATTGAGTCCTAGGAAGAATGTTACTCCTAGAAATGTGTGTAATAATGTAGGCAGTATGAAACAATCTCATTCTAATAAAAGGTCTTTTAAAACATGTTTTGTTTGTGGAAGTGCATTTCATTTAATTAAAGATTATGATTTTTATGACACACATGTTTCTGTTAATCATGCTTTACCTGCTCCTGGTCCACCAGGAGCTGCCCCATATACTTCTAGAAGACTCAATCCGAGTGCTCAATCGTTTTCTTCTTCTAGAAGGTTCTCTCCTTTAGTTTCTGATCATTGGAGAACCATTGGATTACGAACAACTAGTAATTATTTTCAAAATTTTAATCCAGTTTATCCACATAATTTAGACCACACGTATTTTGGTTTGGGATGTGTGGGAACTGCTGTTAAGCCCTCAGCAGGTTGTTCTTGGTCAAATAATAATACCCATATGATGCATTGGCAACCAAGGAACAACAGTGGATCTCATCAATCTTCTTGGCACTCTACTAAAGATCCATAAGGCAGGCTCAAACCTGAAAAGGTTTGGGTCCCATTAAGACACTAACTTTTGCATTTTTATTAAATTGTTGTTGTAGGTTACTCCATACCAAGATCCTAGTCTAGGCATTGTTGATAGTGGTTGCTCCAGGAGCATGACAGGAAATAAAAGTCTTCTCTCTAACTTTGTACCATTTCATGGAGGCAAGGTCTATTTTGGTGGGGGTGAAGACAGGATCACTGGCAAAGGAACCATTAAGACGCCAAATCTAAATTTTGAGCAGGTCTACTATGTGGAAGCACTTCAGCATTTTAACTTGATATCTGTCTCTCAGATTTGTGACAAGAAGCAGTTTGTTCTCTTCACCGATACTGATGCACTTGTGCTCTCCAACGACTTTCAGCTTCCGGATGACTCATAAGTTCTCCTCAGAATCCCTAGAAGACACAATCTCTATAGCATCAAGCTGAATGAAGTCAATCCTACTGGTCAGCTAGCATGTCTAGTTGCTAAAGCCTCAGAAGATGAAGCCACTCAATGGCACCGAAGGATGGGGCATGTGAACTTCAAGACAATTCACAAACTTGCAAATCTGAACCTGGTCTCTGGTTTACCTCCCAAGTCGTTTAGAAATGATATAAATTGTATTGCTTGCAGCAAAGGCAAACAACACAAAGCATCCTTCAAGGCCATCACTGCTCTTAGTCTTATTACTGAACCATTGCAGCTACTACACATGGATTTATTTGGTCCTACTTCCATTAGAAGCATTGACCACAAACAATTCTGTCTGGTGGTAACTGATGGATATAGCAGGTTTTCATGGGTGTTCTTCATGGCTGCCAAGAGTGAGACCTACTCAATTCTTAGAGATTTTCTTACCCTTATTGAGAACCAGTTGACCAAGAAGGTTAAAGGTATTCGTTGCGACAATGGAACCGAATTCAAAAATAAAGACCTCATAGCACTTTGTAATGCTAAGGGCATCAAAAGAGATTATAGTGCAGCAAGGACTCCTCAACAGAATGGTGTGGCAGAAAGAAAGAACAGGACACTAATAGAAGCAGCAAGAACTATGCTTGCCGATTCCAAGCTTCCAACCATGTTCTGGACAGAAGCTATTAATACTGCAAGTTACGTTTTGAATAGGGTTTCTATTACTAATCCTCACAAGAAGACTCCTTATGAGCTTCTAACGGGCAAAGTTCCAAATATTGCTCATTTGAAGCCTTTTGGGTGTCCGGTCACCATTCTGAATACTAGTGACTATTTGGGGAAGTTTGATGGCAAGGCAGATGAAGGATACATTGTGGGATATTCAGCTCACTCTCGGGCTTATCGTGTCTACAATCTCCAAGCCAAACGGATCATTGAAACTATAAATCTCAGGTATTTTGAAGAGAAGTCAAACATCCAAGGCAAGGGTCCTGAATGGTATTTTGATCTTGATTATCTTAGTGATTCGTTAGGATATTTTAGTTTCAAAACTAACCATGATGCAGGCCCACAAGTGTTTACAACTTCTAGTACTGGTGTTCCTTCTAGTCTTTCTGATTCAGATGACGAGGATGACATTTTTGTGGTTCCATCCTACTCTACCTCTGTCTCTCCTACTCCTCCTAGTGATGCAACTCAATTGGATGTACAGGATTCCCAAGTAGCTCTTGACACTCTTCTCAAACAACAACAAGAAGCTACTACAGCAGCTGCTCAAGGTGGTTTTGAGTTTCCCTTAGATAAACCTACTGACAAAGCTGTTCCTGGTACCCCAGCTTCTGCTCCTAGTGCTAGCTTATCACCTACTGGTACTCCAGCTAGTGAGTCTGCTTCGAATACTCATTTCTCCAGTCCTTCTGATTTGGGGAACCATCAAAAGAAGTCTTCTACCAAGCTGGATGATATTCATAAACAACCGGTAGATGGGATCTTCAACACTGCTTCATATGATGCTGACTTTGTTGGTGATCTCAATAACTTGGCACCAGAAGTGGAGGTCTCTTCCAATCCAGTCTTGCAATCACACAAAGATCATCCTACCACTCAAATCATTGGAGATCCTGGTTCTACGGTCAAGACACGCAAAATGCAGCAGAAGGCCTCGTCTGATCATCATGCTCTTGTGAGCTATATTGAAGATCAAAAGCGTAATAATCATACGGACTTTCAACACTGTTTGTTTGCTTGTTTTCTTTCACAGGTGGAACCTAGGTCCGTTTCTCATGCTCTTGAGGATCAAAGTTGGGTGGAGGCTATGCAGGAGGAGATGCAGCAATTCTTGTTTCAGAATGTTTGGGTTCTGGTTGACTTACCAGATGGAAAGACAGCAATCAATACCAAATGGATTCTCAAGAACAAGAAGGATGCACGGGGAATTGTCGTGAGGAATAAAGCTAGGCTTGTCGCACAAGGCCACACTCAAATTGAGGGCATTGACTACACTGAAGTTTTTGCTCCGGTTGCAAGGATAGAGGCCATTCGTCTGTTTTTGGCTTTTGCTTCTTATGTGGGCTTTACGGTGTTTCAGATGGATGTCAAGAGTGCATTTCTCTATGGCAAAATTGACGAGGAGGTGTATGTCACTCAACCTAAGGGCTTTGTAGATCCACTTTATCCCAAGAAAGTTTACAAGGTGGTCAAGGCTCTTTATGGATTACATCAGGCTCCTAGAGCTTGGTATGAGCGTCTTTCAACTTTCTTGTTAAAGAATGGCTATAGAAGGGGTACTATTGACAAAACACTATTTCTTCGGAGGAATACCAAGGACATTATCCTTGTTCAAGTTTATGTGGACGACATTATATTTGGTTCTACTAGGAAGGAATGGTGTGATGAGTTTGAACACTTGATGAAAGGCGAATTTCAGATGAGTGCGATGGGAGAACTTTCTTTCTTCCTTGGTCTTCAGGTCAAGCAACAATCGGATGGGATTTTCATCAGTCAAGATAAATATGTTCATGAGATTCTTCAGAAGTTTGACATGGATCCTCTTAGACCAGCAGCAACTCCTTATGAAGTTGCTAAAGTCAAACTAAAGAATGAGCCAGACCCCCCGGTCAATGTTCACATGTACAGGTCTATGATTGGCTCCCTCATGTACTTGACTGCATCACGTCCGGATATCATGTTTGCAGTAAGTGCTTGTTCTAGACACCAGGTGACTCCAACGGTTTCGAACTTAAATGCAGTGAAGAAGATTTTCAAGTATATCAAGGCTCAACCTAAATTGGGCTTATGGTATCCTAGAGAATCACCTTTTGTTCTAGAAGCATATAGTGATAGTGACTATGCTGGTGCTAATAATGACAGAAAGTCTACTACTGGTGGTTGTCAATTCTTGGGTCGTCGACTTATTTCATGGTAATGCAAGAAACAGACAATAGTAGCTACTTCTTCAACAGAAGCTGAATACGTTGCTGCTGCTAGTTGTTGTGGACAAGTTTTGTGGATCCAAAATCAGATGTTGGATTATGGTTTCAATTTTATGAATACCAAAATTTTTATTGACAATCAAAGCACTATTTGCATTGTGAAGAATCCTGTTTTTCATCAGCGAACGAAGCATATTGAAATTCGGCATCATTTTATACGGGATGCCAATGAGAAGAAGCTGATTCAGGTTCTTAAAGTTCATACAGATGATAATGTTGCTGATTTGTTGACAAAAGCCTTTGATGGTCCTCGGTTTAACCACTTGGTGGTTCACATTGGGATGGTCAATCCTTGAGGTCTAGGATTGAGGGGAGGCTTTGTGTACATATTATTAGGACAGACTAACGTATTGGTAGATTTTAATAATTTATTACATTGGTTCTGGTGGTGTGTGTTGTTTCTGGTGGAGGATTTTGCTAACTTCTGGTGGTTATGGTCTTATATGACTGGCTTCTGGTCCTCATTGGTCAGCTTCTAGTCGAACTTGGTTGGCTTCTGGTGGTTCAAAATCCTTCCTTGTCAAGTGGTGATTGGCTTCTGGTACTGGTCTGGGATACTGTTCATTCCTTTTGTCCTTTGTTGACCACATTTTGCTTCTGGTCGGACCATTGTGTGCTTTGACTTTTGGTCAACGCTCCCAATCCTGGTATTTACATTTTTCATCAACTATGGTAAATTGGGAGTTCGTAATTATGTTTCAAAGGGCAAGTGGTTACTATGTAATTATGTCTAAATTTGAAAGGGCAACCCCCCATTAATAGGGGTCAATGAACAGTTACTATTTTCCTTATTAATGGTCAACTTAACCCCCTTGACTCAATCATTCCATTCATCACACACACAAACCGATCCTACTCTCTCAACCCTAACCAAAATCCTTCTTCCATCAATTAATCAAGATCCATGGCTGCTCTCGCTTACCAACCTGCTCACAACCGAGTTGCCTATCTGGGTGATGGTCCACATCGTGAACATTTTGCTGACATTCTGGATTTCATTGAAGCTTCCAACCTAAGGTTTGCGTTTACTGTATGTCCCACTATTTATGATAGTGTTATTCGTCAATTTTGGGCGTCTGCTCGTCTTGTGGTTGTTGTTGGTCGTCCACGTGAACTCCATGCTACCATAGATGGACGTTCATACGTGGTGACTGAGGCTTCTATTCGATCTTCTCTTCATCTTCAAGATGAAGGTGGTGTTGAGTCCATCCCCAATTCGGAGGTATTAGAGGGGATGGCTGCTATAGGGTACGAACATGGGGGGAAGTTTAACTTCCAGAAAAATAGGTTTTCCCCCCAATGGAAGCTTCTGGTGCATTTTCTAATTCATTGTATGAGTCCCAAGTCTGGGAGTTGGGATGCTTTCCCTACTCCCTTGGCTACTGGTCTTATTTGCTTAGCCCAGGGTAGGGTATTTAACTTCTCTCATTATCTATTTGAGGGTATGGTTAGTAATTTATCTACTGCTGGTTCTAGGAAGAAGTTTCGTATGTATCCTAGGTTTTTACAACAAATACTGGTTTGCATTCCTCAAGATAGGACTGAACATGTGCCGTCTAAGCTTACTGCAAAAGTGTATTACAATATGGTCCATGGGTTTACCGGGGAGTGGAGGCCCCTGACTGAGGCCATGTTGGGACTGGCTCAAGGTCCTATGGGTGAGGAGGAGGAGGCTCCTGAGTTTGTTGTGATTGATGATGACCCTATGGAGGAGGAGGCTCCTACTGGTGGTCCTTCTCATGTGGTTGAGGAGGAGCTAGTTGAGGAGGTGGTGGTTGAAAAACCATCCCCCTCCAAGGCTGGTCCTTCTTCAGCACCACACAAGTCTCCATTTGTGGAGACTCCACCCCCTAGTCCTGCTCCACACTCTGCTGATAAACCGTTTGGTGCTAGTACTCACAGGTTGACCCATCTGTTGCTTCGGGCTCCAATGACGCTTTCCCTGATCCAAGTTCTCTTGGTGGGCAGGCGGAGGAGCCTACTACACTTATGTCTTTACTTGATCTTATGCGCAGGTATCATGAGCGGATGATTTCATTGGAAGCTGATTTGAACCAACACCGGAAACTTACTAGGGAGTTTGTTCTTCCTCTGGCTGATTGCATCAAAGCTTTGGAAACTCAGCAAAGACGCAGAAAGAATCATGTGATCCATTCAGATTCTGATGAGGAGGGTACGGAGCGTGTTGAGGATGGTTTGACATTATTGGCAAAGGCTGCCTTTGCTGATAAAGTGTATGATGATTTGCCGGTTCCTCCGACATCCTCCAGTGTTCCTTCTCCTGCTGCTATTCCCACTCCTATGGATGGTGATTCTGGTCCTGCTGCTGGTTCCAATGCTGGTCCCTCCCATGATTCGAAGGGCAAGGCCCCAATGACTGATGCTCCATCACCATCTCGCAAACGTACCCGCCGACGGCTTGAAGAGGATAGGCTTGGTGAGGAGGCTGCTCAACGGATTCAAGCCGAGATTGATGAAGCTGATAGGGCTGCAGAAGAGGAGCTTCGACAGCGGAGGCGTGAACAAGTTCAGCACGATGCAATGCATTGGAGTGATAGTGATTGGATGCAAGTGTTGAATATTCTCACCAGGGATTATGCTCAGTTTACAGATCTTTTGGGTGACGATGTTGATGAGCATAACTGTATTCCGAGAGCCATGGTATTGATGCGCAAGCAACAGTTGGCTCTTGCTGCACAGCTTCGTGATAAGAGAAAGAACAGACCTTTATCAAGAACTGAAGAGCGCAAGCAGATGCAGCGTTATGTCAAGTATCAGTCAGCTGCTCATTTTAATGCTCCTTGGACGTGGGACAGGGTTCGGGCTTTATCTTTTGATGAGCTCAAGGCACTTTATGAGCGTATGGTTAAGCGTCAGAGTCAACCAATTCCGGAACGGTTTATCTACCATCCTCGTGTGGTGACCTCTTCTTCACCTGCTGTTCCTACTGGTCCTTCATCTGCTCCTACTCCTGGTTCTGCTGCTAGTCCATCGGTTTTTGTTGCTACTTCTGTTGGTACCTCTACTTCTCATTTGGTTGCTCCTTTGGGTTCTTCTGCTGGTCCTGCTACCACCACCACACATGCTACCACCACCACCTTTGCTACTACAACCACCACGACTGCTACCCCTGATATGGCATCCCCATCTCCACCGGTTCCTGGAACTCAACCAATTCCTACTTCTGATGCAGCTCCTATTGATCCATTGGGTGGGCAAACTCATGAGTCTACTTCTCCTGCTCCCACTGCTGCTACTGAGGTACAGGTAAAGGTTGAACCCACACCTAGACGTTCGCTTCGCCAGAAACAAGCTCAACGTGTTCGCCGTGGCAAGACGGTCCCTTATGAGAAGCGTGATCCTGAGAATTTGATTGATGCAGCTTCTGACAGTGATTCTGATTTACCTTTGGGAAATGGGAACATAACTGGTTACAAGGTTGAGCGTTCCACAACTCTTCCTGGTGTGGTATCCCATAGAATTACTCTGAGTGATGGGTCTGTGCGCTTAGCTTCGGGTTTGCAGGGTGTGTTGTCTTGGGCTGATCGTATGGATCTTATGGCCTTATATGGATTTGTGGATTCTAGCATGCCTTTTGACCCCATGGCTGTGTCTTCCTGGCCTGGTCTGCGTATATGGGCTGATCTTAAGCTGATGTTGGATGCACCTCCTCATGCTCCTGTTTCGGGTATATGGAAGGATCAGATGCAATGGGTGATTCAGCGATGGAAGTTATATGCAGGATGTGGTGTGCATATGTTGGAATTAGAATCTGGTCATATGGTTTTTATGCTGACAGACGTGGATTATCCTTTGACGATTTCTTCGATGGAGGCTATGTTGGCTAGTCATTTGCAAATTTCCAATGCTCCATCTAGAAATGAGTCCTCTATGGCCACGGCATTGGTGGAAGGCATTCAGGCTCGTTTGATAGCAGATAAGAAGGCTGCTTCTGGTTTGTGATTTGGTTGGGTTGTAAGTGTTTCTGTTTTGTATTTTTTGTTCATTTGTTCTTCTACTCATTCTTTTCACCAATATGTAAAGTGGTTGGTGAATTTCATTCTTTATAGTTAAAAAAAAACAAAAAAAAACAAAAAAAACATATAATAAAAAAAAATATATTTACTTTTTATATAATATCTGCTTATACTTTTAACACATCTTGGATTTTATACTTGTGAATATGATACCATTTGCTGCTTCACACTATGGGTTCTGGTTACTCAATTGTGATTGTGCTGGTTACTGGTTTCACTTGGTATTGGACTTCGTCCTCACAACAAATGGTTCTCAACTTACCATGTCTAATAGACAAGAAAAAGTTGATTCACCTTGAGGGTACGGCTCCTGGTGCGATTCTCAAATCCGTTGATGGTTGCCAGGTTACCCAAAACTGGATGGTTTTCACTTGCCATAGTCCTGGACTGAAAAGTGGCTAATCCAAGGGGGTACGGCTCTTGGTAAAGATCTTATCAAATCCGTTGATAGCTGTAATAGCTTGCTTAAAGCTATAGGGTTTTCAACTCACCGATGCTTTATTGCTGAGAGTTGGCGAGTCCAGAGGGGTACGGCTTCTGGTAAAGACATATCAAATCCGTTGACGGCTGTGATGGTTTGCCTAAAATCATCAGGGTACTCCCACTCACCATTGATTCACGTTCTAAGAGTTGGGCTGGGTTCTAGTCTCCCAGGGTGATGCTTATTCCACCAGAAAGATTGGCTAGCCCAAGAGCGAGCAGCTACTTGGTAAAGGCTCATCAAATCTGCTCATGTTGCTGAAAAGATTCAACACGATGCTGATTTGTTCCAAGCTTTGGAGAAGCTTATAGTGTTTCATGTTGCGGCGGTTACTCTGATTCTTATCTTTCTGATGCTGCTTTAGTTTTTCAATCCTCGAGCTTTATTTGCACGTTTTCCAGGAAACTTGAACTCAACAGGTCAAATTCAAATTTCAGGGAGGATTGTTAGGACCATTGTAATAGTTAAATGTAATAGGTAGACTAGGAGGTATGTAGTTCCTCCTGGTCCTAGTAGTAGTAGTAGGAGCAAGTCCTGCTCCTGGTCCTAGTCGAAGTCAAACTTTATTATTTATTTAATATTCTGTTAGGATATGCATGAGATATGTTAGGAAAGGATATGCATATCAGTTTTACACGTTTTGTTTAATGCTGTATTAGGGTTTCCTTGTAGTATAAAAGGAACCTTAGGCAGAAGGGTTACATAGACCTTCACCAAACGTAGTTCTAGTGATTATCAATATTAGAAATCCTTAGAAAGGATCAAGTCTTTATAGTTATTCTGTTCTTCTTTATTATATTTGTATTCTACATTCATATTGTGTATAGAGTCTCTCTGTGGATTGACTTGTGATTACAGAAGTCATACACCGTTCCTGACAGGCTGCCAGATCTACATCTAGTAGACCCAATAGCATCGATGCGTAGATTCACAACAGCTACAAAAATAGGTTCCAACAAACACGCAACCTACCGGGTTCAAGCAACCACCGAATGAACAAAAATTTGGTCTTGCATGACACACAAATGGATTTCTTGACTAATATATTTCCTTGGTATTTGCGTTAGCGGCTACAAAGTATTTTCTAATCGATATCCGGTTTCTATTTCCATTGGGCTCAAACATGAGCACAAAACATATGCAAAGCCAAAGCCGGAATTATAAGCAACCCGAAAGCAAAAATGTTAATATAGTGTATATTTTCTAGAAATCAAAACCCGTAAGAAAAAACCGTCTTTTTCATTTATGCCATCAGCCGTCGTATTATCCAACCAATAAGCCTAGCACCATCGTCACCCAACCGGCACAGTGTCGCGCGCAATGGATATCGGCAACAAAGAGCGCGATGGTATCGAAAGAGCATAAGGCAAAGTTCCAACATAAATTAACTTAAACATAAACAACAGAGATGATGAAATCAAAGGAAAAAAACATATACCTCGTTATTTACAAGATTAATATCGAATAGAATACCCAACTACCTACACACGCCACAATAATTGGCCCACCCAATTCCCCCAACAATCAAGAAAACCAAAAACGAAATCCCTAAAGATTGTAAAAATAAGAACCAAACCCACAACAGTCGCGACAGCCACGCAATAGATCGACCAGAGATTAACCGGATCAAAACGACGTGCTTTTCGAGATAGATCAATGGGTGGATTTGTTTGTACTTGTGAGGGGAGAGAGGATTATACCCTTAATAATTAAGCATGATAACCTCATCAAAGAATCAACAACGCATAACCTTGCCAATCCATCCAACGGTCACCGCCGATCATATCGAAACGCATATCTGAAAATGTAAGGTGTGAAAGATAAAGTGTGAGGGGTGTGAGCGTGAATGTGTGTAAGGGGAGAGATTAAGTTACAAAAGGGGGTTTTGAGAAACCCATACCTGAGGAAACCGATAAACGGCGATGATCTTCGTTTTGTGAATCAAAGGATGGGGGAGAAAAATTTGGACGGTCTATAATAAGCAAGAGTTTCTCCTCTCACACAAAAATATTATATTTTATTCTTGTATTTTCTCATTCCCTTATTAAATAAAAGGGGTAATATAGAAGCATTCATTAATTAACCGAAGATTGTGTAGATGTAAAAGTTTGTTGGACTACTAGCTGGATTGAATTCGTCTCTAGGTCGCTTGAACAGTCTTCTTCACAAGCCTATACATGAACATTATACATTAGCTCGCCTTGGGTTTGGGGCCCGAGACCAACTCTAGTGTGAGAGTAAGATATTGATCGACCCGGATAACCAAAGATAAGTGTGTGTAATAAATGTGTGTGTGACAATGAAGGAGTTGCATTGAATGCTCTGGGGTATTTATAGTGCCTAAAATATTGTACATGGCCTAGCCTACTGTAGTTCCTTGGGAGTGAGGCCTAGCATACTGTAACGCCTTGGGGATAGATATCCTTAAAGCCTGGAACACGCCTGGTCCTGCCTTTAGACCGGTGGTAAGTAAGAGGTGTCTGGATAATAGGATGCTCCGCCTATTCTCGAGGTAGTATTGTTGCTTTTGATAATCCCCTCTTATTCTGTACATTTGACAAGTGGGTCGGGGTGCAATTATCGAGGCTACTTAATACTTCATGTGTCTAAGTGGTTTGTGTACATATGATCGAGCGGTCATATACGCGAACATGTCCCCCTAGTATTAGATTATCAATATTATAATATTGGTGATATGATACTTAAAGTATAAATGTTTTATTCTTTTCTTTCTTTCCCCTTTTTTGTACCTACCTCCATTTATTACCCCATGTTAAAACTATGGGAAGTCGCGACATCATTTAATGGAGTGCGCCGCCTTTGTGACAGCTGTTTGAGCCTCTTAATCTCGTGGTTGTTATTGAGCCACGTGGCCTCACTCTTCCTGATTTGACCATTTAGTGGCCCCTGACTTCCTTATAAATAGCTTCATTTCCCCTTCCATTTTTCTTACTTCTTTTTACCGTCGAGAGCCACTAGGTACCTTTGCCTCCCTTTCAGGTGCGTCCTTCTTTCTTATTATTTTCATTTGCCTTATTTTTTCCGTTGCCTTCCTCCCGGACTGCAGCCATGTCATCTGAGGCAACCTTGGATTTAGGTCTCCCCAATCAGGACAACCGATAGGTCATTAACAAAGCTAACGTGATGCCTAAGTTTGACATGCATCTTTATACATCTGATCAAAATGAAGATCATGTAAAAATGATAGTTGATAACTACCGGATCCCCCTGGATCTTCATCCTATTCCATCTGCCCCTAACTTTTATATGAAAGAGCTTCATGAAAACCTTATTGGTCTATATTGGCACCACTTTGACCAGGGAGGCATTCACATCCCTTTCTCTTCTTTCTTTCTTCGTCTTATAAAGCATTATTGCGTTCATATCTCACAACTTGTGCCTATTGGCGTGAATCGTGCCACCTTTTTCGAACTTTATTGTCGCAACTTAATATTGACCCTTCGGTACCATTGTTTCGCCTCTTCTATAATCTTTTTAAGGTAGGGGATTGGTTCTCTTTCAAAGTCGTGGCTCCAAACTGTTTCCTACTTTTTCAAAGGACGTCCCTACTAGTTTGAAGGGGTGGAAGGGTATCTTTTTCCTCATTGACTAGAGGGTCGTTCCTCTTGCCATGCCTTGGAGACATCATGACTCCAACGTGGCCGATCCTCTTCCCAGGCCTTCCGAATGTAGTAAAGTTGATGCGAGGAGATTGTGTGAGGTTATCATACCTCTTCGCAAGCCTTATCCTGTGTTGATGTATGTCGACCGTCTTACTTCCATTTGGAGATACCTGGCTATGATTATGCTTTCAAGGTTCCAGATGGGGAGGGTAATGCCCTTTCTTTCTTTGTTGTTGTTTTAATTTCCTATTGTGTGTATGCATTGTAACCGTTATTTTGTTTTCGCATATATCATATGACATGTTACTTGGTATGGCCTTGCTTTTGCCTTCCTTCCAGGGAGTGAACCTTGACTACATATATCGGTTGGGGGAATCACATACTCACCCGAGCCACTTGAATATTTATCCAACTCTAGTTTTAGTTGGGGAATATTGACTACATATATCGGGTGGAGGGATATATGTTCCACCCGGAGCCACCTAATCCTTTATTCCATTTTCACATACGTCGATCATATTTTTCGATTCGGAGGTTACGAACCTTCCGTCGAGATCGCTTATGCTTTGCTTATTTATCTTAGATATCGATTACGTGGAATTCCTTTTTATTTATCTATGAACATCGACTACGCGGAGCCACTTGAATGTTTGTTCATTTAAAGGGTAATGGAAAACATTGACCACACATACCGACCGACAGTGATTGGCCGCTCGGTGGGGGTCACTTTCTACTTATGTTTAATACTCCTTTCATCATCATAAGATGTAAAATTGTTACTCCATTGCTGGGAGGTAGCTTTCATTGATTTAAAAGTTCAAATATTACAACAAGATAATGATAAATTCAAATACAATCATACATATGACATTCCCTTAGGTTAATTGCATGCCAAGTTCGTGGTATTGCTTTGCCACTAATTATTTCCAACTTACAGGAGCCATTTATGTTTGCTTCCATCACTTTATAGGGACCTTCCCAAGTTGGGCTTAACTTCCTTAGCCTTTCCACTCGCCTGGCCTCATTTCTCCTATAGAAAAAACTTCCTACCTTAAATGACTTGGGCCTGACTCGCTTGTTGTAGTATTGTTCCATCTTTTTCTTAAATTTGGCCTCACGGATAGCGACGGCCTCCCGTCTTTCCTATAACAAGTCTAAACTGAGTCTTAGCTCTTCATCATTGGCTTTTGTATCTTTGATCATCAAGGTTCGATGGGTTGGCATGCCAATCTCTCCAGGGATTACTACTTCACTTTCGTACGTGAGGCTGAATGGCGGTTCCTCATTGCTTGACTTCAGAGAGGTCCGGTGTGCCCACAATATATTTAGCAGTTCGTCCACCCTTCCGGTCATATCACGACCCAACCTTGTTTTCTGTGAGACCCCCAAAATCAGGCAAGAAACACGTAGGCAGCAAAGGGGTTCCACGTCATGGTACAAGAAACAATGAAATAGTGTTGACACAAAGTTGACGTAATAAAACATATACATTACATCATATACATCAGTGTTTTTAAACTAAAGGTCCCAGAGTTTTATAAGCGGGGAAATCTATTATTTAATTATGGTTTTGTAACTTATAGTTACCAAGAATACATGATAAACTTATGACAGTTTTTAGATAAAACCAAAGTTTAAATATACACAAAAAACTCCAAGCTGCGGTAATATCTTGCGGGCTCCCATCCAAGCAAAGCTAAGTATTAATACCTGAGATTAACATGTAAAATCGTCAACATAAAGTTGAGTGAACGAACTCTCATACTTGGGTCATTAGTGCACGATTTTCCTAAATCGTCGTATTAATTACTTACCACTTATACGTCTTTTTCCTAAAAGCGTATTTTACTACAATCATTTTCCCTTATTATAAAGCAATCTCTAACTGCCTTCTAAGCTGGAAGCAATGATTTGTATAGTGCCCTTTCTCACCATAGTAGTCACAATACATGTCCATGTTTTCCTTCCTTGGTGTCCCTACTAACCAATAAGTGAGGTCGAGAGGTTCAACTGATGCTCTGCAGCCAATATTTCTTTGAGTGTGCTAGCCAAGTCATTCAAAGTGAATATCTTATTCACTAGTTGCGGGCGTTAGGGAGGTCGATAAGGTAACGTGTAGGGTTGAGCATAAGGAAATTTATTCAGATTGGTTCCACGACCCCTCCACGCCTTCCTCCAACCCCCCCCCCCCCCCTGAGGACGGTCATACGGTTGGCCACCCGTCGGTAATACGTCCATTCGAGCTAAATCCCCTCGTGGTAGCTCGACGTCTCTAAACACCTCTTCGGCACAAACAAAATCGTCCACATTTCAACATTTCATCCACATATTTCAGAATACTTTAAGCAAACCGCATGGCCAACTCGTGGCATTTGTGTGAACTCATAAATGAAGAAATCATCATAAGATTTGGTACATTAGGAATGAAGTTAGACTCACTTACCCATCTTTCTTTAAATACTGCAAGGCTCTCATTTGCTCGCCGGATGATCTTTGCAATTTCTGTTGGGTCTTTCGCGCATGCCTTTATGATAGGTGTGAAAACACCCATCCTTTTACTACTTATTTCTTGCTAAAACAAGACCAAAACGCGTATTTAATGTCATTTGTTTGGAATTATGCGTGGTTTGTGTGTTTGTTGTGTTTTCAGAGCCAACCGGATAAATATTGAAGAAAACATTGGATTGCACGGGTTTTATCGAAGAAAAAGACGAAAAGACGAAGTCTATAGTCCAAGAGATGCAAAATATTTGAAGTCAATGGGCCTATTTGAAGATTTATCGAAGAAAAGGACCAAAGATGGAAGATTTATATATGTCGAAGAACTCAAATCTATTAAACGAAGAAATTTAAAAGACAAGTTGAATTTATTCATCGACAAATCCCGAATCAGAATCGAAAACGTCAACTTTACTGAAAAGACGAGAAGACAAAAAGAAAGAAGAAAGCCCACTCACCAACCAACCATATCTCCTATAAATGGGAAACCCCTTCACACATTAGAAGAAGTTTTTCAATTTTCCAGTTTCTTTCTTTCTTGTTTCGTAGGATAACCAACACCCTTAAGGTGTTTGGTGATTTTTTCCTTTTCAATCCGAATCCTTGTAAGTTTTAATCTTTCATTTTGTTTGTCAGACCTTAATCCTTAATACAAGTTTTCTTTTAATCTTGTTCATCTTTTTCTTATTGATCCTAAAGTCTTAAGTTTTTAACTTTTGTTGAGTTTGATCTTCAAAAGTATGTGGGTTTTGTGTTTTTGTTGATTTGGTTTGATCTTTATCGTTAGTAGATGATTAGTGGTTAGTTTGGTTAAATCTTTTGGTTAAAACTTGGTTATTTCAGTCAAATTCGTGTTTGGTTTATCTCCCTGTTCTTTGTCTTCAACAATCCCCAGATTCCGAATGAGCATCTTATATTCCGGATGAACGAGTTATCTTAATTATTCCGCATAAGTGTTTTATTCCGGATGAGTTTTTATTCCCTATGGGTTTTGTATTCCGAACCAAGCCTTAAGTATTCCGAACCATCATTTTATTCCGAATAAGCCTACTATTCCGGATGAGCAGTTATTCTGGATAAACATTTCATTCCGAACCAACAGATGTCCATTTTATTCCGGATCAAGTTTTATTCCGAGTAAACCAATTATTCCGAATCAAGCTTTTTATTATTTTATTCCGATCAAGCAATTATTCCGAATTAAGCATTTCTTCAAATTATTCCGAACGAGCTTAGTATTCCGAACGAAGCTTTCTCTTTTTATTATTCCGAATAAGCACAAACATTCCGGATGAAGGAAATATTCCGAATGAAGGTTTTGACCAAATATTCCGGATGAACATATATTCCGGATGAAGGGTTATTTATTTATTCCGCATGAGTTGAACTTTCCGAATGAAGCCAAGTATTCCGAATGAAGAACTTATTCCGCATGAAGGTTTTTGGCCAAGTTATTCCGAATGAACCAGTCTTTCCGAATGAGCCATTTATTCCGGATGAAGGGATATTTCGCATGAAGGTATTATTCCGGATGAGTGATTTGTTTGATTATTCCGCATGAACTTTAATTATTCCGAATCAGCAATTTTCCAAGTTAAGTTATTTTACTGTTTTACTGTTTAAGTGTTTAAGTGTTCAAGTTTAATTTAAGCTTTATTTTTATTAGTTGTTTTTGGCTTATTTTCTCTATTGCACGCATTTAATCCTTTTTAGTAGAATAGAAAACCAAACCCGTTTTTAGTAACCAAGAACGATAATTCCACTTTGAGCCGTGATCAATTCAAGAAGATACCGAGAAACGAACTTTCAACCTAGCAAAATCTTTGTATCAAATGGCGCCGCTGCCGGCTCTTTTCGTAAGGATTAACGGCTTTTTGTGAGAAAATTGGATTTTGGGATCCGTTCACCGTGAACGTTACTTTTTCCTCATCAAAAAAAAATAAAAAAAAAAATTCAAAAATCCTAAAAAATTTTCAAAAATACAAAAAAATTAAAAAACATAAAAAACCAAAAAGATTTCTGCTTTGTTATTTCTTTTACAGGTGCATGCGTACACGATCAACGTCTTATCCCGAGCCCGAGACTCTCGATAACTTAGACATGGCCGGTGTACACAACAATAATAATAATCCACCTCAAAACAACATGAATAATAACAACAATGAACCTCTACCGGACAATCGTCCTATGATCGAACTTTTTCAAGCACATGTAGAGGGCAACAACGATCCTATTGTCATACCCGCGATTGCAGCCAACAACTTTGAGCTCAAATCCGGCTTCATTCAAATGGTCTCTGCTCAACCATTCTTGGGGCGTACCATTGATGATCCTCATGACCACATCAAAAGGTTCCTTCAACTCACGAATACAGTCAAATTCAATGGGGTTCCACAAGAGGTAATCCGCTTACAACTTTTTCCTTTCTCCTTAGAGGGACAAGCCCGGGATTGGCTTGCAAAGGAACCGCCACAAAGTATTCTGACGTGGACGGACTTAGAGACCAAATTCATAAACTACTTTTTCCCACCCTCACGTACTACCGCTTTGCGGAATGAAATTATTAATTTTGAACAAAAGTACGATGAGACTTTTAGTGAATCTTGGGACCGTTTTAAAGACCTTTTAAAAGAGGGCATCGTGCTAGGACATAAAATCTCAAAAGCCGGTCTCGAAGTGGACCGTGCTAAAGTTGATGTCATAGCCAAATTACCTCCACCTTCAACCGTGAAGGGTGTGAGAAGTTTCCCCGGTCATGCGGGCTTCTACCGTCGATTCATAAAAGACTTTTCTAAAATCGCTCGCCCGATGACCCACCTCTTAGAAAAAGATACTCCTTTTATCTTTTCCAAAGAGTGTATTGAAGCCTTCAACCTTCTTAAGGATAAGCTAACTAAGGCACGGTCTTGGTTACCCCTAATTGGGAGCTACCTTTCGAATTGATGTGCGATGCTAGCGACTTTGCTATTGGAGCGGTTTTGGGCCAAAGAGTGAATAAACACTTCCAACCAATCCATTACGCTAGCAAGACAATGACAGGGGCTCAATTGCATTACACGACAACCGAAAAAGAGCTGTTAGTTGTTGACTATGCTTTTGAAAAATTTCGCCCCTATCTTGTCATTTCCACTACCATCGTGTACACGGACCATTCCGCGTTGAAGTACTTGTTAACTAAACAAGATTCTAAACCAAGACTTCTTCGCTGGGTTTTACTACTTCAAGAATTTAAAATCGAAATTCGTGATAAGAAGGGAGCCGAAAACCTAGCCGCGGATCATCTCAGTAGACTTGAGGATCCTTATCAAGGGGATCATCCGAACAAAGAGATCAATGACTCTTTTCCCCTTGAGACCTTAATGTCTATCAACTCGAATCTTGATGAGACCTTGTGGTTTGCGGACATTGCAAACTACTTGGCGGGTGGAATTCTCATTGACGGGTTAACATCCCAACAAAAGATAAAGTTCTTTAAAGATATTAAGACTTACTTTTGGGATGACACGTATCTCTTCAAACAATGCGCTGATTTGATTATTTGCCGATGTGTTGATGGATCGGCAGCTTTAGACATTCTCGAAGCTTGCCACAAAGGACCCACTGGTGGTCACTTTGGTCCCAACTTCACTGCAAAGAAATTATTTGACTCGGGATTTTATTGGCCCTCCATTTATTGTGACGCTCACGAAATGGTGAAAAATTGTGATGATTGCCAACGACAAGGCAAGATCACACATAAAGATGAGATGCCTCAAAATTTCATACAAGAATGTGAAATCTTTGATGTATGGGGCATCGACTTTATGTGGCCATTCCCTTCATCTAAAGGAAACAAATACATCCTTGTAGCCGTTGACTACGTTTCTAAATGGGTTGAAGCCAAAGCTTTACCCACTAACGATGCAAGGGTGGTTTGTAACTTTTTGAAGCAGCTATTCGCTAGATTCGGTGTGCCTCGTGCCATTATTAGTGATCGCGTGACTCATTTTTGCAATGATCAATTCGCAAAAGTCATGGCTAAGTATGGTGTCAATCATCGTCTTTCCACCGCATACCACCCACAAACTAATGGGCATGCTAAAATCTCTAACCGAGGGTTAAAGCGAATTCTTTAACGAACCGTGGGAGAGCATCGTGCCTCATGGGCCGATAAACTTGATGATGCTCTGTGGGCTTTTCGTACCGCATACAAGACTCCGATTGGTTGTACACCATGTCGTCTCGTGTACGGGAAAGCATGCCACCTCCCCCATTGAGTTGGAGCACAAGGCTTACTGGGCCTTGAAGTGGGCTAACTTCGACATCAACAAAGCCGGTGACCTACGCAAAATCCAACTCAATAAGCTTAATGAACTCAGGAATGAAGCTTATGAAAATTCCTTGATCTATAAGGAAAGAACTAGGCTCATTCATGACTCTAAGATTAAAAACCGAGAGTTCCAAGTTGGAGACAAAGTTTTACTCTTCAACTCTCGGTTGAAAATCTTTCGGGCAAGCTGAAATCTCGTTGGTCCGGCCCATTCACCATTGCTCAAATTTTTCCATATGGTACTCTCGAGCTCGCTCAACCTAATGGACCCAATTTTAAGGTGAATGGCCAACGAGTGAAGTTGTAACTTGGAGAGGACATATCTCATGAGATGATTCCATCCCTCTCCACCTTTCCTTTGAATTAGTTCGAGACCGAGTCAGGCTCGTGACTCGGTTAACAAAAACAAGCGCTCCTCGGGAGGCAACCCGAGTTTCTATCCCTTTCCGTTTTACCTCCTAAGTGTAGGGGGACCTATATAGGTTGTTTGTGTTTGTATGGTGATGTGATTACAGGGATGAGTGCACTTTTGGAATCCTTGAAGAACCGTGCTCCCATGTTATCCGCAAATCCGGTTCTATCTCTCAACTATCGTGATTCAATTTTCTTCATACTCACATTTGAAATTGATCACTTTAGTCTTCTCTTCGTTAGCTTGATTTAACCAACGTGCACAATGTCATAAGTGTAGGGGAGACTTTTACCACATGCTTAAACATTGAGGACAATGTTTATATTAAGTGTAGGGGAGACTTCTATCGAAGTTTTAAGCGGACTTTTTTCATTAAAATGCCTTCATTTAACCGGAAAATCATCTTTTTCAGCAACTTTCAAATTTTTAATTGACTTTGGCCATGTAGTCCTAATTTTTAAACTTTTATCGTTGCTTTCATATGTATATATCCCACAATAAAGTCAAAAGTATTAATAAAGTGGTGTAGCTAGTTTAGAAGTCTTTGACATATTAGGCCTGTTGCGATTATTTTGACTCAACCCGAATAGACATATCCAAGTTTATTATAGTAAGTATCCTTAACCATGTAGACCTTAATTGGTTTATTAGGCTAAGCATCCACGAGTCTCATTACTTGAGATTTTAAATTGTGGAGAACGAGAAATGATAGAGCCAATTATAAGTCGGTATTCTTGCACAAGCACACTTGGTGTGATTATAAGCTTTTCCTCCCATCGCCTTAAATGAATAAATGCAATAAGTAAGGTCGTACGATTTTATTGAATAACTTAGCTTCTAGCCCAAGATCGTTTGAAAGTTGCTCGGTAATGATAAGAGTTCATAGCCAAGGCATAAATAATGAAGCGGGGCGCGAAGATTGGCGAGTCCGAAAAGGCCCTAACAAGGCATGAGGATTCCATTTTATTGCTAAAGATCCAAGGTGATGTGAAAAGCATTATTCCCAAAATTAATATGAAGGATCAAGACGCACGATGAAAAGCAATCAACTCCCATAAAGATCATGGAGAAGTCTATCCGAAAAGACCCTAACAAGGTATGAGGATAAATAGATCCAAGTCCGAAAAGGAGGCGGATCGTTGTATCTCAAAATCCCAATTAACGATTGAAGAAATAATGATGAAGTCGTGGTCAACAAAGTTGGAGTATCCCTCTAAAGTATCCAAGTGAAGAAACTCTATTAACGAAGAGAAGACCATTATCTCAAGAACGTCTCTCAAGATATGAAGTATGAAGTACATGCCAAATATCGGCCCGAGAAAGGTCTCAAATCGTGAAGTGAGTTATGCCAAGATATGAACTTTTTGAGGTCCCGAGAAGCAGTTTTAAGAGATTTTGTCCTTTAGCTAAATATTAATCAAATCGTCCTACTTTGCTTTCAGCCTAAATAAACTATCACAATAAGTCCAAAAATGCATCCTCGTGATCATTCTAAGACAACAATAAAATATAAGAGATACATATAGGAATAAGGGAGTTTAAGCATATAATTAAGCCATGTGTGTAAGTGTTTGTTTTGCTAACTTATAATAACAATGATCTCGTTTTTAAGCTTAGTTTGGGGAACGTGAAACTTGAGGGTGATAAATCTTCGCAGCACCAAAGCCCTAATGTAAGTCTTAGATCTCTTTGCAAGTTATTTCCATGTAGCTATTTTCAAGTGAAAATGGTTTTCTATCCCTTTTGTTTCCTTTAAAGCTTTTATTTCTTCATAGTAGTTAAATTTTTTGTTTTAGTAGTATATTAATAAGGCCAAGGTTGATTTATTATGAGAAAAGTGTAAATTTGCTTTGTCAGTAAGCATTGCATGAGGGCATGGCAATGGTTAAGTGTAGGGGATTTGATAGGTGTGAAAACACTCATCCTTTTACCACTTATTTCTTGCTAAAACAAGACCAAAACGCATATTTAATGTCATTTGTTTGGAATTATGCGTGGTTTGTGTGTTTGTTGTGTTTTCAGAGCCAACCGGATAAATATTGAAGAAAACATGGGATTGCACGAGTTTTATCGAAGAAAAAGACGAAAAGACGAAGTCTATAGTCCAAGAGATGCAAAAGATTTGAAGTCAATGGGCCTATTTGAAGATTTATCGAAGAAAAGGACCAAAGATGGAAGATTTATATATGTCGAAGTACTCAAGTATATTAAACGAAGAAATTTAAAAGACGAGTTGAATTTATTCATCGACAAATCCCGAATCAGAATCGAAAACGTCAACTTTACTGAAAAGACGAGAAGACAAAAAGAAAGAAGAAAGCCCACTCACCAACCAACCATATCTCCTATAAATGGGAAACCCCTTCGCACATTAGAAGAAGTTTTTCAATTTTCCAGTTTCTTTCTTTCTTGTTTCGTAGGATAACCAACACCCTTAAGGTGTTTGGTGATTTTTTCCTTTTCAATCCGAATCCTTGTAAGTTTTAATCTTTCATTTTGTTTGTCAGACCTTAATCCTTAATACAAGTTTTCTTTTAATCTTGTTCATCTTTTTCTTATTGATCCTAAAGTCTTATGTTTTTATTTTTTGTTGAGTTTGATCTTCAAAAGTATGTGGGTTTTGTGTTTTTGTTTATTTGGTTTGATCTTTATCGTTAGTAGATGATTAGTGGTTAGTTTGGTTAAATCTTTTGGTTAAAACTTGGTTATTTTAGTCAAATTCGTGTTTGGTTTATCTCCCTGTTCTTCGTCTTCAAAACAATCCCCAGATTCCGAATGAGCATCTTATATTCCGGATGAACGAGTTATCTTAATTATTCCGCATAAGTGTTTTATTCCGGATGAGTTTTTATTCCGTATGAGTTTTGTATTCCGAACCAAGCCTTTCTGTTAAGTATTCCGAACCAGCATTTTATTCCGAATAAGCCTACTATTCCGGATGAGCAGTTACTCCGGATAAACATTTCATTCCGAACCAACAGATGTCCATTTTATTCCGGATCAAGTTTTATTCCGAGTAAACCAATTATTCCGAATCAAGCTTTTTATTATTTTATTCTGGATCAAGCAATTATTCCGAATCAAGCATTTCTTCAAATTATTCCGAACGAGCTTAGTATTCCGAACGAAGCTTTCTCTTATTATTATTCCGAATAAGCACAAACATTCCGGATGAAGGAAATATTCCGAATGAAGGTTTTGACCAAATATTCCGGATGAACATATATTCCGGATGAAGGGTTATTTATTTATTCCGCATGAGTTGAACTTTCCGAATGAAGCCAAGTATTCCGAATGAAGAACTTATTTCGCATGAAGGTTTTTGGCCAAGTTATTTCGAATGAACCAGTCTTTCCGAATGATCCATTTATTCCGGATGAAGGGATATTCCGCATGAAGGTATTATCCCGGATGAGTGATTTGTTTGATTATTCCGCATGAACTTTAATTATTCCGAATCAGCAATTTTCCAAGTTAAGTTATTTCACTGTTTTACTATTTAAGTGTTCAAGTTTAATTTAAGCTTTATTTTTATTAGTTGTTTTTGGATTATTTTCTCTATTGCACGCATTTAATCCTTTTTAGTATAATAGAAAACCTAACCCGTTTTTAGTAACCAAGAACGATAATTCCACTTTGAGCCGTGATCAATTCGAGAAGATACCGAGAAACGAACTTTCAACCTAGCATAATCTTTGTATCACTTTAGCATCCGGAATCGTGTGAGAAACTTGCTTTCAAAGTCATCCCAATTGTCAATGCTCCCCGGTGGGAGCTCATCCAACCACACCCTAGCATTATCATCCAACGTTTGCTGAAACATCCGGCACCAAACGGGCATGGGCTATTCACCTTGGTTCCCCATTCCTTTAAATAGGTTTATGTGGTCGGCCGGATCTCCATGCCTTCATAGATCTTTACATTTGCTGGCAATATGTGGTGAGGGGACGAGAACTCGATAATTCTTTTGCTGAGAGGGCATTTGGCCAATGACTTGAATGACCTTGCTAAGTCTTCGCTTACCACTTTTTTCCCTTTACCATTCTTTTCGGCCATATCCTGGTCTCCCGTCTCCTTCCTATGATCTCCAAAGGTTTCCTCCTCCTCATCAAAGCTAATTACCCTAGGTTTGATGTAACCCGATTAATTTGATCATTCAATAATTCCTTCAGGGCCGAGAGATGCTCTTCAATGATTTCTTCGTTAGTAAGGTTTTTATTTGTGTTGTCATGAGTTTTAATTGTAGGTGATGTTGGTGCAGGACTCGTCCTTCTTTTTCTATTTGGTAGTTTAAATTCAGGATCCCACAAATGACGCCAATTTGTAGATGCAAAAGTTCGTTGGGAAACTAGGTGGGCCGAATCCGCCTCTAGGCCGCTTGGACATTCTTCTCCACAAGCCTATACAAGAACAACACACGTTAGCTCGGCCTCGGGTTTGGGACCCTGACCAACTCCAGAGTGAGAGTAAGATATTCATCGGGCCGGATGGACGAAGATAAGTGTGTGTAATAAATGCGTCTGTGACAATGAATGAGTTGCAGTGAATGCTCTAAGGTATTTATAGTGCCCAAAACACTATACTTGGCCTAACTTTACTGTTGTTCCTTAGGAGTGTGGCATAGTTTACTGTAGCGCCTGAGGGACATCTATCCTTAGATCCTGGAACATGTCTAGCCCTTCCTATGGACCGATGGTAAGTAAAAGGTTTTTGGATAATAGGATGCTCCGCCCATTCCAGATGTAATATTGTTGCTTTTGATGATTCCCTCTTATTTGTGCATTTGACAAGTGGGTCAGGGTTCCATTACCGAGGCCACTTAATGCTTCCGGTGTCTAAGTGGTTTGTGTACATATGGCCAAGCAGCCATATACACGAACATATTGTTGTAAAGTCATGGTAAAATTTTTAACATAAGTGGTAAAGGACAAAAGTTACTTTGTATTTTTGTTTCTTCTTACAATTTAAACGATAAATTCTAATTATTCATTATTTAAAAACATACCACGGTAACTCTTTACCCAAAAAAAAAAGATTAAAAAACATAAAAGGGTTATTTTCGTAAAAGTGTCTAAAAGTTATAAAAAACGGCAGAAGGATTAAATTGTAAATATGACGAAAAAAGATTATTACAAGTGTTATTTTACCAGTGATAAAAATAATAAAATATTACTAGTGATATTTCATTAACATAGTTGGTGTGTAATATCGAAGTGATATTTTGATTGGCTTATCAATAGTGATATTTCATAGTTTTATCAATAGTGATATTTCATTACTTTCGCTAATGAAATATCACTAATGATAAGTCATTACTTCGTCATGTTTACAACATTAGTACCTCCAACCATTTTTACAATTTAAACATTTTAACAAAAATAACATTTTCGTATTTTTTAAAATCTTAAGTTAATCTTCACATTAGATAAAAATAAATAAAAATGAGAATTTATCTTTTAATATGTAATAAAAAAAACAAAAATACAAAATAACTCATCTCAAACGTATTGATAACCAACAATGACCAAAGCAAATGAGCCATCTTGTTAGGCTGGTGGGAGTGGGTGTCAGCCCACGAGTTTCATGGCCTAAGCCACGCGCAGCCCCCACCCCCATACACAACCCGCGCGCGAGTTCATGTCTAGCATGCCAAAATGCATAGCAAACTCACCCAGTGAGTTTACACCTATTGGGCCCCACCACTTAATAAACTAGCCGTTTTTTCTAATTTAAAAAAAAAATTAAAATTTTTTACCCAAAATTTACTTATAAATACCCTCATCATCTTCTTCATTTTTCACACACACAAAATCAAACATCTCATCTTCATCTCCATCTTTCATTACTCCAATGGCACCTATATTTTGGACACCCGCGGAAGAAATAGCTTTGTGTCATGCTTGGTAATCGGTTGCTCAAAACACCGTGCCAAGTAACCGAACAGATACTCGAGTTTTTTGGAATTTAGTTGTGCAAATGATGGAGGGTCATTTAAAAGATCCAACGAAAAAAGACACCATACGCTAATCTGGAAATGGAAGGCCGTAAAGTGTGCCATGCGTAGGTTTGTTAGATGTCGCGTGCACGAGTAATTGGAGCAAGTGACGAGGATATAATTAACAACGCCATTCGTGAATATGAAGCTGAGTATAGGTGCCCATTTCAGCTTATTCATTGTTGGGAGGTTTTGAAAACTTATCCGATGTTTCTTTCTACTGTGTTTTAATTTTTTATGTACTCGTGTTTTAATAAAATGTATGAATAAATGTTTTAATTGTATGAATAAAAAATATTTAATGAAAAAATGGGGGTAATGTGGAGTGAGTTTAGGTGAGTGTCATTACCTCCTGTTATGAGTTTAGGTGAGTTTTAGTGAGTTTGGTAAAAAGCTGACGTGACGCTGAGATATAGATGAGTAGGTTTCATCCCATTCCCACTATTCTTAATATTTCTTAGTATCTAAAGATATGACAAAACTGATACTACTATTCAGCAATTTTAGACATTTGCTAAGAAATCTTAGTATCTAAAATTTTAGAAAACGACAAAAAAAAATTTGTTCTTAGATTAGTGGTATGGTTGGCTATATTTAAAGGGGAGGTGATTTGCACACTCATAAATTTGATTGGCACACTCACAAATATGTTATCTTGACATTTATGCCCTTGTAAGGGTGAATATAAGTACTAGTTATTTAAGGGTATATATGTCAAGACAACATATTTTTGAGTGTCCCAATCAATTGTAGGAGTGTGCAAATCACCTCCCTATTTAAAGACATTTAACCCGTTCTTAGAGTTGCAATCGAGTTATGTAAAACTGTAAAGATACTCGAAATGAGCCGATACGCAAGTGAACAAGGAGTTCCATGTTCATATTGCGTTCAGACTATATTTTAACAAGAGTTTAATTTAAAACCAAATAGAACAAAAAGCATAGAAGTTGCTTGCGGTTTATTGTACTAGCAAGAGTTGAGTAGAAAAGACAAGGATAATTGTTAGTAATTACAGTTGACCCATTGGGAGGGGAAATAGGCAAGGCAAGGCAAGGCATGATGATAATAATAGGCACAAAAGAAAGTGGAGACAAAGTGTGATGGTCTAAGATATTGCAGAAAAAAATGATAATTACGAAATCAAGCAAAGTTTGATTATGTTTAGCCTAAAATGACATAATTCAACTACTCCACTCATTTACCCTTTCAGTTTCATTACTTGACAAAAACCACCCCTTAACTTCACCAGTCCATATCCACACGTGTCTTCTTCGTTCACATGTAAATAATGTAATTCATCCTTTTTCAAGGCCATGTGGGTCCACCTAAAATGGGATTGAAAAGGATTATCACATGGCCAACTTTCGCATAATTACATTTCATTAAGAAAGACAACTTTGATGAATGTGTCCTTTTTTATTAAGGTTACCCGTTGTAGTTATATATATGTCGATTTTTGTTTCAAAATAAGGTATGTGCTAAAACAAACAGCCCCAACTTATCTAAAGTTGTAAACCTATAAGTTTTAAAATAACTATAAAATTTGAGCTTATATTATATAAATCAATATGAACTTATATTATATAAGCTAAAATAAATAAGCTCCAAGTTTCATAGCTTAGATTTGGAGCAACACATTTGATTAGTAGTACTTATTGTTAGTGCATCCGGAGTGATGTTTTATCCCAAATAGCCCAAATTGTATATGCTCCACTCGCTAACATTGAATCGGCAATAACTTTGCATCTTCCTTTGATTTAGAATAGGGATTGCGTTCAGTACTCTTCTTTGGCTATTTATAGTAACACAAGAAGGTTGTTGTCAATACAAACAAAATTCGGGAGCAAGTTGAATGGTGGCTAGTTTGTTGTCTACTTGACCATGATATGACAAAGTTAAGACTGACCATGATATTTACAAAACATAACACACCCATGTGCAATTTTGTAAACTGCATTCATGCTGTTAAGACTGACGACTGTTGGACCAATCTTTTAAAAGTATCTAGTTGCAGTTTTTTTCCATTAGAATTCCATTCTAAAAAGATCCATTAGAATGAAAGAAATAACAAAAACTGAAAAGAAAGAAAAACCAGAGGATTAAAAAGAAAGAAATGAAGGTGTATAAGCTACGTAAGGGGGACAGAGGAAAACAGGCGAGAAAACTGCAAAGGGGGGACAAGAAAGCGGCATTTTTAGTTATTCTGCCGCCTGCTGACCGGGACATATACCTTCTCCCCTTATTCCATTTTTCCAATAATACCCTTACTACCATTTTCATAATTACTATATTGCCCTGCTTCTTATACTAACGAAACAATTTTCCATTATGTTTTTTTTTCACGCCGTATTCATTTTCCATATCAAACATACTACGATTTTTAGCAATGCTTTAAAAACTTGTTTTTAATTGGTTTGGTCGAACTATCAAGTCACCGTTCATTTGGTTTAACAGACCATGTAATCGAGGTTTTCGCTTAAAGCTAGAATTCGATCACTTGACTAAGTCATAGTTCAATTGATCGGATCAACTCAAATTTAAAAACATTGATTTTTAGATAGGTTGACTAATCTAAAAAGTTAATTATATCCTTTTAAACTTTCTATTTTTATTTTAATTTTTCTATTATCATAATTTTATTTATTTTTTAAAATTACAGAAGAAAAAATATGAAAAAAATATAAAATTAAATTAGTAAAAAATATTAAACTTTTCAAAATAAAAATAAAATAAAATAATAAAAGTATGTATTATAAACAATAAAACAAATAGAATAAAAATACCGAACATCCTTACTTTTTGTGACCTTGGCTAGACTGTTTTGGAAAAGGAGATTTGGGTCAAAATGTGTTGTTTTTGTGATGGAGGACTAGGATGATATCGGATTAAAGTACACTACTGTTCAAGTTTTTTTAAAAAGTTGTGTTATTAAGAATATGTTTAGTTGCTTCATTAAAAGCTTAAAACTACAAAAACCGGTACGTGTATTCCTTTTACGAGTGGCCGGTAATCTCTTAATGACTTCAACCTGCGCGTTGAGCACATGTTTCTTGACAATCATCTGGATTACGACTGGCTGGTATTCCTTTTACGACTAGCGTACGACAAGTGATACTATCATGATTCAATGATCTTAATTATGCAAGTCGATCAAGGACGGAACTTCTTTAGGGCGGGGAGAGGCTGTGCCCCTCTCAAAAATCTGGCTAACAATTGGTCTTCCAATATACATGTAATTTAGTCTTTTGTATTTCAATAGTGAACTGTTATGAACACAAATGCATGTTGAAAAAGTCAAAGTTTACCTTAGATATACTCAAACTCCTTATCTATCGGAAGTTATCAAACAAAATGTATTTGTTAGGGTGTGTTTGGTACAAAGAATTGGGGGAAGGGAAATAAAAATGATTTCAGTTTTATTGTTTGATTGGTAAAAAATAAAATAGATAGAGAGTTGAATTCTTAAGGAGTTTACCCTTTGTAAATATTATGAAAATCATTTCTATTATGTTTGGTAAGGAAACCATTTTCTAGTTATATACATTTATATTTGTATCTCGCATTCTCACTAACTTTTTGTAAATCATTTTATTCTAATAAAGTAATGCTGATTATTATTAAAAGAAATAAAAAAAATAATAACATTATTATTATTATTATTATTATTATTATTGTTATTATTATTATTATTATTTTTATTTATTATAACCATCACTTTATTAGAAACAAAAAAAGATTTACAATAAACTGGATGAGAGTCGAGATACTATCTGCGCCCCCCTTTAGCAATAGCAAAACCTATTCTATGAAAAATATGTACAGCAGCGCGCGCTCCAATGTCTTGAGCCTTAGAAAATCTCTGTATCCGCTTCAGCAACGCAACTGCATCTTCCTGTAACTCACCTAGAGAAGAGAAAGAGAAAGGAAGAAACCCATATCCGAGAGCTGCACACTTAGCCATATACTTGCATCGTTTACGTTGTCCAGCATCAATCACAACTCGGCCGTGTACAAAGTCATTCATCCCCGTTCGAGTCAAAGGAGAAGAACCAGTCAGATCAACACACACATCTTTACCTCCATCCCAAGAATAAAACAAAATATCTGTCGGACGTAAGGCATTATCAAGTCCTTCATCTAATCCGATAGTAACTTCCTTCCCGACAGATATCCCTGAACGATAGCATATATCAGCAAGAGTATCACGTAACAAATTGTGACGATGCTTAATCCCAACGATACCAGCACATGATACCGCATGATCTCCAAATATATCCCCATCAAATACTCTCGAACAAGCTGAACATGGCTTCAAAACAGAGAACAAGGGAATACCTAAGCGATAACACAAAACACATCGATAAGTCCCCCTGTTCATAGTCTGACCCAACCCTGAGATAAGAACCGTCCTAAGCCAATCAGAAGTATGATCCTCGTCCTCCCCCTGAGATTCCCATAAAGCCATCTGTCGAGCAGATAAAGCGAAAGTGGATTCTGCATTCTTAATAACCCGAGCAAAATATATATCTGTCATTTTCTTCTTGAGTTTGTGGGCAGCGACTTCTCTCGAATTACTTGGAAAATCAATCTCCATAACCGAGTTAAACACACGTAAGGCATCATCAAACTGGAGTCCATAAGTTTTAATACCAGAGTGTTGAAGTAGCTTAGACTGTAAATCAACTGACTGTAACCGAGAAGCAAGAAAAGCATAATGCAACACATCACCTGCAGAATAGACACCCAACCCCCCAAAGGTAAAGGGCAACGTAGCAAGTCTCCACTGCAAGTCACCAAACCCCGGTTCAGAAGCAATAACGATACGCTCCAAAGAAGAACGGAGGAATGACCGTTGTGCCAAATGATAATTGTAAAATACGTCTTTTAGGAAAAAGAGCGTAAATGCGGAAAGTATTAAACAAGTGGTTTAGGAAAACCAAGTGTTTATGACCCAAAATGGTGTGGGATCGTTCTCAAGGAGGCTAGTGTGTTGTGTAAAGATATGATTAAATTTGTGATTATGATTATGAGAAAAGGATAACGGTTACGATAAAAATTAGACTAAGACGAAAGTCGTACACGTAAAACCGTAAAATATGACGAAATTTAAAAATTAACCTAAAAATTCCTAGAAGTTTGCAATAAAACCTAAAAAATATAATTAGAGTTTACAAAAAATCAAAAATCAGTCAAACGTTATATTTAATTACAAAATAATTTTTTATTGCTAACTAAAGCCCAAAAAATCAAATTAATTGACAAAAAGCCCAAAATGAGATTTTTCAATTTGTAAACATCTAAAATAACTTAATTATTCTAAAAACTATTTTTGAAAAATTTAAAATTAATTAAAACGATTTAAAAATGATTAAAAACTATTAAAATATTAAAATAATCCTAAAAATTAATTAGATGACAAGAAAATTGATCTAAAAGTTTTAAAATTTCTAACTTAATGCATTTAACCTAAGAAAAATGAAAAAGTTGCAAAAATATTAAAAACTAATTTTAATAATAAAATAATAATAAAATATTAATAAAAATCTAAAATTTATAAAAATTCTAAAAACTTGCAAACTAGTTTAATTAACCTAATTTAAACAGAAATGAACTTGAAATGACCAAATTACACCTAATGGGCCTCCAAATGGGTCAAATAGTAAAACATACCCCTTAATGGGCTCAAATTGGCCTAATAAGAAAATTGTTCACAAAAATGGCCCAAATAAGCCTTTTGTAAAAAGAATTTTCTATAAGCCCAAGAAATAAGCCTGAAATAAGCAAAAGCTCTCTACACAAAACGACAAAATAGTCATTTTCGAGTTTTAGGCAGTTTCAAGTGCTGATTCTTGTTGCAAAATGTTTCAAATCACTTAACTAAGCTTAATAATCAAAAAGATTTCCAAAAAGCACAATGAATAAGCTGGAAAAATCAAATAAGCACTTATGTAAAAGTCAACTAAGTTGGTTTTCTAGTCAAACCTAAAAGTCAAAGTCTCAAATGCTCCAGAATAGTCAAATGGGTCAATTAAGGCAGATTGATTACAAAAACAAAGTTTTTGCAGGTCTAAATAAGCTATTATAGCTTATTGATAAGCTGTCTGAAAAATTGCACTAGCAGTGGCTAGTTTTGGGTGTCCTGCAGTGGGAAAAGTTTCCACTGCTTGACTTAATTGACTTTTTGTCTTTTGTGGACTTTTGTTGGAATAAATGAACAAACAAGGCACCTTATAACCAGTGGGTTATAAGGAGTCAATGACAATCAACAAATCACAAAAACAACAGGCCAATTGATACAGTTAATTCAAAACAACATCAGACATTGCACAGACATGAAAATAAGCAGTTTTGAACAAATAAGCAGATTAAGCAAGAATAAGCCAACCAAGTTGAACCAAATGCATACACAAGCTATAATAAACTCAAATAAGCATACATAAACTTGTTTCAAACACTGGTTTAAAGATTAGACCAAGATTCAAGCTATGAAAGTTAATTGATGAACAAATGATGAACACAAGATCCTTTTACTGATGTACTTGACCATAAGCCCAATTTCAAACCCTCAAATCTCTTAAACAGGTTACACAAACTTTGTTTAAACACTTTTTAACCCTAAACATGCATACACTCTAGGTTTTTCCAAGATTTTAGGTCAAATCAGTAAAAAACAAGCAAGTTATAGCACAATCTAGAATTTGATGTTCAAGAACACAAGACTTGCATATATCAGCACACAACCAAGTCAATATCAGATACAAGAACTTAAAAACCTTAAATCCTAACTCAAACTCAAACTGAAACCTTAAAACAGTAGACCCAAACACCCCTTAAACTTTTTAATCAAAGATTTAACAAAGCATAAGTGTATTACAGGTTAAGCCAAGCTCAATCAAGAATCAAAACAACATAATCATGCAGTAAGAACAAGATTTAAGCCATAAAAACACACCATACAATATCAGAATCACAAAATCACTTATAACCACTTTTCAAACAGATTTTTGGAAAAAAGGCTCAAACCTTATGAATGTACATCCACACTCACGAACTTTAGAGCTTATGTGCCTAGCTTAACAAGGCACAAGCTTCCAACAAGCTGCTAAGAACAACAAGGTTAGAACAAACATATTATATGAAACAGAAAATGAAAAATAAAGCTGATTAATTCAAGCTTTGTACCCCCACTCCTTGATTATCCCCAAGCCAAGATCTCACCTCACCTTGATAATCTTCTTATCAGGGTGATGTGATCAACCTTTGACCCAAAAATTCCAAGGGTTTGAACAAAGAACTTAGAAAAATATTAGATTTTGAAACTTTTGCAATTTCTTGCACAATCTTTGAAAACAAGTTTTGAACTTCAAACTCACAAACTTTGAACAATAACAACAGAATATTAAAGGTGGCACTTGGATTTCTTCAACCAATTCAAACACTATTTCATTAACTTGAATATAGGATTTATAGAAAGTTGAACAAAGGAAAAACCAAGAGCAAAGCTAAATGTAGCAGTCCTATGCCTTTATATAGGCTACAATGAAAGCTAAGAAGCTGAAAATAAAGTGAAAACCCTAATGGTGAACTTCCAAGAGTGCCCTTGCAGTTTGAATATCTCATGAACATGTGAAGTCTTCTTGGTTGTTTGTGGAGTTGTAAAAGGTATGCCAATTGATTAAAGGGTCTAAACTGAGCTTATGTTGTAAGCTATGTTGTGGCACGTTGGATTTCTGGCAGGTTTAGGCTTCTTCCCCAAAAAACGTGTAACATGTGAGCTTTGGGGTGAGGTGGCAAGGGTTTTTAGGGTGGGTTATGATTAGTACCACCTTAATCATAAAACTGGACAAGATTATGGGTTAATTTTGGCTTAAACACAAATACCCAATTTATGTTCATGTTGTGAATAGTGGACATACCAAACCTACAAGCTCATTTCCCTTACTTAGACAACTCGGAATTTAAGAAACTTGATGAAAAACTCAATCATAACCTGAATAAAACTCAGTTTAAATTTCATCCAATGATTTACATTTTAGAACCACCTGCTCAACATATTTTTAAACTTGAAAAACTGGACAGATTTGAACACTTGACTCGTGAAACCATTTTGACCATCATAACCTTTACCATTTGTAAACTTGACACCAAGTTTGAAAATAGACTCAAGATCCCAGGTGTAGAGTCTAAGAACAGCCCTTGAACGTTTTTGAAACTCATTTTATAGTCCCTGAGATTGACCAAATATCGACAACAATTTCGTGTTGTGTCGATACTCGCCTTCCGGTACACGAATATTCAAACTAGTGTAACTTCTTCCTCGTTTTTAGTTAGAAGGCCTACTTTATACCAAAACGAAGCTAATGAAAATCTCTAAAACACTATCTCATTAGTACAACAATAATTGAAACTTAAGACACCCAAAATCAGCCTCAAACCTACTGCCCTAAACCACCTCATCAAAACTTATACCAAAACACTTTTTCAGCTCATTTTACCTATTTTTCTACCATTACTAACATCCTGTAATTACCCATTATCAATCCTAGCACTTGCATGTTACTTATAACAAAATCAAAATCAAAAACTCAAACTTTTTATTATCAAAACATCATGATCTCGTGAAGATCATCACATGCATGATCTAACATTACACCAACCCTAATTCATAAGAAAATTTGAAACTTTTTGCATGTGTGAAAACTTGATACCAAAACAATAACCTTTTAATTTCAAAAAATGGTTCTTTCCTTAGTTTCTTCAAATTCAAGTTAGATCATCAATTGTGATGGTGTTTTTGGGTGATGTTTCTCACGACAAGAAAAAGAAAGGGAAGAAGTGGTTGAACTTTTTTTTAAAACTTTACTATGTGTTTTTCCCTAGTATTTATATGGTGCGTAAGGGGCTTGTTTTGCCAATTTTGTAATCTTTTGGACTTAAAAGAAATTAATTAGTTTAAGGGTAGAAAATGACTATTAGTCAATTTTGAAAATATTTACGGGATTCGGGTTTCGTAAATATACTTTTTCAAAAGTTAAATTGCACCAAAAATATGATAATATGGTTTTCCGACATGAATTATCACGTCATTAAAAAGAAAACATCGAAAACATCAAACATCGAAACAATCGTCAATGAAACGTAAAATATCGGGCATCCGTCGGTATAGCGATCACTAGTAGTTCTATTTACTCATTGATTTGAGTAAACTTTTGTAAAATGCACCGGGTTCTTTTAAATCAAAAACTTTGATTTAAATAAATATGGCAAAATAAAATAAGAAATTTTATAATTCCAAATAAAGTATTATCGATGATCAGGAAAATACTTTTAAAGTACAATTTATTAAAGTTATCATAATCTAAGGATTTACGTATAAAGAATACAAGAAAATGTAACACGTTGGAAAATTCAAGAAGCACGAATAAAAGAATAAAATAATATCGGGAAAATACGATTTCTCGTAGTCGACCCCCCTAAAGGAACTCTGGTCCCTCCTAGTTCAACTGGAGACAGTAGAAGATGCAAACAAAAGGAGATACATAGTTTAGAACTAATTCATTGCTTCCCAAGTAATTTCTGCACCACGACGTACATTAACAATTAAAATTCACTACGCTTCAGTTTCTTAACACCTTTTCGAGTAAATTTCAAACTCGGATTGAATTAATAACCTTTTAGTACGAAGAAATATAAAGAGATATAATGAACAAGAGGATTGCTTAGACGGACAAGTTGCGCCAAAACAAGTTAAGATTGATAATCGACACGGAATCACAAATCGTGCAAACTGTAAAACATGACAAATCTTAAAACGTAACAATCTATTTACTAGCGAAATATAGGGGAAATATGAATTACATATAGACATTTGAAATACAAGTTGTCACAATTATCTGTCTAGGATTTGATATTACGTTCAAACTGTAAAACATGATAAATCTTAAGAGCTTTTGGACGACCTTATGGATTTTTTTGTTAAAACTCAGGTTTATCGTTACTATTAGAGAAAATCAAGTTTCCAAATTATTTAGAATCATTGTTAAAAATTATAAATTAAATTGATAATTTCGTTATATTGAAAGTAAAGTATGATACAATCAAATACTTTAACAGATAAAGCTTGACATCCTTTTAAACACTAGTTATAATTCTACCAAAGAGGATGTATAGATCTGACATTACACTTGAAACGGGTATTTTGGTAATTTATACATTTGATAACTTATGTACAATGTTCTTAAAAAATATAAAAGTTTGTAGAAATCCAAGAAGGTGTTTAATGCATCAAATGGTAAACATGTGACATGTTCGGATTTTCAAAATATGACAAGATAGCAAATAATAGTCAAGAATTAGAATACAAGCAATAAAAAGAGGGAATAAAACGAAATTCGTATCAATTCTTAACGAACATGATAGAATAGATACTTTGATGATAAGAAAATAAGAAACCAAAGGTTTAGCAAGTAATCAATTCTCGAGTGAGGTTGGTGTCACCAACAACGACTTATTAAGTTCTCGGTGATCGATACACGATCGAAAGAGAAAAGCCACACAACAAATTTTCGAATCAAAGAAAATTCTTAAGAAATAACTTGAGAGTAATTCCAGCAAAATGAACAACATTAGCATATAGAGGCGAAATCAACATATGGTTCACGCGAATGAATTTCAAGACAATAGAGTCTAACACACATCATGACAAGTACATGAAATCATTGTTCACTTCCACTCATAAATCACTATTCGCGTCCAGAGATGTTTCGAAGGTCTACCAAAATTAATAGAGAAGGTTGGTCGATGTAGAAGCATAAAAACATTGAAGCTTTCAAGTCTGGTATCAATGGTCGGTAATTAGACGAGTGGTAACGAGAATTATATCACGAAGGAATATGAGGTAACAAGTAAAACAAAGATCGTTGAGTAAGGAAATATGTGCTTGTAGGCATGTAATTCGTTCAAGAAAAGATAAGGGATCATATGTATATGTCGCGAACTGGTGCTACTCGCATAAGATGTAAAAATTTTCAAAACTTTATTTTATCTAACTTTTAGGGAACATATGTAAAAAGTTGGTTCTTGGTCAAATATATAAGGTGACTACTATTCGGCCTCGCATGCCTCCTTCTAAATTACGCATAGGTGATCAGGCCATGCATAATTTAGGACTAGCAATGCGATGCTCAGCTTCGTCAAAACAGTATTACATGTCATATGATTTAAAATATGTATATAATGCCATTTGTAGAAACATGATTCAAAATAGTTTATGAAACGTTCTCGAGAGTCAGTAATTCGTGAAAATGCATTGTAAACATAATGTCAAATATCTTTATAAAGTAACATTCAAGTGTTTCGTAAAGCCCAAGTAGAACATTTTATAAAATGGGTTATGAAACTTTTCACAAGTAAGTAATTGGCTAATATTTAAATAAAAAATTTTAATGTTACAATAATTCTTTTTATGACCAACACTGAACAATTTGCAAAATAATTCGCAAACAAAACAAATTTGAGTTTATATGGTGACATGATGATATTTTATAAAATAGCGAGTCGTTTAAACGAGACTAGTAATGAGTAGTTCATAGGACAATCGATGAAATGGTTACAAGGTGATAAGGTTTCAAAAGTTTTAGTCGGAATCGTCATTAGACACGTGTCAAGATGATAACGAACGATGCGAAAGTAAGAACTTCAAACCTCGACCCAAATCAGTGGTACGATAGAAGCAAAGAAAGACAATATAGAATGACAAATAAGTCATATATAAAAGAAAGGATAAAGGAATCAATATGTGTTCACGATATATATACATATAACCCGCACTCAAAGTTACTATTTTTAAACGTTTTCAAACGCAATTAATGTTTTTAGTTGTAAAATATCATTCGTTAAAGTTTTACGAGCTCAAACGAACTCAAAAATGCTTCAAACCATATTTTTTAAATTCTGTCAGCTTTGACTTTTAAGTTTGACTTTTCGGGTCCGACCTGACTAGTTGACTCGCTAAATAACATTATTAAGACTCGAAGTCAAAAGCAATTGGGTGTAAAACGATGTTTTGGACAACTTTCTAGTTTTACTTGAGACTTAAAACGGATAAAAATGGACAAAAATGCCCTCGCATCAAATTTGTCAACAAAATGATATTTTAGAAATACGCAGAAATAAGTTTTTAAATTTTACAGGTCGAAGTTCATGTCCTATACGAACGTCTCAACAAGTAGAAACATATTTTTATGTCTAAAGTTTATAAAATTATTTTCTCGACATCGTTAAATTTTATGTAACTTTTTTGCAGAAAGTATATTTTTCGACACACCTTGAATTTTAATCAAACTTCATAACGTCCTAGAATTTATGTACACACATGACTTGTGGATTCCATAAAGACGAAAGAGAATAGACCGTATAATTAAGCATATAAAGAAAAACATAGTATAAAAATGGTTCAAGGATACCAACGATAATCTAAGAATTCAAAAACGACGCATGACATCTGTCTCTTAGATTTGAAGATGCAATGTAGGAAAGTCTTTTGGCGGCATGATTCTCCAAAAATGCAAAACATACCGAGAAAGAAATGAAACACTAACGAGTTGCACTCCCGAAGAGAGGAGGTTTAATAAAAGGGTAGGATACAAGTTTATAGATGTAGAATCGTATTCCAAACAATCGCCACATAATAGAAGATGAATTACAAGATGACGATGATATCTCCAAGGTACAAACGAACGTTTGTAATTCGAAGTCGAAACGTAGAATGGTCAATGTAATAATATTTAATCGATATACAAGTGTTGCGTAAAACGATGACGTAAGGGTCAATCAAGGTTACGAAAACCCACAATATTATTCAACACGGATTCAGGGAATGCTTCAAGATTTGTGACTCACACGATGTCCTTTAGTCTTTTTCAGAGACACATTGAGCTACACAATGGTCTGTAGACTATTTTTCAAGTCATTTAATCACAAATGGGCGGAACGCAATTTGGATATCTAAATAGATATCTTAAAGAGGTTTAACAATGGAAGTAACGCACACGGTAGAAAGATGAAAATCGGAAGTTTTATCGAAAGCAACAATTACTTAACCTCGTTCAATGGTATCACGAGAGTATACACAACATATAAAGGTGAGTCGAGAACAAGCGGTCCAAAAGGAACGAGTATATGAGGTCAGTCGTATCACGCATAGACGAAATAGCAATAGTACTCACAAAAGTGAGTATGAAACGTCGGCATCATACGCGCTCTGAATACAAGTATGTAATATCATAACAATATAAAGTCACTGCAACAAGATCAATTCACAAGAATTCAAGAAATAAAGTACGAGCAGATGTAATCACATTAATATCCAATGATAATTCATTAAGCACGAAGGTTTTGAAAAGACATAGTAATTACCGTCATTAGGGTAATGTAATATTTCAAAATGTAATCAAGAGACGAAATACTACAACGATAATTAAGTAAATAATAAGGATTAGAGAGTTACCAGCGTAGATGTCGAACAACAATGGCAGATTCTGTGTTTGACACTTAAAACATGAAATATTTGAACTTTCGGTTATAGACTAAGTTTCGAAAACGACTTAGTTCCCTATAACCATCGCTCTGATACCAATCTGTGAGACCCCCAAAATCAGGCAAGGAAACATGTAGGCAACAAGGGGTGCCACGTCATGGTACAAGAAACAATGAAATTCTGTTGACACAAAGTTGACGTAATAAAAACATACACATTACATCATAAAGATTAGAGTTTTTAAACAAAGGTACCAGAGTTTTATAAGCGAAAAATTTTATTATTTAATTACGGTTTTGTAAAATATAGTTACCAAGAATATATGATAAACTTATGACAGTTTTTACCAAAACCAAAGTTTAAATATACACAGAAATCTTCAAGCTGCGATAATATCTTGCGGGCTCCCATCCAAGCAAAGCTAAGTATTAATACCTGAGATTAAACATGTAAAATCGTCAATATAAAGTTGAGTGATATTCATAGGTTTAGCAGTAAAGGTGTGGAACACAAGCATTCATTTGTAAACAAGAAAGAGGGAAAATGGTTATGTACATTAACCATAGTTCGAAACTATTATTATTGCTATTTAGTTCATGAACCGAAGCTTAACACCAATGTAAGTTCCTATAAGGAGTATTCAGCCCTAATACTCAAGTAACAAATCAAATGTTAAGTGCGTCAATGGTTAATCAACCGCAACATGGGATGGAGATAGTCAATCCCGATGGATCCACCCACAACATTCGCGCTTAGCAACACAATTAAATTAACGGTTCATGATCAAGAGAGGAAACTTAAGGGCTATAGACTAAAATCAATAATATCAATGAAAACTATTGGAAAGCATACAAGTTCTGGATATCATACAATTTTTAAATGGATGTGTTCCATCATGTAAAATCTCACCCCGTGTTTAGAAACATTGTGCAAGTAAAAAGAGGCTATGAACTCACCTTAGCTACGAGATAAGTCAATCATGGAACTCAGAAGCTGTGTAGAAAAAGTATTGGTAAGACGATCGCCGGCGATATGGATGGCTGGTAAAACATGAAAGCCGCAACCTAACAAGTAAGGCGCGCACTTTATTAATAATTGTTAGCCTCAAAATATTGAGTTAAACAAGAATATTCGGTCATAGGTTTATATTGTAATATTTATTAGAACATTGTAATAGTTATTTAAAATAGTCGCGACATTAAGGGCTTGATGGATAGCTTAAAAGGCCCCTTTCAAGGTACTAAGCATTTATTCAAGCCCGACCCAAAACAATATAGTCTAAAAGAAAGCCCGCATGTGGGTGGACTATATAAGTACCCTCCTAGCATGTTAGGAGGGTAGCAAGTAATCATTTTTCTCTAATCTAATTTCTCCTAGTTAATCACCTCTCTCTACTTTCTCTCACTACTTTCTCTCTCTAAAATTCATATATTTTCCATCTCATTTCTTTAATCTATCATCATATATTTAGGGACAGTAATTGGTATCAATCGTCATGGGGTAGATTCGTGTTTATTTTGTGGTTATTATTTTTGATTCATGTGATTTTAATCTTCAAATCATCTCGTCTCAAAAATTTTTGTGTTTTTGAGCTCTAAATCTTCGTACAAATTTCCTACAAAGTTGTGGTAGGAATTTGTGTTACTCATTTTGATGATTTTCACGAAAAAATTGGAAGTTTTGACTTGATTTTTGGGTAAAAAATTCGTCATATTAAGCTTTTGGTTCATGTAATTCGGAATTCGAGGGTTTCTTAAGTTGGATTAAGAGGGTTTTTGATTATTCCGACTTGTGTGTAGGAGTATTCCGAATTAGCAACAAGTAGATGCATTCCGAATAGTATCAAGATTTGATATTCCGAATTGTGTCAAGATTCAACATTCTGAATTAACTTTATATTCACATTCCGGATTAATCCCTTCAAGACACATTCTGGATTAAGTCCTTCAAGTGGTACATTCCGAATTAGAATTCAGTCTTTATTCCGAATTAACTCAAGTGGTACATTCCGAATTAGCAGGCAGTAGTCACATTCCGAATTAGCTTCATAAGTGGGTATTCCGGATTAGAAATTTCTTCACATTCCGAATTAAAAGAAGGTTTCGTATTCCGAATTAAAAGAAGCTCTTACATTCCGAATTAGCTTCATAAGTGGGTCTTCCTGATTAGAAATTTCTTCACATTCCGAACTGAAAGGAGGTTTGGTATTCTGAATTAGGTTGGTTTTTGTTATTGCGAACAAGGTTGGGTTTTATTATTCCGTATTAGGTTAGGAACACGGATTCGGACTTACTTAAAGGAAAAGATTCCGGATTACATCTAGTTGACATATTCCGACTTATTTGCATAGCTTGGATTCCGAATTGTACCAAATTTTCGTTTCAAGTGTTTTTAGACTTAGCCACCTCTAGACTTGTCTTGGATCATAGTTTACCAAAAAAAAAAAATCCTAGACCATTTTTAGGCCATTTAAGCTTCGATTTCAAGAAAAAATTTTCGACACAAAATTCAAATTTTCGGACCAAAATTCAAATTTTTAGGCCAAATTTCAAATTTTTTAGGTTTTATTTGTCGTTAAAATTTTCATTTTTCAAAATTTTTCCCTATTAGTTTTTGGCTATTTCGAACTCGATTTCAAAATTTGGTAATTCAAAAAATTTTAGGTTTACCGTTTTGTCGGACTGAGAAAAAATCAGAATTTTTGGAATTTTAACCACAACTCAATCACACCATATCTACTTAAGATCCGAAGTCACTTCATCAACCAAGACACCATCATCATGGAAAAGATCAATGAGTGTTCAATTGTGACAACTCTTGAAATGGAACAATTACAACAACGGACACGCTTCTTGAGAGATAAATAAATGGAAAGTTTGAGAATACTTAAATCATCGTTTACGAGCCTTTCAAAAGTCCTGCTAGACTTAGGTGAATCCACTGGCACGTTCATAAGAGCTTTCACACAAGCCATAGAGAAACTTGTAGCACAACTCACCAAAGAAAGACTTTTTGGGGGTGAATGCAAGATCACCTTCACTGAACTCAAGACGACATTTGAAAAGACTTTTGATTCAGAATTTCTCATGTCTTCGAGTACACAGCGATGCTTCATGTGACATCATGCAACTGCTCAAACGTTCAAAGACCTGATCCCAAGTAACATCAAATCCATTGAAACTTATGTCCATAGAATAATAATTCACGAACAAGAGATCGATAAAAGGTTCAAGGCAAATTGTGGTACAATATCGGGTCATGTGAATGAACGATGCACATCACAGAACACAAAGCATGGTCCGCAGGATGATCATACCATACATGGGAATGAAAGCAGCATCACTGGCACACAAGGCATCAGTTCTGAGAATGTCATCCGCAATACACCTTCCTATGATAATGGCCCTGTCTTCGACTCTGACCCATTGGAAGAGGTACACAATGGTGAATATAATGTGTTTGCTAATGATAATACGCATGAGCATTGTGATCAAACTCAAACCCTTATTGACACATGTATGACGGAAAAGGTTGATAGCAATACCATACCTGATCCCTCATACACATACAATAATGAGTCTGACGATGATCAACATGCAAATGAGTATGATGATGAGGAGCGTATTGCGCTTGCTAATTTAATTTCTACTTTACAAAAAGATGTCAAAGAAACTAGAAAGAGTCAAAAGCAATTAAGTCAGGCAAACACTACGCTCACTCAAAATTTTGAAGAATGCAAAGCTGCTTTAATTAAATCTAGTGAGACCATTGATAGCTATAGAGCTCAGCTTCTTAAAAAGACCAATGAGATTGAGGGGTACAAAGGATGTTTAATTAATGTCAAAAAGGACGATTATCAACAGAAATATAACGAAACTCTTAAGCTTCTAGAACAAGAGAAACGTAACCATAACACCTCTTTGAGTACTGAACGTCAAAAAATGTATCTTGCTACCACTAAAGTCAATGAGATAAATCAAGTAAATGGTTTTCTACAAGAGGAAAAAACTAAACTTGCTAATGAAAAGAAAGTAGTGGTTGAAAAGTTGGAAAAGGATTTCAAAACTAAACAAGCGAATGACATCGACAAAATGGTAGAACTTGAAACTCAAATTGATTTTTACAAGAAAATTGTTTACAAAACTAATCAATCAATTCAAACCATGAGAATGTTGGCCTCTCGTTCATTTTTTAATGATAGACCTAGTTTCACAAATCCTAAGTACCTTGAGCAAGCTCAATCTGAGAATCAGCACTTATATCTTGATGAGTCCCAATGGACCGATCTTGATTGCCTTGTTATTAGGCCCGATAGTGAAGAGACAAACGATTTGGAAGAAGAGAGTAGACCAAAAGTTAATAAAAAATTTGTTAAACCATATAATTATGCTTATGAAAATAGTCTTTATGGTCTTTTCAATCCGTAAACACAAAAGTCTTGTGAGCAAATATTTTTCGAATGTGAACAAATAAGAATTAAATGGAGACAAGTTTTTGCCACTAAGAAAACTAATGTTTCAAAATTTATTGAGTACTTGCCATATAAAGCTTCTGTAAGAAATAGTAAGCAAGCACTTACTATTCTCAAGAGTAACATTGAAAATTTCAAAACAGTTGTTGATGATGACTGGAAAAACGTCAACTTTTGAAAGGCAACAAAGAAATTCCTCACGATATAACTGTGCTTGTGAAAAGTATATTGATTCCGCTTGCAGAAAGAACGCAAAAAGATATTTTGGAATTTGAAACATTAATTAAGCAAGAAATGTTTTATGATTTGAAGTATGTGGAATCTCTTGAACAAGAAGTGAACGACCATCAACCTGAAAGAGACGAATTTTCTACAGCATATGATCTACTCTTACACGAATGTCTCTCCAAAGATATTTTGTGTGTTGCTCTTACTTCTTGTGCAGATATAGACGAATATTCTAACGTTGCATGCAAATATCTTGATAAAGTCAAAGAGTGTGAACGTCTTGAAACAGAGCTTTCAAAACACACAAATAATGTTGATCAAAAGGCTTTTGCGTTGATTCAACACCGATGTGAATTCCTTCAAAAACACTATCATACTCTTGAACTTGCTTTGCAAGACAAAGTCAAAAAAGGTCCAAATGATAATAACTTGCAAGTAAAACTTTTCTCCTTGTGTCGAGAAATGAACGAAAAGAGTATGGAAATTACAGACTTGAAAGCTGAGTTGCAAGAAAAGGACATAGCGATAGAAGAGTTGAAGAAACTCGTTGCCAAAATGGGTGGGAAAGCTGTGAAACCTAAAGTTGTGAAACCTGTTGTTCGACAACCCAATGCCTACAAGGATCCAAATCCATCTATCTTAGGAAAGCCGACTCCTTTCTCCAATTCTTCTCATGTCAAATCTAGGTTTACCCCCTAAGACTGATGTGCAACCAAGTATTCCAAAACCATCCATATCACCCTATGTTCCTCCCTTTAGAAAGCACACTTTTGCTGAACCTAACCGTGTGAATGCACCTAGCACTTCTCGACTCCTCCAAAACGTGTGACATTCGTGTCCACAAAGGAATCTGTAGGTTCAAATGATCTACTTCATACCCACAACCTAGAGGATGCTCAGCAAAAAGGGAAGATTCAGAAAGACAAACCCGTGTATTTCAAACCTAGTTCACCAAATCCCGCTAGAGTTCCACACACTCCTAATGGTAGTCAACCAAAACCTAGGATCCCTCACCAGCAGTCTAGGAATTGGAAACCATCCAAGAATAGTCGTGTTTCAAACACTACGCCTGAACGATTTGGAAAACCAAGGAATACAGGTACTTCCGTGAATCCCAAATTCCCTGTATGTCCCACATGTAAAAAGGGCATTCACAATGGAAATCATGACCATTGTATTATGCAATATCTCTGTGAGGTCAAATCTCATTCCTTTGAACAGAGATCGAATACGGAATCCTATAAGACAACAAGGAGATACAAACCCGTCGCAAAGCAAAATAATGACAATAAATCTGAAACGTGGATCAAAAAAGGACATAGTTTCTCTCCAAAGAAGTCTTCCGCTGGGCAAGAGAAAACTACTCCTAAATCTAGCCTTCAGTGGAAACCAACGGGTCGGATCTTCAAAGAAGTTGGTCTTAGGTGGATTCCCATAGAGAAGAGTGTTGAAACCTGCTCTAGCACTAATGCGGGCGTTCTGAATATAGACAATGAATTTGTTACTCCTAACACTAGTATTTTTGCAAACCCATTCTTCTGTCATTGAAGGTACAACAGCGGATTCTGAACCCACTTCTCCTTCTTCAAAGGGTTCCATTTATGTATATTTGATATCACCTTATTCTGTTGTAAAAAAATCTATTTTGGATTATTTTCGTAAAACTTGAAAAATACAAAAATATAATGAAATGTAAATATCATTGTAAAAACAAAATAAAAAATGAGAAATCTTTGAAAATACCAAAAATATTCTTCTCGACATGTATTTCAGTATCGATAATATGGACGTACCTAGAAATGTCGCTCAATGACGACACGGGTGTGTACATAAAGCTCGAATGAAAGTTATAAATATTTTTCAAAAGTCATTTCTATTTTTTAAAGAAAAATGTCTATTTTGGACAATTTTTCCAACAACGGGTAGAGCAATCTATCTTGGGTTGAGCTTGTCACAAAACATTCAACGTTTTGAGCTCAACACAATGGCTTGTAATCACTTTCAGATTGCAACCCGGATCGATATTCACGGGGGAGTGTACGAACTCAAGTTTATACTTTAGAAAAACCTTTTTCACCAAAAAGAAATAGAATTTTTTAAAAAGCGTTGAACACAATTTTTTCAAGAATTTCTCAATGATTATTCAAAATATTTCAAAAATTGTGTGTTCAACATCTCCTATCCTCAAAAAGTGAAATGTGGATCACATCCTCACAATGACAATTCAATTGGATTTTTTGAGGGGGAGCATTCCAAATTCATGCTAAGTTTGACACATTTTTCTCCCGAAAGGTTTCAAGAATATTTTTCAAAATCTATTTTAATCAAATTTGGTATCTCTAATATCAAACGATTTTATATATTAGAGATAGGGGGTAAAATGTGATTAAAATATGATCTAAAGACTCAAGCACTAATGGTTACGATCAAATATCCACAACATCTTTAATTCACGACGTTATTGGTGTCAAAAGAGTGGTTAGGTTTAAGTCCTATGATCCAACTAGAACAAGAGGGATCTTTCCAGGGACAATCCAATAGACTATTATAAGTCCTTAGGAAAGATGGAGTAGAATGTGAACGAAGTTGAATGCCGACTAAGTACTGATGGTAGCACTGGAACAATCACAACAAAGTGCTAGTAATGATGTCTTGGTAAGCATTGAAGGGGTTGAAGAATGAAAAAGAAATGTAAGGATAAAGGGTCTAAAGAAAGAAGCCCTCCATACAACTTAGGCAGAAACCGGGTCAATACATCATGAAGACAACGCATCATGGACCCAGTGATGTAATGCACAACCCCTCCCCAACTGACTCAGGCTTCTCTCAAAAGAATTTTGTTTTATTGTCACGGAGATCAACACGACTTCTATTGACTTTCTCACTCCGAGATAGTTGATATCGAATAGGTGGCATCTGCTCCAGCCTCCGACCACTAAAAGTGCACAAATCAAGTCTAGAGCCAAGAGATAAATCAAATCTCGCTAGGACACACGGATGAAGATCAAGAGAGTCGTACGCTATATCCTTGCGATATTGCTATAACACTCAGAGTGATACTACCTAGTATTCACAATCATGAGTGGAAATCCTTCCAGTGTTAACATCAAACGACACTGAGGTAGGTCATGTGTAAGATTCTTTATGAATTGAACATATGTAAAACTGAAAAGCAACAGTGGTTTGATTATGAATTGATTCAAACTCGTTTCAGGTTTCTACGCAATATCTTTATGGTCTTGCCAGAACATTCAGAGTGATATTCATTAATATTCACAGTGATGAATGGAAATCATTCTAGCGTCAACATCAAACAGCGCTACGGTAGGTAACTTGCGAGATTCTTATGAATCAAACTTGTGTCAACTGGAAAGCAACAATGGTAAGATTCTTAATGAATCAAACTTGTTCTAGGAATTTGAATTGACGACTTTAATCAAGAGGATATTTATCCAATTGATTCACTCTTTATGTTCGCAGTCTTGCTTTGAGACGGTCGAGTAAAGAGAACAGCTAGTACAGCCGCGAAACCCTGTCAAGGAGGTTCTTAATTGAATCCACCTAATCACAGGTACGATATTTAATATCGTGTAACGGTCTTCACCGACCGGAGGTAAAACGCTACCAATTTAGGACGAATGTCAAAGCCATTCAGTCCGTGTCTAAGTTTGGTCTCGAGAAGGTGGCGTTACGGTGTACTCAGCAAAGTCAAAGATTCAAAACCACATACTCATGCCCAAAGACATTTAACAATCAAGAAAGCTAAAGACTTCCGCAACTCTGATGATCAAAATCTTCCTTATCAATTAATGTAGAGGAATGGCCTCTCTTCAAGGGAGATTGTTAGCAAGCTCTCAAGATTATGCAAGGTATGAGCATGTGGATAAAGACACAAGATGGCAAACACAAGTCAAGAATGATTTGAAGATCTCAAGTTTAAAGGCAAAGTCGAAAGACAATGACAAAGGCTCAAAGATCACAACGTGAAGGAACAAGACTACTATTACACATTCAAGATTCATTTATGACGAAATTCGTAATCTCCATTGATCGCCAAATATCAAACGGGAATGACCTCACATTGGGGGAGATTGTTAGCCTCAAAATATTGAGTCAAACAAGAATATTCGGTCATAGGTTTATATTGTAATATTTATTAGAACGTTGTAATAGTTAGTTAAAATAGTCGTGACATTGCGGGCTTGATGGCTAACTTAAAAGGCCTCTTTTAAGGTACTAAGCATTTATTCAAGCCCGACCCAAAACAATATAGTCCAAAAGAAAGCCCGCGTGTGGGTGGACTATATAAGTATCATCCTAGCATGTTAGAAGGGTAGCAAGTAATCATTTTTCTCTAATCTAATTTCTCTTAGTTAATCACCTCTCTCTCTACTTTCTCTCACTACTTTCTCTCTCTAAAATTCATATCTTTTCCATCTTATTTCTTTAATCTATCATCATATATTTAGGGACAATAATAATTGACTCAAGTATAAACCATACTTAATAACATTGTTGGAAACTCACATTTATCTTAATAATATATACTAGCATGGTTGCTGCAAGTATGATGGTTGTTGATAAGTATAAGCCATGTTTTGTTGAGAAGCATACATTGCAAGTGGATCATGAACTTGAGGTGTAGACAACCGAGCCTCGATCACATGGCATTCATGTTGTTGAAGAAAAGCTTGAAGTTGATCCACATTGGTGTTATGCAAGTCCTTAGCCAATTTAACATCCGTCACGTATTTTTTCCATTCTGGAGGAAGAGTGTTCAAATACTTGGTGTTCAATTGAAAGGTAGGAATCGCCATGCCATAGATATTTAGCTCATTCAACAATAGGGTAAATCTCAGATAGTAATCATTGAGAGTCTCCCCTGGCACATAGGCAAACTTATCAAAAGTATCATAAAGCTTACACTCTCGTTCTTGTTTGGTTAACGAGGTGCCTTGCATGAGAACTCGAATTCTATCCCATAACTCTTTGGCAACTTTATGTTTGTTGACGAGTTTGTAGACATCTGGAGGAAGGGCTTGGAGAATGATGTTTGTTGCATCCTTATCACATTTATCTTGAATCTTCATATCTCCAGTCAACTCACCTGTTGTGCGAGGACGAGTAGTCGTACCTTCCGTCACGGTACCATAATCTAATGGTCCATTGAGCACTGATGCCCAAATTAGATGTCCATTCTCCTTGTTCAACATATAAAGTTCCATTCGGGAAGCCCATTCCTCATACATAGTCTTTACCAACATTGGTGGACGATTATCCGTACCCGAGAGGATGGACTTATCCATAAGAGATGTGTACTCCATTTCAATAAGTTAAGATTTACAAACGTTGATCGATCAATGAAAGAAAGTAAATGTGTTTGTTGTTGTGAGTTGAAGTCGAGAAACAATGTTAAAATCCCCTAAAATATGTTCTCAATAAACCAAAAATTCCAAGTCAAAATTACACACGATCGAAATTTTTTAAGGAATAATGATCGGAATATCAGTCGAAATCTCCCAAATCGGAATACCTTGATCGGAATGTACCTAATCTGAATACCAAATCTGAATACCAATTGGAATGTCGTGATCGGAATACCCAATCTGAATACCAGTCGGAATGTACCTAATCTGAATATCAAATCTGAATACCAATCGGAATGCCGTGATCGGAATACCCAATCTGAATACCAATCGGAATGTACCTAATCTGAATACCAAATCTGAATACCAATCGGAATGCCGTGATCGGAATACCCAATCTGAATACCAATCGGAATACCTAAACCCTATTCCGATTACACTGATCGGAATGTACTATAAACCCCTTTCCGATGACCGGATCGGAATATTTCCCACTTTTCTCGGACAAAACTCAACCAATTCGTGATTTTAAGCCAAAAAATGATCAAAAAACCCAAAAATTTTGTGTTTTTAGCCAAAGTAACTATACCAAATCTCTACCACAACTATGTAGAAGATTTGTATCAAGATAAAACCATCAAAAACACAAAAAAAATTTGGACGTGTGAAAATGGATCAAAAATGGCGAATGAATCAAGAACACAAACACATGAACAATACAATCATCCCATGGCTCTGATACCATTTGTAGGATTGTAAATCTATGCTTATGTTTTTAGAGAGAGAAAGAGATAGAGAGATGGTGGATTACACACACTTAGAGAGAGAAAGAAATGTTTACTATGTGAAAATATGAATAACCACACACCCTCTCCATCAAAGGAGAGGGTTTATATACCCAAGCCCTTGTCATGGGCTTGGGCTTACATTTGGGCCGGCCTACACATGTTGTAGGCTAGGCTTGATGTTGTTTGTTAAGTAAAGACACGTAACTAAACTACGAGCTATTACATGGACTATCGTTGGAGTGATTGATCCTTCTTAATACGTAAAACGTATTTCCAACAAACATAAAACTCAACATTACAAAACCACGACAAACCCGAAAGAACAACAATGCATGTGGTACTACAATACCTTCTAGAGTTAAGATCTATGTATACCCTTAAATTAGCATAGACCTATTCAACCAATCATAATCACCCATTTTTTAAAAACCCACTTCCCACCACTTTTTTAAAAATTAAATATCTCACAAACGCTAAATCATCAAACAAAAAAAATACACCATTGCAACGAGAATTAAATGATCTTTCTATCGAGGGGCACATGTATATACTTTCGACGAACTTTTTTCTACTTTTTTTCTTAAGTCACGTCCGAGAGAATCATATATGATTCGTCACGAATCATATATGATTTTCAGAAAATCATATATGATTCGTGATATGAATCATATATGATTTTCTGAAAAATATATATGTTTTGTGACGAATCATATATGATTCTCTCATACGTAACTTAAGACAAAAAGTCGAAAATAAAGTTCGTCGAAAGTATATACATGTGCCCCTTGATAGATAGATGATTTAATTCTCGTCGCGATGAAATGTTTTGTTTTACGTAACGATGAACGGTTTGTGAGATATTTAATTTTAAAAAAATGAGTTTTTTGTTACATAATAAAAATGGGTGGTTGTAATTAGTTGATTGAGTTTATGCTAAATTAAGGGTTTATGTTGAACTTTTTCCTACACTTCTATATGTTCATTTTATTAAACTACTTTCTCGATAAAATCTGCCGGCACATACCAAATGTACAAGCTCATTTCCCTTACATAGAGAACTCGAATATTTATGAAACTTGGTGAAAAACTCAATCATAACCTGAATAAAACTCAGTTTAAATTTCATCCAATGATTTACATTTTAGAACCACCTGCTCAACACATTTTTAAACTTGAAAAACCGGACAGATTTGAACACTTGACTCGTGAAACCATTTTGACCATCATAACCTTTACCATTTGTAAACTTGACACCTAAGTTTAAATATAGACTCAAGATCCCAGGTATAGAGCCTAAGTACAGCCCTTAAACCTTTTTGAAACTCATTTTATAGTCCCCGAGATTTGACCAAATATCGACAACAATTTCGTGTTGTGTCGATACTCGCGTCCCGGTACACGAATATTCAAACTAATGTATCTTCTTCCTCGTTTTGAGTTAGAAGGCCTACTTTATAGCAAAACGAAGCTAATGAAAATCTCTACAACACTATCTCGTTAGTACGACAATAATTCAAACTTAAGACACCCAGAATCAGCCTCAAACCTACTGCCCTAAACTACCTCATCAAAACTCATACCAAATCACTTTTTCAACTCATTTTACCTATTTTTCTACCATTACTAACATCCTATAATTACCAATTATCAATCCTAGAACTTGCATGTTACTTTTAACAAAATCAAAATCAAAAACTCAAACTTTTTATTATCAAAACATCATGATCTTGTGTAGATCATCACATGTATGATCTTTAAAAATTACACCAACCCTAATTCATAAGAAAACTTAAAACTTGTTGGATGTGTGAAAAATTGATTCCAAAACAATCACCTTTTAATTTTAAGAATGGTTATTTCCTTAGTTTGTTCAAATTCAAGTTAGATCATCAATGGTGATGGTGTTTTTGGGTGATGTTTCTCACGGCAAGAAAAAGAAAAGGAAGAAGTGGTTGGTTTTTTTATAAACTTTACTATGTGTTTTTTCCTAGTATTTATATGGTGGGTAAGGGGCTTGTTTTACCAATTTTGTAATCTTTTGGACTTAAAAGCAATTAGATAGTTTAAGGGTAGAAAATGACTATTAGTCAACTTTAAAAATATTTACGGGATTCGGGTTTCCTAAAAAATACTTTTCCAAAAGTTAAAATGCATCAAAAATATGATAATATAGTTTCCCGACACGAATTATCACGTCATTAAAAACAAAACATCAAAAACGTCAATCATTGAAACAATCGTCAATGAAACGTAAAATATCGGGCATCCGTCGGTATCGCGATCACTAGTAGTTTTCGTTACTCGTTGATTGAGTAAACTTTTGTAAAATGCACGGGGTGCTTTTAAATCAAAAATTTTGATTTAAATAAATTTGAAAAAATAAAATAAGAAATTTTATAATTCTAAATAAAGTATTATAAATGATCAGAAAAATATTTTAAAAGTATAATTTATTAAAATAATCATGATCTCAGGATTTACGTATAAAGAATACAAAAAAATGTAACACGTTGGAAAATTCAAGAAGCACGAATAAAAGAATAAAATAATATCGGGAAAATACGAGTTCTCACAGACATTGATAAAATGAGTTGAGTAATTATAATTATAAGTGTATAAAGTTTAAATTTTAAATTTTTAAAAAAATATATTTTATAAGCCAACAGTCAGTTTTTATTTCAAACACTTTGATTTTTTCACTTATTATACCGGCCGAGTCTTGGATCGAATGTCTTCGATCGACCGAGAAAATTCGATCGTCGCAACAGTGACGACCGAGTGCGACTTGATCGAGTCTCGGTGTTCGAGACTCCGTTGTCACCAACCTAAAACAAAAACCCTCGCATTATCATTACAACCCTCACATTATCTATAGACAGAGTGCAACACATAATAATAATCTTTATCAAATCATCGTTAACAAGTTGGTACAGTTGTTTATGGTTTGAGTCGTGATCTTAATGTCAAACCTACGGAGTGACATACTGCATCGTAGGTGGCATTATGGTGTTTTGTGTCATAAATGTCAGCCCAAAATGGGGGCATAACGCGAGCCGACAGCGCGAGACACTGCACTGTGGTTCATGTTATGTCATCGCATCATGGTTTTTATTTATTTATTTATTTATTTTTTCATAAAAATATGAAAAGTTGGGCCACTATAACACCATAATTATGGTGTTAACCACTATGACACGTTTTTGGTGTTATAGTGATTTTTTTTGTTATGAATTAGTTAACCGATGTGGTATACACTTTTTCATGATACAAGCCCACAACACGAGACCGTAACTTCTACTCTAATTCCTAACTTAGATTGTATGATATTTTTACTTATGTTTTTAACTTTTACCTTGTTTATGGTAATCTAAACTGTTGATCTTTCCCCTTGCGTCTTGGGAATGAAAAGTTGGTACGCTAATACTGATGAAAACCAAAATTTGTTACATCCTTTATTCATAAAATTCATAAAATTGTCTTCTAGTAAAAATTTACCAAATGGTTAACTGTTCATTTAGATTAATGATTGGTCATAAGTAAAAGAGAATATTGTATCCTCAAATGAAATCTTTAACAAGTTAAACGTTAGAACATATAGCGAGTTGTCTAACTTTAAAACTTACTCCCGGTTGTTGTTAACTTGTTAGTACTAAACAAGATGTTGTGCTTTAAAGAATAAGTGATTACTACTTATAGCTTTGTTCAAACAAAAAAAGCAAAAACAAATTTGAGCAATGGATTGTAATTTTATAGTTTGTGCGAATGATATTATTTGAGATGACATATGTTAGAAGTTAAAGTATAAGAGATTAATAAACAATATGATATTATTTCAATTGTCTCGAAATAAGAGAAGGGCTATAATAGATATTTTGTATCTTTTGGATACAAAAGGATTAATCTCTACTTTCTATTTAACAAAAATTAAACGTTAAGATTAATTTTACCTCTATTAATTTAAAAATCGGAAAAACATTTTGGTCTTTACACATCCGACCCACCCCATCTTTCAAATCCCTCCCACCCTTATCTTCGTTCGTCAGATACACACACACACACACACAAAAACACACAGACACATCTGTAATCTATAACCACCGATTTCGATCCATCCTCGACCTATTATCTCATCATCTCATTCATATTTAATCATTTCCATCAATAATTCGTTAACACCAGTTTACATCATCATGATCTTTTTTTAGCTTATTTGATGGAAATAAGCTTATTTGACGTGAATTAATATACGAGTTTAGATTTGATATAAATAAGATGATAGTTTTTTTTACCTTATCAATGTATTCTTTTTCAGTTAATTTTGATGTGACGAAATCTGGAAATGAAGTTCAATGAGAAAGAAGTGTGGGATGCTATATGTGGGTGTAGTGGGGATAAAGCCCTTGGACCCGACGGATTTAATTTTAAGTTCATTAAAAAAGCATGGGAGCTCATTAAGCTAGAGTTATTATGAACGATCGAGTGATTTTGGGAAAGTATGGAGATATCGGGGGGGTGGGGGGGGGGGGGGGGGGGTGGGGGGGGGGGGGTGGTGTAATGCATCTTTCGTCTCCTTCATTCCTAAGGTGGCAGACCCAATTGGGCTTGGTGATTTCCGTCCTATTAGCCTCATTGGTTGCTATTACAAGATTATAACAAAAATGTTAGCGGAGAGGGTTAAACGTGTAGTGGGGAACGTGGTGGGGGAAGTTCAAAACGCGTTCATAAAAGGTAGTGTTAATGCAATGATGCCTAAAAACATTACTTGCATTTTTCGGTCTCACTTTGTTTTGATTACAACAATATATAAAAACAAGCATTTACGAAAACAACGAAAAACGAATTCTTGAGTTCAAGTATTTTTCATTTCAAAAATTATCACTTAAGGTGTGAACAAACAAGTACTCATCCTAATTAAGTGAACAAGGATTTAATATTTTCTTAAAACTCACTTTTAATTAAGTGTGACAAGTTTTTTTTATTAAACTTTCTTTTTAAAAAAATGTTTTATTAAATTAATTATTTTAAAATTTGAAATTTGAAAATGGCATATTTTATCTTGGTTTGGAATATCCTTTCAGGATATTTTAATCCCCAAATTTGAACCAATCCACTAAAAGCCAAAAGGGAGTGGAGTCTATGCAGGCGGTTCCTTAGCTCCTATATCGGCTCCTTATCGATAAGGAACCGCGGGCTCCAATAAGGAACCGCGGGCAGATACAGCCGTTGGGTGTTTGTCTTATAAATAGTGGACCATTCTCAGACTTTCAATTCACCTCTTTTGCACATACATTTCCAGATTCTTTCATACTTCTTAAATCACTCAAATCCTTGATCATTTGTTTGATTACTACTTGTTTAGAAGTAAATCTTTCTCCTCTCATATTTTCCTCTCAAAGTGCAAAGAGAAGAACACTATCATCCTTGAAGTGTTGTGTCTACCTCAAAGATCCATTGAAGATCCAAACTTATTTATTCATTGTTGAGTCAGTTGTTGTGAAGATCCAAGTAGTTATGTCTATTTGGACGTTGTGTATGTACTAAGGTTAATACTTGATCCTTAAAGTATATTGGTGTAGATTGGTCCTAGGTAAGATTAGGGCTCGACTTTTAGCTTAGAGTCGGAAATTGGTTAAGCGACGTTGTGTACGGTTTCTCCACCTTAAGGAGCTTGTTGATTAGTGAACTCTCGAGTAAGGAGTACTCGAGGAGTGGAGTAGGAACGAGGAGTGAGTTTTGTTGCCGAACCACTATAAATCCTTGGTGTTTGGTTTGATCTTTCCTTCCCTTATCTCTTTACATTCATTATATACTTGTGATTATTAGTTTAGTTGCACTATACCTTGTTCATATTGTGTATAAGAAGGTTTCACATAAATACTCAAGTCTAAGTTTTTGAAAATGATTTTTTTAAAAACCAATCTTTAACAAGTAAACTTAAGAAACTATTCAACCCCCCTTCTAGTTTCTACAATTGGTATCAAAGCGTGGTTGCTCAAGCATTTTTAAAATATATTGTATTTTAAAACTTGAATCGATCTATGGATTCCAACAAGTATCTAGAAGGGCAATCCATGCAAAGACTACCTCTTTTTGAAACTGATAGTTTTATTTATTGGAAAAATAGATTTGAGACTTATGTGAAATCAAAAGATTTAGATATTTGGCATGTTATTACCAATGGTGATTTTTTGCCTTATCAATATAATGAAGTTTCTAAAAGCAAATAGATAGTAACTTTTGACAAAGCTAATCATGATACTAAAAGGAAACTTGCTAAAAATAATGAGGCTAAAAATGGTGATTTATAATGCTTTACCAAAGAAAGAGTACGGAAGGATTTTTATGTGTGAAACCGCTAAAGATATTTGGAACACTCTTTTAGTAACCCACTAAGGTAATAGCCAAGTCAAAGAAAGGAAAATCGATCTTCTTGTTCGACAATATGAACAATTTGTCATCTTAGAAGATGAAACTATTGATAGTGCATTTGCTAGATTTAACACTATTATTACTAGTCTAAAAGCACTTGATGAAGGTTTTTCTAGCAAGAACAATGTTAGGAAGTTTATTAGGGCGTTGCAACCAAAGTGGAGAGCTAAAGTCACAGCGATTGAAGAATCAAAGGATCTCGCCAAATTATCACTCGATGAACTCATTGGTAACTTGAAGGCTCACGAAATGATAATTTTGAAGGACTCGGAAATGGTGAAAACTAAGAGTGAAAGAAAGTCTCTTGCAATCAAGGCCAAGAAGGCGCAAAATGACCATGAAAGCTCCTCGGATAGTGATGATGAGGAATATGTCATGGAGGTTAGAGACTTTAAGAAGTTCTTTAAAAGACGAGGTCAATACGTGAGGCAACCAAACAACGACAAGAAACCCTTCTCCAAAAACCGATTTTCCAAAAATGATAAAGGTGATAGGAAATGCCTTAGATGTGGTGATCCAAATCATTTCATCGGTGATTGTCCTAAGCCTTTACGCGACAAGAACCACACGACGTTTGTTGGAGGTTCATGGAGCGATAGCTGTGAAGATGTTGATAACAACCCCAAAGATAAGAAGTGTCTCATGGCTCACACTTCTAAAGAGATATGCTTGGGAATCGATTTAGAGCCCGACGAGTGGATTAAGGATAGTGGTTGTTCTAAACACATGACGGGCAATCGAAGTTTGTTCTCGCACTACAAAGCATATGATGGAGGTAACATTACATTCGCAAGTAATCGCCGTGGTAGTATCATTGGCAAAGGTACGGTCTCTCTTGACTCTATGACTATAGAAAACGTAGAGCACGTAGATAACTTAGGTCTTAACCTTCTAAGTATAGGTCAAATTTGTGACAATAAGTGTAAGGTCATCTTTTCGGAATATGATAGTGAAATCGTAAAAGACGGAAAAGTCATTGGAAAAGGTGTTAGAAAGCATGGGCTTTATGTCATGAAGGTTAAGGAAAACTTATGTCTAGCGACATTAGATGATAGTTCTACTCTTTGGCATAGGAGATTAGGTCACGCTAATATGCGTTTAATTCAATCTTTAGTCTCTAAGGATTTGGTAAGACATCTCCCCAAGATGAAGTTTGATAGTCACTTTTGTGATGCTTGCAAAATTGGGAAGCAAGTTCACTCAAGTCACAAAGCCAAGAATTTGGTTTCGACCTCTCGGTGCTTAGAGCTCCTACATATGGATCTCTTTGGACCTTCCGCATACGGAGTTATGGAGGTAACCTTTATACCCTAGTTATAGTTGATGACTACTCTAGATTCCCTTGGACTAGATTTTTGGCATCTAAGAATGATGCTTTCGATCACTTCAAAATCTTTAGTCGAAGAATTCAAAATCAACTAGGATGTTCAATTGTCTCTATTAGGACGGATTATTGTAGGGAATTTGATAATGAATTGCAATTCGGTGCCTTTTGTGAAGCTCATGGTATTACCCATAACTTCTTGGCTCATCGCGCTCCACAATCAAATGGGGTAGTTGAAAGGAAGAATAGGACCATCCAAGAGATGAGTAGGATGATGTTAAATGAGCAATCTTTGCCTAAACATTTTTGGTGCAATGCCGTGGACACATCGACTTACATTCTCAACCGAATTCTTATTCGACCTTTTCTAGGAATGACCCCTATGAGATTCTTAAAGGTAAGAAGCCCTAATTGGAATACTTTAGGGTGTTTGGAAGCAAGTGATTCATTCTTAACACCAAAGATTACCTTACCAAGTTTGACCCAAAGTCTTACGAAGGTATCTTTTTAGGTTATTCTCAGACTAGCAAAGCCTACATAGTCCTCAATAGAACCTTGGGTGTAATTGAAGAATCATTTAACGTGACATTTGATGTAACCCCTCCTTCATCTAAGACACCACCTTTGGTAGATGATGACTTGGATGAAATAGACATAGTTAATGCCAAAGATGTTAGAAATGTAACACTCTCATTTTTCGTATCGGTACAGCGGAAGGGTCTTTCAGAGTGTTACGGGATAGCACAATAACTCCAATCATAGACAACACATAAAAATGGTTGTACAAGGTTTAACAAACATTCACTCGATAAAAAGGTTTAAAAGTGTACAACAGGTCCCAAATTATACAGGTCATTAAGTTTACAAAACACAGATCGAATGATCATTTTTAATATTAAGTGTGGGCCATCAGAGTCGATCTCCATCCGGATTACCTTCAAGCACCTGAGATAGAAAACATGCAAAAATCATATCAGCGAATGCCGAGTGAATTCATAGAGTTTAATGAAAACCGTTATGTAAAACAATCATTTACAATCATTTAAAATCAGAACACAAGTATAATATCGGAAGTAAGTCCACACATTGCTAGTCAGGCAATATATATCAAGCATACATCTGAAACCGTCCATGAAACCGTAGTCTCTATATTACCATGATAGGTAATATATTCATCGTAATAGCGTCGTTATCGTTTATTATTTATGTCTTATATTGTATTATATTGTATAGGATTATTATTAGCCGCATGACATTGTTACCTTACTGTGAAAACAGCGGGCCGCGAACCCGACAAACAATTTGCCCATCTAAGTTAGCGTGTCGTCACAAAAATCACGCTATGGAATCTTCTCATACATAAATTCGCTTACCAATCAATGTGGTACGACGGGGATCAACCGTTAAGGCGCGAACTGGGGTGATCGTCCCCAAATAGTACTATCAAATGCATAAGCGTCTACCAAATCCCGGTAGTTCACAATTCATGCTAATGGGACTTTAAGTGACATAACCTAACTACTAATAATCCTTTTAGTCTCGAATATAGGGTCATCGCATCATTCGGGTCCATCTCATTAAGCATACAATCGGGACTACTTGTGTTCTATTTTTATAAAAATCTAGCATGTTATCTCCCTCGCGGGTTTACAAATCATTTTATAAAAACATTTAAAAGAGTGCGAGGCTATGAACTCACGTTGTTAATGAAAGGCGGATTATCGGCTACGGGCGTGCTTCGGTCACGGAAACCTATATAAATAATAATCGGTCTTAGACTCGGTCCAATGACTTTTATCAAAATAACAATATACATATATGATTATTGTACATATGATGATGATCAAGTGGGTTTATAAATCCTCATTTACTTATTTTAGCGTTTACGTTTTAGTATCGTCTTACTAGTTCACTAGTTTTACCGATTTTACCTATTTTAAGTTCATTAAGTCTTTTATAAGTTCTTTTACTTGTTTTTACCCATTATATACTTAAATTGTAAAACCCGTATTTTAAATCGAGAATTTATAAATACGCTACGTGGGATTATTGCCAGCAGCATATGTTGCGCCGCAACATATGTATTTTGCGCCGCAACTCATGATTCGCAGAAACTATGATCCGTAGCCCTTCATCTATTGCGCCGCAACAATGGTGTCTTGCGCCGCAACTCTTGTTACGCAGCACCATGGTCTGTAGCCCTTCATATGTTGCGCCGCAACAGGGGTGTCTTGCGCCGCAACTCGTAGTCTGGGCCAAGCCCGTGGGAAGGAATAAAACAGACGGGTGAATACCCTTTTTCTTTTATATGCCGACACAAACACACATATGAAACCCTAAAATCAAAACTAGCAGCCGCCTATATTTTCTTTGTGTTCTCTCCTTCCCTGCCACGACCCAAACCAAGAACAAGAAGGTTGATAGTGTGTTTAATCCAGAAATCAAGAAAGACGAGGGTTGCTATCTAAAAACCCTAAACGAGTTGTAAGCTTGCATAAACCCTAATTCATTCTATTTAGTTCTTTTAATCCGATTCATTTGAGTTTTAAAACATGTTAAATAAATATTATGATCCGGGCTGTATGTCGGGATGTGGTTATGGTGATTGGCTGCATAACCAGCCGCAAATCATTAGGGTTTGATTTGGGGTTTACACTAACGGGGTGTTTGGCAGTGGGTTTTAAACAGGAAATAGGGCTGTTTGGTTACAGGGGTAACGGGCTGTTTGGCAACCGGTTTTTAAAACATTTAAGAGTGCGTTTGGGACTGTTAAATCTCATTTCTTTTTATGAGTTTACTTGAAATAAACGTTGTAAAATGCATTTAGTAAGTTAAATATAAACTGGTTTTATAAAAATATAAAAAGGGTATATTTTGGGAAAACGAATTAAACAAATTAAGAACGTACCTATATTAGCGAAATATTTTTATGAAATTAATTACCGACAGATATACATTGTACGTAACCATTAGTATAACGTTAATACATTAAAATAAATATAAGAAACCAATAAGATCAGAAAATTTGATAACGGGTACCAGTTAACTTACTCGCGTCTTATAATTATGTAGCACGCGTGAAGCCCGAGTAGTATTCGTTCAGTCTTCCTTTCAGTCGGTACTGGACTAGAGGTACGGATTTTCCGTCCTTTCAGTAAGGACTTCCCTTCTTTGCATGATTAGGATTCCCCGTCTTCCGCCGAATGTTTTTCCCCAGTATATGTTTAATTTATCAGTAATCATGTTAATAACTAAATGGAATTGCCTGAGCGTTATATACAAGCACGACCAGTTCATGTACTAGTTACGGAGGTACCGTAACCACGACACTAGAGGCACCGGTGTCGTGACTCACATGCAGGAGAGTGATATCCTGCATCGTCCCACTCATGTTCAGTTGGCCATTTTTTTTTATATGTATGTTTAGTGGGGCGTATGGATGCATCCTAGGCTATATGTGTTTCATGTTATCAGGGTGAATGTGGTGTGTGCTCTACATCCTTCACATTGGAGCTGATCCCTCCACCCAGCACAGTTATTTAGAGGTCACCCCTCTACAGCATGACGAGGTCACCCCTCCAGTTATTCATGCACGGTTGTTACAGCACGTGACCTATATAAGCTCTGGCAAATAAAATACAGTAAAAGGCATGTTTTCAGAATTTAAAGTTATATTTCAGTATCAGTTTTATGAACCAGGTTTTACAGATTTTACGCAAGGTTATACCACATGTTACATATCGGTCTTACAGCTTCATTATTGACTTCTATTGCATTATCCTTATGTACATTCTTATCATGCTATATCCGTTCACTGAGCGTTATGCTCAGCCGTAGTTCCTTTCATGTTTCCAAACGGCAGGTACACAGGGACGATCTTAGGACTTCTAAGAGAGTACGTGCATTTGGATGGGAGCTATCCAGACTCCTTTATGTTTATGCACACATTACGTTACTTTACTTTGGTGGTTTGGACACTGTTTCGTCCTTTTCCTTTCCGTACTTTAATCTTTATATTTTGGGCTTGTTGGACTACCGATGTTTGATTCCGGTATTTCCGTTTGGTCAGTAAATGTTTAATACATTGCCTTGCATGCTTTGATGACACGCCATAAATACACGTAACGGTCCATTTATCCAAGTGGGGTGTTACAATTATGGTATCAGAGCGCCAGGTTCGACCTGTAGGCTCTAAAACTTGACCTGTGACTAGTGGGTGGTCATCAGGAACTTCCTGTATTTTGGCGTCGTTATCTTCCATGCTATTTATGTATTTTATCAGTCAGCTTTTCAAAATTTCGATTAAGTAAACGGCTGGTACAGGACTGGCCATATTTAATCGCATGTGATTTCAGCAAAATTTTTGTTTTGGTGAACTGACCATAGGCGTTCACCCTTGTTATTTAAATTCTGTATGGATGAACTGACCATAGGCGTTCATCCTTACTCATGTCAGATTTATGTTTCAGAAATCATTTTGTGAACTGACCCTAGGCGTTCACCAGTATTCATGTCATGTTTTGTCAGTTATACCACCATGAATTACACTAAGCGTATTCAGACTTATCACTGCAGGTTCTTACGTTTTGTCGATTTATCCTCTTTTATTTCAGATGCCACCCAGGCGCGACACCGAGAATGATCCTAACGCAGCTGCCATTGCTGCTGCGGTTCAGGCTGCTATACAGGCCATGTTACCCCAAATTCGTGATGAGATCCGAGCTGAGTATCAAAATGGGCCTCAGCAGAATAATAATAATAACAACCCTCCTGCTCCACCACCTGCCACTTTACCCGCTTGGCTGGATCTGTTCAACAAGCAGAAGCCCCGACTGTTTGAGCAGACTGTAGCTCCAACTGATGCAGAAGACTGGATCTACCATATAGAGAAAATTTTTGGAGCTATGGGTTGTGGTGATGTTTTCAAAGTTAGGCTTGCAGTTTATAAGCTGGAGGGTCCTGCTCTACACTGGTGGAGGTCTCAGAAACAGTCCAACGGGGGGGATGCATGGGAGCTTGCTTTGACCTGGGCACGTTTCAAGACGATGTTCTATGACCAGTTTTTCCCGCATGCGGAACAAGCTAAGATGAAGAGGGACTTTCACGTTATTCGTCAGAATAATGGCGAGAACAGTATCGAGTTCATGCACCGATACCTCAGGATGGCTAGTTTCTTGGGGGAGGCTGCGGGTACCGTAGAGGAGCAAGTGAAGCAATTTCGCTGGGCTCTTCACACCAGGACTGCAGATAGATTGATGAGTGCCACATTCACTAATGTGTCACAAGTAGCTAATGCAGCTCGGGACATCGAGATGCTTTATGAGAGGGACGAGCTCGAGATTTTAGAGCGCCCGGAGAAAAGGTACATCTCACCCAACAGACTTAAACATTTTAGCCATTATTGCTTGGCAACTTATATGTTATTAAAATCTTACAGACACAGAGGAGGAGATCGATCCCAATCGGCTCCTCCGCATCAGAACTACAGGAACCACGGTCAGTCATATGACCGTAATCGGTCAGATAGGAGGAACGGCGGTGATAATTACCGTGGTAGTTCCAACTCCTCTGGCAACTACAGAGATGCTGGACAGGGGCGTGACCAAAACAACAGGGGTCAACAGGTTGCCCGACCGGCAAATTCTGGTAATTTTTTTAAAATTTAGTCAGTCAGCCTTACTTCAGTTAAGTTATCAGAATCGTGACACGTATATATCATCATAAATCAGGTGCTCAGCAAACCAGAGCTACTTCCACCGGGTTTACTTACCCCACTTGCATCACGTGTGGGAAGAAACACTCGGGACCTTGTCGTCGTGGTTCGGGTAATTGCTACCAGTGTGGTCAGCCCGGCCATTTGAAGAGGGATTGCAAGAGCGGGGATGCTGCCGGTACCTCAGGCCAGACTCCTCAGATGTTACCGCCGCCACCACCGATACCACCAACCACCGGTCGTGTCTACACTACTACCCGTGATCAAGCAAATAAGACCACAGGTACTATTACTGGCATTTTGTTTATACACGGACAGTCCGCATGCGTGCTTTTCGATACAGGCGCCACGCACTCGGTTATATCTACTTCATATGCGGTTAGAATAAACATGACCCCTACGCCACTAGACAGTGCACTTAGTATATCTACCCCCATGCGAGACTCTGTACTCATTACCCAGGTATATAAGGATCTCCCTCTTGAGTTTGATGATAAAATCCGTCCAGTCAGTGCTCTTCCTTTGGATATGTGTGAATTCGATATTATTCTGGGTATGGATTGGTTATCGGTTCATCATGCCACCATAGATTGCCATGCTCACCAGGTTATCTTTGGTGATGTCCAGACACCAGAGTATATTCACCGAGGCTTCCTACCAGGAAAACATGTTCAGATCATTTCAGCTTTACAGGCTCGTACCTTACTATATCATGGTTGCGAGGGTTTTCTAGCTACAGTCCATGACACGACTTCTGAAACACCTTCGATTCATGATCAGCCAGTTGTGTCAGATTTTCAGGATGTTTTTCCAGAGGAACTTCCAGGTTTACCTCCCATGCGAGAGGTAGAATTTGGTATCGATCTCGTTCCAGGTGCAGAACCAGTATCTAAAGCTCCTTACCGTATGGCTCCTGTAGAGCTTAAGGAACTGAAGGATCAACTTCAGGAACTTCTCGAAAGAGGTTTCATCCGTCCCAGCGTGTCACCTTGGGGCGCTCCAGTTTTGTTTGTCAAGAAGAAGGATGGTAGTATGCGTTTGTGTATTGACTACCGTGAGTTGAATAAGCTCACTATTCGTAACCGTTATCCACTTCCTCGTATCGACGATTTATTCGATCAGCTTCAGGGTGCCAAGCACTTCTCAAAAATCGATCTACGATCAGGCTACCACCAGCTGCGTGTAAAAGAGCAGGATATATCTAAAACTGCTTTCCGCACGAGGTACGGTCATTACGAGTTTGTTGTCATGCCATTCGGTCTCACGAATGCGCCCGCAGTATTTATGGACTTAATGAACAGAGTCTTCCACGAATTTTTAGATAAGTTTGTGATCGTATTCATCGATGATATCCTTATTTTCTCCAAATCCAAAGAGGAACATGAGAATCATCTCCGTACAGTTTTGCAGATTCTCAGACAAGAAAAGCTATACGCTAAATTTTCGAAGTGCGAATTTTGGCTGAATACAGTGGCGTTTCTAGGTCATATTGTGTCTGCGGACGGAATCACCATGGATCCTGCAAAGGTGGAGGCTATCACCAAATGGCCAAGACCGACGTCTGTCACAGAGATACGTAGTTTTCTTGGGTTGGCAGGTTACTACCGCAGGTTTGTGGAAAACTTCTCACGCTTAGCGTTACCATTGACCCAACTTATGCGAAAAGGCGAGAAGTTTATATGGACCGAGGAGAGAGAAAAGAGTTTCGAGGAACTCAAGCATCGATTGATCTCAGCACCGATACTTACTCTCCTATCCGGTACAGGTGGTTATCAGATATACAGCGACGCATCGGGAAAAGGCTTAGGCTGTGTTCTTATGCAGCATGGGAAAGTCATCGCTTATGCTTCGCGTCAACTAAAGCCATATGAGAAAAATTATCCTACTCATGATCTAGAGCTCGCAGCAGTCGTCTTCGCCCTTAAAATCTGGAGGCATTATTTATACGGTGAGTCGTGTGATATCTTCACCGATCACAAAAGTCTCAAGTATATATTTACACAGCGAGAGCTGAACATGAGACAGCGGCGATGGTTAGAACTGCTGAAAGACTATGACACTAACATCCAGTATCACCCAGGTAAAGCAAATGTCGTGGCAGATGCCCTTAGCAGAAAGTCAGGTATGGTAAATGGCATCAAAGTTCAGGAAGAAATTATCCGGGATTTAGAGCAGTATGATATTGAGCTCTTAGTACGCGGACAGAGGGGATACTGGGCTAGTTTGAGGGTAGAACCAGATTTACTCTCCAGGATTAAAGACGCTCAAAAGGATGATGGTGAAATCTGGGCGATCATCCAGAACATTGACCGTCAGACCGAATTTCGCATCGATGACGACGGTATTGTATGGCAGGGTACCAAACTCTGTGTTCCAGAAGATCCTGCTCTTAGAGAAGCCTTGATGACTGAGGCTCACAGCTCTCCGTTCTCCATTCATCCAGGTTCCACAAAAATGTACCATGATCTTAAGCAGCATTTCTGGTGGAGCGGCATGAAGCAGGATGTCGCAACATTTGTGTCTAGATGTCTGACCTGCCAGCAGGTTAAGATAGAACATCAGCGTACCAGCGGGTTACTTCAGCCATTAGAAATTCCAATGTGGAAATGGGACAAGATTTCTATGGACTTTGTTACCGGTTTACCACAGACTCAGCGGCGACATGATGCAATCTGGGTCATTGTCGACCGCTTGACCAAGTCAGCACATTTCATTCCTATTCGTAAAGATTTCGCAGTTAGTAAATTGGCGAAACTATTCACCGAGGAGATTGTACGGTTACATGGTACACCCTCCGAAATTATATCAGATAGAGATCCACGGTTTACTTCTCATTTCTGGGGAGGCCTGCATAAAGCTTGGGGAACTAGGCTCAAGCTCAGCACAGCTTTCCATCCACAGACGGACGGTCAGTCAGAGCGTACTATCCAGACCTTGGAGGACATGCTACGTGCCTGTGCATTAGAATGGACAGGACACTGGGATGACTACATTTGCTTGGTCGAGTTTGCTTACAACAACAGTTGGCATGCTAGTATCAAGCGTGCTCCATTCGAGATGTTATACGGCAGAAAATGCCGTGCTCCTATTTGTTGGGATCAGGTGGGAGAACGTTTAATTGAAGGACCTGAACTGATAGAACTGACCAATGAAAAGGTCGCCATCGCTAGAGCGAAGCTGCAAGAAGCGCGTACTCGCCAGAAGAGTTACGCCGACAAGCATCGCAGAGATCTATCTTTTCAGACTGGGGATCGTGTGTTCCTCAAAGTATCACCCGCACGAGGCGTCAGACGTTTTGGCCTCAAAGGCAAACTTAGCCCTCGCTACATCGGACCGTTCGAGATCCTTGAACGTATTGGTGAAGTGTCATATCGGTTGGCGTTACCGCCTCAGCTTTCACACGTTCACAACGTGTTTCATGTCTCATTACTCAGGGGGTACAACTATCATGAGCTTCACAAAGTAAATTATCCACTCGATCAGATTCGGGAGGATTTATCTTATATCGAGGAACCCGAAGCGGTTTTAGATCGCCAGGATCGAGTCATGAGAAGGAAGACCATTCCTTTCGTCAAGATCCTGTGGAGGGACCATACAGAGCGAGAGGCCACTTGGGAAACAGAGGAGTCTATACGGACTTCTTATCCTCACTTTCAGTTTTGATTCGGGTATGTCTTTTCAGTTTTTATGTCGTTCAATTTATCAGCATTTCAGCCTTTACTTCAGTCAGCTTAAATACCTTGTAATTCGGGGACGAATTTTTCTTTTAGAGGAGAAGAATTGTAAAACCCAGTACGCCGCATTTTAATTCGGGGACGAATTATTTCTTTTAGAGGGGAAGAATTGTAAAACCCGTATTTTAAATCGAGAATTTATAAATACGCTACGTGGGATTATTGCCAGCAGCATATGTTGCGCCGCAACATATGTATTTTGCGCCGCAACTCATGATTCGCAGAAACTATGATCCGTAGCCCTTCATCTATTGCGCCGCAACAATGGTGTCTTGCGCCGCAACTCTTGTTACGCAGCACCATGGTCTGTAGCCCTTCATATGTTGCGCCGCAACAGGGGTGTCTTGCGCCGCAACTCGTAGTCTGGGCCAAGCCCGTGGGAAGGAATAAAACAGACGGGTGAATACCCTTTTTCTTTTATATGCCGACACAAACACACATATGAAACCCTAAAATCAAAACTAGCAGCCGCCTATATTTTCTTTGTGTTCTCTCCTTCCCTGCCACGACCCAAACCAAGAACAAGAAGGTTGATAGTGTGTTTAATCCAGAAATCAAGAAAGACGAGGGTTGCTATCTAAAAACCCTAAACGAGTTGTAAGCTTGCATAAACCCTAATTCATTCTATTTAGTTCTTTTAATCCGATTCATTTGAGTTTTAAAACATGTTAAATAAATATTATGATCCGGGCTGTATGTCGGGATGTGGTTATGGTGATTGGCTGCATAACCAGCCGCAAATCATTAGGGTTTGATTTGGGGTTTACACTAACGGGGTGTTTGGCAGTGGGTTTTAAACAGGAAATAGGGCTGTTTGGTTACAGGGGTAACGGGCTGTTTGGCAACCGGTTTTTAAAACATTTAAGAGTGCGTTTGGGACTGTTAAATCTCATTTCTTTTTATGAGTTTACTTGAAATAAACGTTGTAAAATGCATTTAGTAAGTTAAATATAAACTGGTTTTATAAAAATATAAAAAGGGTATATTTTGGGAAAACGAATTAAACAAATTAAGAACGTACCTATATTAGCGAAATATTTTTATGAAATTAATTACCGACAGATATACATTGTACGTAACCATTAGTATAACGTTAATACATTAAAATAAATATAAGAAACCAATAAGATCAGAAAATTTGATAACGGGTACCAGTTAACTTACTCGCGTCTTATAATTATGTAGCACGCGTGAAGCCCGAGTAGTATTCGTTCAGTCTTCCTTTCAGTCGGTACTGGACTAGAGGTACGGATTTTCCGTCCTTTCAGTAAGGACTTCCCTTCTTTGCATGATTAGGATTCCCCGTCTTCCGCCGAATGTTTTTCCCCAGTATATGTTTAATTTATCAGTAATCATGTTAATAACTAAATGGAATTGCCTGAGCGTTATATACAAGCACGACCAGTTCATGTACTAGTTACGGAGGTACCGTAACCACGACACTAGAGGCACCGGTGTCGTGACTCACATGCAGGAGAGTGATATCCTGCATCGTCCCACTCATGTTCAGTTGGCCATTTTTTTTTTATATGTATGTTTAGTGGGGCGTATGGATGCATCCTAGGCTATATGTGTTTCATGTTATCAGGGTGAATGTGGTGTGTGCTCTACATCCTTCACATTGGAGCTGATCCCTCCACCCAGCACAGTTATTTAGAGGTCACCCCTCTACAGCATGACGAGGTCACCCCTCCAGTTATTCATGCACGGTTGTTACAGCACGTGACCTATATAAGCTCTGGCAAATAAAATACAGTAAAAGGCATGTTTTCAGAATTTAAAGTTATATTTCAGTATCAGTTTTATGAACCAGGTTTTACAGATTTTACGCAAGGTTATACCACATGTTACATATCGGTCTTACAGCTTCATTATTGACTTCTATTGCATTATCCTTATGTACATTCTTATCATGCTATATCCGTTCACTGAGCGTTATGCTCAGCCGTAGTTCCTTTCATGTTTCCAAACGGCAGGTACACAGGGACGATCTTAGGACTTCTAAGAGAGTACGTGCATTTGGATGGGAGCTATCCAGACTCCTTTATGTTTATGCACACATTACGTTACTTTACTTTGGTGGTTTGGACACTGTTTCGTCCTTTTCCTTTCCGTACTTTAATCTTTATATTTTGGGCTTGTTGGACTACCGATGTTTGATTCCGGTATTTCCGTTTGGTCAGTAAATGTTTAATACATTGCCTTGCATGCTTTGATGACACGCCATAAATACACGTAACGGTCCATTTATCCAAGTGGGGTGTTACATATATGATCAGTGTATATACTTTTCATGTTGGGTCCTATTGGGTTAAGCCCAAATAATTCTTTTACAAGTTTTTATCTTATTAAGTCCAATTATTAGTCTAATTTAGTTAGCTCGTAATTGTCCGTAATTCTTATAGTTCGGGTTTTATCGGTTTTTACTTGTCTTAGTTACTTATACATCAGTATATAACTTTTATAAACTTTACATTAGACGGGTTTGGTCGTTTAAGTTTCATTTGATGAAAAACGTTAATTTTCACGGCGATAGCCGAAAAAGTCGTAAAAATCAAGTTTATAGTTTTTATTACTTATAAATATTACTTTTACCACCATTTATATATTTTACCCATTTAATTAACCTTTTATACATTTATATAATTAAGTTTTACAAGTTAGTGGGTTTATACTTTACATTTTATAAATTATAAAGTGAGTGCTTATATAATAATAATAAACATTATTTCCAAAATCTGATTTTTAACTTCACATTCACCATTTTTATCATATCTAGAGTTCTACAATGACTTAGAAGCTCATTTTTAAATGACAACTTCTTCATGATATGTGCTAAATATAACTTAGTTATAGCTACTGCCCAATTTGAGTTTAAGTTGCCTTAACAGTCCCTACAAAACTGCTTATTCAGATTGTACCACCTAACTTGTTTTGATCATATCTCACTCATTATTTTGATTCCATTGCATGGCCAACTCTCACATGTGTATAACATCATCTACTTTACTGTAAATAGATCAAACCATGCATTTTTATCAGTTCATCATTTAGTTATCTACTGTTTTTATACAGCCAACTATTTAGACATGATTTTAGCTTCATTTCTTATGGTTATCATCATTTTTAAGCATGTTTATCAACACTTGATCCCCACACAACATTTTTATCATCATATATACATCATATACATATACAAAATGAAAGAAAATACATTTGTTCTTTACAAAATAATAAGAGAAAAATGTAGAGGATGATCTTCTTTACCAATCCAAGTGGATTTCTTGTTTTAGGAAGGCAAGAACTTGATGAACACAACAAGTATCTCCAAGACCATCAAATAGCAAGATCATATGTTGGAAAATCAGCCCTAGGACACAAGCAAATCACCTCCAAAGTTGGTTATATGGCCACCAAATGATCAAGGTTTCAAGGAAACACCTTAATAGGACTAGTAAACATGTGGTTTGTAGTTGGAAGAGATCAAAAATGGTGTTTTTGGCTTGAGTTGGGACGGCACATAGATGAAGTTGAGAGAGTTTTGAGAGTGAAATGCATGGATGAAATGGTTAAGTGAAAACCATGTGTTGGTTTTGTGTAGTTTGGTGGAAGGCTTAGCCTAAAGTGTAAGCTAAAGCTTACACTTGTTATTAAACAAGTTAAGTTTGTGCCACCTATGGTGGTGAGGTGTTTTTGGCCGTCCCATGTAAGCTAGTGGGATGGGGCAAAGTGTTTTGTCCCATCTCACTAGTTTACGGGTATTTCTCGATTCTAGTTTTCTCGATTTGCGTGCCCTCGGGTCGTTTTACGAAAAACGTTTTTATAAATTATGAATCACCGTCACAAAACGAATCCAATAAAAATTGTCTCATCAAAAACGGAGTTCAAAAACGTAAATACGTAATCCTAAGGTTTCCGGTTTAGTCGTAAAAGACGCCAAATTATGCACGTAAGCCCAAATTTAAATCCGTAAATTGTGAGTTCGTCAACCAACATAAAAATAAGTTTCAAAATATTATACGAGAAAATATTTAACTACCTGAAAATGTTAGATTTGTCACAGCTTTTCCTCCTAAAAGGGATCAACGTCCTCGTGATCCATTTCATTTGGATGTCCGTTTCTTTTTGAAATCGAAGAGGTGCGGATATTTCTTCCACATTTCATCCTCTCGTTCCCAAGTATACTCCGGTCCATGCTTTGAATTCCATCGGATCTTGACAATAGGTATCCGACTTTGTTTCAGTTGCTTTACCTCACGGTCCATAACTTCTACGGGCTCTTCGATAAAATGCAACTTCCCATCTATTCGAACCTTACCTAACGGAATTTTCTCATCACTCACTGCTAGACATTTCTTCAGATTAGATACATGGAATGTGTTGTGAACACCATGAAGTTCTGGGGGTAACTCTAGTTTGTAAGCCACCGGACCTACTCTAGATAAAATCTTAAAGGGTCCAATATAACGGGGATTCAATTTCCCTCGTTTTCCAAATCTGATAACGCCTTTCCATGGCGATACTTTCAACATTACTCGGTCACCCACTTCAAACTCCATTGGCTTCCGCCGCACATCCGCGTAACTTTTCTGTCTACTACGGGCAGTCAACAACCTCTTCTTAATTTGAACTATCATCTCCGTAGTCTCCCGGATCAATTCCGGTCCCGTGAGCTGGGTATCCCCAACTTCACTCCAACATACAGGAGATCTACACTTCCTACCATACAAAGCTTCAAACGGTGCAACCTTAATACTAGAATGGTAACTATTGTTATACGAAAACTCTGCTAACGACAAATGTTTATCCCAATTCTTACCAAAGTCTAACACACAAGCTCTCAACATATCTTCCAGTGTTTGTATCGTCTTTTCACTCTGCCCATCAGTCTGGGGGTGATAAGCAGTGCTCATGTCGATATTCGTTCCCAAAGATCTTTGGAGAGATTTCCAAAAATTCGATGCGAATCTAGGATCTCGATCTGAAATGATCGATACAGGCACTCCATGCTTGCATACAACATTATCCAGGTATATTCGAGTCAGCTTCTCCAGTGAGAACTGCTCCTTAACCGGAATGAAGTGTGCTGATTTGGTCAGTCTATCGACAATAACCCAAATCGAATTGTTTCCAGATGATGTTCTAGGAAGCTTGGTGATAAAGTCCATCGTAATTCGCTCCCACTTCCATTCAGGAATCTTTGGTTGTTGAAGTAGTCCTGATGGCTTTTGATGTTCAGCTTTAACTCTAGCACAAGTCAAGCATTGAAGAACACACATAGCTATGTCAGCTTTCATATTAGGCCACCAATACAACTTCTTCAAATCATGGTACATCTTATCAGATCCCGGATGAATGGAATACTTAGATTTATGGGATTCTAACATAACTAAATCTCTTAAGCCTCCAAACTTAGGTATCCACATACGACCTCTTAAACATTTCACTCCATCAGCTCTAACCTCTAAAGGATCTCCTTCTCCTCGGAACCCTTCATTAACAAAATTCTCCTTCTTACAAGCTTCTATTTGTGCATTTCTAATTTGCTCAGGCAAATTATTGTGCACGGTCAAGACTAGAGAACGCACCCTGATAGGCTCTCTATCTTTCCTACTCAACGCATCAGCAACAACATTGGCTTTTCCTGGGTGATACTTTATATCACAATCATAATCACTTAACAACTCTATCCATCTTCGTTGCCTCATGTTCAATTCCTTCTGGTCGAGAATATACTGTAGGCTTTTGTGATCGGTGAATACCGTACACTTGGTGCCATACATATAATGTCTCCACAACCTAAGAGCAAAGACCACAGCTCCTAACTCAAGATCATGAGTAGTATAATTATCCTCATTCTTCCTTAATTGCCTAGAAGCATAAGCTATCACTTTCTCTCTCTGCATCAAAACAGCTCCATAACCTCTAAGAGATGCATCACAATACACTACAAAATCTTCACTCCCTTCGGGTAATGATAAGATTGGCGCACTACATAATTTTTGCTTCAATGTCTGAAATGCTCCATCTTCATCACTTCCCCAAACGAAAGGTTTATTCTTCTGAGTAAGCTTAGTCAAGGGTTTAGCTATCAAAGAAAATTCTTTAATGAATCGCCTATAATAGCCAGCTAATCCTAAGAACTGTCGCACTTCCGTTGGCGTTGTCGGTGCAGACCAATTCTTAATAGCTTCAACCTTTGCAGGATCAACATGAATTCCATCTCTGTTAATCACATGACCAAGAAATTGCACAGAATCTAACCAGAAATCACACTTCGAAAACTTAGCATACAACCTTTCATCCTTCAACAACTTCAAAACAATCCTCAAATGTTCTCTATGCTCATCTTCATTCTTAGAATAGATTAGAATATCGTCAATAAACACAATCACAAATTTATCCAAGTAGGACTTGCACACTCGATTCATTAAATCCATGAAAACCGCAGGTGCGTTAGTTAACCCAAATGGCATTACTTGAAATTCATAGTGTCCATAACGAGTTCTAAATGCAGTTATAGGAATATCTTCTTCACGGACGCGAAGTTGGTGATATCCTGACCGCAAATCTATCTTAGAATACACACTAGATCCTTGCAGTTGATCAAACAAATCATCAATCCTAGGTAAAGGATATCGATTCTTAATTGTCAACTTATTCAGTTCCCTATAATCAATGCACATACGAAAAGATCCATCCTTCTTCTTAACGAACAAGACTGGAGCTCCCCAAGGCGACGAGCTTGGTCGAATAAAACCTTTATCAGACAACTCCTTAAGTTGCTCAGATAACTCCTTTAATTCAGAAGGGGCTAATCGGTAAGGCGCACGTGCCACCGGTGCAGCACCAGGAATTAAATCGATTCGAAACTCTACTTGCCTTATTGGTGGAAGTCCTGGTAAATCTTTAGAAAATACTTCAGGAAATTCACAAATAATAGGTACATCTTCCAATCGTTTCTCCCTAGACTCATTCCCGGTCACTTGAGCTAAGAATAACTCACAACCGTTCCTGATGTACTTTTGTACTTTAATACATGAAACGATTTTCAAACGGGATTCACCTCGACTACCATCAATTACTAACGTCCTATTCCTAAGAGGAATCTTAACCTTCTTCTCTCCACATAAAATAGTAGCATTATTCAACGACAACCAATCCATACCAATAATAATATCGAAACTACCTAATTCTATCATCATCAAATCAATCGGAAAGGAATGGTTCAAGAGATTTAGAGAGCATCCTTCTAATAGCTTATTAGTTTTCACTAATTTACCATCAGCCAATTCCACCTCGTAACTGGTACTTATCTCAACAGGTTCAATATCAATAAGGGTACTAAATTTAATGGATACAAAGCTCCTATCGGCACCCGAATCGAATAAAGCAACAGCATAATGATTGTTGAGTAAAAACGTACCGGTAACGACATTCGGATCCTCTTTCTTCACCTCAATTGTTCCAAGTTGGTAGATACCACCCTGGGGGTTTCTTCCAGGTACAATCGCTTTCAACTTGGGGCATTCCGATTTCCTATGACCTTCTTCATTACAATTGAAGCAAATCGTTCCCTTCTTACACCTTTCAACCTTGTGTCCAAGCTTTCCGCAATTTCGGCACTTCCAGCAGTCGCCAGGATGCCTCTTGTTGCCACACTTAGGACATCTATCATCGTTGCGCGGTGCATTGTTGGTAATAGCATTTGCATTCCCCTTTCTCTGGTTCTGACGGCGATTGAAATTCTTCCTATTATCACCTCTATCTACACGATCACCGTCTCCCTTTCTTTTCTCACCTACACGGGCTTCATCTTCCTTATCCTGAATTATCTGTCCAATGAGTTGGTAAGCCATTCGAACAGCATCATCAATGGTCAGTGGTTTCGATGATGTCACGTCCCCCCAGATATTCCTGGTCAACCCTTTCACATATTGCTCAATTCGGATCTCTTCGGGTTCAACCAATCGAGGACATAGCAAGGCCAACTCATGGAATCGATTCGTGTAACTATCAATGTCCACACCTTTCATTCTCAGATGAATCAACTCCTGTTCTAACCTAATGATCACACTACGAGGACAAAACTCCAAAGTCATCCACTTCTTGATTTCAGCCCAAGGAGTAGCATTAGCAGCATCAAGACCCATGAAAGCAATTCTCCCGTTCCACCAAGTCAACGCACGACCTTTAAGAGTAGCCATAGCAAAAGTCACCTTATCTTCCTCCTTACACTTACTAATCCTAAACACCGATTCAATCTTCTCGATCCACTGGCTTAGTCCTACAACACCTTCATTTCCATTAAAAGGTAGAGGTTCACACTTCATGAACGTCACATAAGTACAGCCACCAACTTCAGGTGCATTCGTTCCAAGTCCTCCTACATTTCCTCCAGCATTAGCATTCACATTATTAGCATTCACATTCACATTAGTACCGCCAATTCCACTACCGCCAGCTCCACTACCGCCAGCTCCACTACCGCCAGCTCCACTACCGCCAGCTCCACTACCGCCAGCTTCATTTCTAGCATTTGCCATAAATTCAGTCATAGATGCGGTAACTTGCTCCGTAATAATCCTACGTACATCATCCTCAGTCACAGCCTTCTTGGGCGGCATAGTTCTATAATTCCACAATTTCAAAGTATTAAGCATTCATTCAACAAAGGATTCATATAATATGGATCGAATTCATAATCAAGATACAAATAAGGCACAATATGGAATTCAAGACAAGATACATATTTCATTTGATCTGAAACAAAAGTATTGTCTTAATACATCCATATCAAAGTTCTAACACTATATACACTCAAAATTCGTGCCAAGTCTACAACTAACAAGTCGGTTCAGTCAAAGCTACAAACACAAAAGATCTAAAGGTCACTACTAAATACAGACTGGTCTACTGAGAACCGCCAGATGGTCCATCATCCATCGTCTTCTGGATCTTCGTCGGACGATCACTAGACACATCTTCAGCTGGGCGCTTACGGATTACTCCTCTTTCAACCATGTCGGCATAAAATCTACTGTTCCAACCCACGGATATATTCAACTCCTTTTCGGCTTTCTCACGCATCGCACGAGCCACACTCAACTGAATCTCCAAAGAATTCACCTTTCTCTTCATAGCAGCATACTCACCACTTTCCAACACCGATAACCTCCTAAAAGCCTCGTTCAAACCACGTTCTACATCACTCAAATCCAAACTAAGCAATTCTCGCTCTTTCTCGCCAATCTTAGTCTTCGACTCCAAATAAGCAACCTGAGTCTGAACAACACCTAATCCAACCTCTGTCACACAACTCCTAACACGGGAAGCATCTAGATCACGTCTCAAGGCCCATGGTGCAAGACCATCAATATGTGTAGCCTCTCGAGTACTAGACGACTCTCCTATCTCACGTCTACGAGTAGCAATACCATCAGTACCGTCAGGTGCATCGTCATCCTCATCCTCCTCTGATTTAGAATCAGATTCAGACGATTCAGACATTTCATCCCTAGGTAACTCATCCTCGGAATCAGACAAACAAACTGGTGGGGGCAAAGGCTCGCCCTCTAGAACATCATACGGATAAATAAGCTCAGCTTCCTCATCGTCATCAACCTCAACATCTATACCTACATCCTCCTCGACATCCTCGTCGTCAATCTCATCATCTAACTCATCTAACCCAATCTCATTCTCATTCTCAATATCAACATTCTCAATATCCACGTCCTCATTACCCACATTCTCAATCTCATTCTCTACTAAGTCTACCTGAGGGGCAATCTGATCTCCTAGTCCTAACTCGGGCTCGGGATCCTCAAATGGTTCCTCCTCGTCATCAATATCAAAATCTACTAAGTCTAAATAAGGATCATCTTCTATATTAGGTTCGGGAATAGCATGGTTTTCTACAGGAATATTAGGGTCAGCCATGACAATCTGCATTTATATATATTTATCTCGTATTAGGATAACATACTAGTTAAACAATTACATAATGAAATCACGATATATACATATATATAAATTAAATTATATATATCAAAATATATATCTTCTCAATAAGGCTTGTTGGTAACGTCGGAGATCTCTGGCACCGTTATAGTCAAAAGATTTTTCAAATATTTTCTTAAATGTTCATTGTCAAAAGATTTTTGAAAAGTTTTGTTCAAAACCTTGGTTTTTAAAATCTTTTGTTCTCTATAACGAGAGCTCTGGTACCAAACTGTAACACTCTCATTTTTCGTATCGGTACAGCGGAAGGGTCTTTCAGAGTGTTACGGGATAGCACAATAACTCCAATCATAGACAACACATAAAAATGGTTGTACAAGGTTTAACAAACATTCACTCGATAAAAAGGTTTAAAAGTGTACAACAGGTCCCAAATTATACAGGTCATTAAGTTTACAAAACACAGATCGAATGAACATTTTTAATATTAAGTGTGGGCCATCAGAGTCGATCTCCATCCGGATTACCTTCAAGCACCTGAGATAGAAAACATGCAAAAATCATATCAGCGAATGCCGAGTGAATTCATAGAGTTTAATGAAAACCGTTATGTAAAACAATCATTTACAATCATTTAAAATCAGAACACAAGTATAATATCGGAAGTAAGTCCACATATTGCTAGTCAGGCAATATATATCAAGCATACATCTGAAATCGTCCATGAAACCGTAGTCTCTATATTACCATGATAGGTAATATATTCATCGTAATAGCGTCGTTATCGTTTATTATTTATGTCTTATATTGTATTATATTGTATAGGATTATTATTAGCCGCATGACATTGTTACCTTACTGTGAAAACAGCGGGCCGCGAACCCGACAAACAATTTGCCCATCTAAGTTAGCGTGTCGTCACAAAAATCACGCTATGGAATCTTCTCATACATAAATTCGCTTACCAATCAATGTGGTACGACGGGGATCAACCGTCAAGGCGCGAACTGGGGTGATCGTCCCCAAATAGTACTATCAAATGCATAAGCGTCTACCAAATCCCGGTAGTTCACAATTCATGCTAATGGGACTTTAAGTGACATAACCTAACTACTAATAATCCTTTTAGTCTCGAATATAGGGTCATCGCATCATTCGGGTCCATCTCATTAAGCATACAATCGGGACTACTTGTGTTCTATTTTTATAAAAATCTAGCATGTTATCTCCCTCGCGGGTTTACAAATCATTTTATAAAAACATTTAAAAGAGTGCGAGGCTATGAACTCACGTTGTTAATGAAAGGCGGATTATCGGCTACGGGCGTGCTTCGGTCACGGAAACCTATATAAATAATAATCGGTCTTAGACTCGGTCCAATGACTTTTATCAAAATAACAATATACATATATATGATTATTGTACATATGATGATGATCAAGTGGGTTTATAAATCCTCATTTACTTATTTTAGCGTTTACGTTTTAGTATCGTCTTACTAGTTCACTAGTTTTACCGATTTTACCTATTTTAAGTTCATTAAGTCTTTTATAAGTTCTTTTACTTGTTTTTACCCATTATATACTTATATGATCAGTGTATATACTTTTCATGTTGGGTCCTATTGGGTTAAGCCCAAATAATTCTTTTACAAGTTTTTATCTTATTAAGTCCAATTATTAGTCTAATTTAGTTAGCTCGTAATTGTCCGTAATTCTTATAGTTCGGGTTTTATCGGTTTTTACTTGTCTTAGTTACTTATACATCAGTATATAACTTTTATAAACTTTACATTAGACGGGTTTGGTCGTTTAAGTTTCATTTGATGAAAAACGTTAATTTTCACGGCGATAGCCGAAAAAGTCGTAAAAATCAAGTTTATAGTTTTTATTACTTATAAATATTACTTTTACCACCATTTATATATTTTACCCATTTAATTAACCTTTTATACATTTATATAATTAAGTTTTACAAGTTAGTGGGTTTATACTTTACATTTTATAAATTATAAAGTGAGTGCTTATATAATAATAATAAACATTATTTCCAAAATCTGATTTTTAACTTCACATTCACCATTTTTATCATATCTAGAGTTCTACCATGACTTAGAAGCTCATTTTTAAATGACAACTTCTTCATGATATGTGCTAAATATAACTTAGTTATAGCTACTGCCCAATTTGAGTTTAAGTTGCCTTAACAGTCCCTACAAAACTGCTTATTCAGATTGTACCACCTAACTTGTTTTGATCATATCTCACTCATTATTTTGATTCCATTGCATGGCCAACTCTCACATGTGTATAACATCATCTACTTTACTGTAAATAGATCAAACCATGCATTTTTATCAGTTCATCATTTAGTTATCTACTGTTTTTATACAGCCAACTATTTAGACATGATTTTAGCTTCATTTCTTATGGTTATCATCATTTTTAAGCATGTTTATCAACACTTGATCCCCACACAACATTTTTATCATCATATATACATCATATACATATACAAAATGAAAGAAAATACATTTGTTCTTTACAAAATAATAAGAGAAAAATGTAGAGGATGATCTTCTTTACCAATCCAAGTGGATTTCTTGTTTTAGGAAGGCAAGAACTTGATGAACACAATAAGTATCTCCAAGACCATCAAATAGCAAGATCATATGTTGGAAAATCAGCCCTAGGACACAAGCAAATCACCTCCAAAGTTGGTTATATGGCCACCAAATGATCAAGGTTTCAAGGAAACACCTTAATAGGACTAGTAAACATGTGGTTTGTAGTTGGAAGAGATCAAAAATGGTGTTTTTGGCTTGAGTTGGGACGGCACATAGATGAAGTTGAGAGAGTTTTGAGAGTGAAATGCATGGATGAAATGGTTAAGTGAAAACCATGTGTTGGTTTTGTGTAGTTTGGTGGAAGGCTTAGCCTAAAGTGTAAGCTAAAGCTTACACTTGTTATTAAACAAGTTAAGTTTGTGCCACCTATGGTGGTGAGGTGTTTTTGGCCATCCCATGTAAGCTAGTGGGATGGGGCAAAGTGTTTTGTCCCATCTCACTAGTTTACGGGTATTTCTCGATTCTAGTTTTCTCGATTTGCGTGCCATCGGGTCGTTTTACGAAAAACGTTTTTATAAATTATGAATCACCGTCACAAAACGAATCCAATAAAAATTGTCTCATCAAAAACGGAGTTCAAAAACGTAAATACGTAATCCTAAGGTTTCCGGTTTAGTCGTAAAAGACGCCAAATTATGCACGTAAGCCCAAATTTAAATCCGTAAATTGTGAGTTCGTCAACCAACATAAAAATAAGTTTCAAAATATTATACAAGAAAATATTTAACTACCTGAAAATGTTAGATTTGTCACAAGAAACATAGGAGTTGAAGACCTTAGTGTTGAAAAGGGAGCAAACATTAAGGAGTCAAAGGATCATGCTCTCGATAACGTCATAAGCAAATTAAATCAAAGGACCCTAAGATCTCAAGTCCAAAATCAAAGTAACTTCTTTTGTTTCGTCTCCCTGATTGAACCAAAGAATGCTAAAGAAGATTTGATGGATGAGAGTTGGGTCATCGCTATGCAAGAAGAATTGAATCAATTCATTGCTAATGACGTTTGGGAACTTGTTCCTCCACCTAGAAGTTCGACCATCATAGGAACCAAATGGGTATATAGGAATAAGTTAAACGTAAATGGTGTTGTGTCTTGTAACAAGGCTAGACTTATAGCTCAAGGCTATAATCAACAAGAAGGTATTGATTATGACGAGACATACGCACCCATAGCAAGATTAGAATCCATTAGAATCCTTTTAGCTTACGCTTGTGCGTTAGACTTTAAGCTTCAACAAATGGATGTAAAGAGTGCATTTCTTAACAGTTTGATCAATGAGGAGGTATATGTGGCTCAACCTCCCGGCTTCATTAATTTTGAGAAACCGGATCATGTTTACAAGCTTAAGAAAGCTCTTTATGGTCTCAAACAAGCACCCAAATCTTGTTATGATAGACTTAAAGCGTTTCTTGTAAAACATGAGTATACCATGGGGATGGTAGACAATACACTCTTTATAAAGAAGAAAGGTTCTCACCTCATTATCGTACAAATATATGTTGATGACATTATATTTGGTTCAACTTGTCAATCATTGTGTGATGACTTTGCCAAAATCATGCATGACGAGTTTGAAATGAGTATGATGGGAGAACTTAACTTCTTTTTAGGACTCCAAATTAAACAAATGGACGATGGTATTTTCTTTAATCAATCCAAGTATGTTAAAGAAATGCCAAATAAATTTGGATTAGAAGACTCTAGACCAATGAAGACCCCTATGGCCTCAGATACTAAACTCACCGTAGATGACGATTGTGAGTCGGTAGACAACACCAAATATAGAGGTATGATTGGTAGTTTGTTGTACCTAACGACAAGTTGACCGGATATCATGTTTAATGTTTGCCTTTGTGCTCGCTTCCAAGAGGCTCCTAAAACCTCTCACCTTGAAGCGGTTAAGCGTATCTTCCGATACATTAAGGGCACTATACATTTAGGATTATGGTATCCTAAAGGGACCGGTGTAGAAACCATTTTCTACGTGGACTCGGATCATGCGGGAGACTATGTGGACCGGAAAAGCACTAGTGGAGTTTGTACCTTCATGGGTTGTTGTTTAACTTCTTGGTTCTCCAAGAAACAAACCGCTCTTGCTATATCCACCACAGAAGCTGAGTATGTGAGTGCCGGTAAAGCTTGTCAACAAGCTCCATGGATGAAGCAAGCGCTTGTTGATTACGGGATTTCTCTTGATGATGTTCCCATCATGTGCGACAACAAGGGTGCAATAGACCTTAGCAAGAATCCCGTGCAACATTCGCGTCCTAAGCACATAGAGATTCGCCACCATTTTCTTAGGGATAATGTTTAAAAGGAACATTTCGATCGAAAAGGTACCCTCGGTAGAAAACTTAGCCGACGTCTTCACTAAGCCACTTAAGAGGGAACATTTTAATTATTTGCGTCTAGGTCTAGGTTTAATGGAACATATTCCTTAATTATGCATTTTAATTAATCGAGTCTTTTTCTCTTTTAAGTCTTTTATTTCTTTGAGCTTTTGAGTATCGTAAACTCCTTTTGAAAACTTCTCTTCCCTTTTTTTTCAAAATTCTTAAAGTTCTTTAAAAAAAAGGTCGAGAAATGTTTTTGCATTGTTAATTAAATCTAAAAACATCTTTCTTAGTTTCTTGCTATTCATAATGAGCTTACATAAATCATATGTATGGGTCTCTCAAATATATCAAGAACAAAAGAGAACTATGCAGGATCATTGTGTCATGACTATGTGTCTAGTTCTACACACCTCCTACATCGATTTTCTTTAAAATCCATGTATTTTGGTCAAAACCTTGTTCGGTGATTTCTCGTGTGTTTTCTTTGTCTATCTTTGCTTCTAAGCATATCACCATGATTAGTTAGACTAGAAAAATAGGATTTGCTGAATTGGAAAATCCTCCCTCATCACCTAATTTAACCCACTGTGGGCGGTTCTCTATTGAGACCGCGGTTCCCCAGTGATAAGGAACCACCCATTGAGATAAGGAACCACACTCAGTAACCTCTTTTTCGGGTATTCTTGAAACTCCAAATTTGTTCCAACACTTTTTGGAATCTTTGTTTCAACCCTTTGACAACCCCTAAAATATCTTGGGCTTTCTCTATTTTACCTTAAGCATTTTTCATCCTTTCTCAAATCAAAATGTCTTATTCCCTAAATGAAAGCTTTGATTCTCCTCCATTTTCTCCAATTGCTTTCAATCCCAATTCACCCAAGAACACTCAAAATCACATCTCTTCTTCTTCTAAGAATGTTGATTGTGGAACTTCTTATCTTCCATCACTAGCCTTTAGTGTTCCTCCTCCCTCACATGATAATTTCATGCATCATGGAACATATTGTCATTGTTGTCAATATCAACATCTTGCTATGGCCCATATCTATGAAGAGTTGAATTACATCAAGAGTCTCTTAGTCAAACCTCCTCTTCACTATGACTATGAGATCTCTACCAAGCCACCACCACCTACTTCCGCCACTACCTTGTATTTTATCTAAGCATTGGTTGCTTATTCTCAAGACATCTAGTTCAAGCAAATATTAGAGTTATAGTTTAACTAGGATTAGATTTATGCTTTTCTTTTGACTTGTGTTTGTGTCTCATACATCTTTGTATGATTTATTTCCTTGTATCTTTCATCATGTTTTCTTTTAACATGACTTATCTGTTAGGACCTACGGAATAGATATTTGTAATAGATAAACTAGGAGGTATGTAGTTCCTCTTGGTCCTAGTAGTAGTAGGAGCAATACATGCTCCTAGGATAGTATAAAGTCAAACATTATTATTCTTAGTAGTTTGTTAGGATATGCATGAGATATGTTAGGAAAGGATATGCATATCAGAAGTTACACGTTTTGGTTTAATGTAGTATTATGGTTTCGTTGTAGTATAAAAGGAACCCATTGGCAGAAGGGTTAGACACACCTTTCATCATTATTATTCATTTCATATTAATAGTAGAAATCCTTAGTAAGGATCAAGATATTTAGTTATTCTGTTTCTTCTTGTTCATAGTATTTGTATTCCGCACTTATACTGTGTATTACATTAAGAGTCTCTCTGTGAATAGACGTGTGATTACAGAAGTCGTTCACCATCCTTAACAGGATGCAAGATCCATATCAAGTGGACCCCATAAGTGGTATCAGAGCCTGGGAGAGTCTCTGCTCAAGATTTTTTTTTCTTACTAACATCTTTGTTTAATCATGTCTGCTTCTAGTTCTACTGAAACAGGAGAACCAAGCACCACCACAACACAGCAAACACAACAAATTGTTGCTACTATTTCCAATACTAATGGAAAATTCTCACTCATGAAGAAGGAAGAATATGATAGTTGGGCCATGAAGATGGAGTGCTGGGTCACCAATACTGATCTAGACTTGTGGAAAATTTTCCAGAATGGCAAAAACAAGAAGAAGACTGGTAGAGACAAGAATGGTCAGATCATCATTCTAGACCTTAAATCTAATGAAGAAATCACTGCTGTTCAGAAGGAAATAAAAGCAAAAACTATTTTGCTTCAGTCTCTTCCTGATGATCATATGGGTGATTTTTATCACTTGGATGATGCTAGGGAGATTTGGAATGGGATAAAGGCAAGATTTGGAGGGAATGAGGAATCCAAGAAGATGCGCAGATCAATGCTGAGAGATGAATTCACAGAATTCAAGATTTCTGAAACAGAAGGTCTTCATCAAGGGTATGACAGGTTTCAAAAGATTCTTAGCCAATTGAATCAACTCAGGTCCAAACCTGAAAATGAAGACATTAGTGCCAGGTTTCTTAGAGCCCTGCCTCATTCATGGAATCAGGTAGTCATATCTCTAAAGGCAAAAGGAGGCCTTGAATATCTTTCTTTTGATGACTTGTTTTATAAACCCAAAACCTTTGAGTCTCACGTGAGAGGATACTCAAGTGATTCCTTTCCTACTCCTGTGAGAACTCGTACTTTCTGGTAATTAAATTATATCCTTTTATTCTTACTTATCGATTTTAATAGTATTTTACTTTTTCTTTTACCTTAACATATGTAAATCCTGAGATTTTGAGAATTTTAGTTAAATTTTATTTTAATTATTTTTCAGTCCATTTAAAATAATTTATTTAGATTTATGGAAATTTTACTATATTTTTGCATATTTATTTAAATCACGGATATTGATTTAAATCGCTCGCGAAGTTTTAAATATTAAGTTATTCGTTTTATCGATCAGGAAGTCAATGAACGCCGCATTTTAGCCATAAAGTATCTTTATTTTCATAATTTTTATTTTCGACTTAATTTCGTATTTCATCGAAAACGAGTCAATAACCAGTCTTTTAAAAGTTTAAATGCATGAATTTTATTAACGGGACCAATGTTTTTGTTTTTTAATAATACAATCGTTTTAGTAAATAAACCGGCCAAAACTCTTTTTCTTTTTACCTTAACCGCGACTCACTATCACCATAACCAAACACTTCATAAAAATATCACTATTTTACTCCTACAAAACCTTTTACCAAACACTCTCCTAACTTATATCACTACTTAAACTACTCTTATTACCTAAAACACCAAACACAGACACATTTATTTTTTTAACAGTCAAAAACTTGTCTTTCCCCTTCTTCTTCTCTCTGGTCGACGAACACCCTCTCCACAACCACCATCACCACTAAACTTGACCTATAAACACAATTAAATCAACCTAAAATCAATCATATATCACCCCTAAACACAAACCCACCATCAATTCCTTTTCACCACTTGATTTAAGAAAATAATATTTCTTTAAAATTTATCAATGGAGGTCCAATTCGGGTCTAAGCTATTGGAAGTGTTAGGAGGTCACAACAATGGTTAAAAACAAATTTGAGTAATCAAGAATCAAGATTTTCTATTTCTTTTTCTTCCTTGGGTGATTGGCCGAATTTAAGAACCCACAAGGGTTGATGGTTTTGACTTTTGTTGCTTCTAAAATCATTGTAAGGAACTTCTCCATGATCTTTTATTGTTACTTTGATTGTTGATTGACATGCTTGCTTATTTTCTACTTCAAGAATCCATAAATGATGATATATGTTTATACTATGAGACTTAATTAGGGTTTAAGGTTAGTTGTGAATGGAGATAGGCTAGTTAGTCGAGGTTGTATTAATTGATCATGGTGAAATTGATGATTAGAGGCGTTTTTGTAGTGGCCATTTTAGGACAGCAGGTTTAAAGCTTTTTCGGCAAACTTAAACTTTTCCAAACTGAGTTTTTAAGGTCTTGGTTGAAAGGTGTCGCCATAAGGATAATTTTGATATAAAGTTCACTTTCTAATTCCTTAAAATGAGAAAGTTATGACTGATTACTATTTGGTTTTCATATAGTAAATTTCTGAACGTTTAAATTACTTGCTGTCCAGATTTTGAGTTAAGTTTCTGCCAAGTTAAAGTGTCATAAACTGAGTTTTTAAGGTCTTGGTTAATAGGCGATGTCCTTGTGATCATTTGATATAAAATTCGGGTTATAACTCTTGAAAACGAATTATTTATGACCGATTTATGATTTGGTTTTTCATTGGTAATTTTCTGCATATATACAAAAAAAAAACCACTTGCTGTCCAGATTTTTATTTACGTTTTGGTTAAGTTAATGTGCCGTGAACTGAGATTTTAAGGGTTGTAGTCGTGGGGTTTGTCCTTGCGATCGTTTTGATATAAAATTCACCTTTTAACTCCTAAAAACGAATTAGTTATGGTCGATTTACTATTTGATTTTCATAAGATAAATTTTCTGCACGTGGCTAATTTGTGCAGAAATTTGAGTCACCTTGCGATAGCAATTACTTGACCATACTAAGGGTTTTTACTGATTTTTCAAATCCTAGAACTAAGTACTTCGAGTCTACTTTCAAACGCAAGTGGTTGTGAGTATTAAAAGTAAGAACAAGTTAGTTAAAATGATTTTACAAGTTGAGTTGTTAAACTGTCCGAAATTTCAATTTTAGTAAAACTGAAAGCTGAGTGGTCTAAACTTAATATTTTTCAACGAAATTAAAACCATAGCTTATTCATAATGTGTGTGAGTTCCCTGATTTTTTTTCGTGAATTTTGGAGTTGTCTAAGTGGGTCAAAGCAGTAGGGACATTTGGTATGTTCGTGCATGTCCAATTTCGAGTACGTTTTTTTAAATAAAAATTATAAAAATGGGTTTTACTTGTGTTAAGCTTTCGGGAAAATTCTGGGGAGTAAACCATTCATGGAGGGACCTAAATTCCAAATTTGGTGAATTTTAGAGGTCGTTTGGTATTTTATTTAGGAAGCCGCGTGAGAGCTCAGGAAGTCGTAAATTTTCAGAAATTTGTAAAATAAGTTAAAATTTACAACTTTTAGGATGGATTCTTGAAGTATGCATATATATTACTTATCACAAGTATGTTTTGTGTCGATTTCTAGTAATATAAATATTTTCGGGGTTCGAGTACATTAATAAAGTACTCGTTACCATTATAGGTCACGGCTTGCGGTAAAGCATTCGTTGTTGTAATCCTTCCGTTTCAAAACTTCGACCGATCGATACTACTACACTTACTAAGGTGAGTTCATAGCCCCTTTTCTTATATACTTTGTTACAAATTGCGGGGTGAGAATAACATGCGTGGAATACAATCATTTAAAACTTTTAGTATGCTATTCAAGAACTGTATGCTTCCCTAGATTATACATTTACTTATTGCTTTAGTACCTTAGTCAAAAAGCCCCTATATCATGAACCATTAATTCACATTTTGCAAGCGCGAATGTTGTGGATGGATCCATCGGGATTGACAATCCCCGTCCCGATTACCTTGACGCACTTACATTTGATTACCTAAGTATTTTGACTAGATACTTACTAGGGGTAAAACAGTTATGTTAAAGCTTCGGTGTTGTGAGCTATTGCAATAATAAATATAAATGATTTTGTACGACGGTACCAGATCATATCCTGTTACTATTCTTATAAATTTAATGTTTGTATTTTACATCACTACTTATTAAACCTATGAATTTCACTCAGCTTTATGTTGACCTTTTTACATGTTATTTCTCAAGTAATGCTAATGCTTAATTTTGCTAAGGATGGGAGCCCGCATGATATTTTCGCAGCTTGGAGATTTCTGTGTCGTTTTAAAGCTTTATTTTGTTAAAAGATGACAAAGAATATTTATCCTGTCCTTTTAGTATATATGTTTCAAATCTCTGGGACCTTTAAACTAAAAACTCTGATCTTTTATGATGCAATGAAAATGTTTTATTACGTCAATTTTGTGTCAACTATATTTTATTCTTTCTTGTACCATGACGTGACACCCCTATGCTGCCTACTTGTTCCTTGCCTGATTTTGGGGTCTCACAACTCCTGATAACTCTGCTTTTGTGAGTTTCATGGGATCTAGTCCAATGTCTTATGCCAGTAGCCCAAGCTGTACTTTGTCATCTCAATATACTTATACTCCTGAATCAAAAGCCAAGACTAGTAGCATGGTAGAAGTTGTTCTTCACTCTTTTGTTGCTGATGTTGATCCACAACAGCAGCTTGCTTTTGATGATTTCAAACAGGTTGATAAACTTGACTTGGATGAAATGGATCTCAAGTGGCAGATGGCTATGCTCACTCTCCGGGTTCATAAGTTTGAAAAGAAAGTCGGTCGAAAATTCAGCTACAACCCAAGAGAGCCATCCAGGTTTGATAGGAGCAAGGTCAGATGCTATAATTGTCAGCAGCAAGGACATTTTGCTAGGGAATGCCCTAACAAAAATGACCAAGAGAAGAACAGGTATTCGGCTTTCAAGGTTCAAGAGCTCAAAGATGAAAAGAAAGCTTTGGTGTTAGTTGACTCCATGGTTAACTGGAATGATCATCAGACTCCTACCTTGGAATCAGTTGAAGCTTCTACTGATGTGTTTGCTGTGATTGCTGGGCACTTATCTGACGCAGAGGAAGCATAAGCATTTGCTCTTATGGGAATTTCTCCTCAGGTACAAAATTGCCCTCTTGGTTGTCATGATAAATATTCAGAGCTTTTAACTCAATACAATGAACTAAGTGAACAAAATGATAAATATTTTTTGGAAGTTCAAGCTTATAAGAGTTCTCTAATAACTTTAGAACAACAAAAGAAGTGGCTTTAAAATACTCAACGTGAGTATGAGGATAAGATTAGAGTACTAAGCATTGATTTAGAAAACACCTCTAACATGCTTAGATATACTGAAAAACTTAATAATGAGAGTATTAAGGCTAAGCAAGAGATGAAAGAAAAATTGGATGCTACTCTTTTACAATTTTAAAAATGGCAAAAAGCACCCAAGAATCTTTCAAAGTCAATAGATAGTAGCATGTCTGGTAGGACTAAGAGGGGGTTAGGTTTTGACAAATATATTGATTCATAAGATGTTTTTGATTTATCTTTTTCAAGTGTCTTTGATCCTGACAGGGAGGAGGAGGGAAAACCTAGTTACAATAGGTTTAAACCAGCTGGCGTAATGCATGTTGTTCCTCCACCTCTTACAGGAACATTTATGCCCATACCCAGGCATATTGACTTGGATGGATCACAGATGCATGAGTCTCCAAAAAGATCTACTAATACTAATGACTTTGTCTCTTGTACTTTTAGTGACAAGGCCAGTGACTATGCATCCTGTGGTTCAAGTGAAGAGTCAAGACCTTCGAGTCCTAAGACAAATGACCATGCTACTACTAGTGCTAGGATGAGTGATGAGAGAGTTGCTTCTGCTTCTACTTCCATTGCTTCTAGTTCTAGTTTGTTGAGTTCTAGGAATGTTGATTCTCCTAGAATTGTTTGTAATAAGAATAACAGTTTGAAACAATGTCATTTGAATAAAAGGTCTCTTAAAACATGCTTTGTTTGTGGTAGTAAATTTCATTTGATTAAGGATTGTGATTTTTATGATTAAAAGCCTCCTGGTTATCCAGCTTATGCTACTCCTGGTCCACCAGGAGTTGCTCCTTTTGGCATGGGTTGTGCTTCTAGAAGATTAAATCCAAGTGCTCAATCTTATCCTTCTACTAGAAGGACCTCTCCATCGGCATCTACTTCTTAGAGAAGCGATGCTTCTGCCTATACCTATAATAGACCAACCAACAACTATTTCAGAATTTTAAAATCAGAATTATGCTATTAATTCAGACCAAATGCATTTTGGGTTGGGACATTTGGGTTCTGCTGTTCAGCCCTCAGCAGGTTGTTCTTGGTCACAAAATAACACCCATATGATGAACAGGCAACAAAAGAACAACAGTGGATCTCATCAATCTTCTTGGCTATCTACTAATGATCCACAAGGCAGACTCAAGCCTGAAAAGGTCTGGGTCCCCTTAAGACACTAAATTTTTCATATGACTTTTCTGTTGTTGTAGATTACTCCATACCAATTTCCATCTCTTGGAATAGTAGATAGTGGATGCTCTAGGAGCATGACAGGGAATAAAGGACTTTTAACTAACTTTGTACCATTTCAAGGCGGAAAGGTGTACTTCGGAGGTGGTGAAGGAAGGATCTCTGGCTAAGGAACCATTCAGACTCCTAACCTTAACTTTGAGCAGGTTTATATGTGGAAGCACTTCAACACTTTAACTTGATCTCTGTCTCTCAGATTTGTGACAAGAAGCAGTTTGTCCTCTTTACGGATACTGAAGCACTGGTGTTGTCCAAAGACTTTAAGCTATCGGATGACTCCCATGTTCTACTCAAAATCCTAAGAAGACATAACCTCTATAGCATCAAGCTGAATGAAGTTAATCCTACTGGTCAACAGGCTTGTTTGGTTGCCAAAGCATCAGAAGATGAAGCCACAAAATGGCATAGAAGGATGGGACATGTAAACTTCAAGACCATTCACAAATTGGCGAATATGAACTTGGTCTCTGGTTTACCTCCCAAAACTTTCAGGAATGACATCAATTGCCTTGCGTGCAGCAAAGGCAAACAACATAAAACATCCTTCAAAGCCATTACTGCTCTCAGCCTCATAACTGAACCATTGCAGCTACTACATATGGATTTGTTTGGTCCTACCTCCATTAGGATCATTGACCATAAACACTACTTTCTTATGGTAACTAATGGATATAGCAGGTTCACGTGGGTTTTCTTTCTGGCTGCCAAAAGTGAGACCTACTCCATACTCAAAGACTTCATTACACTCATTGAGATTCAGCTGTCCAAGTAGGTGAAAGGTATCCGATGTGACAATGGAACCGAATTCAAAAATGCAGACCTCATAGCACTTTTCAATTCCAAAGGTATCAAAAGAGATTATAGTGTTTCCATGACTCCTTAACAGAATGGTGTTACAGAAAGGAAGAACAAGACTCTTATAGAAGCTGCAAGAACCATGCTTGAAGATTCCAAGCTTCCAACTATGTTTTGGACAGAACCTGTCAACACTGCAAGTTATGTGTTGAATAGGTTTTCCATTACCAATCCCCATAAGAAGACTCCCCATGAGCTACTCATAGCCAAAGTCCCAAGCATTACTCATTTGAAGCCATTTGGCTGTCCTGTCACCATTCTAAATACTAGTGACTATTTGGGGAAATTTAATGGCAAGGCAAATGAAGGCTACATTGTGGAATATTCAGCTCATTCAAGAGCTTATCGGGTTTACAATCTCCATGCCAAGCGTGTCATTGTAACTATAAATCTCAGGTACTTTGAGGAGAAGAAAAACATCCAAGGCAAAGGTCCTTAATGGTATTTTGATCTTGATTATCTTAGTGACTCATTGGGATATTTTCGTTTCAAAACTAACCAAGATGCAGGTCCACACGTGTTTGCGTCTTCTAGTGTAGGTGCTACCTCTAGCTCTTCGGACTCAGATGAGGATGATGGCATTTTTGTCGTACCATCCTATTCCAACACAGTCGCTCCCAACACCAATGCTACTCCTATTGATGCTTCTTCATCAGACATAGTGGACTCACAAGGAGCTCTTGACACACTTCGTAAGCAATAACTAGATGCCACTACAGCAACTACTCAAGGAGGCTTTGAGTTTCCTTTGAGTACTCCTGTTGTACCTGTTACTCCTAGTGATCCTAGTGTTACTCCTAGTGCAAGGTTAACACCTATCGGTAGTCCGGTTAGTGATCCTACTTCCAGAACTAGGTTCTCTGGTCTTTCTGACTTGGAAAACTGTCAAAAGAAGACTTCTACTAAGCTGGATTATATTCATAAGCAACCAATAGATGGCATTTTCGACTCTGCTTCATATGATGATGACATTGTTGGGGATCTTAATAACTTGGCACCAGAAGTGGAAGTAGCTCCTACTCCTGTTCAGAAGATCAATAAAGACCATCCTACTACTCAAATCACAGGAGAACCTGGTTCTACTATCAAGACTCGCCACATGCATAAGAAAGCAATGTCTGGTCATCATGCTCTTGTGAGCTACATTGAAGACCAAAAGCGTAATAATCACACAGATTTTCTTCACTGTTTGTTTGCTTGTTTTCTTTCACAGGTGGAACCTAGGTCTGTCTCACATGCTCTTGAGGATCAAAGTTGGGTTGAGGCTATGTAGGAGGAGATGCAGCAGTTCTTGTTTCAGAATGTTTGCATCCCATTTGACTTACCAGATGGAAAGACAACAATTGGTACTAAATGGATTCTCTAAAACAAGAAAGATGCAAGGGGTATTGTGGTGAGAAATAAGGCTAGGCTGGTCGCGCAAGGTCACATACAACTAGAAGGGATTCACTACACTGAAGTCTTTGCTCTAGTTGCAAGAATTGAGGCCATTCATCTGTTTTTGGCTTTTGCTTCTTATGTTGGCTTTACGGTTTTTCAGATGGATGTCAAGAGTGCTTTTCTCTATGGCAACATTGACGAGGAAGTTTATGTCACTCAACCTAAGGGCTTTGTGGATCCACTTCATCCCAAGAAAGTCTACAAGGTGATCAAAGCTCTTTATGGACTTCATCAGGCTCCTAGAGCTTGATATGAGCGTCTATCCACTTTCTTGTTGAAGCATGGCTATAGAAGAGGCACTATTGACAAAAGATTGTTTCTTAAAAGGAATGCCAAAGACATCATCTTGGTTCAAGTATATGTGGATGATATTATCTTCGGTTCTACTAGGAAGGAATGGTGTGATGAGTTCGAACAGCTAATGAAAGGCGAATTTTAGATGAGTGACATGGGAGAACTCACATTTTTCTTTGGTATTCAAGTCAAGCAGCAGTCAGATGGTATCTTCATTAGTCAAGATAAGTATGTTCATGGAATAATTCAGAAGTTTGATGTGGAACCTCTTAGACCAGCAACAACACCTTATGAGGTCACTAAATTCAAACTCAAGAATGAGCCAGATCCCCCGGTCAATGTTCACATGTACAGGTCAATGATTGGTACACTCATGTATTTGACTACCTCACGCCTGGACATTATGTTTGCTGTAAGTGCTTGTTCTAGACATCAGGTGGCTCCAACCGTGTCTAACTTGAATGCAGTCAAGAAAATCTTCAAGTATATCAAGGCACAACCCAAGCTAGGCTTGTGGTATCCAAGGGAATCACCTTTTGTTCTTGAAGCCTATAGTGACAGTGATTATGCAGGTGCTAATAATGATAGGAAGTCTACTACTGGTGGTTGTCAATTTTTGGGTCGAAGACTTATCTCATGGAAATGTAAGAAACAGACAATAGTAGCTACCTCCTCAACAAAAGCTGAATACGTAGCTGCTGCTAGTTGTTATGGACAAGTCTTGTGGATACAAAATCAAATGCTGGATTATGGGTTCAACTTCATGAACACCAAAATTTTCATCGACAATCAAAGCACTATCTACATTGTGAAAAATCCTGTGTTTCATCAACGAACCAAGCATATAGAGATTCGGCACCATTTTATACGGGATGCCAATGAGAAGAAGCTGATACAGGTTCTTAAGGTACATACGGATGATAACTTGCTGATTTGTTGACTAAAGCGTTTGATGGTCCAAGGTTCAACCACTTGGTTGTTCACATTGGTATGGTCAATCCTTGAGGTGTAGGATTGAGGGGAGGCTAAGCCTAAAGGGAGGCTTATTGTACATTCTTACATTTGGTAGCTTCTAACAACATTTTTCATGGGTATCCGCGGTGTGTGTAACTTCTAGTGGAAGATTTTGGTTACTCCTAGTGGCAGTCTTCTGCTCCTAGTGGGTTCAACCCCTTATTTTTCACTTGTGGTTGGCTTCTAGTATCCAGTTGGGTCACTGTTCATTTAGTTGACTTTTGTTGGCCACTCGATGCTCTTAGTGTTGACCTCTACGTGTTTTGACTTTCAGTCAACGCGAGTTACTTCTGGTGCACATATTTTGTTTATCTTTGGTAACTGGGATTTGCTAGTTATGGTTTAAAGGGAAAGTGGTTACTCAACATTAATGACTTAATTTGGAAAGGGAAACCCCCATAATTAGAGGTCAATGAACAATTTCTGTGACCATTATTAATGGTCAAAAGGCTCATTTGACTCAATTATCAAAACATAATCACACACACATACGCTCCTACCCTTAACCATCTTTAATCAATCATCTTTCACTGCTCCAATCATCATCAATGGCATCACTCCAGTACAAACCCGATCACAACAAGGTGGCCTATCTTGGAGAAGGTCCTAAAAGAGAGAGTTCCTTGACATCCTGGAAGACATTGAAGCTTCGAATCTAAGGTATGCACTTACTGTTTGCCCCACTGTATATGATACTGTCATTCGTTAGTTTTGGGCTACTACCAACACCCATGCTGTTTTGGGTCGCCCATTAGAGCTCCATGCTAATATAGATGGTTGCTTCTATGTGGTGACCGAGGCATCCATTAGGTATGCCTTTCATCTCCAAGATGAAGATGGAATTATTTCTCTCCCCAATGCGAAGGTGTTGGATGGTATGAGTGCCATAGGTTATAATCATGAGGGAAAGTTTAACTTCCAGAAAAATCGATTTGCCCCTCAATGGAAGCTGCTTGTTCACTTGTTGATTCACTGTTTGAGTCCCAAAGCTGGGAGTTGGATGCGTTTCCCATCCCCCTTGCTACTGGTTTGATATGTATTGCTCAGGGTCACACATTTAACTTTTCTCGTTATCTGTTTGATGATATGCTTAGTAATCTTAGTGATACTGGTTCTAGAAAGAAGTTCTCGATGTACCCTAGGTTTTTGCAGCAGGTTCTTATACGCTTACCTAGGAATAGGAAGGAATATGTGCCTCTTAAGCTTACTCAAAAAGTTTATGCGAATATGGCACTTGGTTATCATGGTCCTTTGAGTCCCCTCACTGATGCTATGTTGAGCCTTGCCCAATGGGGTCCCAATGTGGTTCCTCCAGCTTGTCAAGCCGAGGAGGAACCTTAATTGGTGGATGATCCTATAGAGGAGGAGAACCCTGCTACTGGTGTGCCCCATGTGGTGGTTGAGGAGCCAGTTCAAGAGGTGATGGTAGAAATGCCATCTACCTCGAAGCCTGCCTCTTCCTCTCGCTCACATGAGTCCCCCTTTGCTGATTCTCCCCCTCCTAGCCCAGCTCCACATTCTGCTGAGAAGCCTTCTAGTTCTCATGCCCACATGGATGACCCATCATTTGCGTCTGGTCCCAATGACGCATCCCCAAACCAAGTTATCTTGGTGGGGAAGCCAAGGAACCTGTTACTTTGACTTCTTTGCTTGCTCTTATGCACAGGTATTATGAAAAGATTGTTTCATTGGAGGATGAGCTCAACCAACATCGCAAGCTCACAAGGGATTTCGTGTTCCCATTGGCGAACATGGTCAAATCCTTGGAGACGTAGCTTAAGCGCCATAGGAAGAAGGTGGTGCTATCTGATTCTGATGAGCATGATGAGGAGGATGGATTGACTATTTTGGCAAGGATTGCGTTTGCTGCTAAGCCAAGTGATGACTTGCCTGCTCCTCCTAGTCCTTCACACATTCCAACTGCTGCTGCTGGCCCCATGCCAATGGAAGATACTGATGGTCCTTCATCTCCCACTCCTGGTCCATCTTATGATCAAAGGGTAAAGCCCCTATGACTGATGCACCCTCTCCTCCCAAAAAGAGAACACGTAGACAACTAGAGGAAGAAAGATTGGGAGAAAAGGCTGCTCAGAGATTACAAGAGGAGCTTGAACATTAAGCTGCGACTGCCTCAACGGCTGCGGCTGAGGATGAATCCCTACAACAACAGAGACGTGAGCAGATAAGGCACAATGCCATGCATTAGAATAATAATGACTGGATGTATGTGATTACAATCCTTACTTCTGACTACTCTCAATTCACCGATTTATTAAGTGCGGATGTGAATAAGGGTAATTGTGTTCAAAGGGCAAAATCATTGATGCAAAGGCAGTGGGAAGCTCTCGCTGCTCAACTTCGCGAGAAATGTCACAATAGACCTCTGTCTCGTGCTGAGGAAAAGCGGTTGATGCAGCAATATGTGAAGAATCAATCTGGCGCTTATTATCAGGCTGGTTGGACATGGAAGAGGGTGAGAAGGCTATCTTTTGATGAGCTTAAGGAGCTATACACCAAGATGATCAAGCATAGGGATATACCTATGCCTGCTCATGCTATCTATCGCCCACCTCCTCGTATTGTCCACACTTTCATGCCTGCTGTTTCTCCCACTTCATCGCCGGTTGTTCAAGAAGGTACTTCTGGGTTTCCATCTACTGGTGCACCTACTACAGCTGTTCCCACTACCTCTTCTTCACAGATTGATCCCACTCATTCTACTGTTGATATTACCACCACTCATGAAGCTACTACCACTCCTGCTGTTACTGCCACACCTGTTACTCTTGATGTTGGTCCTACACCTACACCGGTTACTGAATCGCTTCCCACTCCATCTGCAGCTGCAGCCACTTCTGAACCTATTATTGTTGATGACTTTGCTTCTACTACTGATGCACCTACCACTGTCAAGGTAAAGGAGGAATCCTCTTCTGGTTTCCCCACCCCTCGCCGCTCTATTCAGAAGAAGAAGGCTCGTCGTGGTAAGACTGTTCCATTTGAGAAGAGGGATCCTGCTAATCTAATAGATGCCGCTTCTGATAACGAGAATGAGTTACCTATTGACCAAGGCTGGATTGTCGCTTGGGAGGTTTAGCCATCCCCCATTTCTATTGGTACCTATACTCATGTGATCACAACTAGTGATGACTACACTCGGTATGTCTCTAGATTGCAAAGCATTTTGTCATGGGTGGAGCGTCGTGATCTTATGCTGTTGTATGGGTTGGTTGATGTTGAAATTGCTAAGTCTCCTAGTGAGCTTCCTAACTGGCCTGGGTTGATTATTTGGGGAGATTTGATGTTAATGTTGGATTCTCCTCCTGATTCTCCTCGTGCTGGTGTGTGGAAGGACCAACCTCGTTGGGTGGTAAGGAGGTGGAAGTTGTATTCTGGATGTGCTGTGCATGTGTTGGAACTTGAGTCTGGTGCTACTATTTTCATGCTTGTTGATGTAGAGTATCCATTAATCATTGCTACCATGGAAGCCATGCTGGAGAGCCACCTGGTGGTGTCAAATGCTCCTTCTGGCAACAAGTCTGCTATGGCCACCACTTTGATTGAGAGAATTCAAGCTCAGGTGCTTGCGGACAAGGTTGCTGCTTCTGGTTTGTGATTGGTTTGTTTCTTCTCTATTTTTGATACTTTATACATTCTTTTCACCAATATGTACAGTGATTGGTGACTAACACTTTACTTAGTTTGGTTATAAAAAAACCCATACTTTTATATAATCTCTTCTTATACTTTTCACACGTGATGGAATTTCAAAACTTGTAAATCCTGTAATGTCTGCTTATACTTTTCCATCCTGAAACTGTTTTACACTTGGGCTGTCATGAGATGTACTACTGTTGTTGGACCTAGTCCATACAACAAATGGTGCTCACCTCACCATGTCTTGCAGATAAGAAAGAGTTGATTCACCATGAGGGTACGACTCTGGTGTGATTATCAAATCCGTTGATGGTTGCCAGTTTACCCAAAATTGGATGGTTTTCACTTGCCTTGTTCCTAGACTAAAAAGTGGCTAGTCCAAGGGGGTACGGCTCTTGTTAAAGACTCATATCAAATCCGTTGATAGCTGTAATAGCTTGCTCAAAGCTATAGGGTTTTAAGCTCACCGATGCTTTATTGCTAAGAGTTGGCTAGTTCGGAAGGGTATGGCTTATGGTAAAGATCTAAATCAAATCCGTTGATGACTGTGATGATTTTCCCAAAATCATTAGGGTACCCCCACTCACCATTTATTTACGTTCTAAGAGTTGGGCTGGGTTCTGGTCTCCCAGGGTGATGCTTATTCCACCACAAAGACTAGCTAGCCCAAGAGCGAGCAAATACTTGGTAAAGGTTCATCAAATCTGCTCACATTGCTGTGAAGATTCAACAGGTGCAGATATGTTCCAAGCTTTCAAGAAGCTTCTCGGAGTTACTAGTTGCAGCAGTCTTTGTGTTTTCAATTCTAATGGTCATATTGCTACTGTTTGTTTTGCTGTTTCAATCCTCATGCTGATTTGTAAGATCTACCAAGAAACTTGAACTCAACCAGTCAAATTCAAGTTTAGGGGAGGATTGTTAGGACCTATGGAATAGATATTTGTAATAGATAAACTAGGAGGTATGTAGTTCCTCCTGGTCCTAGTAGTAGTAGGAGCAATATGTGCTCTTGGTCTAGTATAAAGTCAAAGATTATTATTCTTAGTAGTTTGTTAGGATATGCATGAGATATTTTAGGAAAGGATATGCATATCAGAAGTTACACGTTTTGGTTTAATGTAGTATCAGGGTTTCCTTGTAGTATAAAAGGAACCCATTGGCAGAAGGGTTAGACACACCTTTCATCATTATTATTCATTTCATATTAATAGTAGAAATCCTTAGTAAGGATCAAGTTATTTAGTTATTCTGTTTCTTCTTGTTCATAGTATTTATAATCCGCACTTATGCTGTGTATTACATTAAGAGTCTCTCTGTGAATAGACTTGTGATTACAAAAGTCGTTCACCATCCTTAAAAGGCTGTAAGATCCATATCAAGTGGACCCAACATTATCTTGGATCTTTTGTCTCTTCTCTTAATTTTTTTGGTGACCTTTGCTATATCTTGTTGGGTGTCTCTTCTATACTACTAACCCTTCTATGTAGCTTGTCACCATATATCGATTCCTTGATGCCCCAAGCAAGGGGGAGCATTTGCAAAGTCTGGTTCTTTTCTTCTTTAAAGACTTTTGCAACCTTTTTGCTTCGACAAAGGGGGAGAAATGATATAAACTCGTCTTTGAAAATCTTCTTTTATTAGGTGATTGAGTTTATGTATTGTCGGAATCAAAAAGGGGGAGATTGTTAATGCAATGATGCCTAAAAACATTACTTGCATTTTTTGGTCTCACTTTGTTTTGATTACGACAATATGTAAAAACAAGCATTTACGAAAACAACGAAAAACGAATTCTTGAGTTCAAGTATTTTTCATTTCAACCATTATCACTTAAGGTATGAGCAAACAAGTACTCATCCTAATTAAGTGATCAAGGATTTAATCTTTTCTTAAAAATCACTTTTTTATTAAGTGTGACAAGTTTTTTTTTATTAAACTTTCTTTTAAGAAAATGTTTTATTAAATTAATTACTTGAAAATTTGAAATTTGAAAATGCATATTCTATCTTGGTTTAGAATATCCTTTCAGTATATTTAAATCCCCAGATTCGAACCAATCCACTAAAAGATAAACGGGAGCAGAGTCTATGTAGGCGGTTCCTTAGCTCCTATAGCGACTCGTTATCGATAAGGAACCACGGGCTCCAATAAGGAACCGCGGGCAGATATAGCCGTTGGATGAATGTCTTATAAATAGTGGACCATTCTCAGACTTTCAATTCACCTCTGTTAGGACCATTGGAATAGTTAATTGTAATAGGTAGACTAGGGGGTATGTAGTTCCTCCTGGTCATAGTGGTAGTAGGAGCAAGTCGTGCTTGGGGTTGCCTCCACGAACGCGCCACCTAGGAGCCCTACTCATATTCCAAAGGCGCTAGGCTCGAGTATAGATTCCCTATGCTCATCGGCCGGGGCCGGCCGGCCCGTAGATCTGGATCCATCCATAGACCTGACCTGATATCGTTTGTCCAAAAAGAAAAAAAGTAGTTTGATCTGTCGAAATAAGGTTCCCGGTTGGCTTTGTATGAAGAAGCCTATCTTTCTAGCCCTAAGTGAGCCATAGATTGTGAGTGAGCTTTCGGGGAGTAGAGATCGAGCGTAGAATACCAGTGGAAAAATTCTCCTATCATCGATGTTCTACCGAACTGAACTAATAATAGTTTATCATTTAGAAAGAATGGCGAAAGAGGCCCAGCCCAACTCGGTCGGTCGGTTGGCCCACCTAAGATATTCAAAAATGATCGATCGATTTGATCAAATTTGAAAAAGTCTTTCTCGCTGCTTTTTCTACGTTGTTTACCTTAGTTACTGGGGGGTTTCGGGGAAGACCTATGTGGGGCACCTTTTGGGTGTGGGATGCTCGTTTAACCTCTGTATTAATCTCGTTCCTTATTTACATGGGTGCACTGTGTTTTCAAAAGCTTCCTATCGAACCGGCTCCTATTTCAATCCGTGCTGGTATTAGTTAAAGTTAAACTTTATTATTTAGTTATTATTCTGTTAGGATATGCATGAGATATGTTAGGAAAGGATATGCATATCAGTTTTACACGTTTTGTTTAATGATGTATTAGGGTTTCCTTGTAGTATAAAAGGAACCTTAGGCAGAAGGGTTATACAGACCTTCATCAAACGTAATTCTAGTTATCATTAATATTATAAATCCTTCGAAAAGGATCAAGTCATTATAGTTATTCTATTCTTCTTTATAGTATTTGTATTCCGCACTTATATTGTGTATAGAGTCTCTCTGTGAATAGACTTGTGATTACAAAAGTCGTTCACCGTTCCTGACAGGCTGTAAGATCCACATCTAGCCAAGAGCTAGATTTTTCTTGGGTTGCTCTATGCTCATATTTGCTATGATGTTGGTTTTTGTCAAGAGTCTAATACCCTTCCTATACATCTTGAAGCTTTAAGGTTTCTCTTTACGGATACAGATGCACTAGTGTTATCCAAAGACTTTAAACTTCCGGATGACTCACAGGTTCTACTCAGAATCCCTAGAAGACACAACCTCTATAGTATCAAGCTGAATGAAGTCAACCCTACTGGTCAACTAGCATGTTTCGTTGCTAAAGCCTCAGAAGATGAAGCCACTCAATGGCATAGAAGGATGGGACATGTGAACTTCAAGACCATTCACAAACTAGCAAATATAAACCTGGTCTCTGGTTTACCTCCCAAGTCATTCAGAAATGATATCAATTGTCTTGCATGCAGCAAAGGCAAACAACATAAAGCATCCTTCAAGGTCATTACTGCTCTCAGCCTTATAACTGAACCATTGCAGCTACTACACATGGATTTATTTGGTCCTACCTCTATTAGGAGCATTGACCACAAACAATTCTGTCTGGTGGTAACTGATGGATATAGCAGGTTTACGTGGGTTTTCTTCATGGCTGCCAAGAGTGAGACCTACTCAATTCTCAAAGCTTTTATTACACTTATAGAGAATCAGTTGTCCAAGAAGGTTAAAGGTATTCGATGTGATAATGGAACCGAATTTAAAAATGCCGACCTCATAGCACTTTGTAATTCTAAAGGCATCAAAAGAGATTATATTGCAGCAAGAACTCCTCAATAGAATGGCGTGGCAGAAAGAAAGAACAGGACTCTAATAGAAGCTGCCAGAACAATGCTTGCCGATTCCAAACTTCCAACCATGTTCTGGACAGAAGCCGTTAATACTGTAAGTTATGTTTTGAATAGAGTTTCCATTACAAATCCTCACAAGAAGACTCCCTATGAGCTACTAACAGCCAAAGTACCAAATATTGCTCATTTAAAGCCATTTGGGTGTCTGTCACCATTCTGAATACTAGTGACTATTTGGGGAAATTTGATGGCAAAGCGGATGAAGGATACATTGTGGGATATTCAGCTCACTCAAGAGCTTATCGTATCTACAATCTCTAAGCCAAGCGAGTAATTGAAACTATAAATCTCAGGTATTTTGAGGAGAAGTCAAACATCCAAGGCAAGGGTCCTGAATGGTATTTTGATCTTGATTATCTTAGTGATTCATTAGGATATTTTCGTTTCAAAACTAACCATGATGTAGGTCCACAAGTGTCTGCAACTTCTAGTACAGGTGCTCATTCTAGTCTTTCCGACTCAGATGACGAGGATGATATTTTCGTTGTTCCATCCTATTCCACCACAGTCTCTCCTACTCCTCCTAGTGATGCAACTCAATTGGATATATTGGATTCACAAGTAGCTCTTGACACATTACTCAAACAACAACAAGAAGCTACTACAGCAGCTGCTCAAGGTGGCTTTGAGTTTCCCTTGAATACGTCTGCTGACAAAGCTGCTCCTAGTACTCCAACTGTTACTCCTAGTGCTAGTTCAACACCTATTGGTAGTCCGGCTAGTGATTCTACTTCCCATACTAGATTCTCTAGTCCTTCTAACCCGGGGAACTATCAAAAGAAGTCTTCTACCAAGCTGGATGATATTCATAAGCAACCAATAGATGACATTTTCAACTCTGCTTCATATGATGATGACTTTGTTGGGGATCTTATTAACTTGGCACCAGAAGTGGAAGTAGCTTCCAATCCAGTGTTGCAGTCACACAAAGATCATCCTACTACTCAAATCATTGGAGATTCTGGTTCTACTGTCAAGACTCGCAGAATGCATAAGAAGGCCACGTCTTATCATCATGCTCTTGTGAGCTATATTGAAGATCAAAAGCGTAATAATCATACGGACTTTCAACATTGTTTGTTTGCTTGTTTTCTTTCACAAGTGGAACCTAGATCAGTCTCTCATGCTCTTGAGGATCAAAGTTGGGTGGAGGCTATGCAGGAGGAAATGCAGCAATTCTTGTTTCAGAATGTTTGGATCCTAGTTGACTTGCCGGATGGAAAGACAGGAATTGGTACCAAATGGATTCTCAAAAACAAGAAAGATGCACGGGGTATTGTGGTGAGAAATAAGGCGAGGTTGGTTGTACAGGGTCATACACAACTTGAAGGCATTGACTACACTGAAGTTTTTGCTCCTGTTGCTAGGATTAAGGCCATTCGTCTGTTTTTGGCTTTTGCTTCTTATGTGGGCTTTATAGTTTTTCAGATGGATGTCAAGAGTGCATTTCTCTATGGCAAGATTGATGAGGAAGTTTATGTCACTCAACCTAAGGGCTTTGTAGATCCACTTCATCCCAAGAAAGTTTACAAGGTGGTCAAAGCTCTTTATGGACTTCATCAGGCTCCTAGAGCTTGGTATGAGCGTCTCTCAACTTTCTTGTTGAAACATGGCTATAAAAGAGGCACAATTGACAAAACACTATTTCTTAAGAGGAATACCAAGGACATTATCCTTGTTCAGGTGTATGTGGACGATATTATTTTTGGTTCTACTAAAAAGGAATGGTGTGATGAGTTTGAACAACTGATGAAGGGCGAATTTCAGATGAGTGCTATGGGAGAGCTTACATTTTTCCTTGGTCTTCAAGTCAAGCAACAGTCGGATGGAATCTTCATAAGTCAAGATAAGTATGTTCATGAGATCCTTCAGAAGTTTGATATGGATCCTCTTAGACCAGCAGCAACACCTTATGAAGTTACTAAAGTCAAACTCAAGAATGAGCCAGATCCACCGGTAAATGTTCATATGTACAGGTCCATGATTGGCTCACTCATGTATTTGACTGCATCACGTCCGAATATCATGTTTGCAGTAAGTGCTTGTTCTAGACATCAGGTGGCTCCAATGGTTTCTAACTTGAGTGCAGTCAAGAAAATTTTCAAGTACATGAAGGCTCAACCCAAGCTAGGCTTGTGGTATCCTAGAGAATCACCTTTTGTTCTTGAAGCATATAGTGATACTGACTATGCAGGTGCTAATAATGACATAAAATCTACTACTGGTGGTTGTCAGTTTTTAGGTCGAAGACTTATTTCATGGCAATGCAAGAAACAGGCGATTGTAGCTACTTCTTCAACAGAAGCTGAATATGTAGTTGCTGCTAGTTGTTGTGGACAAGTTTTGTGGATCCAAAATCAGATGCTGGATTATGGGTTCAATTTTATGAAAACCAAAATTTTCATTGACAACCAAAGCACTATATGCATTGTGAAGAATCCTGTGTTTCATCAACGTACAAAACATATTGAAATTCGGCACCATTTTATACGGGATGCCAATGAGAAGAAGTTGATACAGGTTCTTAAGGTTCATACGGATGATAATGTTGCTGATCTGTTGACTAAAGCCTTTGATGGTCCTCGGTTCAACCACTTGGTGGTTCACATTGGGATGGTCAATCCTTGAGACCTAGGATTGAGGGGAGGCTAAGCCTAAGGGGAGGCTTAGTGTACATATTTACTTGCACAACTTAACATATTGGTAGATTTTAACAATAGATTAAATGGGTTCTTGTGGTGTGTGTTACTCCTAGTGGAGAATTTTGCTCACTTCTGGTGGTTATCTTCATTAATGGTTGGCTTCTATTCATTTATGGTGGCTTCTAGTGGATAAAAATCCTTCTTTGTCAAGTGTTGGTTTGAGTCACTGTTCACTTCGTTGACTTCTGTTGACCACATTATGCTTCTAGTGTTGACCTTTATGCGTGTTGACTTTTAGTCAACGCACGCAAATTCTGGTATATATCCTCTTATTTAAATTTGGTAAATTGGGATTTGCAAATAATGTTATAAGGGGCAAGTGGTTA